>JAYRBT010000114.1:25778868-25810690 GCA_036023395.1 Myiotriccus ornatus
ACTCTTCAGAATGTCTCCACACGTGATAACATTGCTGCAGGTCTCACGGTTGAACAGATAGGAAGGAAATATTTAGTACATCCCAATGATGACATTGACAAGTGACATTGAAATGTAGCTAATAATGCCCCTGTTTAAAACTAGTAGGAAGCAAGAGCAGATCTTCATATGAAAAATGAGGAGCTAGAGACAAGGATGCGGAGTCTGCAGAGCACAGAGGGGCACTGACTTGCACTTGAGTATCTTTCCCCATGTGTAGTTAACAGTACACACGTGTCAAGTGTGGGTCTTGTGCAGAATACTGCTGTTGCTAACTGGAAGGGAAAGTCTCCCTGTAGCAATCATCTTCATCTTATGGTTGTATATAAGGCTTAGAACTATTTTTATTACCATGGCAAAATAATAATGTAAGTAGTTGCTAAAAGTATTAATGCACATGTGTAACAGTTAAAAAAACCAAACAAACACAAAAACAACCCCCCCAAACAATCTAACTTTTGCAGTTGAGAATATGACTTCCTTCGAAAAAGTATACTTTTAAGCATTTTACAACTTAAAATAGTTACCTGAATTCCTGTGATGAACTGGATCATAATAGCTTTGCAAGGAAATTCTTAGAAAGTATATAAATTAAAACCAAGGTTGTATCTCTTTCTAGATTAGCTTTGTTTTACTCAGCACTATAAATATTTCGGGTAGTTTTGTGCTTAGAAACTTCTTTTTGTCGTCCAAGGTAGGGGTTGTAGAGTAACTTCTTTCCGTTCTTTTGTGAGAATCCTTAACATGGAGCCTAAATAAGGAGATGCTGAGCAGAGCAAGAGACTGAAAAGTGAAAGGGTCCGTACTGCAGCAGTATTCAGAGATGACTAGTGTGTGGCTTTAGGGTATAGCAGTCCTAAGCTTTTCCTGCTAGGCATCTGAGAGTACAAGTATTTTGTAAATCAGGGGCAGGAGGGAGCCCTGCTCTGAGGTCACAAAGAACAACTTTACCAGTGCTTGAGCAGAGGGACTTCTGCTGTAAATGTTGTGGCTTGTGTCTTTACAAATATGAGTGAAAGCACAGAAATCTGTTATGTGTTGGGGACTGGTGCTTTCAGTTCTTTAAAGGGAATTTAAAAGGCATTATTCATAGCTAAATAATTGTTACCATTGTAATGCTACAATATCACCAAGTTGTTCTAATGTGTTAAAAAAGCACTGCTTTTTCTCTATGACTACTTCTTTAACCATTTTTATTTTTTATGTGCCCCTCAGACTAGAAGAATACTAACCGATGAGACTACTTTGCTATATATATATATATATCCTTAAACACAAGGAACAGTGTTAAAATTACAGTGGCTGTGTTAATAGTTCCAAGTGGTATTTGTTTAAAGCTGCCTTCGAGCATCTTGTTCGAAATCAATCATGTTTCTCTCTTGCTTTTACTAATAATATACTCTGGCACTTTGCTGAACCAAATCATATGTCATTAAGGGCTGCTACACATAATTTAAAAAATGTAAATGGACACAATTCTTATGCTTTTCTCACAACATTGTAAATCCGGTCCTTAATACATGCTAACCCACTTTATACAGGTAATATAATAGAACAGAACTTGTGTAAAAATTGTGAATGCTCATGCTGAATACAGCCAGCACAGATTTATTCTTGTTTTTATGGTCAGTAGCACTTAGGTTGAACTGGAACATGGAGGAAGACAAATACTACCTTGCACAGTAACCAGAGTTTTCAGGGACCTGTTGTAGCCACACATCATTAGAGAGAAACCTCTGTCTATATAGTGTGTAATATATAAAGGAGGCAGTTTCTGTCCTACTGTTGTCTGTGGGGTTTCTTGTCTCTTAGCACTGAGGGACACACATGAAGCACAAAATAGCCTGCTGTAGAATAGGGTGCAGGATGTGAGTTGGAATATCAAACACTAACAGCACTGTTAATTCATCTCCTACTAGCATTTGAATTGTTTAGGAGTCTCAGGGCTGCTATTATATTGCTTATTGCTTTTTACTCTTCAGTGTTGCATGGGAGCAAAATTGTTCACTTAAGTCTGCCAAAGGAATTTTTAAAGATCTCGGTATTGTGAAATGTGGAAATTCAGAGTATGTTTTTGTTAATATCAACCTCAGAGCAAACTGATGGAATATAGAATTTAGATATGCTTTGAATTTTAAAAAATGGAAAGTCTTCAACTATGCTGCCTTGTTTAGTATTAGATAAATACATAACTTGAGGTTTTTTCTTTGCTAAAACCTAAGAAAAAGGGTGCATCTGTATCCTCGTCTTGATGCCTTGAGTCTTCACTGACTTTGTGCCCATAAGGCATTAAACCAATCCCACTTTATATATTAAAACTACCTCCTTTATCTTGCTTCTCCTCACTGGGATCTTGAAGACAATGTTGAATCCTTGAATATTCTCTTGAATATTTTCATATTTGAATATGAAAATGCTAGTACATGGGAGTCAAAACATCTCAAACTGAGACCAGCAAACCACCCTGAAAGTATGTCTCTTATTTAAGTAACAAATTATTATAAACTTAGAGGGACAGCATTATATGCAGTGATATTAATTTTTGTGGTAAAATCATCCCCTTTTTAACTTGGACTGTGCTAATAAGTCTTGGGGCTTCTATTCCAGCAGCATTACATACAGCATGCAAAATCTTACTGACCCCCAAATATTTTCTTAATATTGCTATTAAGCTTGTAAATGAGTGACAGCAATACTTGTAGTTAGGAAGCTTTTGGACTACATGACAATAAAATGAGGTCAGCATGAGAACAAGGCAGTCTGGATTGTGCCTCTAATGTCTTGCAAAATCTGCCAGCTTCCAGAGATACAGTTCCATTTGTCTAGCTTGATAAGTTACTAGATATTAATAATTTAAAATGTACTATTCCCTTAAACCAACAGTACTGCTTTAGCATTTGAAAATATCTAGTATCAGTGTAAGTCTATCACAAAAAAAACAAACAAAAACCACCAAAACCCCAACAAACAACAGAAGGCTTGTAACCAAATAGGTCCTTTGCTGAGGAGACTTCCATTCCTTAACCAGCATTTGTTTTTCAGATTATTGTGCTGTAGGTTCTTTAGGCTTGACTTTAAATAACTGTTTTACCTGCTGATTTTTTTAGGCAATACGCTATCTGCCAAAGGTGTGTCTTAGATTGTTCAAATACCATCACTCCTGGTGCTAATGGTAGCTGCTTGCTTTTTTTTCTGACAGCATCATGCATGTGAAAATCAGAGATACTAAAACACTGAGCGTTTATTTTGAACTAAACTGCTATCCATAGAGTTAACTGTTCTCCAAGTTATTCACAGAACTGTGTTGCTATTGGCTGTGCAGAAATTCGTAGTTAAATATATTGACCTGGTGGCTAAAGAAGCTTAAATTTCCAAAATTTTCCACTGACGAATGACCAAAGTTTTGGGGAGTATCAGCTATATTTTTTATCAAAAGACATTTTGAATAAATACGGAGTTAATTGTGAGGAGGTACCATGACTGGCTCAAAATGAAGTGCATTATTAAAAATTCTGGTTTAATAGTTATCGTTTCTTGTGTTGTATCAAAAGATGAACATGGAATATATCATTCTAAGATCTATGTTCCTAATAAGGTGGTTTATATTAAAATAGAGCAAAGCTGGTGTTTTCTCAATCAGAAAAAAAACAAACAAACAAAAAGGGTTTGGTTGTGTGGGTTTTTGTTTGGGGATTTTTTTTTTTTTCATGTCGTTAGAAGACATTCTAGTTTAACTCCATGATTTCTTTGGGGTCTTGAATCTTAACAAAAGGACCCCGGCGCGGCCGAGGAAGGCGGAACGCAGGGCAAGTTGGTGGAGGCGCTGAGGCAGATGAGAATTAATCATAGGGGGAACTACCGCCACCTGCTGGAGGAGATGCTCAGTAGTTTCAGGCTGGCGCAGGGGCTGGGGCCGGCAGAGCCCGGCCCGGCCCGGCCGGACCCCCGGCCCGGCCCCGCCGAGCGCCCGCCGGCAGCGCCGCGCCCCGACCGAGACGCGGGCAGCGACGGGATGAGCCAGGATGGACAGGCGTGATCTGGGACGGAGCGGATTTAACGCTTCGCTTCGCTTGGCGTGTTTTCCTTTGTTTGTATCTCGGCGTTTTGTCACATCTCTCCTAGAAGACTGTTTGGTTTTACTTTAGTCGTTTGTACAGATTGTTTATACAGAGCTCTTATTTCCTTAGAAGTTCAGCGGCTGTGGTGTATAATAGTAATTGCATCTTACGTTGTGTAGCAAGCAGTTAACCTGCTATTTGAGATTTTGGTTTTGGGTTTTGGATTTTTTTTAAAATCCTGTGACACTGACAACAGGAATCTAACATGATAATGCAAAAATAAATTTTAAATTTTTTTCTTTTAAATATGTTTTTAAGTATTTTTGATGGTTATGTTTGTTCATTGTAAAGCAATTCACATCTTAGTTGTATCTTTTGTGCAATTTAATTGAATTATACAAATTCTGTAGTCTTTTTTTTTTCCTCAGTATCATATACTGCATGTTTGTGTTTGAATTGTGTATAGTTTCTATTATGACTAAATTACAAAAACTATTACATTTTAGGTTGTCACTTATGAAACGTGTTTGATTCCCCCCCCCCAATTTAGATTGTATCCACTGTTCATCGTAAATACCAATATTTCTAGACAACTGTGTTATCACATCCCAGGTTGTAGCACAACATATATCCAGAAATGAAAATGTACTTAGATTTAGTACCTAGTGTCAAGTTACAATAATTTGTGTTCAAGTGAAAATAAAGCTTATGCTGTGGAATAATATCTGTATGCATATTGACTCTTTTAAGCAAATAATAAACTTCCTTTGAAGTGTTATCACTCTGACATGACTTGAAACTTTTCCTAGCTTCTCACATTAACTCATGACATTCATTAGTTTCTAGAAGTCTTTGAGTAGTTTTTGGTTTGGATCATTCATCATAATCCTTTATTTGGGTAGCATTTCTCAGGTTCAAGTTACACATCAGCCATATAAATGAATACACTATTCTACTTAAGCTTTCCTTTTACCAAATCTTTTTCTTGTTTTTTTGGGGTGCAACACATATACGCATTTTGGTAGGCCAGTGGTAACACTGGGAATTTGCAGTGGTGGTAACTCATTTGCTAATAATTGAAATCTTGTGTCAGTGGTCAGTTCATAATATATAACATCACAAAAATATAATTGTTCAAAATAGGTACAAATTTCACTGCCTTAATGAAAATGAGCCTGTGGGAATTTCTTGTGGACCAGGAATACCTGAAGAGCTGAGCTCCTTAGTATTTTGTAGAAATCTTTTTTGTTTTGTTTTCCACAGATGTAGTATGTATTGATAGTTGTGATTTAGTACAATTTTAGATAAATCTTGATGTTCAAGTCTTTTTGCTATAATAACTTTAGTGGATTCATATTTTATTAAATTAAGTTCCCTCATGATGTTGACAAACAGCAAATATTTGTGTGTGGAGGAGAGCAGGCATGGAAAACAAGGAAAATGTTTTCTGTCTTACATTAGTGTTCTTAATTATGCCACTGAAATCCAAAGTGCAACAAAATGTTTTCATTTGTATTGGTGAGTAGTAATATTTCTCCTCTTCTTTTCCTGTAGGGTGCTGGAGATCTAGAAGATCCGTGGTAGCCTTACAAATCTACTAAAATGCTTTTGATTCTGAAAGGGGGAAAAAAAACTTTTAAATCTGATTTCTTCAATACAAGGGAAAAATTCTGGTGGATTTCCAACATTTTGTGAAATGGGCAGAAAGATATTAGAATTTTCCATCATTTGTTCATTTTTGTGTTTTCTGATATTGCCACTCTTAGCATTGCCTGTACTACAGTATTTTTACCAGCCTCAGGCATAGTGATTACATCTGTAATGAACTTTGGCCCTAAAAAGGAAGGAGGGAAGGAAGGAGTCTCTCAGCAGATCGGTGTATGTACCTGAGGTGCGTGGGATTGTAGGTGTACTCTGAAGATATACTTTGGCCAAATGAAACGTGCAACACACAAGCATGGGAGAGTACAAGTAATTGTTTGAGACATTACTTATTTCACTTTACCGAGTTGGAAGGCTTTGCAGCTCTGTGGCTTGGAAGTAATTTTAATTGGGCAATACGCTATAAGATGTGTATTTTGTTTCTCTTTTTTTTCCTTTTTTTTTTTTTTTTTTTTTTAATTTTCCAATTTTACCTGTATTACCAGACCGTTGGGTTTCCCTGCGGTGTCCAAATTGTGATACATTGCCTACTGCTTGCTTGAAGATAAGTGTATTTGGCAATAATACATGAAGATTCTAGGCGTCTAAAACCAGTAAGAATTTTACGCATGTGTACAACACACCCTTAAACTCTTGCTAGAGAAAATCTTAAAAAAAAAACACAAAAAAACAAACTGGTGAATTTATAGTTAGTAGTGACTTGCTTTGACATCTCTCACAGCTGCAGGTTTTTTTTTTTAAATGCTGAAAATTTGCCTTTATTATAATGTAAATTGTGATTATTTTTTTGTTCTATATGTGGTTTTCTATAGTTTTTGATTTTTTTCAGCTTAAGATACAGAAGTCTTGTGTAATATGGGTATAATTTTTAATTGTTTGCATTATTTTCAAAGTTCAGATTATCACTTTGAGATTACTATAAATACACTTAAAATTATCTATTTTAAATTAAGAAAATATTAGAGATATTTTCATGGGTTCAATGACCTTTCATTTTATAAGCAATGGGCATGGTACAGAGTGGCTGTCATGTAAGGTACTTGAAGATTCTTAGTTTAATTCTATTTTTGCAATAACCTTGACTTTTTTTCTGACTTCTTTGAGTTGTGCATGTAATGAGTCCAGAAAATGCTGAAAATGGGGAAGAGTAAAGTATTTATCTAAAATAAAAGCTATTGGGGAGGGGAAACAATGAATGTATCCATCTGTACATGATTTACATGCTGTGGATGCCTTGTAAACATTTTCCTATTTGTTTAAACTGTGTTTCAGCGAGGATGTAATTGCCCTTGTGTGTAGTTTTAAGCTAATGACAGTCATCAACTGGTTTTGTGTGAAATGAAATTCATGGTATTTTTCTGTAACTTTATCCCCATGGTGAGTCTGTAAAAACCACACGCTCTTTCGTACTGGTGCCGAAGGCCAGCTTTCCCAGTCATTTTGATTCACTGTGTATCTTATTTTTTTTTTTTTTTTTTTTTTTTTTTGGTCTAGAGAGGATTATTGCCACAATATATTTTATTTATTCATTAGATTTTAGCCTTGTAAGTTAAAGTGTTTTAAATGATGATGTTAACAGGTATTTGTCCCTTTACTGTTTTTTTTGGGGTTGTTAAAAGATAGGGAATGAAGAATGCAAAATGGTTTATTGTTCAGACTGTCCGCTCTGGTCCAACCCTGTACTGATAGTACCTTCCCAGTATGATATTGTGATGTTTCATACAATACAGTGAACATAACCAACTTGTTATCTTCAATAAAGGATTGCTAAAACAGTGTGACATGTTGTCTATTTTCTTGACAAGGACTTACTAAGAAGATGCAAATGTTCTGTATAAAAAGACAACCCAGTAGGATTTATGGGGTGTCTCTCAGTTGATGGATTTGTGTTTGTTCTGTAGCAAATGTGACCCTTTGTTACAGTAAGGCAGAAGTCTCAAAGTAGGCTTCTCTATGGGAGACAGGAGAGTGCAAACAACATTTAGTGCTCCTAGGGCAAGTCTATCCCAAGTTCAGCTGGAATGAGTTTTAGTCTGGCTACAGGGGAGCATTCATTTAAAGTCTAAAAATTCAGATTAAACATGACTTTTTAGTCAACTCATTTCTTGAAGTTTCCTAAAAATCTAGGGTTAGACCTATAAAGTTTCACTATTGTGCAATGTTTTGGATAGAAGTTTCTCTGATGTTAATGCTCCCATTTTAGAACTTTTACTGTTTTGTTTTTTTTTCCCAACTTGTTATTGAAGTTGTTTATCTGAGTTGAAAAGGAGAACGAAATCATCTGTGATATTGATACCTGCAGGGTAACAACCTGCCTGAACAGTGCTACTGTAGAACTGATGTCTCTTTGAACTAGCTGTAGATTTTTGAGTCTATAAATCTGTAAATTCTGTGAGCTTTTTTGTTGGATCTGCTTGTACAGCACAATTCCTGCATGCTTTCCTCATGAGCTGAAATCTTAATGCTTTGTTTCACTGAAGAGAGTTTTTGTACTCCATAGGCTCCAATCCTATGAACTTTTATTTGTTTGGATTTTTTGCATTATGTGGATAGTCTCCCTGTAAAAGGCAGTGAAAGGGTTTATGCTTTCACTGTATCGAAGTGAAGCATGGGTACAGGTTTCTCAAAGAGAAGGACCATAGCTTGCACACCTACATCAGTACCATCAAAATGTAAATCCAGACAGTGTCTTTTCCTCTAAGTTAACACTACTTGCCATTCACGCATCCACTTGGTTACGAATTCTAACCATGTTTTTAGTTTAATCAAAATACTGTGCAGATTTCAGCAGCCGGAAAAAAGAAAAACTGTGCTTTTTGACTTCTATTCTTAGTATGAGAAGTCTGAATGTTTGATAAAATTAGTTCATGTATTTGCCGTAACTTGTCAATTTTAACATTTGTTTTAAAATTATGTTTTCTTAATTATGTTTTCACCTGATAACTACTGTAAAAATTATTCTGTGGAAAGCTGAGAGTGGTTAGTACCTTTTCCACCTCGAGTCTTTCTGATTTGCAAGATTAAACTTGATTTCATTTTTATGATTTCTACTGTATTGGAGACAAAGTAGCTCATGTCAGTTCTTGAAACTGCTCTCTGATAATCCTGAGCAAAACAAAGATCTCTTTTAACTGCTCCTCATTAACCTGATAAATGGAATAGGGTATAACAAAGCAGATGCAAATATAAGAGGTGTCACTGACCTTCTCAGGAGTCTCCTATGAGAGGTGGTTAACTACTCTGACAGTCCCCTCTTCGTAGGCTGGATCTTCAGGTGGTTATTTGAGCCTGCATGCAAACCTTTGCAAGACTTGACCAAAATATCCATACTTTTCATGGGCCTTATGTGAATCTGATGCTGATGTGGCTCTCTGGGTGCAGTAAAAAAAAAAAAAACAACCAAAAAAACCACACTACAGACCAACACAGAAGCGAGAAGAATAAAACCACAAAACCAAACAAACCATACATTTGAAATTGTTGTCAGTTCTTTTAACACATCACAAGCAAGCTATTAGTGGCTAGGTAGGTTCTTGGTATCATGTATAAAGTGGAGTTCAGTCAGTCTCTGAGCTTTTATACGCTGTCAGCTATCATCACCAGCTTAAATCTTTACTTAAAAAGTAAAGTTAGCACCAGAAAACCAGTCATTGTTCTTTGGCACTTTAAAAGTCTGTAGTGGAAATCAGAATCAATATGAACTTGAGATTAGTTACAGCATTGAACCAAACTGTAGTGGGCAGTTCTTACCTCTGGAAGATGAAGCAAAAAGCAGTGCTGCCTGACATTAGGTATCAGGTCTATACTGGCAAAAAGGAAAAAAAAAAAAAACAACCCAGTATTAAGCAGATTTTACTCTATCAACTAGTTTGGGTTTTGATGGGCTAAAAAGCAAATTTTAGATTTAAGGATTGTCTACTGAAGGCATGTAGCTTTTGATTCTTTATAGTTCTTTTTTAGCTGTAAAATGAAGTCAGAGGAAGGTGGCTGTACCAGTCCAGGTAAGCAACTGCATGGGATGCTCCCAGAGACAAAGGCAATTTGACAAATCCACAATAAAGTACCCAAAGTCACTGAATTTACACAGCATAATCCAGGTAAGTATGGGGCTCATGTAGTTGAAGCTCCACCTGCAATCTCATGTCTTTGTAACCTGTTTCTCTGTGTGCCGATCTGAACTTGTCCTGCTTGTGTTTACTTGGACTGTTACTGTACAGACCTGGCTTAGCTATGCGTGGCTTATAACTCTTATATTCCTACCTGGCTGTTTCTCTGGTGATCAGAAGATGAGCAACCTTTGCGCGTTAGCAAGACTGAGCCTCCTGTTTTTGTCCAGCTCACTGCTTGTGGTCACCTGTTGTTTCCATCGTTCACTGTGTTACACGTTTAATCAGTGCAGCTGTGCTTGGCTCTGTGTACATCAGAAAGGTCGTGTTCCCCCAAAAACCTTATTTGAACTTCTTCAGAAATTGTAATGTTCTCCTTTGCTGTGATACCTGGATTTAAAGGCTGCTGGGTATTATTGAGATCTTCCTTCTTCGCTGATGAGAAACTTACTGCGTCTCCCTTGGCTGTCCCTTTGCTTTGTTTATTTGCAGCTTGATGGGGAATTTCCAACAGAAGAAGTCTTTGCTGTGCTGATACTGTGATTAGTGACTGTGAATTAACACCAACTGATGATTGCATCAGCACCGGCTTTTAAAACTTAACAAAGACTGAGAAGGGTTTAGGTCATGAGGATGGCCTGATGAGAGAGAAAAAAAATGGGCATTCCCCATCAGCTTTCTTTGTCTGATGGGGAATGTTCAGAGCAATTGTCCTTCCCAGTAAAGGAAGAAAAACACTGTGTAGTAGGAAGATACATTCTGAAGACTTGTGGCAATTAATTGAAACAGTCTTGTTGGAAATAATTTTTCCTGTTGTGTCAAGTCTGTTTCAGAAGTGACTTTTACCCTGGTTTTCTGCTTTCTCGGACTTTTTGGAATTTAAGGTGAGTTGTGGGAAAGTTGAGTCTGTGGTGTAATAGTGTTTTGTGTTGTAAGGACACTGCCATTGACCTTTAAAAAGCTGGAAAGAATGAAATTCATGAGTCCTCTGGTGACAATCTTGAAAGTTTGTCAGATCTCTAAACACAGAAATACTGCATTTATCACTCTGAAATAGCTGCAAAGCTTAAATGAAAGAAATTGGACAGAAATTCATACTGAAAATCCTGTCTAATGAATGAAAATTCTGTCTTGTGAGATAAAACACTACCTTCAGGAGGCAAGTATCCAGAACTTAGAAAGTGTATCCAAAAACATTTGTGTATGTTTCATTGTTTGCAAGAGTATTACTTCTTTCCTTGAAAAATCTGAATTGTCTTTTTTAAAAATGTGCTGAAAGAGGCGCTGTGGTAAAAATGCACCTCTCCACATTGATGTATTTTACTTACTTCTTTGGAGGGTGAACATTAAACATAGTTTACTAAATATCCTACATTCAGAAGTTAGTTGGAAACACTGAAGTAAATGCATTTTGACTATGAAGTAAAATACATGTTAAAGTCTGATTGCATTAATGAAAATATACTTCCCATTATTTTTGTCAGGGAGCTTCTTAATGCCATCCCTATCAAATTCATTCTTTGGTTTGTTTGGCAGGTTACTCACATGCAAAACAGTGGATGTCTGCTTAATCTTGGACAAATAATTTACAGAATTTAATTTGTTGTTCTTCGGAAAAACTGGATAATGCCCTCTGAGATTTATTTTTTTAAAATCTTTTATCCATCTTTATAAACATATCTGAGTTTAATTGTGCAATGAGGATTTTGGCCTGGATATGTAAAGCAGATGTGTTTTTCTAATGAATTTAAAATAATAATATTTCACCTTTGGGAGCAGAGAATATATGAAATTGAACTAAAATTCCTTTTGTGGCTCCAATAAATCTGCATTAATTTGGAAGGATGTCGTTGTAGGAAATACTCTGCTAACACAAACAATGTGTGACATGTTTGGAAGTGTGGTGCTTTACAGGAACTGCTCAATCTCTGCTTTTAGTTAGTATGTTTTGCATTGTGCTGGCTCTGAAATTTTTAAATGGTGAAATATATTTTACATTCATCCCTTCAGTCCTACTTGTCCTTACCTTAAAAACATGTAGTAAGTTCCATGTTACTGCTTCAGAGATTAGTTATTGCATTTCACTTCCCACTCAATTAATTTATTAAAGAGGAAAACAGAGAGATCTAACTGTGTGACTAATTGCAGCAACTTTTTTACATGTGGTTACTATATTTCAAGTGCTGTTTTTGTGGACTTAAAAAAAAAAACCACAAAAAAACACAAACAACAAAACAAAAAACAAACAAAAAACCACCAACAATCAACTCCCCTCCCCAAGTTATATCTTGTAGATGTAACTTCTTATATGATCCTAGTAGCCCTTATGCTTTGAACTGAATTAGATAAAAGCTTTTGGACTGTCTTCAATTTCAGTCTCTCCATGTGAATATGAAATTTAAGTTCTGCTACTTAAAGTCTGCAGTGAATGCTGTGTATATCTTTGGAAATGATTCCTCATAGTTGTGGAGCGTTTACCTGATGCACAGGTCTAGTCTGTGCTGGCCCCAGCACTCCTTCCTTGAATGCAGAACTTTGCATGTGCCAGCTCTTGTTTCACAGCTACATCTCTCCACTCAAATTGGAGAACTGGGTTTTTGTTGGTTTGGGGGCTTTTTACTAAAATATATACGTCCAGTTCTTTGTTTTTACTCTCGATGTTCACGTTAATTTTTTTGCACGCTCACTTGCATTACTGTTGCTGGACTGTTAAGGTTTGATGTGGAATCCATGAACTGTTGGTCCCAAGCAGCCACTGTAAAAGCCTTGGGATGCAATTAACTGCCAGCAAGTGAAGCTTTCTATACAAAGACTAAAGATTTTTTATATGAACTGAGCTCTTTTGGCAGGAAATTACTTCACAGGAGTGCAACCTGAGTAGGGTTGATCATGAAATGCCTGTCACCAGTTTGATATATGTGAAAAAGCAAAGTATTTGCAGAAAGGCCTATCTGGATACACCTAGAGAGCCATGGAGAGGAGTAAATTCATATGGAGCACCACATATAACTGTGATACTGTGTGTGTAATTCCTGCAGGTGGGGAGGCAGGCACTGTGAAAAGCAGCACAGCTTGTATAGTATGGCAGTAGCTGTGCTCGTGCAGTGACAGCTGTGCAGAACACAGTATTCCCTGCCTGACAGCCCCTCCTGTAAGTCCGTTCATCCTGCCACGTGATGAAATGCTTTGTGCTCAACAGACCAAAACTTGCTCCTTGATTACTACTGAGTGAGTGTAAATTTTTGTCAGAGGTAAGCCCCAGCAAGGATAGATGCAGCTTGTGGGGTGCTGCCTTTTGATAACCCGAAGGATGGATGTGGTGGTGATGCAGTGCAATGCCATTTTATTTTCTTGAGGTTTTGCTTAGCTACCTGTTGGGCTGCCTGGCTCTGCTGTCTGCATTGAGGATCTCCCATTTCAGGGATGTTTCAGTAATGTAAAGTCCCTCTTGAGTTTATAGCCATAAAATCTTCAGCAGCAGTCTGACAGGGTTCAGTACTACGCTGAACGTTCTCAGTTCGCACAAGGGTAAAATCGAGGTCTGTGTCTCCTGCTGGGAAAGGTTTCAAGGAGTAGGCTGGAAAAGAAAACCCTTTGAAGTTGTCATCTCCTAGGACAGAAATGTAACGGATGAGTGCTGTAAAGGGAAGAGGGTAAATTGAGAAGGGTGCAGTTGTGCGAGTGAGCTTCCTCCTGGAGAGGTAACAAACCTGGGTTTTTTTCTATGGGTGTGTGACAGTGCTGGACCCTCTGCAGGGGAGGGCATCCAGGAGTCAACACTGCGGGCCGTTGTTCTTGCAGCTACGATAACAGCAAGAATTAATGGAAAATTGTTTTCATTAAAAATAGTGGGGGAAGCCAGCCATGCTGATCAGCCGTGGGGGGCAGGGGCCAAGCAGTAGTTAATTACAGTGTTGATAATGACATTAACCTTTAATCGCATAGTCCATTAGTGGACTAAGAGCACTAAAAAAAGTAACACCCACCCCCATCAAACCACGTAACAGTGTCCTGTGCAATTACATTTTGCCACCCCAGGACTTCAGGCTGGTGGCAGAAACTTCAGACTTGCTCATGGATTCCCAGGGTAAAAGATACTGTGTCAGAAACTTGTTCCTGGAGACCATCTCTCTGTTGACAGCTGCCCTCCGGGTCGAGAGAGGACTTTCTTAGTGCTGAGTGAAAGGCAACTTTAAAGGTCAAATTATCCACCAGTCTTGAGGGAGCCGCTGAGGAAAAACCAACAACTGCCTTGTCTGCCTTTTTCCATAGGTGTAAAGCTGGCCCTGATTCTGGAAATAAGGAAGTTATATTTAGCGGTAAAGTGCATTATGTCAGACCGGTTCCAGTGGCAACAAACCTTTTAATGAAAAAGCATTAAGCAAGAGAACTTTTTAACAATAAACGTCTTCCTACACTTAGCACATTAGGGTGCATAATCACCCCTCTCCATGGTTTTCGGCATAATATATATGGTATTGAGTAACTGGCAAGCTACTTGGCATTTGTAGAGCATCAAACAGTAGATGCTAAGTCAGTCAGTGCATCTAAATAATTATATATAAGAAATACTTGTGGAAATTAACCCCTCCATCTTTTAGAAATAACCATGGCAATCTGTGTGGAGATAGCAGCTATTACTGCCCACATACCGATTGGTTTTGTTTCCCTACCTAACCCTGAGGTAAACAGAGTAACTGGCAGAGAATATGAAGTGTTTTCTTTACTCCTTAATGCTTTTCAGTGGATTCTGCTAACGCAGTTGCATTGGCTAGTTACTCCTGTTAAACTATAAAATCGCTCAGGAGGGAACCATTTAAGAATTGCTTGAGAGCAAGCCAGAAGCATAATGCCTGCATACATAAAATATATTTTAAAAGGAAAAAGTTAAAGCTCAGTGGGAATTGTTGGTGATCTGCCTCTCCTAAGATGAAGTTTACAGTTTTCCTTTATCAAATAATTTTAAGGCAAGCAACTCCTCAGGTTTAGGAGAAGAAAAAGGAAGGTCTGTAATAACAGCAAAATACCTGTGTGGTTTTATTTTTAGTCTATGAGGAAAAACATATAGAAGACAATACCAGATTCTTGGGTTTGTTCTCCTATTTTAAGCTCCTTGACTGTATATTTACTGCAGGTTTTCTAGAAGAATTTTTAGTATTCAAGGTCCAGATTTCTATCCTAAGTGTACCTGTGCTCCGCTGGTACCTGCTTGTGCTTCAGCTCTTCGTATGTAGCAACGCGGAGTTGATCTGAAATATGACTGAAGTTTGGCTGTAAGCCCAGTCAGTCCGACTCTTAAGAACTCTCATGTTCACCAAGGCTGCCACTTGGTAGTTTCCAGGATGGTTTATGTTCTGTTTTAACCTTACAGTAATTGTGTCGCTGTGTCTTATCCGTGGCCTCCGCCTCCTGCGTGCTGCGTTTATCTACCACAGCAGTATAATCCTCCTCTTTTCAGCCAGGCGCTTGGCAATTAAGACACGATCTGTCCTACTTAAGGTATAAATAAGCCTTTAATATTACTTGAGGATTACATTGGGACAAGAGGGGCTCTTTTGAAGGCACGGCTTTCGCACAGCGGGATTTGCAGAGCAGGCGTTGGCCCTTGTGCTCCTGCAAGATGTTCAAATAAGGGGAAAGTAATGGTTTCCAAACCGTGCATACAGAGAGCAGTGGCAGCTTCTGACTACTGAAATACTAAATTGGCCTCTGTCCCTCGTAAAACATATGCAGGGGAAGGATAATCTCCCTCTGTCTTTAGATCAAGCAAGCAGTGTCCATGCAGGCAATTATCATCAGAAAGTTTACTGGCTTAAAGAAGAGAGGTGAGGGGGGAGTTGAAATTCTCACTTGGAACCAGACTTTCAATAGTGTTTTGTGTAATGGTGATGTAGTACTTTGGTGAACTGGGGTTAGGTCCCTGATCCTCTGCAGATTTCATGCATGACTCGGGATAAACCATTCATGGAATTTAAACCCTCTCTCTATCTCTGATTCCAGCAGTGTTGATGGGTGTGGAACTGAACTGCCTTCTACTCCCAGAAATGAAATGATAGCACTGTGTGATTACGTGACTTTCTCTGAGGGACAGATGAGAATGTACTATAAGAAATGTTGGGAGATGAAGGCTATGATTTGACTGGAACTGGGGATAGAACTTTCTGAAGAATAAATTTATTTTTTTTTTCTTTTTAGCCAAATCTGTTTCCCAATCTGGCTCACTGCACATCTGCCTAAATACTTCACCTAGCACGAGGCAAGGGGCAATGCAAGACCAGAGCAAGTGGTCAGGAGATGATTAAATTAGCACTAAATGCTGGTGAATTAGACACAAAACTGTAACTTTGGTCAGAATCATGTAGCATTGCCTATTGAGCAGCTATTTGTCATACTGAGTTACATGTCTGTGTCCCAGTCATGTGCCAGAGATGCTTTCTGGGACTTGCAGAAGTGCTGATCTGTGTCTAGAGTATGTAAATGCTCTGACACCCACCTTCTGTCATTGTATGCCCATGCTGCAAAATGGTAAAATGTCAGGATCCTCATTTGGGCTGTATTCCTCAGAAGAGATGTTCACCATGGCTTGTGGCAAGTTTTGCCTGGTGCAGTCGTGATGTGGTACCAAGCAAACCGAGAGCATGATGGGGTGCTGCGAGTGTGTCCTCAGACATTCCTGGCCCTGGCACCAAACCCTCTCTGCACCTGACCATCCTGTGCCTCACTGGCTTGGCTGACCAATCCACCTGTGGCAGGCAGCTGCATTTTGGTCATCCTTTGCTCTTGCTTCTGACAGGCTTAGATGCTTGAAGGAGTTTTTGGGAAGTACAGGAAGCCATGGGCATGTTTAAACCTCTGAGTTTGGGGTGAAAAAAGCAAGGTGGGGAGTACTACGTCTTGAGGTGTATGTGATGCAAGCTAAAAACAATTCTGTATTTACACATTTCCTATTTTAATTGAAAGTTAAATCATTGAAATTAAACAACTGAAATGGGGTGGGGAGTGGTTGACACTGTACTGAATATAAGTTTATGCCCTGAGCGTACTGTGTCTGCCTGGAAACTTTTACAGCTTACTGGTATGATGATGCTAAGACTGTAGAGTCATTAGATGGGAGTGAGACTGTTTCAAATAATTTCCCACCTCTGAACTTCCTGGCAATACTGAATTAGAGGCACTGAAACTACCGCCGTTATCTCAGATGCTCTGACACCTGCCTGACGCTGCACAGGCTGAGGTTGCTGCCAGGCACTGCTGTGAGGAAGGGAAAGAAAAGGTTTAAGCATGTCAGCATAAAATACCTCTTCTTAGCTCAGCTCCTGAAGAGATAACGCATTTGAGTCATTCAGATATCACGTGCTGGACTTTTTACAGTCCTTAGTTTATAAACGTCTTTCATGGTCTGAGGCAAACATAATAAACATTTTGTCTTAGTCAAACCCCAACCTTTTGTCCACTGCAGTTGCCCATGAGAGTTTCCCTGGGACCCTGACCCTGTGGTCATGGGCAGGTGTTTACTTTACAGATGATAAGGCAGCTCCTTGGCACATACCTATTGTTTTGTGTGTCCTTTGTGTGCTGGGCAGGGGGGCACTGGCTGGAGGCGATGTCTTGACAAAAGCAGGCTCGCTGGCTTCAGGGCAGCTGGGCCTTGGGCCATGCAGATGTGTACACATGTTCATGTTGTGCAGAGTTTGAGACTTTGGGCAATGCTTTTTCCTGCCTAGAGTTGTAAAAAGCGGGGAAGGAGGGAGAAGGGAACGGCTCCTTTAAGCTTTTTTTTTTCTTTTTTTTTTAATAATGGTGGAGGGATGGATTTTAATAGTGGGCTATGCGTTTTTCTCTCAAGTTTTGCTTGTGCTTGTACAGAGCTACCCTGTCTTGACCCGTGGCTAGCTCTGGGTGTAGCAATCCCTCTCATGTCTCATGCTGTGAATCCCAGGATTGGTATGTGCCTTAGCAGTTGTTAGTGCTTAAGAGTTGTGGGTGGGCTGGGTTGGGTTATTTTGTTTTTCTAAGCTGAGAAAAAGAAGCACAACCAGCCCTTGTATCTTTTCTTCTTAGTTTATGTCGTTGCTTTTGGGGCAGTAGTTGTCAACACCTCATTGTCTTGCTGTCTGTGTTTAAATTACCCATATTCAGACTCCTTTAGGTGGGGGAGACTGTGGCTTGTCTGGAAAGCTGCATGTTTACTAGATCTTTTACTGGTAAAATCCAAATTTTCCCCCGCTGTCAAAGGGAAGAGAAGTTTGGTGCACTGGAGAGAGCAACAGTAAAGGTAACTGTGCTCCGCTGGTATCAGCAGTACCATTCTGTTATCTTGCTGAAGGGGCCGATTCCGCGAGAAATTTGGAGCACTTTGCCCTCTTGGTCCCTTTTTGAACTTTGACCAGGATTGGTCAGGATTGATTATCAACCCAGATGCTAACTACAGTGCTTCTCATTTCACTGAACAAAGGTGTGCTAGACAACGGTTTCTCGCTCTGGCCGAGTCTCCAGGACAAGACCCGTGAAATAAAATGGTCGAGGAGGAATCTAAGAGCTTACCTATGGAGCTGAGTGAGAAGGGAGGTGTGGAGAACAATGGATTTGTTCAAAATGAGGCTTTTGATGACAAGGAAACAGATACCAGTAGCCAAGAAGAAATGCCAAAACCGTGCACTGTTGATGTGGACCCAGTGGCTGAGGAAGAGACAGTGCTGAAGCCTTATGCCGGGATGCCAAAGGAGGTCTTGCTGAAGTTCTCCAGCCAAGCCCGGTACAGAGTCACCAGGGAGATTCTCTTCTGGCTCATAATTGCTGCTGCTGCTGCACTTGTGTGTGCTACCATTGCAATTATTGCTCTCTCTCCAAAGTGCCTTGACTGGTGGCAAGCTGGTCCTATTTATCAGATCTATCCTCGTTCCTTCAAGGACAGCAACATGGATGGGAATGGGGATCTGAAAGGTGGGTCAGTTTTCATTCTTGGTATGTACAAAGCTGTGTGTGTGCATAAAGAACATAACCAATAGAAAAATACAGTCCAGTAGACAAAGCCACCCTAATGGAGACGGAAAGAAAAGTAGTCTGACAACATTAATGGTAACTCACATTATCATGAATAAATCCAGGAGTTCCTTGCTTAAGTTGTTAAGCCTAAGCCTGGACTTAGAAGGGATGTTCTAATGGGGCTGAGGGCAGGCAGCAACTGAAGTGCCATCAGAGTGAAATATCTCCACGAAACAGGTCAGTTGGGAGGATGGGTGGTGCTGAGCACTTTGTTGTTTGGTTGGCTGCTTTTCCTACAGAAAACTAAAACTGACAGAGATTCTCTTCTGGTTCGTAATTGCTGCTGCTGTTGCAGCAGCAAAGAGGAGAAACTAAAACTGACAAAGAGGAGAGAAAGATGTGTTACTTCTTGTTTTGCTCGAGGTCGAGGTGTTTCTTAGCTCTTAAGAATGCATGGACAATGCCATTGCTGGTAGTTTAGCTGAGACTGCCTCGTAGAAAGAGAAGGTTTAACACCAAAATGGACAATACATTTCTAAACAAGAAGCACTACCCACACTATGCTCTACTGGCAAGTGAAGAGCAGAAACTGTTTCTGTAGCTGCATGCCAGTAGTACATGTCAGGAAGATGGAAATATTTGGGTTTAAAAATACTAGGGGAGGCTGCAGCGAGGTGTCGCTTATGGGGTTTTTCTGTTGTGTTTTGTAAGGATTTTTCCTAAGTCAGGAAAAAAATAGGATTTTTACATTAAAACTGTGCTTCCTTTCGGGTAGTCTGAGGATTAACTGATGTTCTTTGAAATGTGAAAGCAACGTTCTTACTGCTTTTTAACAAAATATAGGAGCTTGTTTTCAGAAGTGAGTGTTAAATTTATTAAATTAAATAGTTAATATTTTATAATATAGAATGTAAATTTGTTTTGATCTAATTTTTTTTTATTATTCCTGCTTTATTTTCCATGTAAAATTGGCTTTGAATGGTTTCTGTTCTGTGATCTCATGGTATCCCTGAAGAAATGTCAAGACTGTCCTGCTACCTGAGATCAGTGAAAACAAGGGATAGTTACATGTTGAGGACACCTGTGTATCATCTTTGAGAGCCCATGCCGAACTTAAACAAAAATCTTTTGTCTTTTCTAAACAGATTATGTCCTTTTCTTTTAAATAGGTATCCAAGAAAAACTGGACCATGTTACATATTTGAATATAAAAACCATCTGGATCACCTCTTTCTTTAAGTCCCCTTTAAAAGACCTCGGATATGGAGCTGAAGACTTCTATGATGTCGATCCGATTTTTGGATCAATGAGTGATTTTGAGAATCTGATTTCAGCCATACATGACAGAGGTAAACTGCACCTCTGAGCAAAGTAACTCTATTAAAAAGATGTACCTTACAGTGCAAGGTTATACGCTGAGATTTCAGTTTGTGCCCCCCGTGGTGGCGTTGAGCAGAAGCAGATGGAGGTGCCAGTGAAGGGTACAAGTGAGCTCCACAGCAACATGAGCCCTGGGATTGCAGTGTCCTGCCCTTTGGTGCCGGGGGAGTGCTGGGAGCAGGACAAGGCCCAGGGAGCTGCAGCAGCAGCGTTGTCCTCTGCAAGGCATGGCCTCCTCTGAGGGTGTGTGTGGGTGGTGGGCTGGCACACCATCCGTGCTCCCTTCTGCATATGTTATGGGCATCCTAAGTCTGGGGATCAAGGCTGAGGTGCAGTTGTTTCTGGCTGAACATGCAGGAACATACGCTTCCTTCCCTTAATTGCATCCTTGCTTTGGTGCGTTTTTGCCTTAGACAAAATGTTTGCTCAGCTGTTGGGCTGAATGGAAAATGGTTTACCAGTCCAAAAACATTTGAGATTTCAAGAAAATGTCTAGCCTTTAGGAAGGGTGATGAAGACTGTGTGTTCCCTGATGCTAGACTGGTGAAGTGCCTTTCCCGCCTGGGAGGCGTGAGACAGATGTTGAAGTCGGAGTTAGCGGAAGTGGTTCATAACAGCAGAAATCTGTTCTGATTTTTTAATTCACCCTTCTTTCCCTCCCAGGCAATGTGCTGGGGGGAACAGTACCAGCAAGATGTCTTCCAGCTACTAGCAAACTCTAGTTAGTCTGTTTTGATTTTTAAGGGCTGAAGGTGATAATGGATTTAATACCAAACCACACAAGTGACAAACACCGATGGTTTCAGCTGAGTCGCAATCGGACTGGGAAGTACACAGATTACTACATCTGGCAGGACTGCATGGAGGATGCTGGTGCAGTCGTTCCTCCAAACAACTGGGTAAACACGGGATGGGACAGGTGCAAATGCCAAGCTGGATGCAGGCTGCCACAGAGCTAAAGCAGCTGTAGCGTGACTGTCCCAGTGTACGCTGGGTTATAAGTGACAGCTGAGAGGTACAAACCGATGTTACTACAGGGGCTAGTGCAGATTAACATTTAAACCAGATCGGGGGGGAAGTTCCTGATTTAAACAGAATTTTAAAAATTACTTGTGTTCCTTTACCTCAGGGTTAATCTTCATTCATTAAACAAACACAGAAAAGAGTAATTGTGCACGAGTTGTTCCTTCTGTGTCTGGGTACTCTGCTGTAGAAACTTCATGTCAGCTCCTCTGACATCATAGTTGGTGAGGAAGGAAACAAAACAATGTGTTCCTGGCTTTTTTTCTTTTTCTTCTTTTTTTTTTTTTTTTTAAATCTGGAAGGTGATCAGGCCAGGAAGTGTGTTGCCTATTTCAAATAGATTTATTTGAAATTCAAACTGATGGGTGCATGTATAAGAATTTGTATATTCTAAAAACTCAGAGTAGAATTAATACTTTGTACCAGTTAATATAATTTCTCTAAACTTCAGAGTCTTGAGAGCTATCTTAGCTTTTGGGGTCTTCTATTACAGAGATGATGATAAAATTAACATTTTTAACATGCTGACTGTTGCTGGTGATTCAAAGGGATAATACCAGATTGCAGAAAGCTCTAAGTTAACTAAAGCTATTTTTACTAAGTTTTAGGGAAAGCAATTCCAAAATTAGTGCTCCCAGCTGTTTTCCCCCTCTATTCCAAATAATTCCCAATGAGAGTCTACTCAATAAAAAAAAAATCCCCACAACACTGAACAAGAAACATACGTGGCGAAGCACAACTAAAGGAAGAGCAGCTAACAGGAAAAAGAAATTAAAAATGTAGATACCAAAATCTACTCACAATGTAGTCCATTGATAAGGCATTTTGTGGTTTATATTATATGCTTGTAATGCCCCACATTTTAAAGTATGCACAGAAGTAAATGTTTGTTAAATGAGGAGTTCTTATTCTCTCCTCTTACACAAACAGGTGAGTGTCTTTGGGAATTCCAGCTGGCAGTTTGATGATGTGAGAAAGCAATGTTATTTTCATCAGTTTGGGAAAGAACAGCCAGACTTAAATTTTCGCAACCTTGATGTCCAGCAAGAAATCCATGTAAGTATATAACCCACTGCTGCTGACCCAACAGCAAAGCAGCTGTTTCTACACTTGGTTTCTCTGATTATTTGTGCTGCACAGTTTGCAGTCCAGTTGTAAGTAATTCAAAGATTGTAGCATTTGTAAACAACTGAAGCAAAAAAACTCTCTAGAAAAACATTAAGTTTATAATGTTGCTGTAATGCTTCCAGTATCTACTTCACTACAGTGTTTTTAATTTAAAAGCAAACAAGGAACTGGCAAAAAAAATCTGAAATAAAATTATCCTTGAGTGGTAGTACAGGTGGTGTTGCAGTCCTCTGGATTTTGAGAAGGTACAGCTACTGCTTTTTATTGCTGACTTAACTCCCCTGCTCTCACAAGAGCCTGGCAAGATCTTGATGGGTTTTTTTTGAACAGGTTATTGCACTTTAAAAGGAGTTCCCTTTCCCTGTCCCTTCGCACTAAAGTCTGTCTTCAAATTGCTTTGATGCTTCAGGACCCCTCTACTTCTCAGCTAACCTTATGTGCAAACTGTTCATAGTTAGCTGCCTATGAATCAGGCCTGTCCTTCAGCTGAAAGGGGTTTTTCCCACCCTTGTTTATGCTTATTTGGTTTTCAGGTCTTGTTAATGTAGATTAAATGGAGTGGGATTTTCCAGTCTTCCCTGAGGAGAGACTCTCCATCCCTTTGTTTAGCTGCTGCTTAGTCCTTGCATCACTTCCATCCTGAGCTTTTTCTCAAATGCAGACGGCCAGAATTTAACAAATTGACCTGAAGACATGTCTGGGCAGAATCTTGTACATTTGCATAGGTGCTTCTCCCTCTGGGCCCTAAGATTTCTGTTTCTTGCTTTGACCTTGGTGCTAGTACTCAAATAATCCAGTGTGACTGCTGCATGCACTTGGAGAAACAAATCACTGCTTGTCATACTTTTTAACTAAAGCATGAAACAAGACTGCTTTTGAGACTGGGTCTTTGAGGAACTCTGCTAGTAACCTCTCTGTGCCTTGATAATCCCCTCAATGCCATGTCTTGCCATATGCACCTTTTTTCCCTACCTTACTTTTTCATTGTCTCGGCTAATTATTTTTTCAGTGTCACCCTATACATTACTGAAGCTCCAGTAGCAAAAAGATTACATGAAAACAAGTAAATTTGGCCTGGTAACACCAGCCTTTGGTAAATGCTTATGAATGTCACGTTGAAGAAGAATTTTTGTCTTGTATTTTAATTCAAAATCCTGTTCCAGAAGGTTAGGAGGACTGAGCAGGAAGCAAATGGACTTCTGAAGAGAAGCTCAAGTCTCTGGTTTAAGCCATGCAAGGGCACACAAGAACAGGGAAACTTAACAGCCAGCAGGTTGTAGCTTTGCTGCGTACAAGACATAGACTGATCCCAGTGAGAACCGTGTCAGTGCTTGATGACTGCAGTGCTGATACCTGGTGCTGCTTTTGTGCTGAGCACAGGCGTAAGTGTGGACGTTTTTGAGTAGATTCAGTATTGGACAGACACCATTTTGAGAGTTGCTGCTTTCAGAGTGGTGCCTCGAGAAAGTGCAGCTCAGTGAGGCAGAGCCTTTATTTGCCAAACCAAAATCTGTAAAGCTTGAGTGTGGACTAGTTCCAGTCCAGCCTGTTCAGGCAAGGGTACTTCATACATTTTTAAAAAGACAATTCAATAGCTGTCTTTAAAAAAAAAATATAAAAAAGATTTTTTTCCTCAGATGAAGACAAGTATCACATCTAAAAGAACATTTGCAGAAACCACTCGAGGGACTGAACTTTAGACTTTTTTTGTTAAAACTAGAGCAATTAAAACTGTAGTAATATAATGGTTATTGAAGTAGGATATAATTTTACTAAGAGTGACTAACTTCTCGATTTGATAGTGAAATTATGAATCAATAGCATTTGTAACTGTTGGATAATAATTTTTTGTGTTCCTGCAAATAAATAACCCTGAAAATAAAATAGAAAAAAAAATTCACATCACTCAAATAAGGGAGAACAAATGTTTTAAGAGCTCTATTGTGTAAAAGAAAATTGGTGGCACGAGGTCTGTGCAGAACAACATGTTCTTGCATATTTGAATCAATGTGTTCTAATTGTGTGGAGCCATGAACGAGTATTCACCAACAACAGTGCTTAGCATGAGCCCAGTTGTTTTGATGGATGGGATTAGAAACGTCTTTTAGCGAGTCATGCCCTGGTTTAGGTCTCCTGAATTGTGAGAGAAGTCACAGACCAGTCATTTTCCTTTTTATACTGGATGAAATAATAAGACATACTTTGTTTAGATCTTATTTGACATTAGATCAACGTGATTCATTTTGACTTCTTGAAAAATTTGGAGTACCAACTAAAAAATAAATTGTTACATATTAATACTTCCTAGAAGGTTTAGCTTTCTTTCTCAGAGAATGCTGTTTCGAATGGGGTGGGCTCACTCGAACTTTTCAATTTTTGCCTTTGTCTAGGATATTATAAAATTTTGGCTCAACAAAGGAATTGATGGATTTAGTTTCAGCACTCTTAAGTTTCTCTTAGAAGCAACGCATCTCCGAGATGAGCCTCAAGTGAACAAGTCTCAGAATGGAGTAATGTATATGTTCCGTCTTTGCTTTTTTTCTTGTATTTCCTACGGAGACAAGAGAGCGTCTGTTTTTACTCTTTTGGGTCTTAATTGTGGCTGTAGGAAAACTGGGTCAGCCATGTCCCTTGGAAAGCGGGTGGGCACTCTGCAGAAGGAGCACTCACAAGAAAGAAGCCTGCCGGGCTGAGGCTGTAGGTGGTCAGTGAGATACCTGCAAGCAGGAGCTCTGCGGGGGAAGAATTGTCCGTGTACGCTTTGTTTTTCTGTTCTGACACCGTTGCTTTGAATTTTCTCTTTAAAATAATTTGCTTTTCCATTCACGTTCTAAAAAGCCCAATCTTGCGATTTTTAGTAGTTGATTGGTTGTCTTTGGGGAGCCCGCTACAGGGGGTGAGGTCAGAGATCTTGCCTGCTTGGGGTTCTGTAGTTACTACCATTTCCTCTACATTGCAAGTAAGAATTGGAGAAAAACTTAAAAGAAAACCCCTCATATTGGCAGTATGACCCAGGGAGAGGTGGCCAGACACACTCAGAAGCATGAGCACTGTTACTTATGCTATTTGCTTTTGCTGTGGTAGTGAACTTGATGACGTTCCCAGATAGTTTCAGCATTAAAATGCTGTTCCCCTGTGGAGATGAGGATCACATAAAACTGGTCAGCTCCACAAGTGTTGCTGTTGTGGTACCTTATCAAGGCACTGTCCCTCTTTCCAGCCTGGTGTGTGTCGCTGCTGCAGATGGGCTCAGTTGGTTAGTGCTCCCCTCCTGGAGGATGGGATCCAAAATAATCAGCCTTCTGCTATCGTATCTTTAGAGTTTCTCAAGTGCAGCTCAGCTCTGCACTGTTAGAGTTAATATGCTCAAATTTCGGTTAAAATCTATGTGGACTGATGCACTGTCTCAGGAAGGGATGGGAAGAATTCGGAGAGTTCTGAAATCTAAAATACCGGTGAACTAATGGGAAATACTCTGTCCTTCTTTAAGGAGACTATCACAGCCTATTCCCAGCTCTACCATGACTACACGACCACACAGGTTGGTATGCACGACATCGTCCGTAGCTTCCGTCAGACCATGAATCAGTTCAGCAGAGAGCCTGGTCGATACAGGTAATCATTATTACACCTGCTGAATTTTTCTCCAATATTCATCACCTCCTGATAGCAATAAAATGTTGGGGTTTTTTTAATATAATACGCCACAAAAATGCGCAAATCCTCAAATGCAAATAGTGGGGCGTAGGCTGCGTTATCTCTTCCCCAGTGTGTGAGGAAAGGAAAGGAATTGGCCCTGTTAGCTCTGCTCAATCTACGGACTGTACAAGGGTAAGCAGGATGGGCAACCATTCTGATCACAGAGACTGTGTAATTAATCAGTCCTGTGCCTGCTCTATTGTATAGTTTTACTAGTGCAGTTCAAGTCAGACACACAGTCAGAGATTGTTAAAGTCACAGAATGGTTGAGTTTGGAAAGGACCTCTGGAGGTGCTCTGGACCAAAGCCCCTGCTCATTAGGGCCACCTGGAGTTGGTTGCCCAGGAATTTGTCCGGATGACTTTTGAACATCTCCAGGAATGGAAACTCTACTTTTTACTATGAGGAGCCTTTCCTCAAAGGAGAGACCTTTCAGTCCCTAATGGGCTTAGTGGGTTCTTGCTGGACTCTCTCCAGTATGTCCATGTCTCTCTGTACTGGGAAGCCCAGAACTGGACGTGGTGTTCCAAGTGTGGCCTCACCAGTGCAAAGTAGAGGGGGAGAATCACCTCCCTCGACCTTCTGGCAACACTCCTTCTAATGCAGTCTGGGATACCCTAAGCCACCTTCAAGGGCACATTGATGGTTCGTGGTCAACTTGGGGGCCCGTGTTCTGTGAAGGAAAGCTGGAAATTGCTGGAATGAACGGTGTGGATGTGAATCCAGAAAGATAAGATTTCAGTCAGATACTTTAGCCTTGTGTTGACTGTTGTAGATTTTTTATCTGCAATTTCCAAGAAATGTTTCTCCTTGACTCCTTTGCCGGTTTACAAAACACTGTTTTTCTGTATTAATCTTTTTTTGATGGGGAGGAGGGAAGTGAATGTAATGCTTAATGTTCTATATCCAACCATTTCTAGCTTCCTTCTCTTCTGTGCAACCAAGAATGAGCCAAAAAAGTTATTTGTGTACTTCTTTGTAGATTTATGGGTTCTGGTGATGATGAAAAGGAAGACATTGAAGCAACAATGATGTATTATGGAACAACTTTCATCCAAGAAGCAGATTTTCCCTTCAATTTCAACCTAATGAACATGAAAAATCTGTCAGGCAACAGTATTTTTGAAGCCGTCGACTTGTGGATGAAAAACATGCCTGTGGGAAAATGGCCAAACTGGGCTGTAAGTTCTAGACCGACTCTTACAGGAAGGGCTTGTTCCTGTTATGGTGATAGAATCCCCACCCCACAGACACAGACTGATTTCAGTGGGATCAGCAGCAGCCTGAGCCCGGGGCTGGGCTGTAGTTGCTATCCACGTGAAAGGTCTGAGCTGCTGCAGTTGTGGTCCTTGGCACCGGCCGGCTCTCCTGCCCGTCAGTAACAGTTACACTCCCCATGCAACGGGGACAGAAGGGAATTTATGATCGTGCCTCTCCCTCAGTGTCTCCAGTGTGGGATGGGGCACTGGGTTAAAAGACTAGTGAGGATGGAATCAGTATAATTATCTTGGACCATAAACTGACTCACTGCAATGGATTCTGGAACCCTCCTGGGGCCAGGGCAGAACAGAGCAGGCAGCTGAGGGCAGTTAACTTAAAACCTGCGCGTCTTTGTTAGGAAGCACGTTCGGAATGTGTAAGGGATCTTTTCAAAACAAGCAGAGCAGTTTTCACGCAGCAGAGAAAACAGCAGAAATCCGAGGGACTGTCATTGTGGAGAGTTGTTACTTGTTATCTCCCCATCACTTCTGCCTTGTGGTGCTGGCAGGACTTCTGTGTACTACACTGTTTGGGACGGAAGTTTGTAATGGCACCAAGATAAGGGTAAAGCACCTCACAGCCCTGGAGGGGAAAGAAATAGAAATAAAAAAATAATCTACTGCCATGTTAAATTAGTTAATCAATTTCACATATGCATGAAATTTTATAATGTATGTTTAACAGAGTGTTTTTTTTCTTCAGGCTGGAAGCCCTAACGCTGCTCGGATTTCATCTCGGATTGGGAAGGAGTATGTCAATGTTATGAATATGCTGCTTTTAACCCTGCCTGGTACTCCTGTAACTTACTATGGTGAAGAAATAGGCATGGAGAATATTGCAACGGAAAATGTAAGTGAAGAGCATGTGAACTCCGATCCTGTTGTTTAGTTCCAAGTAACAGAACTTTCAAAAACCCAGGAACTTTTGTTTTGTTAACCAAACCCAGTCTTTCTCACTGCATGTTCCTCATTGCAAAACCATTGGACCACATGTACAAATGGCCAGGTCAGAGATCAGAACCAAGGCCTGGGTGTGGGTCTGAACTGCTAGATTTCAATTATGGTTCCTGATTTCTGTCCTTCTCCAGATCAGTCTTGCATGGTTTGCAGTGGTGTTGCTTTCCTTCCCTGCAGCAGGAAGGACAGCAAGTGCCAACACTGGGCCTGGGCTAATGGTTAGGAGAGGTGTGTTACAGTCACATGAGGCAAGGGGAACTGAGTCACTGTCTCCATCCTCCCATAGAAGTACCCTTTAGTCTGTTATTTTCTGGCTGCTATTTAAAGGAAATCAGAGTTCATGAGAGATTGCGGCTACAGCCACCATCCCCTGCAGACCTTTTACTCTGACTACACAAGGCACCAAACCACACCCATTTCCAGTGTATCCATGCCCAGAAGAAGCGATCTGCACAAAGGGGAGGGTGCCTGGTGGCAAGCAGAAGTGACCTTTGGTTGTCATGCATAGCCTGTTCCTAAAGGGAACAGCTCACTTCTGCCTCTCATGACCATTTCTGAGCACCATGAGAATGTGGTCCTATGGCAGATGGCGGTTTCACTGTGGAAGGCCTCTGCTAGGGAGTGAGACAGCCTCTGACATGTTACAAATGGTGTTGGCTAGCTCTGTATCAAAGGGAAAGAGGAAAGAGGTACTTGAAGCACAGGATCATCTCCAGGTTTGTCTGATTCAGATGAGAGGGAATGATTCTCCAATTTAAAAGGAAATCTCATTTCCTCTGAGAAACACCTAGGTCAGAGTATCTCCTGCATTTTCTTGCTGCTGCTGATTACTGCCGACAGAGTGATTCTCTTCAGAAAAGTGGCTCCCTCTGGCTCCTCAGGGTTCACTCTCTTTTGGTGACTACCCTGTGGCTCACAGCTTTGGAACAATGCAAACCCACCCTTCACTCCCTCTGGAGAGGAAGCTTCTCTGATTATTGGGTGTCTTTGAAAGATAGAGAGTATTTGCTCAGGATTTAGTCTTTAGCCCCAGCATTTAAAACACCTCAGGAGACACTGAAAGAGGCAAAGATGAGAGGCAGCATTACCAGTGTTGAAAACTTAAGATTTTTTTTTTCCCCTTGCTTTTCAGAATATGCTAAAAAGGAGAAACCCATTATTTGTAATGTCACAAAGCAAAGTGACAATTTCTTTTGTTAGGCTGCTGTTCTGACAGATTGTATTGAAAAGTGCCCTTTATATGAAAAACAGTTTTCATGGAAAACAAACACTCAAAGTATGTGCAAAATATTTTATGCCCTCTTATATCATTAAATTTAAGTGTCAGATCTTTTGGCAGCTCTTCAATAACAATGAGGAAGCTTTTTCAGAATTTTTCTGAATTCTTCAAAATGAGAACTTCAGACTTTTTACATCGACAGTTTTTAATCAGCTAAAAGCTGGTTTGCAATAGTTCTGCACTTAGAAATAATAATTTTATCTTTCTAACACAAACAATCCTGTCCAAATTGTACCCCTTGCAAATGCAAGCTTGAAGAGTTCTAAGGAGAAAGGTGTGATGGTTACAAAGGAACAAGACACTAAACAGCATTTATTAGTTGTTTACTGTTATTTTAACAGCATCCCTTCTTAGGACTCATTTCCTCATATATTCACTCAGTGCGTATCTAGATATTTATCAGAATATGTTGGCTGTCATTAGTAAACTTTTATCCAACCCTCTGTTGCAAAGGTTGACAACTCTAGTAGAGTTGTTTGGGAATTCCACATTTTACCCAGTGATGCTGTATCTGAGACCATCCACTCCCCTCCATTTCAGGAACTGTATTGATTCTTATTTTCTCCTTAGATTTGGAGCAGCATTACATTCTTCTTATTTTAACTTAAACTGAAGAAAGGAATACTGAAATGGTGAGAATTTGGGAGAGTAAGAACATGCTATTCAAAAAATACTTTTTCGATATTCTAATCAGCACTTTATTTTCTAGGTGACCTTTCCAGAGAAATCCCCCATGCAGTGGGATGGGAAAGCGAATGCTGGTTTTACTGAAGGCAACAGTAGTTGGTTACCTGTTAACTCCAACTACGAAAGTGTAAATGTGGAAGTAGGTATCTGCATGTGTGATAAATTAATGGTCTAAAAATATTTTAATGTATCTATTATTCCTTTTAGTAGTGGGCATTGGCAGTAAGAACAGACTCAAGGGGGAAAAAAAGCACTGAATCCTCACAAGTTTTTTTAGAAAAGGACTTCCTTGCACCAGCAAGGAGCCTGCTTCATCTATATTCACTTAAGCAGAGCAACTGCAATTGTGATGTTGATGTGGCAGTTTGGCTCTTTAACATCCTTTTAATCCTTTTAATATTTGTGCTGGTTTAAAAGTAAACCAGTGGGAGAAATGAACCCAACTCGAAAGATTACAAATCAGAGTTAACATTTAGTAAGAAGACTATGATAGATATGATGATACAGAGAAAACTGGTTTTAACCCCCAAAGACAGATGTGTAACCCAGCACCCTGGGACAAGAACAGACCAGTGTTTGTTAGCCCCTGTGCTGAGCACCACATGACCCCCCTGGGTGCAAAGTAAAAGGAAAGGAAAAGCTGTTGGTCCAGATGATGTTCACAGCTCTGTTGAAGTAACAATTGCAGTCTTGTCAAGAGTGGCAGTCACAGTCCTGTTGAAGTTCTGGTTCTCCTCTTGATCCAACGAGTGGTACCACAAGTCCCCAAACCAGAAGTTTATATGTGCTCAAGTTCAGGTGGGAATGTCCAGTACCTCCCCCAGGATGGGGAGTTTCACAATGGGTGATTTAACCCTGTGAGTCATGGGATATTTCTGGAATCTTTGATGGTCTAGGTGTTGCAGCTGTTTATGTCCATGGGCCACCAGTCCAAGGTGGCCCATTAGCAGAGATGACCCCTCAGGCTGGGTGTGAAGGTGTCAGTGCCTTTCCAGAGGGGAGTTACCACAGATGAGTCATTGGTGTGAAAAAAAAAAAGAACTCTCCTGACTCTGCAGGGGTTCTTTAACACCCACCTTGTAGCACCAGGTGTCAGCCCTGGGCAGCTGCTGCAAACAATCTATTTGTTACTAGTCCATCTGAAATGACATAGAGGGTGTAGAATACACAGTTTTGGTTCTACTCACATAGCAATCAACTGGTTCCAGCCCCTGTAACGAGGACAGTATTAAATTCAAAACAGGTCTTATTTTCCTCACGTTTCTATTGCCACAGAAAGAAGAACTTAAGAACTTAGTCTATGTAACAAGAACTTAACATAGACTATTGCTAACGTATGTAGAGGAGTGAATCAAACAGATTTTGCTGACCTACATACAGTGCTGACCAGAACTGAATGCAGGAAAAATAAATCTAAGATATAAAAAACTACAAAACATGAAATAAACCCTGTGACTTCAGTAGACTAAACTCAGTGAAAAAGGTTCAGTGTCAAGCTTTGAATGGCTGCAGCTTTCTCCTGAATTAACAGTGCTAAAAGGAGGCTGTGGGAGAGAGCAA
>JAYRBT010000114.1:25812158-25846285 GCA_036023395.1 Myiotriccus ornatus
GGCTGATGTGGCCCAAAGGAAGAGTCAGCATTTGACTTGGTGCAGTCTGCTGCGGGCACAGGGGTCCATCTGGGGAAATTTGCTTTGGTTTGAGGACAGTGTGGCCGCTGTGTGTCTTCCACCCACTGCTGGCTCTAAGTGTGCACCAAGCATGTATTTGAACAAGCAATACACAGCTGGTTTGTGCCTTGCTTAGAGGGCAGCTAAGCTATGAATTGGGCTGCTTCAGAGGGGGCATTCTTTTTGTTTTATCCTCTGGGGCATTCATCTTGTCTTCCACAGGGACTTTGGCACCTCCTTTTTAAGATTACCATGCTAGTTAAGGAAACTGCAAGATTTTTAATCTACACAGATCAAAGAGTTCTGCTAAAGTTGCTGTTCTGGAGAGTCTATTTCTTTGCAATTTGATCGATCCCACCACATGATCAGTACACTATGACTACTGTGTAGATAGGAAGGGCAACAGTCATCACCATCTACGTATGGGAATTAGTTTTAGAAGTAGTGAGACTTTTTCATCAAATACCACTTAGGAGCTTTACTGCCTTGTGTAAAAGGTGGTCTTAAAAGATGCCTTAGGATGGAGAGGCTGCCTGTACAAAGTGCGTGTGCTACTCACGTGAGGCTTTATGTGGCAGTCGTGCTCAGCTCTGCTCGTGTGGGGCTGCACTGCTGGCTTGTGTGAACAGGACTTACTGAACAAACCGATCTATGCTGGCAGCTACTTCTGTACTACCAGGCAGCAGAGAAATTCAGTTCTTGGTCTGTATTGTTTATTAGCCAATGCCACACCCAGCTTTGTGTGCTTATGCCCATAAAGCAGGGATCCAGGAGCAGAGATCCTCTGGAGAGGGTGTTTGCTTTCCATACAATTAAAAATCTGACCCAAAGTTCTTCAGGTGATTATTGTGTTTATTAGCTATTTGCAGGATTTGCTATGATGTTGGAGATGGCATACTTCCTCAAGTTCTTTGTTCAGAAAAGCAAGGTGTCTTGCGACCTAAAATAATGAAAATGTTTTATTACAAAAGTAAAATTGTTTGCACTATAAACCTTCAGGCTCTTGTGCAGCTATCCTAATCTTCTTCCTTTCCTAGACTAATGCTAAGAAATATCTTGCCCTAAGACAGAATGAAGCTCTTCCTGAAAGAATTAATTTTGGGAGTTACCGCCACAACCACCAACTTAACATTTGCTAGGATTTGTTCAAAATAACAGTAATAAAATTTGTATCCAACTGTGATAGTCTCAGACATCGAAAACAATATTGTGTGTTGCTCTTAACACACACACTTGTATAAAGTGCAAACTCTGGAAAGCTAATTGTAATAGCTTTGATAGTACAGATCATGCATTTCAAAACATAAAGATCAAACCCATCATATGTCTTGCATGTGAGGAAGATGGAAGTAAATAGTATGACAATTTTAAGCACTTAATATTCTACAGTGCAAGACTTTTCCTGCTGGAATAATGTTTTGCCCAACTTAGAACCTTTCATTCAATGCTCTCAACACATTACAGTAGGAATTGAAAACTGTTTTGAGGCTGTTTCAATAATCTGGCCCTGTCACTGTCTCTTTTCTATCTATAGAAGTATATATATTGATAAATATATATAATTATAGATACAAATTGCTGTGTTATATATATATAAAACCAGCAGTTGCTCTTGCAGTTTTTCTCTTTTTATACTTTAAACATACAGTCAGTGACTGCATGACTACTGAAGCTGAAGTATCAACTGAGGGGACACCTCCCTCCAACACGTCATGGACATGTACAATACAGGGAACATACCTCACTCACTGAGTGCTCCCAAGATGAATCACAATGGCTGCCATTTGCCTGGATATCTAAGATGATATTAGGAATCCAGTTTCCTGGAACAATTAAGCTAGTGATCACTTTACATTGAATGAACAAGGAAAAAGGTAAGTGGAGATGTGAGTTGTGGTATAGAAAATTCTGCCTTCAGTCGTGACAGAATTCCTATTATTCCTTAAAAAAGAGAAAAAAAGGATAATATAGGGGCTTTCTGAATGAATTATTTGTATTTCTATTAATTGCATGTTTGGAAAATATTTATCTATTTACTGTGTTTGTACTCTTTATTTTTGGAAAGATGTGTTTTTTTCTTTGAGCAAAGACTGCAACAGCAACCACAGCATCTGCTGTAATTTCTCACCCATCACAGTTGTGCTGCTTGCAGATACTGGGCATAATGAAATTTAGGAAAGGTTATTCAAGATCTCTTTTGATGCTGATGGTAAAAACCTCTCCCCAGATGAGACAGTACTAGAAAATGGTAAGGTTTGAATGTACCTTTTGCTGGAAAGTGTCCCAAAGCTAGTGTTAAGTTTCAGGTGTAAAAGCACCTGTGCCTTGGCCTTGCTGGCATTCTGCCTTGGATTAAGACCTACAGCTTTACCAAAGTGAGAAAAGTCATTTTTTGTAGACCAGCAAAGGTAAGATTTTATCCAAGTGTTGCTGAGAACTGCAGTCTGGGCCTGCTGGTAGCTGGACTGATGGTACGGGTTCACCTCGCACCACCCAACAGCTGCCGTATGGTGAGGGCTAAGGAAGAGTGAGCCCCACTCATGTGCTCCCAGTCTTTATTTTTTTGCATCTCAGAGCCTGTTGTGGAGCTAAAAATATGGGATTGTGTTGTACAAATGAATTCATTTAAGGAGGAGTCAATCTCTATGGTGTTTAATTACATGACTATTAATGTTTGGTTTAATCAACTCCATTTATGTGTAATATTCTTACCCTTACCTTTCTTACTTGTTCTGCTGGCATGATCTAGTGCAGCCTTCCTAAGCTTCTGAACATACTGTAAGACTCCTGTTAGTGGTATCCGTTGATCATTTTCATATGCCGTGATAAAAACTGAAGGATAACACTGAGATTAAAAACCAAAACCAGTTAAATACTTGACAATTGGTTTTTCTCACAGAGTAACAATTTTTTTTTTTACTGTACAACTCGTTAGGATTTATCTAAAAACATGTATTACATAATTACTTAAAAACTCTCACTTTTATCACTACAGCATTTTGGTCTGAAATATGACTTCATAGTAGGGGATTATCTACTCACAAAAAGTCATCAAAAACATCCTCCTCCCACTGGTAAAGGTCTGATAATTGCAAAAAAAAAAAAGGAGTAGTAGTCATGGAATGGTTCACCTTAGAACAATAGTTGAGCTTTAATTTTGCTATCTTTCTGCACAGAAAAAGTTGTTTTTAAATAGTAAGATTTTACTTAATGAATTTATGCAACACAGCTAACACATTATTTCAAATAAAGAAAGATTTCCCTTAAGATGACAATGTCAAAGCTATAGCTCCTTTTCCATTTCAGTGTTTGCCTCTGAGAAGGTAATAAATCAGTTGAAAATACTGCCTTCCTTTTGCGACAAAGTCCACAAAACCCAGTAGAACAACCAGTAGAAAGCCCCCACAAAAAAGAGAAGATATTTTGCATGTTGAGGTTTGTTATACCACTGAGTAATCTATTACTTCCTGGGAGTCCTAAAAAGCAATTTTTGAAATATATTGATTATTTAGGACAAAGCATTCGGTTAATCTCAGTAGTCACTTGTAACTCCAGATATTGCTAATATTATTACTGCAATAATTCATATTGGAGTTCTTTTAAAATTTGTTATCCACTTTTTGTTTTCCACAAAAAGTTGTAAACCACTACACTTTATTACTGTAGTATTCCACAGAGAAAGCATAGTTTTACCTGTGGCTTAATATTCTGGTATGGACAATAGCTTTTGATATTCTTCATACATTTTTCATCTTCTAATGGATTTCCCCATTCTTCTTGTTCCTCAATTGTCAGTGGGAGATGCGTTTTCATCATTGTATTTAGAACATCTACAAAAGGTGCCTTAGAAGTCATTAAAAGAAAAAAAAAGTTGGCAAATAGGACAGAGGACCTTGAATGGTGAGTCAATGTGTTCTCAAACAAACAAACGAGGAAAGTGAATTTTGAATTGGAATGTTTCCAGTTCAGAAACTGGTAGAACGAAACAGAAAATACAGCTTAATGTTATAATCCGTAAAAGGTCTGCAGCACCTCACCTGTAAAACCATGGCTCTGATCAGTCCTGGATCAGTGTTGCACAAGGCTCCTGCAAGAACTCCTCCAGCACTGGCAGCTGCCAGTGCTGTGTGTTTTGGCTGAGAAAACCCCAGTTTGTGCAGCAGCATGATGCAAGCCTTAAGGTCATGGAGACCTTTGAGCTTATTATGCTGACATCCATCTTTGTGCCAGCTGAGGCCTAGCTCTCCTCCACCCCTGAAATTTAAAGAAATTCAAGTTTGAGTCTCATTGGAAAATAATTCACGGCAAAGCTTCAGATAATGAAAGAGCAGCAGCAGCCACAGAGTTGCAAAATCATAGTTTGCCTTCCTAATTAACTCTTACTTTCTCTGTTTTTATCTTTACCCTCATTTATGGCTAAAAGACACAACATGAAGACAAAAAAAATCCATGTATGATGATTGGTGAAAATACTAACTCTTCTAAGGGCACTCTGTGCCCTTGTGTGCTTGTGTCCTGGAACTCACAGGGAAAGGACCACTTTAGGACTCTGTCCTTGTAGGCAATACAAAATCAGACAATAATATTATCTTTCTATACAAGAAATTATTAGAACATCTAAACCACTTTCAATACTTGCATCACTAACACTAGCATTTATTAAAAACAGTAAAACAGTATGTCTCAGCTCCACAGCAGACTCTCAGGGTTTGTCTTCTGCATAGCTTAAATTCTGAGACTGTTAGAAAGGTGGGTTTGGGGTTTTTTCCCCCCTAGTTTGTGAATTTCAAATAGTACTTGAAATGTTATATTTTGTAATACAGGATTATAGAATGAATTTGTATTTATTTCTACACAACGACAATTTTGGTTCTAAGCCACCTGAAGCCTCCTTTTCTGGTTTCAAGTTTAAAATTATTTAACTGATTATTCTGCCATCTTTGGATGAAGAATCCATCTTCATCTAAGACTGACTTGCATCTTAAGATGCTTAGGGGGCAGGAGGAAGAACAGCACAATGCTTGCCCCTGGGTACAGCAGATGTATTTGTATGCTGAATTTGTTTTGGGACTGGTATTTCAAACAATTACACATTTCCCCTCCTTCTTTCCCTTCCCCTAAAGTGCTTCTTTTGTTGTCTTCCTTACCTACTTACCTCTGTGAAAATGTCAAACCTATTGCACATGCTGGTTTTAGAAAACTGGTAGATGTGTAGCTACACTGGAGACAGAGGACTTAGCCAATAAAAGATCAGCAGATGTGGGTTAAATGCTTACTTACTGATGTGTAGAAGGCAAATGGTTTTCAGAAGACACAGACTGATCACTAGCACACAATGCCCTCAGAAAGAGAGGGAGGTAACACGTCACTGCAATTTGAACATGTTATCACCATCTTTGTTGAGCAAAGATGAAACAAGAAGTAATGAGACTTCAAAAGATTGCAAGTTAGGTACAGCCATCCTGTAGATTTAAGAAACCTAAATGCAGTATGTGCTCTTGTCTTCTTTTTCACTGAGGTAAATTTACGTTACAAACTATTTAAAACATCTACAGAGAGATGAATAATTACATATAGCTACATGAAAAAAAAATTTTTTCTACATCTTCAGTTGCACATCAAGAAATACCTGTATATCCCACAGATTAAAATCTTAATTCCATTTTATATTTGACTTACCTAACATGGCAATATGCTAATATCCAACCCTCTTCAATTAACATCAGCTTCTCTTCTTTAAAGCTCATGTTCAAATCTATGCCATAAGCTCCATATACATGAACTAGAAGTGGTTTCCTGTGTAGTTCTTTAGAATTCATATTATGAAAAACTGTAATTGGCACCAAAGTTTCATCCTGGAAAAGGAGTATTTTTACAATAAGGGACACTGCAGAAATCTCAATGACACATGGCAATGAAAACTTCAATTATTTATTTTAAAATGTATTTTTTTGATTACAGTAATTTTTTTTCACTTAGAATATTCAAAGCACTCTTGAAAAATAAAGCACGAGACTGAACCTCTGCTGTGTGGGCAGAGTATAAATTCATTTAAGTGCAACACCTGAGGAGTTTTTAAACTACCAAAGCACCCGAGTCTTCCTTCCCCCTTTAACACCAAGAATATATGTTATTAACAAAATAGTTTACCACTTACCACAGTACAAACTCTTTATTAACATCTCCAAATTTTTAAACCCAGGCTGTTAAAACCCTCCTTTCTTGATCGTGCAGCTGGTTGTGGGGAGCTCTTTTCAACAGAGCATCTTTTTCATTTATTATACAGAGTACAATACCGTACATCAACCAGCAATTCTAACTTACACTATACTAAGATCCTTGACTCATCATATGCTGTTATCTCCTCTGGCGTACCCAGGTTAATGGAAAAAAAAATCACGACTCTTTCTTGTTCTTCTCTATAGCACTGAAGAAAACACCCACTGTTTAGTAACTATAGCACCAACTGCTCTTTACATTTTTTAATCTCTATTCCCTGCCAAATGCACTTTCTTTAAATGGGTGGGGAGGAAGGAAAGAATAAAAGGAAAAGGAAAGGACTGAAAAAACTCTTACCTTGCTTTTAGCTAGTAAACGTGTAGTGTGACAATTCGTAATAATTGGTACCTCTTGCACAGCTTGTTCAATGAGATTATTTTCTTTAAATGAATATGCAAAACGTTTAGGGGGGTGTACTGGGGAGGACAGCTGAAAATAGCAAGTGCTGGTGGTATGTTCAGGATGAGATTCCAATTCAAATTCACAGGCCCACGCAGGTAGCTGAGAAAACACGGCATTTCAAGTGAGACCCTTACACTGCTGCTGAAAATTTTGCTTAGTGTGGCCTTCAGAGGAAAAGGCTTTGGATATTAACTAATTATCTTCAGTTTGTAGATAGCCCAATCTGTTTTTCTTTTAAATTCAGTAGTAAAAGAGTCAAAAAGAGAAAGACTTTGGTGAACTTCTCCCGAGGCCATTGGATAAAGTTCAACAATGAAATAAAAAATAAAACCAAATTCAAATTCAGTTTAAAATGGGCATTAATGCAGATTCTGTTTTTTTTTTTTTTTTTTTTAACTGAAACGTTATTTAAAATCATTCCTCATTGGTTTTTATTTTTTAGACCCTATTTCTCATTGCATTTCCAGTTCTACTTCAACATGTTATACAGCCAAGTCCATGACAGCTGTTATGCTTTTACTGCGAGTTAGCTCAGTAATGCGTAGCCACTGAAAACCCCTGCCTCTTAACTTTGTTCCTAGTGCCAGCCATTGTGAAGAACAAAACCTCTTTCTGGCACATTCACCCTCAGACACTTACTGTTATTATATTTAAGGTTTTTAACTCTGCTAAGAATGAAAGAAATCAAGATTCATTCTTTGAGAGCAGCAGGGACATAGCCAAACCCTTTGCCAGACCATTACTTACTCGGGTTAAGTTGCTAGAGACATCTGAAATGGCAGCAAAAGTCCAAGCTCTCCCAAGTCACTGCAGACCCTTTCTGAATAAATAAGCTATGATAATTTTAAAAGATGAAGATTTTGAAGACCACACGGTGTATTTTCTTGAAAACCTTTTTCCATTGCAGTTTTATAGAATGCAGCATTGGCAGCTTGTTGCAATAAGCTGGTAAGTAGTTCAGATTGTATTTTTCAGGCAAACAAATCAATTAATTATTTCATCTGAATGGTGTCTGGAAATCATGGGTTTGACTTGAGTCACTTGGGTTTTAATCTACAAGTATTTAGCAAGAACTTGAGAAGGGAAGAAATACTTTGTACCAATTGTACTGCAATGTCAACTCTTCCCATTTATTATGGCAAAGTGTCCATACTTATCTTCTGAATGTTCTAATCTTTTTTCTGTAGGAAGGCCAGGCTTATTTCCTTCCTTACACCGATGCGTGTAACCAAAAATAGGCCCAGTAAAACTAAGTAGAGTGTTTAGGGAATCCAGTCCCATTTTACATAAGAAATCAGCTCTGTTGTAAAGAACCTGACTGTAGTATACTGAAGAAAGAACTGACTCATAAGAGGGCTACTCTTTAACTTTCTGAATTCTGCAATAAGCCACCACATGAAATCCTGAAGAACAGCCACAGGTAAATACAATTAGTCGTAATGACAAACTTTGCTCTATTGTAGTTTTCAAACCTCTTTTACTTTTGGAATTTATGTTTGCTTTCATTATAATGCTATGTTAAAAAAAAGGAAAATAGCGCTGGAAAAATATGCTGCTTAAGCCAAACTAAAACGTACCTTTATTGACTGAACTGAGTGTGAAACAAAAGAAATCACGTTTAGATAAAGATGACCGGCGTTCTTCAGGAACATAATACAGGCATCACTGAACATCTCAAAGTCTACTAGCTTTGTTTTCTTTTCCAGGGCATAAACTAACTGCCAGTTCCCCTTGCCGCTGGAAGCTACTGGTGCCTTCATCAACTATAAAAATAAAATAAACAGCCTTGTATTACTGAGAGATAATAAGAGTTATAAATGAGAGGTACAGGCATATCGGTGATCTCATACCATGTTTGTATTGAAAAAAACCACCTGATTTGTATTGGGGGTGTTTGCCTGACTAAAACTGGAGGTTTTCAAACTCCCTTTACTTAGGCAAAATGGAAGATCAATTCAGTAACATTTGGAGAAGATCAAGTCTCAAAGATTGATCTATAAAAGATTTTAATGCATGAAGTGCTTTCAGCATGGCTAGCAGAACTGTAGGTAGGTTGATTATATAGACTGAGATCACCAACTTAAATTTTAATATAGGGGAAATACGACTGTTAAAGCATACTCATTTCTTGATGCTGTCAAAGGAGTTAGAATCAAACTGGCATGCTACAGGCAAGACTTCCTGTCCTATCAGTCTTTCAATCCATGTGGCTCTCTGTGTAATTCTCAAATTATTTTGGTAAGCTGTGAAGCACAAAATGAAAATTCAGCCTTACTATTTCTATATGATCTGCAGCAGGAATCTGACTGAATCCTACGACTCTAATTATCAGTTAGAATTACCTTATATTCTGCAGGTTCTCCATATGTAGTCAGAATATATAACTCGTCATTTCTGTGTTCGATGTGGTAAATGACCCCTTTTGTTCGTGCTTGTACAAGAGCAGGTAACTCAAAAGGATTTCTACAGTCAACCAGCCAAACTTCTGAGGTTGTCTTGCTGTTGCTGTTGATAGTGAGAAAACGTCTGTCTTTTGTGAGATAAATGTCCACAAAGAATCTGTAGGAAATAATTAGGAAAAAAAAAAAAAAGAGCCTAAATTTGATTAGTATTTCAAAAATGCATGTTGTGTCAGAGTCATGGGCTTCCACCTGCAAGGTAAGAAACAACATGCCTGTAAGCAGGCTGGAGAAATTTCAGGCTACTTGACTCCCAAACCCACTTCTGCTGCGTTTATCCTGGGATTCAAAAACCTGCAATCTTTTGTGTGGAACCTGAAATCTGCAAGGAAAGTATTTCAGTTGCTGCCCAACTGAATTCAGGTTTTTGCATCACTGAGGTAGACTGGAAGCTTATTGATCTACATAGGCTTTAAAATTCAGGCAAAATGAAGAACTTTTTATTGAGCTTGTAACTCTAACTTTTTAAAAATAGTAATAGATAATTACATTAAAATTAATAAAGGACGTCATGTGGGAACAGCAATAACAAAGATAAATTGATAAAATGTCTATGTGCTACAGACATAACTTCAAAGCAAATAAGACAAAAAATACTATTTAAAAAAAAATGAGAGAAGATGGACAGTATTGCAGTGATAAAGCTGGAAACTGGTTTTGGAACTGTCTAAGAAATCGGGAATTATCTACTGGTTTTAAATGCCTCTAAAATTTTGAAACAGAAAACAATGATAAGCACTGATTGCACAGTAGTATTATAGAAGTTCAGGCTGAAATTCAGATTCAAATTTGTTTGTGGTTTTGTCTGTGAGTCATCCTAATTAACTGAAATGTCATATCTTGAGACACTGCAGTTTCTTTGGCATTTTGAATCTTTAAGGCCGGATGTCTCTAAAAGCAAAGCTCTCCAACACAAAGATGCAAATTTCACCAAGAAATTGCAGGGTTGAGTACCATAACTGGCATCATACAGATCAGAGACATGACTGCAATAATGATATCTCTAGAATTCAAAATATTTGACTGGTGAAGGAAAGGATGCTTTAGATAGCATTTTCAATGCCTTCAATTATTTGCAGGTGGAGAACTCCAATTTTTTTGGTACTATTGTTTCCTCTAATTGCACCCTCTTCACATCTTTAGGAGAACAGGCACAGATCTAAAGTCTACCTACAAGAAATCAGCTTCCTGCCTCTCTAATACCCATGAATTTGGCAGGAATGTGGCACTGCATTCAGTAGAGATTCCAACAGTTCAGCTCTGCTGACCCTTACCTCTAAGAGGGTCAAGCTGAAATGCAGGTTACACTTCTCCCCAAGGCCTCTGACCTTGATATGCCATTTTTTTTAATCTTTGTAGCTTTTATTTTTTAAGGAAGTCAAGAAATTTTCCACTTCCAAAAAAAAATACTTGATTGCAATAGAAGAGCTGGTGAGATGTAGGGAACTGCTCAGTGGCAGTACAAAAGAATGTCTTGCCATCTCCGATGAAGAAGTGAGTTCAGCTATGACCTGCAATAGCACATGACCCTTTAGAGTAAGTTTCTAGTAGATTTACTGTAATGACTGTGACCTTCAGAATTATGCCAACAGTTTCCCTGTGGGGAAGAGTCAGGTCAGTGGAACTTGATTTCTAAAACTATGCATCAAATGCAGCTGGAATAAAAGGATCTTATTTACTCGATCTCAATTGCAGATTTTTATTTCCCCAGATGAAAGTGTAATTGAAATTTCTTTATTGAATATGTAACTTGAATTAAGAATAATCACAAACATTTATGGAATGCTGTATAAATCTACCACACTCTGCAGGGTTGAAAAACTAGTTCTGCACTCAGTTTAGCAAACAGCCTTCTTGTCTTCCTAAACCACTGCTTAAAGAAAGGTTATTGAGAGGGTATTCAGTCAACAATAGTTCTATCTCTGGGAATGCTGTAATGATTTTGCTCATCCATTACCCAGAGCAAAGATTAGCCTGAACTTCTGTGTTTTTTTTTTAAAGATGTATCAGACATCAATAGCAGAGAAAACAAAATGAAATCTACTGTCTGATTTACCCTGTATGAAACTGTCACACATTCATTAAAGGACACCCTGACCTGAGAGTGACCTTGACATTTATAAACTCAATTGAACTCGTGAGGTAAGAGAGGAAAGTTAAATCTCTGTTGATCACATATCGAAAGGAGAACAGAGCACATTCACAGACTTTATAAGGCACTACTGACAGTGGAACACAACTTAAAAATGCGTTTTACCATTTGAAATATGATATGGAACACTTTGTTTTCTGAACCAGTTATATTTTACATATAAAACACTCTAAAATACATAAAGGATTTGTTATATTTTTAGGTAAGTATTACCTTGCATCTTGTTCTGCATAAACTAACTTAGTATGTTTCTGATTAGTGAAAGTGGTCATAAACACATTCTGGCATTTAAGGTTCTTCTGAGTCGTGTAATACAGAACATCACTTGTAGCCCATTCTGGAAAAAAAGACAAACGCATATCAAATTTGGAACAGTGTATACTATTACTGAGAGAAAATGCAGTTCATGGACATTGGACCCAGTGCTGTAAAAGGTGGGCTGCAGCTGACACGAACTGAGGACAGCACTTCTACATCCTGCAGGGACTGAGGTAAGCTACAAAAACCTTTTTCCCATGTTTTCTTTCAACACTACACAAGAAGAATCTCATAACATATTAAAAAAAGAAAAAAAGGCAGAGAACAATGTTATGGGGCCCAGTAATAGTAAGCTCTTGACCCTGTGGGGGTTCTGGAGGTAACGGGACAATAGAAGATATGTGGCTGTTTAAAACTGAACAGAGAAACAGAGGTTTACATGGAGTCAGCGAGATAATAAAGACAGCATAAGCTCTGCACTGCTGCATGTGACTGCACGCAAACCATTCAGAGAAAAGAGATGATGCATGTGCCCTGTGGGTACTGCTGAGATAAAAATTCTCCAGTTTTCTATGCCTGTATATGTGTCCACCACGTTAGAGATGTATAAATACAGGAACCTTGTTGTTCTGAAGTTCGGTAATCTGACTGATCCAGCCACATTACTGCTATCTCTATTGCTCCTACAGCCACCAGAATGATGTTTAACACTTATGCTTTACAAAGTTACTGTATGGTGCCTTATATATAAGTACTAATTTTCAGTACAAAACCTGAGGAAAGACCACACTGAAGCAACACAAACAATTTGCTATCTGAAAAGCAATGTGGCTCTGAAGTGCACAGGTAGCTGAGGGTTCACAGTGAAGACAAGCCTTTAGAAGGGAAATCCAAGTTCTTCTATAACCTAGCATTTAAGAAATCAAGATGTAAATTTTCAAGAACTTCTGTTTCTCTCCCTGCTATTGCAGCCCTCTCAACACAAGCACATACTTAGCAAGTGGTAATATGACCTAATTCTCTTGCTCATGATTGATGCACCTCTGTACTTCATTTGTCTGTACCTCAGACATATCATAAAGTACAGAGGTACATCAATCACCTGACTAAATTTACTCACACCTGACTAAATTTACAAAATGACTGTAATCTCTACAATTCCGATAGTCATCTTTTGTACTCTTATTATCTGCCATAATCTGTCACACCTATTGTGGACCTGTTGGTCCAGGTTCTTCTGGACCTAGACAGATGTTCAAATCAAGTATAAAGTAAAACTTTGGCAAATTTGCAGGCTTAGTTTTCAAAAGGCATTTTAATCTTCTGTTGTGCAAACACAACACTAAATTCTTGCTACTCTTCATTTTTATAACTACGAAGTTTTACCTAGATTTTAGTTTTGTGCTCTGCCCAGGCAAATTGCTTACTGTACTCTATAAATTTGATGACATCCAACATGTAACCCAAAATACAAGATGTGGAACGCTGTATACGTACTATTATACTCTTTCTGCTATATTCTTTAACATACTATAAAAAAGGAAGATTTCCTATTCACTTCAGTTTACTTTTGCTTATTTTAACAGCAATGTAAAGGTCTGTAATCTATTCTGAAAGACCGGCTGACTTCATTAGGCTCTGAACTGTGATCCACATTGGAGATTCCAGTTGAAATTCCAGCCAATACCCAACAGTAGGCAGTACTTTCACACTTTTCCAGCAAAGCCAATTGTCTACAGCTATCAATGACTTCACTTGTAGCTGTAATAGTTTATCAACTAGAACATTTCTCCAAAAAATCTTTATATCACAAACAGTTATGTCAGTAAATTTTTTAAGCAGCATATTGAATTCAATAGAAAAAAATATATGCATGACTGTTCTAACATGTATAAATTATTGCTTTTACAATGAAGGAAAACTTGTATCAAGCAAGCAGCCCCTTTCACCCACAACAGATAACTTGTAATTGTGTAGTCTGAAAGAAATCGTAAATAAGAAACAATTCGACAGCTATAGGATTGAATGCTGCCTACTTTTTTTCAAAAAAAATATTTTAATATTATTTGTAGACTAAGAAAAATGTTGTGTTAAAGGCTGGTTTGATCCACAGGATATTTATAAGCAACTTACCAAAGCTAAATACACTTGGAATTACTTTTTTTACAACCGGAAAATGACCAAGTTTCATAATAATGCAGGTTGCCTCTTCAGAACTTTCACTTTTTAAGCTGATGGCCATGTATCTCTGACCTGGTGAAATTCTGATCCGTTGAATAAAGGCATCAGAAAAGCCAAGATCGTCAGTACTGAATAAAATGTCAACATTTCCTTCATCTAAATAAAAAAAAAGAGCAAAAAATCCTGTAACTAAGACACTGCCAAAATGAACGGTGGTTGTTAATGCCTGTATTTAACAAATCTGCCTGCAACATTCACAAGCATACTACTGGAATTTATCAACACCACACATCTGTCTTACAAAATATTTGCAAATGAACTTTTTTATAAAAATAAACAAAAAATTACAATTCCAGAAAAAAAAAAAAAAGTCCTGCAGTTATTGCTAAAAGTATTTTAAAAGTCTAGATCCTGGCTTCTAGCAGACGCACTGAAGTTTACAGCTCAGATAGCTAAAGCATGGTTGTTTTCAATAAATACAATTAGTAATTTTTTTCCACCCCCTCAGAAATACAAAAGCTTGAATGTTCTTTTCTCTTTTCAAAATGTTTAATCAGGGCTATGAAAAAAAAAGTCACTTCTCTCTTTCCTGTCCAGCAATTTGCCTTAGTATCAATATATACTATTCTCTAACCCTCTTCACCTCACCTTTTCAGATTCAGGATTCTAGAATTATTAATCAAGCATTAAAGAATTGTATAAAAGTATTTTGAGTTATTTTGAGAAACAGAGAAACTCAGCTTTAATGTAACAAAAGAACACTAAGTGATACATGTACACCATTTTTAAGAGTCCTACCGTATTAGGAAGATAAATTCCTTACCATCATCTGCTTTTGAAAGAAATATGCAGCCATTCTCTTCAAAGTACACATTCTCTCCAAATCTCATCTGTACAATACAAAACAAGCATGTTTCAAGTCCAACATATAGTTAGACTATTTCCTTAGAATCCCTGTATTCAGTCATTGTTCTGTACAACGGAATTGTGCCATATACAAATGACAGGACGTAGCACATATATTTGGTACTGAATAAGGAATTGCACACATCACAAAGGTTCTTTCAAAGTTAGGGTACTAAAGCTTCCTCTACCTGCTTTAAATTTAACAAAAGCCTCAGATCACTGCAATTCTCTTGCAACTTACAATGTCTTGTATTCTTTATGCAAAAGTCAGATGATTATTGTATCTTTACTTGCTTTTGCCTATGGAGAAATTAAGGTAAATTCACTATCATAACAGGAATAAGCTGCTCTAAACACATGCTGCTACTACTCACAATTACTAAAATATTCAAAACTTCTACCGTAAAATAATCAGTAAACGAGCACTTTATAGAAGGAATGGCTTCACTGCTTTTTATTTGCAGTTAACAATGGGAAATGTATTTTTTGCCACTTACCCTTGGGCTTTCTGAATTGAATGCGTACTTGTTGTGCAATTCTTCTAGTTTTTCTTTGATTCTCTTTGTCAGGGGTTTGTATATTGGTGAAATGTCATTCCAGTTTTCCTGCTCTGATTTCAGAAGATTCTTGTGCAAAAGCTCTGATGTTACTACGGATGTACTTTGCTTCCTTTTGGAGGAGATTCTTGTTCCTTCCTGCTACGTGAGGAAAGACAGCAATGGCTACAAGCCAGCACACTGTACATCAAAACGAATATATTGAGTATTTCCTGAGCTACAGACCCCAAACCAACTTTGCATTATTACAATAGTACGTGCCATGAAAAAGAAAAACCACAGCTGAATTTTTATTGTAATTCTTCCTGATCTTTTGAAGAGGCATTGTCAAACGTACTTTTCTTGACACATTTATTGAGGTCTTCTCTTCAAAATTTAGGGTGCTATTAATATATGCTCTTAATTGATCATGAGTAAAAATATCTGCTCTTTTTCTAGAATTAGGTTTTAGTTAATTTTTATGGAATTCTATTATTTTTCCTTCTTTACAGGTGTTCTTTCATAATTTCCTGTCTTTAGACTGTAATTTCTCATTTCCTTCCCTACACAACAATACCACCCACACCTCTGTCCCAGTACCTAGGAGTCCTTGTTCAGGTTCTTGCTCCACTTCCTCAAAAGTCTTTTATATTAAAAGTTCATAAGGTGCAGAATGAAGTGGAACAGTGAATTGTTGTTCTGCAACAATTTTATCAGGCATAAGTTTAAGGATCTGGTTTTCCATGATCTGTGAGCAGACTACTGCTACCTCATTGCCAACAAAGCTGTCTTCTATTGTAAAAATGCTAAAAATGTGTTAAAACTGCTAGAACAATGCTAATTCCTCTTGCATGATGTGAAATCTCACTTGATCAAGTAATAAGCTTAACAACATATATTACACTACATCACACAGATCATGCAGAGTAGCATTTTCTAACATTCAGTGTATGGTATAGTGTCTAAGCCTAAAAAGCAGCCTATGCTTTATACCCCATCCTCACTCTGCATGAAGAACTGTTGGTTTGTTCCTAGTTTGTCTTCACAAATGCATGAGAACCAAAATCTGAACATTACAAGTAGACTTTGAAAAGAAACCATTTGCTCCATTTACCAAACTCCCTGTGAACATAAACCACATCATTGAGGGGTTTAAGAGTGTCTGTTACTGGTTCAGACCAAAGAGTCCCTCTCACCTGGTACATCAAATTGGAAGCACATAAAAAACTCAGAGTGGCCATAAAGAGATACTTAGGAAAGCATAAGAATGGGACAAGTCAGATTATTTTCCTCTACAGGTATTCCCCCAGCCTTCAAGAGTTTTAGCTCAGGCATTTCCTGAACTGAACGTGGTTTCTGGATATTTAAAAACTCTCTCTCATGTCTGTATGATCTCCCTTTATACCTATTCCTCGAGCACAAGTCCTACGAGGAGAGGCTGAGGGAGCTGGGGTTGTTTAGTCTGGAGAAGAAAAGGCTCAGGGGAGACCTCATCACTCTCTACCTGAAAAGAGGTTGTAGCCAGGTGGGGGTTGGTCTCTTCTTCCAGGCAACCAGCAGTAGGACAAGAGGACATGGTCTTAAGCTCTGCCAGGGGAGGTTTAGGTTGGATATTAGGAAGAAATTTTTTACAGGGGGACTAATCAGACATTGGAATGGGCTGCCCAGGGAGGTGATGGATTCTCTGTCCCTGGAGGTTTTTAAGATGAGACTGGATGTGGCACTTAGTGCCATGGTCTACTAACCACGGCATTTAGACTCGATGATCTCAGAGGTCTTTTCCAACCTGGTTGATTCTATGATTCTGTGTAAAATTTTAGCATCCACAGCTTGTTTTGGCAAGTTCCACTCTTTATTAATATCTTCATGATTGCCCTCCTTTTGTTTTCAACAGTTCCCATGGTATTTATCTGGAAATATTATACACAGCTGGTGGTCACAGTGCAGGACAGTAGGGATATATTAGTTACTGTACACCTCCCTGCCTGGGGAAAAAGAGTAATCCAGAAACATCCAGATAGCAGAGGATCTCAGTAACAATCAGTTTGCAAACATCTGCTTCAAAGCAAACAGGCACAGCTTCCCTTCAGGTGAAAACCATCTGTTTATATCCTGGAACCAATGCCATAGACCAGCATTTGTAACTGTGTTAGTGAAGTGCCATTGAATAAACTGAACCACACATTCTCATCCATCCAGACTTGGTATGTTCTTCTTGAAACATTTGTTTACATGTAAGACACACACTTAGGAACTGTTTTCTTTATGGTGACAAATAAAAGCAATTTTAGGACAACATCACATCCATCTGAGAACATGTTTAAGATCAAATAAACCAAAACACAAATATTTTAAAACAGTACTTACGCATTTGCTTTACGCATATAAATCAGTTTCCAGGCTGTCATACTACAGTAAATTTTTATAATACATTTAGCAAAATCTATACTAAAAATACTGGAACAGAAGACCTAAAATTATTTCAGATTGTTTTCTGATTTTGTGCATGATACACTACCATCCAGTTGCACAGTACTGACCTACAGAAATCAGTACAAGTACCTTTAGAAGTATAGTTTCTAACACGTGCACACGATTGTATCAATATTATATTTTAATATTTAATATGGTGTAAACCATGACTGACTGGTCAGCACAGAAAAAAACACGTTTTTCTTTTAACCTGCTCACAGTGGGTAAGTCTGGTGTCATCAGTTTGGATATCTTGCCTCTACACTAGCTAATACCTCCCTGCAGTTTTCTCCTGAACTTCACCTGATCATTTCTGGAAGATACCAGTTTTTTTAAAAGTACTCAGGAAGACCAACAAAAATGCAGCTTTACATCAAAGCAGCATAGGAAAGTTTAACAATGCTACATGTCTTTGAATGTAACTGATATTCTGGTATTTAGGCCTCTGCATCAAACTCTCCAAGACAACTATGCTTCCTCAACATGTGAAAAGTATGTCCGGCTTCCTTAACAGATAAGCCAAGGTGCTTGTGGACATTAAGTCTATCCTTAAACAGCATACCTTGCAGGAAAAGAATCTCCATGGCAGGATGCTTCCAGGTGGTGCGGTCCTGCGTGTGCCTGTACATCCTGAACAGTTCAGGATGTGGCATTTTTTTGCTTTAATTTTACTACAAGGACACGTTGTTTGAAGATGGTTAATGCTAGAGTAGTACTTGACACTGAAGTTCAGCCCTTGGAAAAGATTTCGCAGTCCAACGCAGGACATCATAACCTTCATTTCTTGATAGCCAGCCTGATATCTCTGAAAATCCCGAACTGCAGATCATTTGCACTCTGTGTGAAAGAAATGTAAGATAAACTGCAGATAAAACCTCCTCTCTCACAGAAATAAGACTGATTCATTAGGTAAATCATACCAGAAGACACAGTAGAACTTTGGCTGTTTCTTATCAGCTGGTACTTGCATTATAACCAACACGTTTCTGGCGGCTCAAGTTTAACTCCAGTGAAACTATGAGAGTGAAAAGTGCAACTGCGCACGTTCAAACTCTGACGAACAAAACTCTGGGAGAGTTTGGAGAAGTCGAACCCCCCCGCTCTCCCATCACCGAACGCCAACACCACAGTCTCTCTCCAGAGGGTCCCTCGGCAGCAGGAGCTGACCCCGCTGCGGGGTCGGGCCCTACGTGTCCCCCCCGGGGCTGCAGGAGCCGGCGCGGCCCCGCTCCCTACTAGGGCTGTCCCTCCCGCCGCGGCCCGCGCAAGGACTCGCCGTGGCGCCCCCGCTCCTCCTCCCGGTCCCGCTCCGCCGGGGCTGCCCGGGATAACATGCCAGGCATGCGGCAGTGCTCCCGGCTGGCGCTGCCCGCAACCAATATGGCGGCCGGGCGCTTCAGCGACTCGGCCTCTGATGTCAGCGCGGGGGCGCGGAGCCACGGCGGGCGGGCTGGCGCGGCTTTCTCGGGTGGCTGCCATGCCACACACAGTCCCGTGCCCGGGCGCGGAGCCCACGGGCGACTTTTCTTGAGGCGCGCTCCCACCCCCGCGGTGTCGGGCCTGAAGAGCGCGGAACTCCTCAGCCGCTTAGAGACCGGCTCAGCGCTGCCCCTATCAAAGATGGCCGCCCCCCTCCTCCCGCTCCATCCCTAGCCCGGCCGGTCCCGCAGCCGCTGGATGCTCGGTGGCGCGGCCCCGCCGGCTCGGCCAGCGCTTCCTGCCGCCGCGCCAGCTCCAGGCGCCCACGCTGTGGAATGGCCGAGGCTGCCAGCTCCTGGCGCCGCCCCGCCGCGGGCAAGTGCGAGGCGAGAGGTGCGGGGGCGGCCCGAGCCCGCTGGCGGCTGCTCGGACAGGTAGGGGGAGCCCGCGGGCGGGAGGGGCGGCCGGCATGGCGGGGCGGCGGCGCGGCCCGAGGGAGCGCAGGGGCCGCCGGTGCCGCGGGGCGGTGTCCGCACCTCTGGGGGAGGGTTGCCGGCGGCAGAACGGGGGGGCTTGGAAAGAGGTTTGCAGCCCTCTGCCTGGAAAATGTGGTAATAATAGAGATACGTACGTGTACATACGCCCCCATGGCTCTCTGAAGAGAGGGGAAGCGGAGGGGCAGGCACCGCTCTGTTTCGTGAGCAGTGACAGGGCTCGAGGAAGCCGCATGGAGCTGAGTCAGGGGAGGTTTAGGCTGGATATTGGGAAAAGCTTCTTTGCCCAAAGGGTCGTTGGGCACTGGAACAGGCTCCTCAGGGAAGTAGTCACAGCACCGAGCCTGGCTGAGTTCAAGAAGCATTTGGACAATGCCCTCAGGATTCTTCGTGAGTCCTGCGCAGAGCCAAGAGATGGGTCCCTTCCAACTCAGGACATTCTGTGATTCTGAAGTGCGCCTGTAGTAGATCCCCAAAACAGTCTGTGGCCAGTGTTCAGGGAGGAGGGTCAGCATCACACTGGCACCTCATAGCCTGAGGGCGCTTCCTTGGGATTTTCAGGCCATGGTTTGACACTTTCCATCGATGCTGCTGTGGCTGGTTGTTGTGGGGTTTACCCCATTCTTGTTCTTTGCTCCTTGTTCCCCAAATTGCGTTTCGTGGGGAACTGGAACAAGACCCCACTCACTCAGCAGTGAAAATTGCACTTTGGTGAGGCTGGCGGGGCCATGCCTGGAGGAGGGCAAGGAGGAAGAAGGAGAAAGCAGTGACACCTGTGCTGTGGTGTCAGCAGCTTCTGAGCTCCAGCCTTCCATGCTGTTTTAGACCCTTTAGGAGTTATGCAAGGCTGGAAAGGATTCCTTTGCAGATAAGTGTATGTGTAAAGGCTTAAAAAACCCAAATCAGCTTGATTAGTTGTTATTGTTATGGGATGTGATATTTACAGCCCTAACTCAAATGTTTAGTTCTCTGCAAACGGGCACCCGGAGCTGCCCGTCCGCAGCTCTCCCTGAGAAGGTGGAGTGGCAGCAGTGGGTTGAAAGGGCCACCTGGCTGCAGTTGGGTAATGGAGTGAGAGGCCTGAGGGCATCGATATTGCACTTGGTATGTGGTTTTGGTTTGTAGATTTGCCAATCCTGTTCAACAGGACCAAATTCTGCTTTATTATACTCTAAAGCAGGAAATGTCAAAGTTAGTGGTAGGAATATCAGGTTTGTCTTTGTAGGTTTCTGTTCTAGCAGACTGTGTAAGATGGGCTCTGTGGCTGTATTAGCTGTTACTTGTTTTCAGCATATACTGCCTTTGGCATATGCCTGTCTCTTAAAAGTCATAAGAAGCTTTTCATAGCAACTGAATGGGGTTGTGGAAGGGTGCGTGTAGGTATTTGGGGAGAATTTCTTCCTCAAACTACATGTATTTGTGATCTTTTCCTCTACAGATTCCCTGGGTTTTTCCATGTTCTTTAGCTTTTCTTTTGATTTTTGTATGGTGCAATGAGCAAGGATCAATTTAATCTTACTGGTACATCTGAAGTAAAAATGAGTTCTGCACTCTTTACTACAGAAGTGCTCAGATCTATCTATGGATTGGAAGAAGGTATCAACCTGCCTTTATATCCATCTTTAAAGAAGCACTGTCAAAGTGTTTCTTACAGTGCTTTTAAAAACACATTTCATACTGCTTATAATAGTGGCTTACGTGAAATCAGTTCTGTGGTGTGTTTATATATTGAATTTGCTTTCATTCAATGCACACATAAATTGATTTACTATGGTAAGGATGCTTGAGTGCTTGCTCGCTGATTTAATTAAGAAAAAAACCCTTTTATGAGGTATCCTATGAAGCTAGCATAAAGAACCAGGCGTTTGCATAATTACCTATGTGTTCTTTATCAATAAAATGTTTTATGTATGTAGTGAGTTTGAAGTTTGGCAACATTTTTTGAGGTAGCCTGTCAGAATCAAGGAAAAGATTTTTTGCTTTCAATCAGTGCTAAGGGAAGTTAGCCATTCATTTGAAAATGCTTTTGAAAATGACCGGAGTAAATTCTCTAATGCTGTTTTTTGAGTTCTGCCAGTCTGTGCAACTGATGGCGTTACCCAGTCTGTAGTTTTTAGCAGTGAAGTTAGAGAAATAGCCATGTGTTAGGTTACTCCCTGTATGTATGTTTGGCTTGCCATTGCTTTAAAGAAGCCCCCAAGCAACACGCTTTTCTGAAAATTAGGTCTCGGTGGTTTTCTTTAGTTGTAAAGATGGTCCATTTTCTTTCCAGGCCTGCTGCTATTACATGAAGGCCTTAATTTTGCTGGTCTTTTAATTTGGTTCTCCTGTTTTGATATTTTTGGCATTTCCTTCATGTGTGTATTTTTTTCATGTGTTACAAAAGTACAAGTAGTGTGGACTGCACACAGCCATTTTTCGTACTTTGTTGAAAATGCCTGTGCCTTTCATATGCACAGACCTGCCAAGGGATCCAAAAGCAGTAAGCCTGTTGCCTCAAACCTGCTGTTAGGAACTAACAGCGTAGCAAACACAATTGTTCTGTTCACATATGTAGTACTTCAAAGTATCCTGCAAAATAATAGGTCGTGGCCCCAAATTGTAAGGCTGCTGAATGCGAGTGCATTTTCATTTAAAGCATGTTGGCAGAGGTTGGGTACAGCAAAAAAATCAGTGACCCGTTATTTTTTGGTACACATCCTGTATGCAAAGCTTCCATTTCAAGTTTCATAATTCTGAGAGCTGTTTCTCATTTGATTTATCTCTAGTTGGCAAAAATCTGTAAATTGCAGTGCTGTTCTACTCAATGGAGCTATTCCTTGTCTCTCTATCAATTTATAATTATGAGTTTATTTTCTTCTCTGGTTTTGTTTTTGTTGTGTTTTTTTTTCATCACTGGGGACTGCATATGCACCTTAATTTTAAAAATGCAGTGGCAATTATTTATGTATTCTGTCCAATGTTAGGAGAAAAGTCAAATCCAGGATATCTCTCCTTCCACATCACTGACCCGAGGAATAAGTCTTTTTGTCTGGCAGGGAAATGCTGGCTGTATTCTGTGCAGTGATACAGCTCAAACAAGTGGGATGCCAGGTTTTCCAGCACAAAGGAGTTGATACTTTGCTCCCTGAGGATGATTGAGTGCAGCAGACTATGCAGGACAGAGAGTCCATGTTTTCACTTCCCCGAACAAGTCTTATAATAATTTAAGAAATGGAAATGACCACGTTCTGTCTCTGCCACTGCCTTGAATTCTTCCATCTCTCAGCACTGAACTTGGTGCTGTCAGTGTATTTTGGGGCTCACATAAGGTATGGCTCATGCATCAGTCCTCTTGTAGGGGCCTGGTAGGGGAATATGCAGTTATGGTGTCTGTAAGTCTGGGAGTTGGGACTGGTGACAAGTTTCTCGACTTGGGCAACTTTGACAGCAGTTCTGCAGATGTGCAGCAGACGACTTGTAAGGTAGGAAGTGGTCTGCCAGCGAAACACACAGCGCTCAGACACCCGAGGATCATGTTTTGGGTTTAGCTATTTAAATTCTATAGATGATATTCTTGCTTCATTTCCCCCTCTCCCTACTCCTCTGTAGGGACAGTGAGTGGCACAGAAGTTTCTTGGTGAGGGCAGTGCTTGGATTGTGAAACTTTGTGAAATGAGAGAATGGGGAGAACCCGGTTTGCCTCTCTAATTTTTGCATGGGTCTGTTTTAGAGCAAGAGTTAAAAAACCAACTTTGTGTACTTTTGAACACAGTACATTTGCTTTACAGTTATTGAGACATAATTCATAATCCATTCCCTTGACTCTTACCATAAATACCATTGTTATTTTGTTCAGGCTTGACATACTTGGAGTAGTTTTTCATAACTGTTAGCTGATAGCATAGGCATTATGGTTTACCTCTTCACTTAAATAGGCCTGTGTTTGTTCTTTTCTTTGAAGTTTTATTCTTAATGTTTAATTTGTTCCTCATTTCAAAGGTTCTGAAGAAAAAGCACTTGAAAGATGTGCATCTCCAACAAGTATCTGTAAGAAGGTTTGCATCATTCAATCTCTTTTCAGTAGAAGACCAGAATATAGGAGAGGAAACCGGGACCTGGGTTCAATATAAAAGCATCTTTTATCCCGAGTATAGTGTGTCCTTAAGGTAAGCATTGTTGGAGTTTTAAGTACTTTCTAAGATCTTGAATGGGCCTCAAATATAAAACTCATTAGTCCTTCTTCCAGTGTTTTTTATAACTAGCGCATGGTTTACAGATAAACTGTTCGATGTTATTTTTAGTTGTTTGTTACAGTAAGCAGCTTGTCTGATTTTTATTTTTCTTTTTTTATCCTCTGGTACATTTCACTGAAGTAGCAGAGCTTCACTGAAAATACTAATGATTGTAGCTAAACCAAAATGCAAATATACACACTTATTTTATATTTTTAATAGCTTTCTGTTTTGACATTCTTCAGATATAAATAGGATGTGGAAAAACCTGAACACATTTATGTGTATTCTTAATAAAAATTTTAATGACATGATGTTATTAATAAAGTCCTAAAATCTTTTGGGTAATGATCTGTGTACTAATTCAACTGCTCATAGCCTACATAATCTCTTTGTGCAGTGTATTTCTTGTTTTTACGTTTTCAGAGGCACACTGGGTAGGAAATGTACAGTGTTGAGGTAGAATTTGGGCTGAACAAGGCTGCAGTCCTTTGCACTGCAGTCCTGAACTCCTTCAGTGAGTCTCCTTAGTTCACTGCCGTGGTTTGCAACACTCATTGTCACTTGGTTGATTTATTAGTTCTGGAGTTTTGAAGTAGATGAGCTAGGGTTCACCTGTGCTGGCAGTACAAAAGCAAAGGGAGTGTCAGACTGATCTTGCTCTGCTACTGATAGTTGTGTGCTTCTGTTTCCACCGCTTCCTATGTCACCATTTCACTTTGAATTGTGTATTTGCCTAATTGTGGCTTCAGTGATAATAGGACACAGCTCAACCTGTAGACTGCAAACAAGCGTATTTGTTTATGCATTCCTTTATTGTGTTCCTTTCATCCTAATGTATAGTTTCTGTGCTGCAGCAGACTCACATTGTCTTTCAAAAACTGAATATTGCAAAGAGTAGGGGCATTGTCTCCTGGTGGGGATTTTTATTTAATTTTTTCCTGCATTTTGTTCCTTTTCAGAAGATATTCAGTGACCTAGAACAATGGTAATCACTGATTGTTTTAGGAATAATGATCAGAACTCACCTTTCTATATTAAAATGTTTTTTTCCATACTAAGGCAGCGGCAATAGATAGAGTAACTTATTTTTTCAGAATATTGCAGGATGGTGAAGAAAGGAAGGAGAAAATACTCCTTGTGTATTTTGCCAGGAACAAAGTATAAATAGCCTGCAACAAAATCCTTTTTACCTTGAGTGTGTGTTAAATAAAGTTTCTTCCCTGTTTTTGCAGAAGCAGTAATTTAAGGGGATAAGCATAATAGTTTAACATACATAACAAAGCAACAGTTCTTATTGCTGAAAACTGACATATCTAGAAGATGAGAAGTCTTGGACTAAGCGTTCTTGGATCTTTGAAAACTTATCATGTCTTGGAAGCTTAAGGGTCCTCTGAATGTCTGACAGTTTTCCTTTAATTTTTCTCTTTCCGTTGACAAAATATTATTTATAATAATATTAAACAGTAGAAACAATTTTAGCAAGATAACAGGAGCACAATATTAACCATACCTTCAGTCAGGTAAATCCAGAACAGTGTGTGAGTAGTTGAGCCTTTATGTATCTTTTTGTGAGGAAATAAAAAAATGTTGCTATGGCCCCTCTAAAATGTTGACAAAAGTGCTTTTGAATTTTCATCTACATATGTTTTCTTTATGCATTAGCATCTTCTTGGAAGAGCTCATTGCATATGTTGGATGTTAAAAGGGTTGTCAGATAATATCTTGACAAGACTAAATACTTAGGAAAGTTCATAAGGTTGGTAGTGGCTTTTGGCAAAGAGTATAAAGGTCAAGCTATATCAGTTCAAGGGCTATCAAAACTGATCAAATTGTATATTCAGATATGCTATGACCTAGCTGGAATTACTGCTCCATAGGGACTCGGGACCGCTTTGTCAGGCAAATAGAAGCTTTGAGAGGAACTATCAGTCATTTGCATGCTTTTCTGAACTTTGTTGTTTTAGTAAGCTGCTATTTTTCTAACCAGACTCAGATTGGATCCACATTTGGGATCATGCCATATTTTTCTGTCACTAGTTTATTTTTTGTACCATTCTTAATAACAAATCTTCCAAAGTAGGAAGTCAGAAGCACCAATATAAGGCAATTTTTGCGTCAAAAATTTAAGCTGAATTTATGTGCCATTTTGACTAGATCCTTGAAGTGACAACATCATTGACTCATTTTAGAATTTCCTGTAACTCTTTTAGTTAAACAGTGATCTTTAGTGTGCTTAATGAAATGCAGACCAATTATACATGTTGTGCACATGGTCTCCTGAAGTTCTAATAGGTACTAAGGAGTAGCTCTGGGGTATCAAAAGGAGTGTCTCATGAGTGTAGGGTTTTGTTAACAGTGAAAGGTGTTTCAAAATTTAATTTCTTGTGTTTATAATCCAGAATCTCATTCGATTAGTCTTGAGTGGCTAAGTACATGAAGTTGCTCTCTGGTGTTGTTTGCAATTAGTGTTAGTTAAAAAAATAAATCCCTGAATTGTCATGAAGTCAGCCTGGGAATCAGGCTGAATGTTTATATTAGTCTAGCATGCAGAATGTAGATGTGTTCAAGCTGGAATCTTTTTGCAGGTTTCACATTCAGAGTTGGATAGAGTAAACTGAAGTAACTAGTCTGCATGTGAAAATACAGGCCTCCTGTTCAGTAAAATTTCTTGTGAGTTTGATGTGGAAAAAGGCTTTTTCATTACAGATGTCATCACAGAATCATAGAATTGTTTGTGTTGGAAGGGACTTTAGAGATCATCTAGTTACAGCCCCTTGCCATTGGCAGGAACACTTTCCAGTAGACCAGGTTACTCAGAGCCCTGTCCAACCTGACCTTGAACACTTCCAAGGATGTGGCATCCACAGCTTCTCTGGGCAACCTGTCCCACTGCCTCACTACCTTCACAGTAAAGAATTTCTTCCCAATATCTAATATAAACCTCCTCTCTTTCAGCTTAAGGCCATTCCTCCTTCTCCAATCACACATGCCCTTGTCAAAAGTAGCCTGTTTAAGTACTGCAGTGTTCATATAAGGTCTCCCTGGAGCCTTCTCTTCTCCATGCTGAACAATCCCAATTCTCTCAGCCTGTCTTCATGTGAGAAGTATTCCAGCCCTTTCATCACCTCACTGGCCCTCCTCTGGACTCAGTCCAACAGGTCCGTGTCTTTCCTGTGCTGACGATCCCAGAGCTGGATGGGTCACACCAGAGCCAAGTAGAGGGGCAGAATCACCTCCCTTGACTTGCTGGTCAGGCTGCTTTTGATGTAACCCTGGATACTGTTGGCCCTCTGGGCTGCAAGTGCACACAGCTGGGTCATGTTGAGCTTCTTGTCAACCAACACCCCCAATTCCTTCTCCTCAGGGCTACTCCCAGTCCATTTTCTGCCCAGCTTGTATTTGTGCTTGAGATTGATCTGACCCAGGTGCAGGACCTTGTACTTGGCCTTGCTGAACTTCATGAGGTTTGCATGGCACCACTTCTCAAGCCTGTCAAGGATCTACTGAATGGCATTCCTTCCCTTCAGTGTGTCAATGGCACCACACAGCTTGGTGTCATTGGCAAACTTGCTTAGGATGCACTTGACTCCATTGTCCGTGTCACCATCACAGATCATAAACAGCATTGGTCCCAGTACCAGATAAAGTCTGCTCTCTAGAAGTCCAGGGTAGTGACCTTGTGCCTCTTTCTTGCTGCCTGAAGGATCTCAAACTCCATCACAGCCACCAAGACTTCCCTTGAGATTCACGTTCCCCACCAGCCCCTCCTTGTTGGAGAGAACAAATTCTAGCATAGTCCATGGGGAGAACATAGTCCATCTCTTGCTGGCTTCTCTTGGAGAAGGAAGCATTTCAGGAACATCCTGGATTTTTTATGCCCTCTCTGTTGTCCATCCAACAGATATGGAGGTGGTTGAAATTACCCATGAGGACCAGGGCTTGTGAATGAGAGGCTGCTCTTGTCTGTCTGTAGAGGGCTTCATCTACTTGGTCTGCCTGACCAGAAAGCCTGTAGCAGACCCCCACTATAATGCCACCTGTCCCTGCCCTCCCTTTAATCCTGACCCATAAGCTCTTGGAGGATGAGGATGGTTCCTCATCCATCCACAGGTGGAGCTCCATGGACTCCAACTTGACATAGATGGCATCACTGCCTCCTCATCTCCCCCATCTGTCCTTCCTCTAGAGCCTGTATCCTCCCATTCCAACACTCCACTCCTAGAAGCCATCCCACCACATCTCTGTGTGGTGCCAGTAAGATCACAGCCCTGTAGACACACATCTTTAACTCTGGTTTATTCCCTGTGCTATGTAAACTGGCGTAGAGGCATTTAAGTTGGGCTACTGGTGAAGTTGATTTACTGGCTGGAGTGGCTGGAATTCTTTGTGCTGCTCTTCAGGTGCTTTCCTCCTGATCTGTGATCCTGTGATCCAGGCTCTGGGCATCTACTGCTGGCACTGTGACCTTCTGGATCTGTTCTCCATCAAAATATGTTTTTATTCATACAACTTCCATGTGTATTTGTTAGCTTTTTTTCAAGTTCTGTTTAACTTTGGGGGTATTTCACTTTACTGTTGAAAAATTATGCATGTGTTGAATATGTGTTTCCTTAGGGAAAGGAGGATATATTAAGTAGAGCTATTTAAAAATATTTATTTAATATTACATTTATAAATCTTTCTATTCTTAATCAGGAATGTGCTTTTAAATTTAAATTTGTTATGAATAGTTTTAGCACTGAAGTGATTATAGATTATAAAGATGCAGTGTCTCCCTGTAGAGATGGTGCCTGTCTTTTAGACAGGAAAATTATTCTTTTATTAGAGTTTAAAAAGGAGCAATCATTATCTTCAAATTTTCTATTTCAGGATATGGATTTACTTTTAAATTGTAGGCTCATTTTAAGAAAATAGAGAGGAAATAAGTTGTTTCTGTGTTAAAATATTTTCTATTGATCGGTCGTTTGCTGTTTCCAATAGTAAAGTGCAGAACTGAAAAGAACAATATCAGCAGCTTACAGGAAGGGTTCAATCTTTGTAAAGAGTGTTAAGTGTACTTTGCAAGATGTCATGGCTTTATTCTGAATATGAATGAACCTTTAGATAAAAATATGAAAGAAATTATTAGATGATTCTAGACCTTTGGTTTAGAAATGAGGGGCATATTATTTGTCTGTGGCAAGTAGTATGTTAGAAGATGGTTTTGGACTGAGTTCCACTGGCTATTCCTCTTGGGTATTTCTGCTAAAAACATTTCAAAATTTTAATGGCTTTTTATTTTAGGAATAGACCTAAAGTAAGTGAAGGGAAGGAGATGTTAAAGGAACATTGCCTACTTCTTATGGACAGTTTGTGGTTATGTGATAAAATTGCTCTCTTCCATTTGTTGCATGCTAAGAGACAATGCGTGGGTTTAGCAGCACAAAGGCTTGGCCACAGGAGTGGGAAATTGAGGAAAGAGAAAGTGATTTGCCAACATATTTTGTTCATTCACTGATCAAGCTATGGCTGTTCCATCATATTGCCCAAGATGTGTATTTGTAACAAGAATTTGTAGTCAAAGAAGCATTTTTTTGGCTTCTTACTGTATTAAGCTGCAGTCTAGAACTGGACTGAAAGAGGAATTGACTTGTTCTGCTGTGCGCTGGCCCAGGAAAAGCTTCTGATCAGATAGCAAAGTTTGTAGATAAATTTGAGGTTCTTAGTGGGCCACTGTGACATTTGATGGTGATACTCACCAAGTCTTTTTGTAAAGTACTCTTAATAGTAACTTTTTGACCTTTATCCTGTCTTTCATTTTTCACCAAAACTGTACTTCTAGTTTGTATGTAGGTTAATAGTGTATGGTGATGTCTTGTGGTTTTGTTTTGGTTTGGTTTTTTTCCCATATTATGTGGAAATGTATTCTGTCTTAGTTTTCGTAGATTTTTAAAGGTTTGTATAGGCATGTAGTTACTTGTATTATTTTTGCTTACTCAGTTAAGAATATAAAAGAAGAGAACAAACTTAGTTTTGTTTCATTATGGTTGATGAAAAGCATACCTTAGTAGGGAGCTATTGAAGGCTCTTTTTATTCTACTGTCTGTGGCTATTTTTAAATAGATGTTAAAGTCTGCCACTTGTGTTGCCTGAATTGGAGACGAAGGAACATTAATATATTCCAAAGACTGAACTCAATCTATCTTTCTCTGACTTTATTTATACATCCAAAGTGGATTTATATGTAGTCCAGAGGAAGGAATTTTGCTTTGTTTTGAATCAGGAGAAACATGAGTTGAATTAGTTTCTCTTTCCTAGATTTGTTTTCTGTAACTCATTACCTCCACCACAGAAATTTTTATCTATTGTATCTTGAAGATTTATAAGAACACTATGAATCAGATTAACCATGCTGTCCTGAAGGTCACTTTCTCCATGATGCTCATTTGAAGTACTTTGTTGATCTCAGCAATCACAGCTTTGAACTTCTTTGAACTGTACAACATCCATCACATATTCCGAAGCACTGAATGTTAGTATTCTTTTGTATTTTGAAATGCCTGTGGAAATTTATGTGAATTTGGGGTTGGGGTTTAACCACAAGCTTCTGTGGTTCCTTTCCTTGACTTCCATAATTCAGTGCACATGACACTTGCAGACTCTCTGTGGGCAGTTTGTTAGCAGTACTGTGGAAAGCTGTGATTATGACAGGCAGCCACAGAAATGAGATCTGTCATATCCCAGCAGTTTTCTCTGGGCTTGCTAATGGAGGAGCAGCTGATGGGATCGGACAGCGAAGCAGCAGCTGTTACAGAACTGCTGAGGTGTTCAGAGCAGTGGATTCCAAACTAGAAGCTGTGGTTTATAGGTGCAGGACTGAGTAGCATGATACTTAGGGCAGAATTTGGAGTTAGAGAATACCTGTGTTTACAGGTGCCAGTAACTTTTAGTCTTCAAGTAAGGTCTGTGATGGAAAAGAGTTGGGAAATAGCTAGTGCAGAGTTTGTCTGGAGGCTTTACAAATACAGACCTACAAATGGAGAAACATGTGGCTATTGCTGTTTGGAAGTGTGTTTCTGTGAGCTCTTCCTTTCACGAGTAGATCAGCTGTTGGCATGTTTCTTACTGCAGTCCTGAAACTTGTTTGCAGCAGAGCTTATGATCAGAGCTTCACTGTTTGGGTTCCATAACTGTTAAGTGGTTACCAATGGATTTACATGCCTTTTCTTTAGCCTGGAATAGGCTAAAGCTTTATCAGCAGGAAGAGTGTGGGGGGTTGACCTTGACTGGGCACCAGGTGCCCACCAAGCTGCCGCTCTATCATTCCCCTTCCCAGATGGACAGGGGAGACAAATAAGATGCAAAATGATTCATAGGTTGAGATAAGGCAGTTTACTGAAGGAAAAGAGAAAGTTTGCGCAAAGTGAAGAAGAGAATATTTGCCACTTCCCATTAGTAGGCAATGTCCAGTTACTTCCCGGGAAGCAGGGCTTCAGCATGCATAGCAGTTGCTCAGTAGGCAAATGTAAATAATGAGTGCCTCCTCTTCGTACTCCTTTCCTTATGTTTTATATCTGAGCTGATGTCATATGGTACAGAATATCCCTTTGGTTAATTTGGGTCAGCTGGCCTAGTTTAGTGCCCTCCTGGAATCCTGCCCTCAGTTGGGGAAGGAATGTTACAGTGTTGGTGCTGTGCTCAGCAGTAGTCAAAACAGTGGTGTGTTACCAACACCTTTCCAGCTCCCAATGCAAAGCACAGCAATGTGAGGGCTGCTATGGGGAAGTGAACTCCATCTCAGCCAGACCCAATACAAAGAGATATTTTCCTATCATGCTAATTGACTCCAAGAGATTCACTGTGATGCTGTTCACGTGGAGTAGTTTTAACACAGTCCATAAAGATAATATAGTTTGGACCTGAGATGTGAACTTTGGAGTAAATGAGGGTGGATTTGCTATCCCCGCTGCTGGGATAGTGGCTATTGCTCTCATTCTAGGAGATAGGGCTTGCTTCTTCTTTTGTTCAGTGAAGGTTTCATAAGCTCATCAGATTGAAGGACATAGCTGTTGAATTCAAACCCTGTCCCATTTCATAATGACTGTGGAGTGGGCTTTTGGAAGACTGAGAAGAGGATGTCCCCCATAGCAAATCTGGATGCTTCTTGCTATTAAATTATGTCTCACTTCTGTGACTGCCATGAATTATATTTGTGAAGGCAAGAAGGAGGTTGCTGAGACAGAGGAAGAGACTTTGAATATTGCATGGAGCCAGAGAAGGCTGTCGGTGCAAAGTACCTCTAGAGGCCAAGAGAGCAAAGGTTAGAGTATGTTGTGTTTGCATTTGGACCTGCAAGCTATGGTTTTATCATTTCTCCTTTTTGTGTTTGTCCACCCTTTGACCCTGAAGCATACAAATTGTATGCTTTTCTAGACCATAACAATCCATTTACTTCTGTTTTAATTTCTTCATAGCCTTCTGTTGAAGTCCTGATACTGGATTACTAAATTTTTCATCCTTTCCTTTGTTTGCTTCACTTGGAGAGTTACATGATAAATCTCCTTTATATATGAACTCTGTACATAAAGAAATTGAGAGGGAAAAAGGCAAAACCAAAGCATGCTATCCCAAGACTAGTCTACATGCCAACAAAGATTAAAATATGTCTTCACTTTGTCAGCATGTCCCTCTCCCCATCTTACATTCATTTAGAGATGAGGCATTCACAGCTGTCTGAGAGACCCCAATGCCTCAGACATATGCACAGTTACAGAGTTTGTAGGATGTTTAGGATTCAGCAAGGGAGAATTTAAAGGTTGGTAGAACTACAGATCCTCTCTGCTTTCTTATCACTTCCCTTGAACTAGCCATGGTGCATCATTGTCCAATTTGATTGAAAACAAACTTGCAAGAAAGAGGAAGAAAAAGTGCGTTTAAAATCCACATGACCCGTCAGAATTCTTGTAGGCTTCCACTGCACGTAAGGAATGTATTTTTGGTTTGTTTTTATGTAGCTGGGAGCAGAGATTAATATCCAGTTGAATCTTCTGTAACATCTTTCATATATTGTGTTGCCCCTGTTTATGAGCTCGTTTCAGTTTGTTAACTTGATTTCTGTTTGATTTTAATTTTTTTAAGAATTAATCTAGTTGCTGATTGGTGCTTCTCAAAATTTAACCTATTAATGTTTATTTAATGCTTATGCTTATCAGAAGCTATAAATAGTGAATTTTTTAATAATAAATATACAATTTCTTATTTGAAAAAAGGTTGGTTTTGTTTTTCATTCTTACAACAAATTTCCTTCAGGAAAAAAACCAGAGAGAACGACTAATTTTGTAAGTGCTAGAATTGTTGGATTTATTAATTTTTTTTGGTGTGTCAAATTAGCATATTCTTTAACAGCCTTAGAAGCTATATTTGAAATGCTGTTAAATACCTATATTTTTGTATTTTCCTGCCTTGCTGAATTATTTTTAGATTTTTAAATGCCTTTGTGAAACAACTATGTAATCTGATTGTTGTGAAGTAAAAGATTTTAGTAATTTTTATTTTGGGCCTAGATTAGCTTGCAATAGGTGAAAGAAATTTAGATGCTTTGTGTGTGTGTGAATGTGAGTTCAGCTGGCCTGACATCTATAACATTTGAATTTTTCTTTAAATTTTATGTATATTTTTTCTGCTGCTGTCAGGGCTTTGCTCACTGTATTCTAAAATCTGCAGCTGATGTGTGAAATTTAGTTAATGATTTTATTATTCCCAGTTTTGAATGTTTATTTCACTTGGGTTATGCAAATGTAAAACCAAAGAAAATGCAGTTCACTGAACACATTAATCAATTTCATTGTTCACATTAATTTAATTAAGTGTTCTTGATTTTGTGGGAGAAAATAGGAGTGCGTGTACAGCTGCTGTTTTAAAATAGTCCTTTGGTTTTCCTCGTCAAAGAAATAAAACTGCTGATAAAGCTTTACCAAAATTCTTTATTTCCTATATGTGACTTCCAGAACAAAACAAAATTTGATGCTCCTTAGAAATGTTTTCCTCTTGATATTAGTTTCCAAGAAACACGTTCCCGATTCATGGATTTTCAGCGATGGGACTTTGAAAACTAGTGTTTGTCCCCTTGTTTTCCCCCTGGTGGCTACAGTAGTACCTGTTTGTTAGTTCACTGTGATTGGGTTGGTGAGAAGGGAGTGAAGAGACAAGATGTTTTGTTTTTTTTAATTGTTTACATGTTGGTAAAATCACAATTTATGTTTTCTTTTATGTTTCCTTTCAGATTTCACAATGGCCTCTTAAATGTTAAAGAT
>JAYRBT010000114.1:25853208-25869712 GCA_036023395.1 Myiotriccus ornatus
TGTAACACCTTAAGTTAGATTGGTAGAAGGAGAAGAGTATGAATTATTGTAATTGATTTCATGGGTTTTACTTTTACATTAGGTAACTTATCTTAATCACCTTTTTAATTGGGATAGGGCAGGCTAGCAATGGTAAGCATCCCTTTAAGATGTGATGTGTTATTAATTAATCTTAGTCTTTTAATGCATTGCAGAGTTTTCTCTAAACATATTTCAAATTTGAGCATAATTGAAAGAAATAGTTTCAAATGAGTTTTATATGCAGTAGGTTGTTGCCGTTTGGGTGGAACTTGCATGTTTCTTTGTAATTGTTCTTTCTCTTCTCACAATTCCTTTTACTTGCCATGTTCATGCTTTCAGTGCTGCTTTTCACAAAAGAACAGGCATGAAGTGCAAAACCTGCTCAAGAAATTCCAAGCTTGGAGTTCCTCCCTGAGTAGCTGCCTTCTGTTTGATATCACACAAAGTTGCTGATGGGATCTGACTTGCACGTCAGATGGGGCATTTCTCTGTATTCTGTTGTAGTCTCATCAGTGGCTGTAGTGTGGAGGGAGCAAGGACAGTCCTTGTTCTTGATTTTCTCCATACAAATACAGTTGAAATGTCATGCATAACTTACAGGTTGTTTTTTCAGGTTTTTTTAGAGAACTTTTTAGAAGTTGTTCTGTACTTCATTTTAAAAAATCGTATTTAAATGGGTGAAGTCATGTCTTTCAAAAATGTCAGGCTGAAAGGTTTACAATTTCATTCAGCACTAATTCACACAACTGTGTTCAAATAAGACTACTTTGAGTAATATATTTCTGGAAATGAGAATTTGAAATCTTTGGTGAATATTATATCCATTTGAAATGTTTTGGCTGTGGATAGCTCTGACTGAAAAGTATGATGAAAACTAATATACGTAGCAGATGAAAGTCCAGTGTAGAACTATTATGCATGTACTTAGCTTGACAAATTAAATACTGTTATTGAGAGTCTGTACAGTTAAATAAAGTTCTATCGGGTTTAAGCCTTTTCTTCAAAATATTTTCAATAATATGGAAAGAGGTGAATAAGACATTATTTTAGAAATCTAAAGAACTAACTTTTTGTAAACCCAGTGGATTAAAAGAGCCTCCTATACAAATGTCTTGGTAAATGGAAAATGTTTGAGGAATGTGTGTACAACTGTGTTTTTGTTGTAATTACTTGAGCTCCAGCCTTGTGGTTTTTAATTAAGACTATAGCCCACCTGCAAAAGATTTGACTGACTAGCCCATATACAAAGATTTGGAACATACTAGTTGTAGCAATGGTGATTTCACATCTACTCTCCTTACTGGTAGAAGGTATCTCCTGATATCTAATGCTAGTCTTTTTTACTAAAGCTTAAAGTTATTGTTTACTTATTGGCAAAAAATAAATTTTCATTTGTAATACCTTTTTAGATATATTAAGTCATTACATGGCCTTGTCTGTATCTTCTTTTGCCTATTCAAGCAAGCCAAATTCTGTCATGTTTTCTTAAGCTACAGTTTTTTGCCAGTTTCTGACTCTTCTTTAGACTCCATGCATTTGGTTTGAATCTTTCTTGAAGAGTGTGTGTCCAGTCTGGGCATGGTACCCCAGCTGAGACCTCTCCAATGCTAAGTAAACCAGGAGATTCTGTGTTTTACAGCCTGTAATCCCAATATTGTATTTTCCTCTTACAGCAGCATGACTTTGACTCATGTTGAGGTTTTGACCTGCCATAAGGTCCTGGTGCTCTTCAGAAGGAATCAGTTATTCCTAATTGTGTAGTTATGTAGCAGATTATTCTTACCCAATTGTAATACCTGGTATTTGTCCCTCTTGAGCTTCTTCCTGTTTCCAGATTTCTTCTGGTTTTGTCCTTTGTGTGCAGTGTGTCTTTCAACATACCAGACTTTTTAAATTGATGTATTGCTAATTTAGTAAGCATGCTCCTTTAGATGATCAACACAAACACTGGACAGAGCACAGTTTGCTGTAGGCATTTAGAGAAACTCTACCTGAACTGTACCTTCTTTTACAGTAAATCATTGAGAATTGTTCTCCACAGAATAAGGTTAGTTTTCTTGATCAGCTCTGCATATATCTTAAACAAATTTTATTTGGACTGTGTTTCTCATGAAACTGTTGAAAGACCTTCTGAAATTTTGATACAAGACATCTACTGGGTCTGCCCTATAAACAGTCCTCCTGTCTTGTTGCTCTGGTGAGTACTTTTTCAATTAAAACCTGTAATTTATTTTTTTATTGTTACACTTTATCATGGAATATACAACAAAAGAATAAAAAACATGAATCTGTTTCAAGTTCTTAATTAAGTCTAGATGAGAGAAAGGCTGAATATAATGAAACATCATGCTTATTTCTAGAATGCATAATTGTCTTACACACTGAAAGGCACCTGATGATTTTCTGCTTCACAATTTCATTCGTTTCTTGAAAGCCATAGTTTTAATCATTTGTGCTACATATGTATCCAATCTAAGCTTCTTTTTTGTTGTTGTTTGGTGTCCTGAAGGATAACTCCAGCTACTCTGAGATAAGTATTGGCTTTGTGACGTTTGGTAGTCTAGCAAAACTTAGTACAGGATTGTAATAGCCCTCTACCCTAAAACACTTTAACTCCCATCTCCCCGCTTTTAATAAGTGTGATGAAAAGTAAAATAATGCCAGATGGGGATTTTTTTGTTTGGGACTTTTTTTTTTGGTAGTTTGGGAACATTCAAATGTATTTTGGCCTCTTGCACCTGGGAAATAGGATTCTGTAGGTCATATTCAGGACTAAAAGGAAAGCAGTTTGAGCGTGTAACACATTTTAACACCAATGGCTTGTCTAGTGGTATTTATTGCTGAACTGTGACCTGTGCTTTGTGAATTAAATTTACTTTCTTTCCATCTATGCTAGTACTGGCTTAAGGTGTGTTTCACTATCTAGGGTTTGGGGTTTTTTTTCAATTTAATTTTTAGGTTTCCCTTTATACTTAGGCCAATTCCAATATTTTAAGGCAGTGTTTTGTTATCTGGTTTAGATATATGGTTTGTATCAGCTGAAAAGAAGATAGCACTGCAGTGCCAAAAGCACTTTTTTGTTATTAACTAATCCATACAATATCTGTGAAAAAACTATTAGATCCCTTTTAGAAGTAAGAAGTCTCATAAGTCTATTTTTTTGTTACACAGGTGTTCATGGGTTAGAAATGGGAGGCAGAACCAAGACATCTTACAGCGGTGGTATGCAGAGGGCCGCTAGTAGAGTTGACTTCTAACCTCTCCCACATGTATGTTTATTGTAAGATCTTTGTTAAATTGGATAGTGTTATATTTTCAGGAGCGCCTTCTTGTTTTAAATGCCACCCACTTGGGTTATCAAAATTGAAGGACTTAGAGCTGTGTCAGAAAAGAGACTTGGGCACTGCTGAACTGAACTTTAGGTGCTGTGACAATAAAAATCTGTCCTCCTTCAGGCAAGGAGGTATTTCTACACACATAATGGCATGGCCTGGAATTCACCACAGCTGGCAATCTGAGACTTGGGTGTTACTAACTCTGTCTCTCTTTGGAGTTTCAGTTCCTGAGCTGGTGCATTCGCAGTCTTAAATCCTTTCCTTTATTTAGGTGCTTCAACTGTGTTTGTCAAAAAGTATGGACAGTAGAACTTCTTTTTTCTTTTGTTTAACCTCCCATGTGGCAGCTGCAGATTTTGTGTAGAATTTATATGGTTTCAGAGATGAGTCTAATGGTTATAACACTCATAAGGTAGTTTCATGAAAGTAGGGGAGGCCAGCACATCTGAATTAGCAAAGGGAATGGGCTCAGACCTTTTGTGTGTTCGCTCACTGGAGCTCACTTTGGACAGTAAGGCAAGAAACAATATTACTAAATGTATTGGTAGTACCTCATGACAGGATGTCAGGAAAAAAACCCACTGCAATCTGCCAGTAACTGTGAATTTAGAATGTGAAAACAGCAGCGTGCCTCACCGTAAGCTCATACCCAGTTCCATAAAATTTACCTATTCACACAGCTAAAACACTGTACAATCTTAAACTGTATTACAAATCAGCACCTTAGGATAAATTCTGTCAGGCTAAAAATACTGGAATATCTTCATAATAAAACATAATAGGAGAAAGCAGCTTGTATACGGGGTCCTTATTTTTGCTGTATTTTGGTTGTCATTTTTAAATTGTGGCAATTTGAGGCAATTTATAGATACATTTATTATTTAATTGGGAATTCCCGAAGTAGAAAATATTTCCTTTTTTTTTTGTGTGCGTGGTTAAAGAGTCTGGTAAAAATGAGCTTAGCCAGATAAACGGAGGAGGTTTTATTACTGCTAAGAATTAATTTGATGATTTTGTCCACAACCATAATCAGCTTTTAAAATCATGCATTATATTTTCTGTTGAAAACTAACGAGTATAAATTCGCTGTGAGGAAAGCATATGCAGCTGCACATCTCCTACGGGAGAGGCTTACTTAACGACAGGTGAATCTGAGTCCATTCTATGATTCTTTTTTAGGTTAAAGTAGAAGAGGAAGATGTTTTAATCTTAGATTGTTTCAGAAAATATTTTTACTGTTTTTTTAAAGAAATTCTGACAGATAGCCACCAACTTAAAGGACTTATGATGTTTAAAAACAAATACATGCAGCAATTAAATTATCCTTTGTTATATGTAGGCTGACTCCTGAGGAATTTTATAACTTTTCTCATGAAGAAGCAGACTTTTTACTTCCCATGAAAGGTGAGCATTAAAATATGAACAGCTTTGCAAGCCTTGACTTAAAAGTAATTATGTTTAAATGGTAGTAGTAGCAAAAGGCAAGTCTCCAGTGGTTTTAAGCTGCATTTTAAAGTTGTATAGCCACTCAAAAAGGCAGAAGAATCCACAAAATGCCTATAATGCACAAGAATAAAATTGTCACACAGGTTTAGCATTTAATAAAAAACAGAGATCACTATACTAGTTTTTAAATGTAGAGGAAAATATACTGTCTTTGAATTTAACATAATTTAAAGAAATAAAACCAAACAGGTATCCACTAAGAAACTAGAATCATAGGAATCAAGGCAGAGATGGGAGATGGACAACTTTAGGAAGCTGTCCCAATAATGCCTTCTAATTGTTTGCTCAGATAAAATTCTTGTTGAATTATTTTCCTTATTTTCATGGCACCGATTGAAATGAAGTATTTATCCTTCCCATTCCTGTTGAATTTTCCAGCTCCAGAATTAGAAACTTGCTGTCATACCTAGCATTGAGAAAACCTTAAATTACAGTAGTGGCATTGAATACATATTCAAGATCAGCTACTTAGCAGAGATTTCGTTCATTGCAATCTTTGTGTAACTGATAAATGCTCTACAATGTCAGTATTTGCATAATGTAGCAGCCAGTTGCATGTCTCCCATGTTAACCTCCAGAAGCTGTAATACTTCACACTTTCTCTTGGCAGGCAAAAGTAATCATGATAGCAATCAACGTATATAGTATAGATTTTAAAATAGTTTTGTTAACAGCACATACAGCACAATAATATAGATAATTTCAGACCAACAAAAATTGTTAGAGATAATCTAAGTGCTTTAACTTTGTTGTGATTGTCATTATTTCAAATACATATTTCCTCATAATTATTGTAGTGTGTTCTTTTGAGGATTTTATTTATGTGCTCTTCAGAAAATGATATGGTAAATATTTGATATTAAAGTATACAGGCACACATTTATAGTTTGTTAGGGTAAGTGATAGCCTAACAAAAAGGAATATTATGCCAATTAATTCTGCAAGGCTCATTTAGAATCAGACTGAACTGCTGATGAGAGAATAATCAATGAAAATTCTGTGTTTTCATATATGAATTATTTCTTTGCAAAAAATTTTTTTTTTTTTTTAGAATAAAGAGAATATTTTATATTTGGCATTTAAAGAGCTTTGTTGTAACAGTTGAGTGCGAACTGTCAAAAAGAAATAGGCAGAATCCTGGAAATGATGAGTCCAATTATCACAGAATCATTGTAGAATCGTAGAATGGTTTGGGTTGGAAGGGCTCTTAAAGGTCATCCAGTTCAATCCCCCTGGCCTTGGGCAGGGACATCTTGCATTAGACCAGGTTAATCAGAGCTCCATCCGACCTGGCCTTGAACACTGCCAGGGATGGGGCATCCACAGCTTCTCTGAGCAGCATTTTCCACTGCCTCACCACCCTCATAGTAAAGAATTTCTTCCCAATATCTAATATAAACCCACCCTCTGTCAGTTCAAAGTCATTCTCTCTTATTCTATCACTACATGCCATTGTCAGAAGTCCCTCTCCAGCTTCCCTGCAGCCCCCTTTATGTACTGGAAGGCTTCTATAAGGTGTCCCCTGAGTCTTCTCTTCTCCATGCTGAACAATCCCAGCTCTCTCAGCCTGTCATCACCGGAGAGATGCTCCATCCCTCTAATCATCTTGGTGGCCCTTGTCTGGACTCGCTCCAACAGGTCCATGTCTTTCCTCTGCTGAGGACCCCAGAGCTGGATGGAGTGCTCCAGGTGGCTTCTCCCCAGAGCGGAACAGAGGGGCAGAATCCTCTCCCTCACCCTGCTGGCCACACTGCTCTTGATGAGCACAGGACACGACTGGCTTCATGGGCTGTGAGTGCACATGGCCAGGTCACGTCCAGCTGCTCGCCCACCAGCACCCCAAGTCCTTCTTGGCAGGGCTGCTCTCAGTCAGTTCTCTACTCAGCTTGTATTCGTGCTTTAGTTTGCCCTGCCCCAGAACCAGGACCTTGCACCTGGCCTTGTTCACATGAGCATTCCTATAAGAATCTTTCAGAAATCAAAGCATTTAAATATAGGGATTTGATTTGTGATTGCGAAATGTTTCTTATTCCAGAATTACAAATATTAGATACAGATAGATAAGATATTATCCTATGATTTTTAAGTCAGTCAGTCTAATTGGCATGGGCTTTTTAATGTGTGTATGTACATAAGTAGAGATAGTTATTACACATATATATATTCACATTATAAATAATAAGAAGAAAATCTGGGGTTTTTAGTGGGGTGTTTTTTAGTAAGGTACTGTCAAAGATTTATTTTACCTGACAGTATACTTTGACCCTGCCTGAAATAGGATCTTATGGGTGGCATAATTATTGTAAGATGATGAAAGTAGAACTGCAGTATGCCATCTTTCCCCAAATGTTTGAAAGCATTGTCAGCTTTTGAATTACTGTCATATTTTTTCAATTGTTTTTAGTACAAGTCAAATTTGACTTGCCTTAGTAATATAAAGAATCTCATTGTCTTCAGCAAGGCTTGTCAAATGAATAAGAAACATTGTCTTCCCTTTAAAATTGATTAAAAAAATCCCCCCAAATTATTTTAATTTGAATGAGGTGAGAATCTGGTAACTATTGAAGTGTTTTCTGTGACGAATAATAAGGAGCATGATAATTGAAACTTGGCATAGAAATGAGTAGCAAATTTTACTCTTCCTCCTCTTTTTAAATTGGGAATGTGAATGTTCCATAGCGTAGAAGTAGGCAACAAAATACACTTAGTACTTGATATTCCAGAAGTACCATTCAAAAAAGAGAATACTTAAGAATACACTTAACATGTAATATATATTATCCTGCTTTCATGTTAATGTATTTCATATTTTGTAGATACATATTTCATAATTTTTAGATATATATAAAATAATTTGTAGACTGTGTAAATGTCATCTGTATGTGTAACAGTTTGAAGGACGGCAGCAACTACAGCTGCAATTGTTTGCCCTTTGTCTTTAACAGTTCTTTTTTCCTACCACGAGACTTCATAGCCCATTTTTGGGGAAAAGATCCGTATTACTTTCTGATGCTAAGACAAGATGATTGCAGAAAGGAGTGGGGAAAAAAATCTAAGCCTGGTCAGAAAGAGTAATATGACAAGGAGCATGTGGGGGAAAAGAACGAGGAAAACACTAGTGGCTGAGCAGGAAGGAGAATTGGAAGTAAGGATATGTTAGATTAGTTTCTTTCCAAGAGAGAAACCAATTGGGCAGAGAGGAGCCTGGGATGAAATCACAATGAATGAAGTGAACGTGTCCTGAGAATAACTGGACTGAGACTAGAAGTCAAATGGAGAAAGGAGACTATACTAGCTCAGCTTCAAGGGAGCTGGAAGGAAATTGTGAGTGCACCAGAAAATGTTTCCCACAGGGCCAACAGAACTGTGTTTCTAGAGATCTCTCTCTCATCCCTTCCTGTGCCTGCTCAGGTGAAAAACATATAATTCTTTTTAACTGCTACTAAAGTTATGGTCTTGCTAAGAACCTGCAAAGGAGTTATGTTCCAGATTATGGGATTTTTGATGTTTAAATGAAGTTTGTTTTAACTTTAACCTTGGCTTTACAAAATGCATCATTATTTTAGAGTTGCCTGTGCAAATGGGAATTTCGTGGTGTGTGCACCTGCTTGTTGCTTGGAGAGCAGATCTCTTCCTCCATCTGCCAGAAGGTTGGTCTGATCTGCACAAGCAAATCACAGCTAAAATGGTGATTTCAACACCCAAAGCATAAATGTCAAATAGTAAGAAAAAAAAAAAAAAAGGTTCTAGGTGCTTTAGACTCTCTCCTCTCTCTATGCCTCAGGGCTTCATCTAAAGAAAGTCTCTTCCTGAATTCTGTCTGTCCTCAGGTCACCACCACATGCTGTAAAAAACATAGTCGGCAAGGACTGTGAGTTGGAGGAATTGTCCTGTTAGGGGTGAGTGGTTGGGTCTTTTTCAGATAAAGACACTGAAAAGCAGGCAATGAATTCTGGTAGGCTGCTTATGGCTTTCAAGCTAAAGGCTAGAGAAGCCTGCTCTATTAAAAGGTAAATTCAGAAAGTCTGAAATGATTCTGTGTATTTAACTGAGGTGTAAATATTATTTTATTACTAAATGAACACTTGCCTTTAGCTGTGTGAACTAAAAGGAAAGAGTGGTCCCCAGTGAAGTACAGTATGTGGAAGTATTTAGTTACATATTGCTTCCTAAGGCAAACAGGCAAGACAGGTGTGATAAGGGTGTAGCAATTCCTAACTAATTTTGTAATTTCTGAAATCAAGTATATGGCAACCTTGATCTTTAATGGAAATGCTTATTGTAATTCTGTATACAAATTTATGCTATAATAATTCTATGCACAGACTTCAGATCACACACCCAAGGATCCTTCATGTGGTGAAGTAGCACTTGCTGAGATAACTGGCATGTTTTTGCAGAACATCTACTGAGAAACAATCATATTTTCTGAAAGTACTCCACATCTTCATTTGTATGTCTAACCCTTACGCTCTGAATCATCCAATGATTTGTAGTGATGTCATGTTTTCAAATACATATATATTTGTATTTTGATAACATTAGTAGTGTGTGGTGCTAAAATTGCATACAGTTGTGTAACAGTTGGTGGTAGATTTCAGTCACCCTATGTGAGTCCAAAGAATATGTTAAAATCAAAATTCTGTTTTTTGTTGTCAGTTTAACAGACTTTTAGTTTGTTGTTGTGAATAGTCTCATAAGCACTGCTTCTTACATATCAGACTTTATTGTTGCACAAAGCCTTAGTTTCAGTAAGTTTAATTTCTTGATCAAGAAATGTCCTTAGTTTGTGTCATGGTTTAACCCCAGCCAGCAACCAAGCCTCACACAACTGCTTGCTCTCTCCCTTTGCTCATCAGCAGGATTAGAATCAGAAGGGTAAAAGCTGGAAAACTCGTGGGATAAAGACAGTTTAGTATGGAAAGCAAAAGCCATGCAGGTATTCAGTCATCCTCAGGAGAGCAGAGCCACATCATGTGTAACTTGGGAAGACAAAACACCGTCACTCCAAAGATCCCCCTTACTCCTTCCTTCCCACACTTTATATACTCAGCATGATGTCATAGGGTCTGGAATACCCCTTTGGGTCACCTGTCCTGGCTGTGTCTCCTCCCAGCCTCACAGGCACCCCCAGTCTCCTGACCAGTGGGGCAGTACAAAAGGCAGGAAAGGCCTTGGCTCTGTATAAGCCCTGCTCAGCAAGAACAAAAACATCCCTATGTTATCAACCCTGTGTTCAGCACAAGTCCAAAACACAGCCCCATACCAACCACTGCAAAGAAAACTAACTCTACCTTAGCCAAAATTAGCACAGTTTGGAATAGGTATGTAATGAATACTAGAACTGGTAAACAATAGCAAGGAATTTTTTAGAAGTGTTGACTGAGAACTTTAGAAATCCTTATTGTCCTTGTAGCTGCTTTTACAGTTACTTTATTCAGTTTTCCAAGACAAAGACATTGACCCCATTGTGAAACTGTATTGATTTTTTTTGTGTACATTGATTGTATATGGAACACATAATCAATTTAATTATTATATAAACAAACCTTCTACATAATCAGAGATGATAAACCTTTCCTTAAATATCTATATGTAGGAGCATAGACAAAATATGCATCAGTCTAAAATTTAGCAAATGCGGTTTGAATGACTGGTAGACAGTACCAGTCTATTTTACAATGTAAACACCAGGGTCTTAAACTCACCGCTGGGCCAAGCTAAAAAGGTAATGTCTGATTGTGATATTACTGCAAAACAAATGGTAGCATGCTACTCTGCTTGAAAACATAATGGCTTTATACTATAACCTTTAACCCTGAAATGATGCTTGAGTGGACCTTAACTCCAAAGTGAACATGCCTGAGTAAATAAAACTGTGGTTTCACATAACAGAGAGATACATTTTTTAGATCCTTTGCTGATTATATTGTGTGAAGGTCAATCTTCTGCCCCATTTCTGAAAGTCGGGTCAGAATAGAGATTTTAGGGTCACTTCTTCAAGTATCTAAGCCATTACAATGCACTAATAGGCCCTGATAGCTCATTTTATAAGTTCTTAGCATTAAGCTGGACATTGTTTGGACTCATTTCAAATCCTGCATGTACCCTGCAGGGTTAATTAACATCTTTTAAATGAATGTATTTTGGTTATTTTGAATTAAACTACTTTGGTTTCGTTTGTCACTGTTTACTATCTTTTACCATGTGTAAAGATACAGAAGATTTATATTCACTTAACTCAAGATCTGTATATTGTTTTGAAACTGAACTGATAAATTTTTTTTTTCCTGATTTGAACACATGAAGAATACAGCATCAAATATGCAGTGGTAGACAAGCTGAATAACAGTACAGAGTGGTTTGGAGTGGAAAATTTTAGTTACACATTCCAGCTGTATTTTGCACAGTGAAATTTCAGGTTACTGTCTTCTACTTTGTGTAAAATGCCTTTCTAGGTTATTTACATAATTGCTATTAATCTTCTGTAAAGAGTGTTGATATTAATAACAATTTAATTAGAATGATGAAGCAAACATTAGCACATTTCAGTTTTGTATTGAGGTAAACAGAATCATATCAAAAAGGATATAATGAATTCAAATTGAAATAACTATTTTTTGAGAACATTTGAGGACAACAGATTTGAAAATAGTATATAATGGATGCGATTGAGACAGGAAAACCACAAAATATCACCTCAAGTGAGAAGTATGTTCACCTCAAAACCAAAATGAACTCTCTCCTTCCCGTATTGCATACTTTTGTGAAAAAAATATATTCAATAAATGGAAGTAAACTGAAACAAGTAGTATATTTTCAAAGAAGAGGAATAGAATTAACACTTGAAATTGTAAAACTAATCTTTCTCTCAAGACTATGCTTCAAATTTAACATGTACTGGTTTCAGAGAAAAGACGTTTCATAGTGAGTCAGTCTTGACATCACCTCTCCCAACCTTCTGTCTGGACTGTTGTAAAACCTTAATTTGTGCTGCTAGCAGTAGCTCTCTGGTATGTAGGGATTCAGGGTGCAGATTGAATTTGTGCCACTCATCAGCAGGTGCGTTAATTACTCCATGCATCTGGAATGTGCTGTCACAGTGTGGTTCCTTTTAGATCTCATGAGAAAGTAAGTGTTTAGAAAGGTGGTTGGTATTCATTTGCTCAGTGCTGTAAACTCACAGAGTTATTGCATCATAGATTGACCACTCTGAGGACTTCTTGTTTTGTGGCTGGCATAGCAGAATAGTGCTGGAGGTGAACTGTTATGTCAGGTGTGTCTGTCATATTTACGATCTTTTGTAATTTTTTGTGTAGGCCGTGTATCACTTTATTCCTTTGTTCCACCATTTCTTATGCCTGCAATCACTCATTGCAGTGTTTCTGCTGCCCTTCTATCTGCTTTGCTATCCTGCTTTCATTCCTTTGGTCTGAAAGAAATTCTGACTTACCACACATATGAGAAAATTTCTTAGCTGAGCAGGAGCCACGTTCAGAAACAGTGCAATATAGTAACTGAAAAAAAGTGTACCTGCTGTATGTATGGAGATTTAGTTCCAGAGCCGTGCTTTCTGCGTAGAGGTAAATCCTGAGATTCAACACTGCAATAGTGGATCGCTGCAGTAGGCTCTGTGTCAAACTTTTGAATGTTCAGGAGTAGTTGGTAATTTCACAGGTTCTTATCAATGTGTGGTTTCATTCATAAAGTTGAAATAGTTAGAGAATTCACCAGTAAAGGGGTTTGTTTCTAAATGTTGCACTGCAAACCTAGCTGTGTTCATTTTGATTGACGTGCCATCCATAAGCTTTAAAAAAACCCAACAGAAACACAACTACTTTCATGTGCATACAGCATTGTTTGATCTTTTCCTGTATAAACACATTGGAAGGTGTAAGTAATATGTAACCTAGGGGATTTTATTCAAGAGCCTCTTCATTGCTCCATTGCCTCTACTCTCCCATAATGTTCTTCCTGCTACAATAAATTGTAGTCTACCTCCCCCTACCCCTTTTTGCAGAGGTCACGGCTGAGAGTTAGGAAATGTATTATCAGGTCTGTAGTTACCTGAAGAAGGAGAAAGCAGTGATGTTCAGAGCAGCTTATCCACAAAGGTACAAGTGCATAATTAGAGTAAGAGGGTTTATTATTTGGGTTTTTTTTCCTAATGAATGTTTTTTTTTGCAATGAATTAAGGCAGGTGAGGACTACATATGTGAAACTAGAGTCTGTGCTTTGTCTTGTCATGGTTTTAAAGTTTGTTAGCTAAGCACATTCTAAAACAAAATATGAAAGTAACCTCCAGAATTTCTTAGTGCTTCTCTACTCAGTTAAGTTCAGCTTTGAGATAATTTACTTCTGATCTGTTGAGAAACATGTCTAAGTTAAGGTGCTTGTAAATGCTAGACACTTACTGGTATTGTACCACCATATGCTACGCTAATTTATCACCTTTTGCTGCTTAAAGGAGGTAGTCATATTCTCTCATGTCGCTCCTAATACATGATCATCTACACCCATTGCTGTGCCTTATTTTGGCATTTGATACCAAGATGGATCAGCTGGTTGATCTAATAGAAAAACTCTCCCACCTTGAAAATGAGTGTTGTGTTTTGGTTTGTTTTTTTTCCCCAGATTAACAAACCTGTCTCACACTCTGAATATCCTCATTATCACAAGGTCTGACACAAACAAGGGCACTGTTTATGTTCAGAGGACAGCTGTTGAATTAGTTAGGTGTAGTCTGAAAGCACATCTGTAATAGACGTTTGCTCTGGAACAGTTTTCTGATATATTTTAAACTGGATACTACCTCAGTTTATAAGACGAAAATGAGCCAACTTCTTGTTAAAAAGAAGCTGTTGATCTCCTTTAGGTTTTTGGGGTCTAACAGTGTGTGAAAGGGCACTAAAACATATTTTTATTTGTCATTATGAGAGGAAAATGTAGCTATGAGTAAATAAAAGAAGCAAGTTTGGTAAGAATGAAATAGTATTTTTATATGGTCACTTTGCAGAGTAAGACTGCAGATTAATTTCTTCCAAAGCAAGAAAATTAATAGGTCAAGAGGGGAACAGCTAGCTTCCTGAAAAGCCTGAGATCAGAGCATGTAGGCCTCTACAAAAGTCTTTTACTGTTTCCTGTACTCTCCATCTTAATATTCAAGGAACAAGAGCTAAGAAAATACTATGTACGCATGTTCGGTATTTTTCAAAATGAGAATCTTGGCTGTTGCACTTTTAGGGCACAATGAACACTGATTGCCTAAAATATTATTTTAATAGTTCAACCTTTTAGCTTGAGGTTTAGGGCACTGTTCTGAAACCATTACATTCCTTTTCATTTGCTGTATAACCTAAAATGGATAAACTAATTTATGCTTTTGGCAGATGTAGATTAAGGTATACTTTGTGTCTGGGATGATGTATGGGACAATAAGTTTAAATCTCTAATTATTTGAAATTATTATACTTACAAATCCCTGAAAGTATGTCTGTAATATAATGAAAAAAAAAAGGAATTTTAGCCATTGCTGCTCTACCAAATGCCTCATAGACACCTTCAAAAAATCCCCCTCTTTGCATGTAAACTCTGTGTTTTAGCATGACTGTGCAATGAACATTCAAGAAAGAGCAGTTCAGAACTGATTAAACATTTGTACTCTTTCTCTCCTGCTTTCCCTCACAGAATCATAGTTTGGAAAATTCAGAATTGTGGACTCTTGACATTTCTTGCTCTTAATAATTTTCATGATAGGGAAATTAATAGATACTCATGTTTCTTAATTTCCATTCCCTGCTTTTCTCAGATTTCCATGGTCTGTCTTTCCTGACTCTGGGCAGTGGAGAGGGAGGCTCGAGGTGCATTGCACTGATAGTTACTTCGGTGTTAGGAAGTCGTCTCATTATATAAAAGGCTCAGTGTTTGCATCCATTCCTAAAATGCTGTAGGTAATCATTATCCATTTTTACAGAATTCATTGTGGCCAGTTCAGCTTTAGTTCTTCCCACTTCTCCCCTCATCCACCCAGACGGGGCTTGCAGGGTCTCCACTTCTCTCAGGTTTGTGAACCTTGGTAGTGTTCTCTTTGTTGATTCTGGACAAAGGTGTGACAAAATTGCAAACTTGTGAGTCATGTACTAGTGTTTGTTTGCTGGGTTTCAGAAGAAGCTGTTTATTTTAGTAGGCAATTTTCATGTGTGAGGAGGTGAAATGTTGAGAAGGCAGCCCCTCATCAGTGGACAAACAATTCCTAAGAATTTAGCTAATGGCCCCCCTTCAGTGCAGAGAATAGATGGCAACAATTGTACTTCCAGACTAAACCAAGAACTACTTGTTTGGCTGCTAGGTGTTAATGCAAATTTGTTCTTCAGCTCATTCAACCCTAGGGCTTCCATCCTTTGATTTAATTAAATGTAATTGGTTACATTGCTCCTCCCAGGCCCCTGAGGTGTTTTTGTTTATTGCTCACTCTTTGCAATAATGCTTCAATTCAAGGCACAAAATGCTCGATAAATAAGAGCTCTTTATCCTGTGTTGGATTTGCAGGGAGATTATTCCCCTCAAATAGTTTGGTTTTACTGTTAAAAGTGAATGACTAGCGAAATAAACTCATTGGGTGGCAAACCTAGCATATCCAGAAGCAAGGAAATAAGAAGGGTAAATTAGATGAGATTAGAACAAGAAATGAAGCTGTAATGTTAAATTAGTAAGGGATTGCAACTGGTGTTGTAAGAGCCATTGACACTTTTAAATGATGCTTCACTTAATAGGATTGCTATTGAATAGGATTGCTATTGGTGCAGTAATATATTTTGAGGGTTACTCTTTCAAAGTTTATTATTAAATTGCTTGAGTATTTTTATTAATGTACACTAGTATTTTAAATAACATGCATTATATAGCAAAAATTAACCTCAGGAAAATATTCAGCATGTTTTTCTAATTGAAAATAATATCATATGTGATCTGGATGATTACATTATTCCATTTTTGATTTTAAAAACTACAATATTTAAATCCTTTATTTAAAGGGGAGGTTTAATTTTATTTATATTCTGTTGTCTGCCTATAAGTGCACATGCAATGTATTTCGTTGCTTGGAGATGTAAATAGACCTAATAATTTATATTGTGAAAGTCTCTCTGCTACTGTCCTAAATCTAACTTGGAAATTTTTATATTTATCTTTACATTTATCAGCATTAAAGCACTCTTGCATCCGAGTGACCTCTTTTTTCACTCCCCACAGTGTTCAGAGAAGTATCTTATCATCCATAGTGCTTCTGTCTTCATTCAGTCTTTGCTTTCTCCCTTGAGAACAGATGTATGGGACAGGGCTTATTAGTGTACCTGGCTCTTACCATCACAAAATCACTCAAAGAAGCTGGTGTAAAAGAATCAAACTCTGTAATAGTTTGAGTTTCATTTCATGAATATTTTAAGCCCATCTTAAGTGCCTCTGCTACTGAAGAGTCTGTCATTCCCTCCAGACTCTCGTTTTTGTTCTGCCCCATCACAGGGCTTGGGCCATAAAAGAATATGAACAGGAAGCAAAGAGGCAGGACTAAAAGTTTACATCAAGGGGAATGGCAGAACCGAACACTTTGGTCAGTACTGCTGATGGAGTCCCATGTTTTCCTT
>JAYRBT010000114.1:25869812-25952127 GCA_036023395.1 Myiotriccus ornatus
TTGTTGGTGTGGCAAAACCATCAGCCAGTGCTAGGAACTCCACGGTGACAAAATGTTGCTGAACCAAACAAATTCCCCTCAGCATCTTTTCACTAGCAGGGCTAAATTTGGGGAGGGTCATGTGAATTCACAGCAGTGTCCCTGGGAAACAATGAACCCAGATGACAGCAGATTTGAGGGAGAATTCTGTTGTCGAAGGCCTGGGAAAATGAATGTTAAATATTTAGCAAACTAACCAAAGGCTAACCTAAAACAAAACATGTCTGTTAGTAATTCCATAGTCTGGCTGACTGTGAAATAATATTTTGTGTTGGAAAAGTTGTCTGAAATCATGGCAAACAGCTGCTACTGTTACAGAAATTGTAAAGCTGCTACAAAATTGATGTTTACCTGGAAACACTGGGTAAAATAGAGGTATGCCGAGTAACAAATGTATTCTAGCCATAGTACGATGATAACACTCGCCTTTCTGACAGTCTGATGAAGTCCTGTGAGACAAGATAATTTATTTCACTGCTTTGTTATTCAAGCCTACTTTTGTGGGTATTTTACTTGGATTTGAAAATATTTACTTGTATTTTTTTTTATTTAAATATCATCAGAAGGTCATTTCAAAAGATGTTGTTTCTCATTGTCCACATAGTTTACATCCACTTAAGTAAAAAAAGTAAGTTTCATAGTCAAAAGACTCTATTTAAAGTTATCACAATGTAATAAGATGCCTCTTGTATATTATGTAAGACCTGCTTTCACTAGTTGAAGTATATTTGTATTAATAAAATAATATAGAAAAAATCATTATGTGAATAGAAGGCCCTATTCAGAAAAGGTCTTCAAATTTCTATGTGGGGTCAAAACACTTTCAGAACCATGAAATGGAACATAAGCAATATTCCTATTCCTGAGCTGTTATAGACAGAAATAAAATTCTTAGAAATATAACCGTACTTATAACCCACAGCCAAATAATGGCATTCATTTAGCAAAGAAAAAGAATGAATTTCTATTCAAGTCATGGCTAATCGGTACAGCCCCTAAAGCCTGGTACTAGAGCATTGTAAAACGACATGAACCTACCAAAAAGGAAAATGGATAGGCTTTTTTCTCCTCAGAATTTCTGGTATGTCTTCATTAAAAAGAAATGTTTCTTTATTATTTCAGTAAAAATCATAAATGCAATTTATTGTTTTATTATCCAGCCCATATTCAAAACAAATAGAATATGTAACATGAATTGTTGTATCTTCAGGATAATAGGATTTTTAAAAAAATCAAGTTAGAAACATGGATGTAGATCCCCAATGAATAGTTCAAATTGTTATCAAATTGAAGTAAGATATTCACCTATCCACATGACTTAATGTTTTGCATTTAGTGCTTTTTACTGAGTCCAATTATATGTGCAGATAAGCAAACCATGTGAAGACCTCATCAAGAAGCATGATTAATACTGCTTTTTAGACATGACATGTATGTTCTTCTCATTTGGAAAGTTAAGTTTTAACAGCTTTATTAAAAATATCTACTACTGTGGGGGTGTACTGACTTCTGGCTTGTCCACGCACCATCCTCCTTCTGGGGATGTATCTCCTTTGGCCTTCAACAACATCATCTTTCGCATCTCCTCCATTTCTTCTCCTCCAGCGGCTGCTACTCTTTCTTAAAAGTTGTCTTAGCAGAAGTGCTGTGGGTGTGCTCCTTCAGTTTAATTTTTTTTTTAGGGGGAATGGGGCACTCTCAGCAGCTTCAGAGGTAGGTCTAACTGCCTGGCATTGGACAGTTCACGGCCTTATCCCACACAATTCTTTTCTGGAGCCCCTTGCAACCAGATCCAATGTTCAGCACCATTGCAGTACTGTAAGCATAGTAGGTTTTCCAACTCTTCCAAGGAAATGAATTCTGGAAGATGTTATGTAGCTAGAGGGGAGATGAAAACAGAAGGGTTTTTTAAGGATCACTGTGCATCATCTACCTATTTTAGTAGTTGTATCACAGGATCATGTTACAAAACTGGTACAGTGAAAATAGTTTGAAAAAGATCTGTTATTGGGACAAGCGCTTGTGTAATTGCCATGTTTTTCATTTTTATGTATCTGCACATTTCACGGAACAGCTCCATGTGCATTAGACTTGTGTTGATCTCTTGATACAGTCATTATGAGGCTGGTGTTCGCTTTTTACCTTAGCAAGTTGGATTACTTTTTTGTATCTGAAGAGGGAAATGCAAATCTGGATGAAAGAACACAGGACTGTATCAAAGAGAGTATTGTAGGCAGGATTAGGTTAGAAAGTACATACAATTTTTTTCTGTGTTATTGTGAAAATTTTTAGTACGCTGGGAGTGCTGTACAACAAACATGTTTACTGACAAATGTGAATCATGGAAGACTGGAAGGGACCTTAAAGATCATCTAGTTCCAGCCCTTCTGCCGTCAGTTGGGACACCTTTCTCTAGACCAGGTTGCTCAGAGTTGCTCTGATGTGTAGGAACTGTGGGTAGTGTTGTGTCCCGATTGTGGTAGGCTGGTGACTTATCAGTCGAAACATATGGATTAATATCACATTGTGAAATATAACATCAGAAATGTAACTAGCATGAACTCACGAATGAAGAATGGAGGGGGGGTGTTGGAACACTGTTGAGTCTGTGCTGGAATATTAATTGCAGATTTCCTGAGTTGCAAGTATTTTGCTGTGGGCTTTGTTTTTTAGCTATAACATCGCATTAGTGGGAATTCACATACTGTGGTGATGAGCGCAGTATAATATAAGGATTAGATAGGAGCTGAAATAGAGCCAACTGCTGGGCTCTGTTGATACAAGTTTGCCAGCAATTGCTGTTCCTATACTACTCAGTTGTAGGCCTGAATTTTCAATAGAAGTACCAAACAATTGGAGTTTTGTACATCAGCAGGGAAGCAAGTTTGTTGAACTCTTCATATAAGTCATATATTTCCCACCCCCACCTTCCTGTGTTGTGGAGAAACTCAGCTTTCATCTTGCTTTCTTCTTCTGGGTTTGAAGATTTAGTCTGTCATTGGAAGAGCTATTTCTCTACCATCATCTTTTGTGAATATTCCCACCATTCCCTTCCCGTGAAGGAAGAAGGGGTTGTTCTATTGATTTTACTCTCTGAGGTCCTGCTTTTTGGAGGTGTACTTGGAAACGCTCCTATTGCAGTATCTTTAATAAGTTATATTAAACTGTTATGAATGATGCTGTTGCAAACAGGAAGATGGTATTTCTTACTCTACTAACACAGTCTTTTAGAAATTACTGCCTGATACTTCAGATTGGGTTGCCGTTGTGTATCTACTGTGTCATTTGCTTAGCCTGGGAATGTTTCCAGGAGTGTCCTGTGTCATATGTATGCTTCTGGACCATCTTGATTCATTACAAAAGCTCTGTTTCGCCAGGCAGGAGTCTGTTTTATCAAATGAAAGTATTTGTCACATAAAGGCAGAGGGACTTTCTTTTGAAGTCGTTGGAATGGGACACAGTACTTGTTGAATTGTTGTACGACAATAGACCTTAGATTTATTGGGCCAGATGGCAAATGCCAGCCTCATTTTCACTGTTCCAGCTACTGCTTATTTTGTTTCTCTCACTGTTTTTGCATGCACAGAATGTAACCCATTGGGATTTGGAAATAGACGGGCTCTACCAGTATATGATTCAAAGAATGAACTTGCTCTTCATGTGACAAAACAGAAATGCTATAATTGGTGCAAATAAATCATATTCTTCGGTAGTTTACTTACGTAACTCGTTCATTTGCAGACTGATCCATTGTTATGGGGGCTAGTTTTCTACTTCTTGAAAATCTGGTTAATAATTGTAATATTTTTACGAAATAATGAAGTTGGTAGAGAAACACAAAGTATTTAAAACATGAAAGAAATCAATTAAGAATATTAAAGCTAACTTTTATTTTCTCCTTAACCCTGTAAGGAGATCAGATCGGTCCTATAAGGTCTGTCAGTTTTGTTTAATTTAAGTCATTTGGCTAGGTCTCTCTGTTCATATAAAACTAAACCCAATGCAAGCCAGTGTCACTGCTTCTTTCACACCTCTCCTCGGTGCTCCATTCAGCATCTTAATTCCACAGTTAAAGTTTTGAAGTATTAATTGCATTCTTTAGGTCGAAAGAACTGGAAGGTTCTGTAATGTTGGTGTTACTGCCATTGCTATGAGATCAACATTGCTCTTAATAAATTCTTCGTAAATGTAAACATCATTAAGTCTTTTGAACAACTAAACATCAGCTAATGAATTTACATAAACACTGCTAATGAACACTTAGTTATTATTTTGCATCTCTGCAATTTAGTAACAGATTTTCAAGGCAATAGTCAATTTTGTAATCTTAATTTTATAAAACCACTAGTATTTTTTGTCCCCTTCAACTATTTAATATGCAAATTAGGTATTCTCAAGCTTAATGTTATTCATTTTTATAAAACAAATACACCATTAATCTGATTAAGTTCTTGGATGAGAGTGCTGTCCTCAGATCATTGTGGATCATTTATTGTTGGGCATACATCCAAAAAAATAGATTCAAGCATGGCACTTACAGTCTAGGTTTAGCAGAACTGTTGAAACCCTTAACTGGCATTTTTAGAAGAATGGAAAAGCAGTGCTTACTTGTAATGGCAAGCATTATGCAAAACTTAGCAACACTTCTTATCCTTAACTGCAGCTCACTGATAATAATTTAGAGCTTAGAAATGATGCTGTTCTTTGATGCATTTTAAGAGCATCATATAATAAAGTGAGCTTAGCGCATCCTAAATCCTGTCATTATTAAAATGTGTTGGTCACCACAGGACGTGTTGTGCTGGCAGCACCAACCACCCTGCAGCTGCAGACCCCTTTTTTGCAGAACCCTGAAGTTGGGTGTAGCTTTCATGTCTTCTCGAACACCCAGAAGAAACAGTTACCAAGAGTACAAATTTCATGCATATCCTTGTGAAGACGTGGTGGAACAAAACTGACAGCTTTTCAGCTGTAGTGAATTCATGACCACTTGGTATTTTCTGATCACTGCCATTAGAACTACATTGTTCAGTGTCGGATCAGATTGTAACACTCTTTAAAATTTCTAGGTGGTTGGGTTCTTCTGTTTTCCTGATGTGAAGTCTATTTAAAAGAGCACCATTTGTGTGTGCTCTAATAGGTCTGGTAGAGGCATGAAATCTGATTGCGTTCAGCAGTACCTTTGCAACTTCACGGGATTCCAAGGGCTGCTTTAAAGAGAGTAAATTTAGAAAGTAATAATTCGTAGTGGTGTTACACAAGAAGAAATACACTTTAAAAGTTTTTAGGTGAATTTTTTTCAACAGAATGACAGTTATAGTGGTGAATAAGTGGATGAAACTCTGAAAACAGAATGGATTGGTGGATAAAAAAGAAAAATTTTTCAGTCACTTCTGTTTCCAGACTGAAAACAAAACCTTCCACAGTCTGCAAAGGATATATAACAAAGCTAAGTTTATATGGACTTGAAGCAAGATCATTAAGTGAAGACACAATTGCATCAGGAGTAATGAAATACAGGAAAAATTGTAATAATCTTACAGGCTACAGGCCTAAGGATGAGACCAGTTTTCTAAAATGAGGCAACCATAATTCATTAATTTTGTGATTGTGTAATCGCAGACATTCAAAGTGCCAGCGAAATTCACCCAGTTCTGGGATACATGCACTTGGAAATAGTACCTATATATTAGAGTAGCTAGATCTTCTTTAAAAATAAAAGAAGTAAATGTCCTTTCTGTAATGCTTCAACTTTTTTTTTATTAAAAATGCTAACGTTTTCTTTTTAGTTCTCTGTAATGAAAGGATTGACTAATGAAGCCACTTACAAGTTTTTATAGCTAAATATATCTTCCAAATGGTTAATCTTCTAAGAATGGGTTCAGGGACATTTAACGTTTTAATTTGCTCCATTTTGTCTTTCAGACTATTTTAAAACTAGGACTAGAGCTTATAATATTTTAAGCACTATTATGATATTAAATATTTCTCACTGATGTAGGTGCACTACTGCACATAATTCAATGTCACAATGTCACTGTAGATTAAAAGGATGTTCTGACCCAGGGTGAGTGCTTTATAAAATTTTATTCTTAGACTAAAATATTTATTATTTTAGGCAGATCAAATACATTTTTTCCATTGTCATCTTTGAGAAAATGTCAGTTTACCACAGATAAATATACATATTAGATATTAAGATAGAAATAGATGTCTTTTAGATTAGATATTAAGATAGAAATGGATGGGTGAACCAAAAAGACATGATTGGAAGGAATATGAAGTAATAAAAATATTAATTAGTAGCATGAGCAGTTCTTAGATTTCCAGTAAAGCCTACAGATTTTTGCCTGCAGATCTCAGTTTTGTGACTGAAAGATTTTTTCATGGTCTACAAAAGTGGAAAAGAAAAGCTTTTTTTTACCATCCCCAGTTTGGTATGGTACCATGTCCTCTTCTGTATGAACCATTTTCCGTGACTGGTTGAAGCAGGTTTCTTTTGCTGCCACCCAGTCAAAGGAAACCTCAAGGCTTGTCCCACTTGTACCCACTGAAGCAGCAACAAATGAGTTCCTTTTCCCCTGGTAGAAAGGGGTGACAGCAGCAAAGTTGCATCTGCTACATATGTACCCTTCTTGGGTTGTTTTGAAGAATTCATACCTCTGGTAAGTAAGATCTTTTGAGAACTGTGAACCAGTTGAGGCTCTTCAGATGTTCCATTTCAGACCGTGTTTATTTTTAGTCAGCTATCACTTACTGACTGTGCTCAAAGTGTCACTTTAAAACCATAAAACTATGATCTGAGGATGGCTGGCTACCACCGAAAGATCTGAGCCCACTTTCTTCCTTTTGACATTTCTCATGCTTTTTTTGCCCCCTATTTAGCAAGTTTAAAGCTTGTTTGTGTGGATATATTATTGAAGATTTTATCTCTAAGTTTTACTTCTATTGTGAAAATTAACATGAAAGACCAAGAGTGGGAATGGGAAGTTCTACAAGGGACTTTGGCAAGTTAAAATGTTTCTTTTTTTGGATGGGAGAGGATTGCCTTCTGTAATTTTAACAACTGTCCCGTGGAGATCTATTGAGCAGCTCTTGGCTTAGCACGGCTTGTTTCTGCTTGTTAATGACTGGCAATGTGAGAATTTTTACAGGCTGTTATCTTGCCTTTCCTCCCCACCCTTACTGACTAGATTCAGAGTTATATGGAACCCTCTGTTCAAGAATATGAAATATTCCCCAAAACTTCCAGTGAAAGCCTTTTGACATTCATTAGGGCTCCAGTGTCCCCCCAAACTGTTATATCTATTAAACTCTCGATTGGAAGACTGCATGAGTTATTAATAAATTTGCACTTACATAAAATTGGCACAACGTTAATCATTAAAACTCAAGGGACAGCTTAAAGTTCACAGGTTTAAAACTACAATATATTGATTCCTAATACTTTCTTATAAACTGAACGTGAAAAAGAATGCTTAAAATGATAGCCAATTTTTAAGCACGTAGGTGGGGTCTCTTTCTGGTTATGTTATTCAGAAGTATTGAAGAAGACCAATTTAATATTTTCCTGGAGGGAGGTCCTTGTTTTGGTGAATTTAGTTGTAGGTTTTGCATTAAACTGTTCCTTCTGTAACAGCTCTGTACATCTCTTGGTTTGTGCTTCAACAGGTTTAGTCACCACACTTGAAAGGCTCTGTCTTTGCACTGAGGTCAGATGAGAAGGTTGCTCATGCACATCAGGCTACTGTGACAGTGAACAATGAAACGTGCTAGCTTGCTGTTCAGTTTAGTTCCTAGAGTCTGTATTTGATTTACAGTAATATTTTCTCAGATGCACAAAACAATTCTGCCCTAAAATAATTTTGTAGTGGCTAGTCTCCAGCATAGCCTCCCAGATTATGCAAATGGTGGCAAAGTTATTACTTTGTGGATTTTGTATGCACAATAAAATTCCAGACACAAATTTTCTTCTTTAGAAGAACAAAACAATGTTTAAGCCAATATAAGGCATATAGCGTGGACTGCAGACTGATATTCAGTTATTTTTTCTGGGTAAGAAGGAGTTGTTTGTGTTTAAAAAGCTATGTCTGTTTCTGTAAAATTATAAAAGGAATGCATGTTTGATTCTGGTATTATATTTCTATGATAGCTGTCTCATAAGTGTTAGGTGCTATGGGCTACATCTAACTTTTTATAAAAAAACTAGGGTTCTGTGCAGCTGTTTGTTAGAAATGTAATTAAAGAAACCAGCTTTTAGGCCATACCTTATCTAATAAGTTTTATGGACAGAATGTGCTCATTCTGAGCCTCCATTGCATTTCAAGACTACCAGTAGTTAGTACTTGGAAAACTATATTTGTAATTTTTTTGGCTACATCTTAAAAAACTTCTTTTTTTTTCCTTATTGTAGCAGTGACTTCCTGCCCAGTACTAAATAAAAGCCTGTTGTAATCCTAGTCTGTGAATAGCTGGAGGTTCAGCATTCTTTCCTTTTCTGTGTCAGGTTCTCTGTCCCCTCTGCTGTAGAGCATTTTGTTTAATAAGAGGTAATGAATGGTGAATTGTTGATCTTCTGCAATGCCCCGTTGGATCTTTCTATTCAGAGCTCCACCTTGCTAGAACTGAAGTCCAACGCTTAGCATTTTGTTGAGTCTAAGGACTATATTTATGTAAGGCTAGACAATATCTGCTGCACTTGGTGGTGAAGTTGCTTGAAGAGTGTTCTTACGGAAATAAGAAATCTTACCTTCTTTCTCTATGTATCTTACATAGATTTTTTATGTCTTACCTATCTATTTTTGTATATATATGTACACAGTGTGAATTGAACATCACACCTGTGTTATAAAACTACATTATTTCAGTCCTTTCCTCAAAATTTTTAGTTATTACTGAGGAAGATGTGATTTAAGTATTACAAAAAAATAGTTTGCTTCTGTATTACTTTATAAGGATGAATTCAAAAAATATGAACCATTTTAACATGAAAAATTTTAACTGGTTTTCAGTGGGAAGATCTAGGTGAATGCTTACTATAATTCTAAATTGGTCAGAATTTCAAACCTAATGAAGCAGATGCAGTTTGGACATTTATTTGCACAAATTGTTTTCCCATCTCTCAACCTGTTACACTGCAAGAGCTTCACTGGGTCAAGTGTCAGTGCTTCCAAGCCTGCCCTTGTTCATAACAGCCGAAGACAGCTCTGTTTCTCCGGGACAATGAAGCACATAGTTTTCAGGATAAAACTTGCACAAGCTTGAAATGAAGCATTTGTGCTGCATGGTTCTTTAACAATGGAAGAAGCTAATTTTAAGAGAAATGACTGTTCTGTGTATACCGGCATCAGCTTTTGCAATCACCTATCAGCAGTGACTAAGGACAAGAAATCACATGCCCATGAAAGACACAAGAAGGAAAACAGAAAAAAAACAAAAAACAAACCCAAAGGAAGAAAACGGCAATGTGATGTAAACTGGAAAATGGAAATAAAACTTAAAAATTAAGATTTATGTTCTACAGCATACAAGTGTAAATAGAGATCTATACTGCTTCATCATACACTAAACCTCCTGTAAGTCTAGGACACACTGGATTCAGATGGTTCATTTTCCAATTTCATCTCTTTTATGGCTTCATCCTAATCTTGATGTCAAATACAGTAACTATGAGGCTGCACAGGTATTGCCAGATGATCTGCTAATCTGATCTTTGTTTCGGTAGAGTTAGTTTGCAGCTGGATCAGCTCCTGATTCCAACTTGATGAGCAGTTGCATGGGAAATATTGAAATATGCTATAAGAGGGAAAGAACATGGCCTGTTTTAAGAGCAGGCCATGCTTAGTTCTAAATTAAGTACAAATAAAGCTTTGAATCTCCATTCTAATTGTGGAAAATTCAGTAGATAACAATTAATTAGAACCTGAAAATTTTGAGCAAAATGCACTTTGTATTATTTCTTCTTCTTTAGATGTGTATTTACTGCTTTAACTATAAACCTTTAAAAGTTTTAACATTTTTTCAAAAGCAGATGAACTCAAAACTCAATATTTAGGTTTCTCATGTACTTCATCTCTGCACAAAATTTTCATCACTGGGATAAAAATCATTTGTTTGCAGCAGTATAATTAGTGCTTATGTAACTTACTTGTTCATAGTATTTTGTCTATTTTTTTGATTGTGGATCAGCAGTTTTCTTCCTCTCAGAATGTTCTTGAATCCATAATCTGTTGGTGGCTATCATTATAAGGCCTTTTCTTTCTGGAAGAAAGAAATAAGCTACTGCACTTTTTCAGGCTTATACATTTATGAACAGCTGAGTACTTAATAAGTTGCTGTTGCAGAAGGTGTATCTGTTCTTCTGAGCACCTTTTTCCTCAGTCCTTTTTCTATTTGCAGATACACAGCAACTCATGTGCTGAAAGATGTTCTTTTGCGAGTTGATGCAATTTACTAATACAGTAGAAAAAAGTACAGACTCCTGCAAATTCAGTAAATTAACTAAAGGAGAGCGTGGCCAGGAGAAGGGTAGGGGGCAAAGGGAAGGATGGACCTTCTCTTTGATGGTGGTGTGTTATTATATCAGCTTATTGAATCAGAGCACTGTGATTATTGTCAATTCAGAATACTTAGTTTGTGGTATATTGCAGTATTCTGGGTGTTTACTGTCTTCTCCTAAAGATCAGGTATCTTACCCTTCCTATCTATTGTGATAAAGTGGCACAAAACCTATGAATAGGTCTCATGAATAGCTATGAAATGTATTGCAGTTACTTTGAAGTAAATGATAGTCCTAATTTATAGTTAGAAAGCTACTTGAGAGGATTCCAGCCGCTGAATTTCATGGAAAAGCATATGAAAATTTTTTTATTGAAAAAATGAAATTATAGCTTATTTTATTTAAAAATCAAATTTTACATATTTAAAATGTGTTACTGTCTATTACTGAAAGTATTTGCAAACATATAGGAAGGGGCTATGAAAGGCTCATAAAGCTTTACTAAACATTACATTGGTAGCAAGTGAAGAACTAAGTTTTCAGTTGTTCAGTATACCATATTCATATCAACATTTCTCTTGCCTGCAGAGGATCAGAATTTCCTCTGAAGTATTGAAGACCATCAGGAGTAGCTATTCTTGCTTGTCTTATGCAAGTCAGACAACTTGCCTGAAGTCTCAAACCTGCGATGATCCATGATGCTATGGTCAGACAAATCTGACTTTGTCGGAGTCTAAGTTACCGTGACTCAGGTGATGGCAGGTAACTGGCTGTGTTGCAGGAATTTGATCAAGAGTTTGAGCCCTTAATCTTCATGAGTTATGTAATGTCTTGATGAGCTGGCATATAGCTTTTAGAAAGATGCATAATTTATATTTGAAGACTCAGATGGATAATGAACTATCTTGCCATACAAATCTGTAAATTATCTAATTAATATGAGCATCTTATTTGTAATCTGAAGTTTTCTAGCTCTGTATTTTCCCTGTGGACTTTTTATTACTTTGTTTCTAGTTTACAGACTGTTTCAGCTTTTTGCGGTTTCATAGGCCCACTTTAACCATTAATAATTTTATATTTTTATGAGATATTTAAATAGGAATAGATGCCATTACAAACCTTTCTGTTTACACTTACCATTGAAATTTAGCATAGTGTTCCACTATACAATATATATATCATTAATCTTTTTATTATTATTATTCATATAGTTTTAAAGCTGAGATAAGATTTTTGCTCAGTCTCACAGTACTTTGCATTACAACAGCCGAGGTTCCTCTTGTGGCTGAACTTATACTCTAATTAAGAAGAACAAGAAAAAATGTGTTCAAGTTGCTTAACAAGTCCTGCTGCTAATTGTTCTAATTTTCCAGAAAACAAGCAGCTAACAGTTTTGGTTTTATTTTTTCTTTTAAAAAAATATTTGTAAATACAGTATTTCATTTGTCTTTTCCATTTTCTCACTGAAAGAAGTAGGGGATGTGTAAAAGGAAAGAAGAGCTATCCTTACCTCCACCCACAAAAACGCCACTCTTATAGAAAAAGAGAAGGCAGAATGATCTCAGAATTTCATCGAAATCTGAAAAATGTACCTTTTTTTACCCTAAAAAAAGTCAGTACAATAATTTTTTTTCCGACAAAATATATTCCTAATATTTTTTTCTGGATTGAAGAACATCCAAAAGGAACACAGTGAGTAACACAGTAGATTGTTTTTTTTACTGTGTTCTGTTGGGTGAGTTGTTTTTCTTACTAGCAATAAGTACTGATAGTACCTGATGTGAAGATTAATCCCAGACTGTGTAATAAACCTAGTGAAGAAATTCAGTTTTCTTTGTTTATCTGTTGCAAATTTGTTCGTTAATTTGTAGTCTGAAATTTTGGTGGAAGTGAGGTCATAATGTACTTCAAGTCCTGGAGGGAGGTAAGAGTATGCTGTAGAGAGAAGCACACAATGTACACTGTGCTTTTAACTATGTAATATTGAAATAGATTTCATAAATCTTTTCTTAAAATGCCTGAGAGAAAATTCTCTTTTACCATGCTTTGATGATAGCTATAACCCTGCTGTGAATGTGGGTTTTTTGGAGGGTTGGGGTTTTTGATGTTTTTGTTTGTTTGTTTGTTTGTTTTAAATTTTCATGGCATTTCTAGCAAAAGACATATACTGCACTGAATTAATATTTGGGCTTAACAGCTTTTCTCTAAGAAGAACAATATTTATAGTTTTCTTACTAGTTTTATTAGAAAACAGGTTTTACGTAAGTGAATTTCCCCTTACAGATGTACTTCAGCATGCTGTGTATTCATTTCTTACCCCTAAAAAGTTCTCTGTGTTTTATTGGTTGTAAAACATTTTTAACTAAGAGGGAAAAAATGTGAGTAATGGTGTTTTTAAAGAAAATATCAGACTCTGTGATAACCAAGGATGTGCTCAAGTGGCATGAATACTTCAGTTCCAGATGGGTCAGCTTTAGGGGTCAAGTTGTGAAGAGAAAGCCATCACACACACTTCATCAACACCGTGGAATGAGAGACCAGTGCATTTACTGAGCAATGGATTTCCAGTGAGCGTATAAACTAATTGGTGGATGAACATGCCCCAGGAGCAATGATTTTAAGGTCATAGCAGGCTCAGTGAATTGTGCTGACTTACACTGTGTCTCAGTGATAGCTGATCTTACCAATGAGCAGTTTAGAGGCATTCAAGCCTGAACTCTTTTCCATGTGCCTTGAATAGCATGTCAGCGGTCACTGTTTCTGACATCCTTTATATTTGTCCAGTCAGCTTTAAATCTTTAGGTTGGGCTTCAGCGTACTCAGGAAAGAAAGGAGAGAAGCGATTATTTTCAGTCATTGAGTTCTGAAGATCTTAGTGTTAATTATGCCAAACACGGTTTGTTCATCAACAAACTAGAAATGTTAAAGAGAGAAGAGAGAGGGAACTGATATTTTTGGTGACCAAAAGTATTCCAGTTACAACTTTCTATTGCTTAGCGGTTACTTGTTTCTTCCCAATAATTCTGTGTTGCCTCTTAAAATATTGATTGAGTAAAAACTGATTTTCATTTGACATGTCAAATTCACAAGCTGAAAAATTACTAAAACATTATTTAAGAAATTAAAGAGTGGATATGTCAGTCATATATCCCTTTCCTGCTAGTGGCACATTGCTTTTCATGAGAAACATTTTCCTTTCTTTTGGATAAATGTTTACTCATTCTTTGTCTACCGTGACTGCAAACCAGAACCATACAGAGGTCCTTTTAAATTTGCAATCAATTAAGGAATGCTACAGTAGCTCTAATTCTCTTTTTTTTGGAGGGGAGAGGAAAAGCTATTTTGTTTTATGATTGTCAAGGCTTTGCTGAGAGTGTTTTCTTTAATCCTAGTAGAAATTAAATAGTTTAAAAGCAACTGTGTTAATTTTTAGATAAAATTCAGCAAAGGTCTATTCAGCATTGTCTATGAGCAAGGACACGTGTGCAATGATCCTTGTAAAGTTAAAAGAAGAATGTTAACATGGTTTTGGCCTTAACATTTAAAACCTAATAATTATGACACTCATAAAATAATTTTTATTGTCAACTTTTAGGAGCATTTTAGTCAGATCATTTAAGTACTGGTGTCTGTGTTTATACATATATGTGTTTGTGTGAATTAGATAGCATGTGCATTCCTTGAGAATGTGAACTGAAAATAATGACAAAATGTTTTGCTACTAATTTTTGAAGCAAACAGTTTACCTTCTGTAGTGTGTGAATATATGTGAATCTTCTTCATCTAGGAAGCAACTATCAATCGGATATTCGTAGTAATTATTTTTAAGACAGAAAACAGCTTGATTCCATCGTTTGATGTAAATAGTATGATTTGTGTAAAGGAAATGACTTGCTATGACCTTCCTATACAACCTTTGTTTTCCTCAAAGTCCTCCCTTTAGAGAGTAAGGAAGTGACCACAGACATTCCTACCAGTACCAGTTAGAACAAGCAGTGGGACTGGCTGATAGTTTGTGCATGTGATTAAAACTTTAGAAAACAGATATGCGTGGCATTTACAAAAATATCTGCATGCAAATTTCGTCACACTTTTATGCAGCTGTGTACCTGTGTAGGGCTTTGTGCTGTTGAGTGGAACTACAGGATTCAGATTTAGTTCAACAAGTCACAGAACCTTTTAAGTAGATTATATGTTTAGCAAACATAGACCTTGAATATTCTTTACAGTTCTCCTTCCTGGATTAACAGAAAACAATCAGAGTTAGAATCAAATATGGAATTAGTCTGTAACCTTGCTATGTGTATTAAAGGAAGCAATATTGTAATTAAAATGCAGATAAACCTTGTGGAAATCTCACATAACTGTAATAGAATGTCCTCATCATATGATTTTGCTTCATTATACTCTATTACTTTATCCTCTTGCTGTGTCTCTGCAGCTGCTTTGTTGGGGAATATCAATATTCAATTACAAAAATTAAGTAATCAAATTTATTTTGTGTTTTCTAGAATGACATTTGAAATAAATACTGTTTCTGAGCAGAACCAGAACACAACTGCTACAATAACTCATAAGACAAATTGCAGATTTTGGCTATTATGACAGTTCTCTGGTGTTTTGAGAACACGTTAAAATATTAGTGATTATGCGCCACTCTTAAAATGTTTTAAAACATTTTAATATTCTTTTAATGTTAACTGACAAACCCAGAAGAATTATGGCTAACAGTCTCTTCGTTATTCTTAACTATTCAGCTAAATAATAGCCAAATGCCTCTACTTGACAAATATGTATATTATATGCTTCTTTAGCTTTTGGTTTTGTAGTACTACTGTCTCTCTTGGTGTGAGACAAAACCAGCGTCTCTGTGGTGTATGACTTTTCTGTGTAGTGATGATGGGAAAGATTTTCAAATCATTGTGAGATCACCAAACCACGATATCTGTGCTCAGAAATGAGGAAAAACAGTGCCAGTAGAATTAGCATGAAAACAGCCTAAGTATGAATACTGAAAATAGGAGAAGACTAAATTATGAGTAAGAAATTTATCAACAAGTAGAACTTTAAAAATCCCGGATGATAACTGAAAACAAGTGTCACCATTACAAATTGGACACTGAGGTTGTGGTGTTCAGCAGTTGAGTCAGTTAAAAATTTAACAAGTGTAAGAAGTACAGAACTAAAGGTAAAAAAGTTTTTTTTTCATGCTATATGCTAACTGGCATTGAGTAGAATAAGTCAATGACAAATAGAACTTGGAAGATGGAGAGACCTTAGAGTTTGGTGTTAGAGAAGTTCAGATGAGTTTGCAGATGGAGGTACTGAGAGAGAATTTTGGAGAAGACTTAAAAGAATATTGGTGACAAGAATATAAAGGATTCTATTGAAATCTCTAAAAAACGAACCTGGTAATGTAATGAGAAATGAAACATACTTTACTACGGGGAAGAGCATTTTTTGTAGAGATTGTTATGAACTAAGAAGGGAGAGACGTGACCTATAGTACTGAAATCTATGAGAGATTGAAGGGTGAAAATTAAGAAAAAATTACTTTCAATGTAAGCAAAAGAAAGTTATTGGCATATTGGTAAATGCTGTATCTGTAGTATGGAAAGTACTGGAAAGAGGTGATTGATAAGGAAGCAAAAGGAGTTTGAATAGGATAAACAGAGTGACTTGAACCAAAAAAGAAGATGGATGGAGTTGTAGCCAGAGTGTGTATTTTAAAGATGGTTCTGTTTTCTTGCTATGTTATTTCCTTTCCAGATTTGGTGTTGTTTATTTTTTGGTCGTTATAATTTGAAATATCTTGAGATCGGTTTCCAGAAGTTTTTGTGTTATTTCAGGGGGTGCACTGTGAGAGCCGATGTGTTCACAGTGTTTTCAACAGCAAATGGAATTCCGCAGTGAACGTGTGCTGCCATTTTGGAAGGAGTTATATGCAATCACAGAAAACATTACAGCAAGTAAATAGGTGGCCTCTCAGAGCCTGAGAGGTATCCATCTCCAGGGTATATTAGAAAATAGGAGGTTATAAAAATTATCGTCTTCATGTAATGAAGTGATAATATTAGAATTCTGATAAATTTTTATTTCTATTATATTAAGAACTCCTCTGTGCAAAACTGTTAATAGAACTGAAAAACAGTGTTTACTGAAAGATGAAGACCAACTTAAGATAGAATCATAATCACAGTTCTTTTAAATGCCAACAAAAGAACTAGAAATAATTCATAAGCGATTTTATTCTGTGTTCTACAAATCTCTGTGCTTTTCTGTGTTACCTTGTTCTTAGTAAATCTTCTCACCCAGTGCTATGTCCCACATTATATAATCTTTCATTTTATCTTTTCATTCTATCAAGGCACAGCATACCTAGCTAATCCATCAGAAATCCCTTTCCTTATCAGTCACTCAAGAATGGTTATACTGTACAGTATGACAGCATTAGACACCACTTACCTTCCTAAACTACAGATTACTTAGGAGAAAAATATTTTTTTGTGTTTGAGGATGCCTTGACTATATGTCAGCGTCGTAGTTTGTTTTTCTTTTTTACTGCTTTTTCCAAAATGTAGGTACCTTTCTTTTTTAATTGTCATGGTTTTCTCTAGTATTTTCTGAATTTTTTTTTGATATTCATATATTCCTTTACTGTTTATTCAACATAGTGATTTAGAAATGTAGTACACATTTTCTGTTTTTTAAGACAGTTTCCATCTTCATAGATGGGGAGCTTTGATAATACATTCAGATGTATCAAAGATCAGAGGCCTTGTACACCTTGACAGCGTGCTTGAATGGAGTTTTTGACACAGTAGATCACAGCTGCCTCTTTGGGGGTGTTATAATATATTGTGTCATGCTTTACTATGGAGCTGTTAACAGATGTTTGACACGAGACACTCGAGGATTCTCAAATAATGATATACCATGCAGTGCAGAAATACTTGCTCTCATTCAGTCCTTATATTAAGCCAGATGAGAATGTTTGTTAGTATTATGCCCTCAATATCATGGTGGATTCTAGACTGATTATATTGAGTATTTAATTGAATTTGCTTAACTTTGCTGTAAAAAGACTGGTGCAGTCTGTTGTGCTTGTTAGTTCTTTTTACCAAGAACACTGAAAGTATTTTTTAGAAAGTATGAGAAATTCAATGTATAGTTTAGGTGGCTCTAAAATCGCATGATAGTGTCAAGTAAGAACAGACGAGTGGTGATGCTCCTTTTGTTGTTAGAAATTTGTTTTTCCAGAAGATATATTTGGCAAATGTTAGGCAACCTTCAGACATCACATACTTGAGTGGTGACAAACAGGAAGCTTCATTTTTGGCTTTGTTTAGAGGCCTGGCACCAAAAAACATGGCCAGGGACAGTGCAGAAGCATATTTAAACCGTGGATACAAATAAAATTTATGTCCATTATAAATTTATGTTAATTTAAAGAGAAAAATAATATGAAAGTTAGAAATTATTGCTATCTGAAGGTCACTTTAACACACTGAGTGTTGCAAAGATTATTTTACTGATAGTGGCACCGTGGAGGGGATTGTGGATGTACAGGTTTTGTACTTGTGGACTCACAGCAGTTGAATAGTCTTGGTCCTTATTCCTGTTCCATAGGATATCACCTTTGGGCTGCAAGTCTCGTAATTACCAAAATTCTATTAGTTAGTTTTATCCAAAGGGTTATATTGTTTTTACATAGTGCTTTTTGTGTGAACACTGACTGGTACATCTGCATAGCTTTTGCTTGCTCTTCATTGTCTTGGTGCTGAAAATCTCCAGTCTTTTATTAGCAACTTCTTTATTTATATAGAGTCGTAGGATAATTTGGGTTGGATGGCACCTTTAAAAGTCACCTAGTCCAACCTCCCTGCTTTTGATGCAGTCCAGGATACGATTGGATTTCTGGGCTGTGAGCACACATTGCTGGCTCATGTCCAGCTTGTCATCCACCAGCACTCCCAAGTCCTTGGCAGGGCTGAATCTCTTCATTCCCCAGCCTGTGTTGGTGTCGGGGGTTTGCCTTGGCCCAGATCCACCACCTCACCTTGCACTTGGCCTCGTTGTACCTCATGAGATTCCCACTGGTGTATTCCTCAGGCTTGTCCTGGTCTCTCTGGGTGGCATCCTGTCCATCAGGTGTGTCAAGTGCACAACTCAGCTTGGTGTCACCTGCAGATTTGCTGAGTGTGGATTTGATCCTAATTATCATAGATAAAGATATTAAATGGGGTCATAATTAAAATTAATAAAAATTTTCTTTGGTGCTGAAACCCAGCTTGACAAACTTCTTAACATGGCAGATGTTTGGAACTACAGACTCTGGAAAGTATTTTGTACCCAATGTTGCTACATAACCACTGAGTTGCATCAGTGGAGTTCTTGTTTTCTTAATCTAGAAAAAAAAATTGTTTTCCCAGAAAACAAGGAAAATATAAAGCTTTTAACACAGTTTGGTTTTTTGTTTCTTTGTTTTTCCTTTATTCTGCTGTTTTGCTAATGAAAATGAAGAAGTCTTTAATCTGGCCTTAGAATTCATTATTTATATTTGCAAGTCATCAGATCTTGTTTTAGTCTCTTTTTTTTTCGTAGCTGTGAGCCATTCTGGCATGCCTTTAGGTTTATGACATCCTGCTGTGTAAGGATGTTTCAACTGTGGTTTCTAGATACCTTTTTATATTTTTTTTTTTTTATAATATGCTAAATTATATCATGAGCTATTAAGACAGGTTATGCATTTGTTAGTTTAAAAACATCTCTAATTATTTCACCCGACTAAAATATTACTGCATATATGCTTTAGGCATGATTTCTTTGCTAACGACCTATTATGTATTCATAGGAGCAACAATACCAATTCATACCATCGGGAATATTATTTAATTTGGCAAATAGAGTATTTTTATTATTTGTATGTTGTTTAGAGTAAATATATCCATGAAAGCAAACAAAAGGATGAATACACTGCATAGTCACATTCAGTAAATCTTTTGTTTTACTTTCATTAAGGCCTGATTTAGTCGGGTACAAATAGAAAATCTGTAGTAGCTTTAAAGTAAAATAAAATTGGTTTTGATTCAGTTCAAGTCAACCATCTCATTTAAAATTAGCCCAGAGGTCTTGTAAAAATGCTAGTAATCTAAACATAATAATGCACATTGCCCAATTGCTACCGTATATGATATAGGTTCAGTGCTGTAATGCTTTGACAGCCCATTACTGAATGTAATGAACAGCTATTTTTAAACAGAAGAAATTCAAGTTGACAGCTTGGCAATGAAATTCAGCTAGTGGCATAATTTTTGTCGTCTTCAGTATAGAGAGTGGATTTCAGTTTTGTTTAAAGGAATTTGTATCATGGACTTTATTGGAGCAAGCATTTTTTTTTGCTTCAATTTACTAAATACTTTTTGAAGTGCTTGAACTAAAGCTGCATTTTGTCAAATCCTGAAACCTGCACTTCTGTCAGGGTAGAAGACACTCTGTGTGAGAAGTCGGTGATTAATAAAAATAGACTGAAGTCCTAAGAAAGAAAATGTACTGGAATTGAATTTATAATCACAAACTCACTTTTTTACCTTTTGGTTTAGTAAGTGAAAACTGTGGCTCTATAAGCCCTTCAAGAGGGATTTAAGTATGAGTCAATAGGAAACTAAGAGAAGGGGCAGAGAAAGTAGCTGTCAAATTGCAAGTATTTTGTGGTAGAAATCTATAAATTCAGGCCAGGCTCCCATCTATCATTTTCCTTATCTCGGCTGACTACTGCATTGGGAAGTGAATAAGACTCTGGTTCCTTTCTGTATGTATGAAGGGTTGTTTGCACAGAGCTTTCTTAAACAGCCTGCGGTAACAGCATGTATTGGGTTTTTGTGGCAAGGTTTTGGTAGGGAGGGTGCTACAGGGGTGACTTCTCTGAGAAGCTTCTGGAAGCTTCCTCCATGTCCGATAGACCCCGTGCCAGTGGCGTCCATGATGGACTCACTGGCAGCCAAGGCCGAGCCCATCAGCAACGAGGATAGCACCTCTGTGATAAGGAAGAGGGTACTCCTTTTGCAGGGACCAGCTCTTGTGCCCTGCTGTTCCTTTCAGTTGGATTTCTGGGATCCAGCAGTGCTGTGCCGTGATTCTCAGCCCCTTGTCCTTTCCTATCAGCCTTACTCAACCCCTGCTTGACTGAATGTCAGCTCACCATTTGGTTAGTTTCGTGGTGCCACTCACTCTTTTTCTTCCAGCTTCTTCCTATACCCATTAGCCCTCTTTCCAGAGCAGCATAGAGATTTGTCTTCAGAAGCTGTATTTCTCTTCCGTGTTCTGTAAGTACACTGAAGTGAAGAATAATTCTCTGCACTGTGGGATTTTTGGAAAAAAAGTACAATCCCAGATTCAGTGATTTTAATCGTACCTGTGATATAAGTAACTCTAAACAGTTCTAAAACTCGTCCCAGTCTTAATTCCTTTCCTGAATTATTGCCGTAAACAGATATAAATCTTTCTCTGCTACCTCAAGAATCTTCTAAATGGCTTCGTATTTCTGCTGACTTTGTCTCACTTTCAGCTGGTAAATACATTTTTCTGTTCTCAGTAATTTCTGTTCCCAGTTCTTATGCCTTGTTACACTTTTCTTTCTGCATTCCACATTACATCCAATCCCTCTGAAACAATCTCTTTCTTAAATCTGTCCTCATTCTGAAACAATTTTTACTACATGTTATAACCCTTGTTTTCTATCCTCCTATTTTCTGCCTGAGGTCTGCCTCTGTATCCTGGAGAACACACAACATACCCAAGCATTTTCATGTTTGGGTCTGTTGTTTTTCTTGTTATTTGGTTTTAAGAAGCTTGTTTATAAAAGTGGTGTAGCTATATCTTGTTAGGATGACCTGTGTATCTATCTCTTTCTGACATACCTGATTGCTTTGTGTAGTGCCAAGTTCTCTGGTGCATATGGATAGCTTGTATGAATTCCAAAGTATTCTTGACCACACTAATAGTGGTTTTATTTTTGGATTATTATGCTTATTTGATATTATGAATTATCATTAAGAATGCTCTGTCTTCTTTTAGAATGAGTGGGATGTATCTTTTATTTTCTTGCTTTGAAGAGCTGGGTTGAAGCAGTAATATCAAGATACAGAATTCCCAACAATTTTCCAAGTTCCTTCATTTAAGTAACTTTTGAGAGATGCTGGTATGGTTTTTCATTTGCAGTTTTGCCTGCTGATCCCATTAAGTTTTCACTCTGCTATGACAAGCTGCAGAAGATCATTCATTTGTCCAACACTACTTTCCAACAGAAACCCCCACGTGGTTTGTTGGAAAAGAATGCTGAGGAATGCTTGGTGAGAAAGGGCCTGAGACACAGCCAGAAATCTCATTCTGCAGAGTTAGTTTATCAGTTCCCACTGGGTTGGGGAAGAAAGGGCAGACTGTTCCAGAGCTATATAATAATTAAGGTGGCACGTGGGGATGATTTAATAGGATTGTCATTAAAATTATCCTTCTGTGAAATGCCTAATAAGCTACAGCTAGTCTGTATTCCCTTATTTTTTTTTAAATGGAAATTTTGTTTGAAATGTTTTGAATGTTCTGAAATTCAAGGAAGGCCAGATTTTAGTTTCTCATTTATTTGTGCATGCAGGTTATCTGACCCAAGGGAATTATGTAGTAATGATGACAAGACAAAACAAATTTGACAGTTTTTCTTCTTTGACTCTATTTTAAGCACTAGAGCTCATACTTATTTTTTCTTTTAAATATTTTCAGATCTCTCTGACTTCATAATATAATGGAATCCCCATATTAGTGCTTGGAAAAAATTGAAGGGATTATTTGCAATGCACCTCCCTGTGGTTCTCTGTGGGTTAGGTTTCCACATCATGTGGAGTACTACAGTGTGTACTAGTTGGCACCCTTGTTGATAACCTCAATTGAAATAGCAAGGATTAAGAATCAAAAAGCAAACCTCCCTGAAAAAAAAAATCTTAGAATAGTTAACTGGAAGGCTCTGTTGAGTTCCTGCATTTGTGTGAAGTTTCCAGGGGAATGAAACATGTATTCCTCCTTTTTCCATTCGGAATATACAGTGTTTAGACAGAAATGTACAGAACAGGCTACTGGGGAATGAAGACACTTTCTCCCTGAGAGATTCATAAGCGTAGACATATTTCTATATATGGCTGAATCGGTGGTTCACTGAATGTCATTCTTAAAATAATCCTTTATTTCCTCAGAGTTCAAATGATAATGTAGGGGAGATAGTTCTACATATCTGTTAATCCTACTGAACCCTTTTCAGTGGAGAATTATGGAGGTTTTGATCTTGAGAGTTACAGCTTGCTTGAAGTTTAGAGGCCATCTAGTAATACCTCACATGCAGTGGCTCCTAGTGTAGAAAAATTCTTAAGTATTAAAGTAAACGATATAAACAATTTCTTAAGGTTTTATTAGTATGACATAAACCAGTTTCTTTCAAAACCAGGAAAGAGTGACCAAGATTAAAGAATGGATGATGTGCTCAACAAGGCAAGTCAACAGGGTGTTTTCATGGTACTGAGCAGCAGAGCCTCATGGTCAATGACTGGAAGTATTCTGACCACATTTTAGTTCTGCCTGCTCATCTGAGACAACGTGTAGTAACACCAAGTGCCTGTTAGAGGCTGCCTTCAGAAAAACTTAGCCAATGAATTCTGTACTTCCCAATAGGCACCGCCTTGATTGAGTGGCGTAGCTTTTCCCTTCCTCTTTTCTGTGCCAAGCACCAACACACTCATGGAGTCCATATCAGGGTGTGAATGGCTGAATAGTAATTTATTCTGAAGTTTTTAGTGCGTGAAGGGAAGACTCAAAAGCAAAGTGAATAAAGAATCAGAAATTAAAGCTCCTAAATTAATTCACTGGTGGTATAATATCTTTTAAGATATCAAGTGTGCACAAGCCTTCTTGGAACTCATTTCCTTTTTCTTGTGAACTCTGCCTTTCTAAGTAGAGCCTGTGTTGTTACTCTTCAAAAACTAATATTCAGGTTATGTCTGTTCTTGTGAAACAGCTTCTCAATAATTCTTTTCAGCATCCACTGTAATCATAGCACAAATCCCTATTATGATGGTCACATAACTCACTTTCTTTCTCTCTCCAAAGAGCAAATACCAACACTGCTTGATAGCTCAACAAACAGCTATGCCAGAGGAGGACTGCTATCAATCTGCCTTGTGCGCTACTTCTACCAATCTTCCCTAAGGTAACTTTAGGGAAGCCAAATGCCTCATTTGGCTTTTTTATGGATCAAGTGTGGTTGTTAAAGTAAACAAAAGTAGAAGTGTCTGCATTCTGTTGAAAAAGATTATAAAAGCGCCTGTGGCTGATTGTAGTTATTCAGAACACTGTCATATTCTGAACCAAATATTGTTACTACAGGGTTGTCCTTACACAATATTTTGTATGTGTAGCCGCAATAGAGTTTTGCCCAAGGAGCATTTACAGACATGCATATGGCCTGGTGTAGTTCAGTTTTCTGCTTTTGATTTTGCTATTTCTTCCTCTTGTTATCCATGAGTAACAATACTCAAGAAACACTTTTGAAAGCAGGTTATATGTTTTGAAATGCCATGAACTTCTCAGGAACACTTATGCTTGAGTGCATAAATATATTTTAATTTCACCCAAAGGAAAAGAGTGAGGGAACCCTTATAAAAGCATTGTAAGTCACCAGCACTTTTGGTTTTCCTCATGCTTTCATCTCAGGATAGGTTAAGGAAAAATCGCTTAAACATCCTTAAACTGATAAAGACACTAACTTAGAGCTGCTCATGACACATGAGGTTTCAAACTCAAAGCACAAAATGTAATTCTCATATTTCTTTTTTGACCACCTGAGAGCAGGATTGAGTGCGAACAAACCTCCTGCTTACGTGCACGTTCTGGAGCCTCACTGGAGTACGAGGAGCGTTATCTTATTTGGTTGAGGACCAGCCAGCTTCACAGATTTCCCTGTGCTGCAGGAGCACTACAAAAAGGAAGGCAGTGTCCTCTCCTCAATTCATGTATCCTCTAAAGGTACATGCATTTTTCAAGCTTACTGCCATTTCCTCACACATACATTTTCTTCCTTGCCACTGACTGAGCTACCAGTGCATTAACTCTTTCTTTTTATTAAGAAATAACAACCTATTAACTAGATTTCAATTAGGCTTTTGGGTAGCCATTCTGTCATTCATTAATATTGGATGGGAGGGTAGGAGGGCTGGGGCATTATTCTGAGGATTGTTCTTTTACAGTTTTTGGCATCATAGCATATTTATTTTTTGGCTGATCCTTTTTAAAACTGTAAAATTATGTATGCAGTTACAAGTATGGATATAAATGCTTTTATGGTAGAAGTGGAAATATGTCAGACGCTTTGGGCAGTCTAACTGACTGACCATAAGTTGTAAAATCGTTGACATGACTGTTGCTTGACCAAATTTTTTTCTTGAATTTCTGTGTTTTTCTGTCCATGCAGCAATAGATTGATGCCTTTTAAAATCCATGCTCAGAAGAGCACTATGTTTATCTTAACATTTGCAATGGCTCTTTTTGCTTTGTTATGCTCAGCTATAATTTTCTTGGAAAATGAAAAAATTGAGGCACTTATTTATCTGCATTTTGTGAAATAGTGTGAAGTGAAACTTTAGAATTTGCTCTGTAGTTTTCTTTCTACTGTTTTGCGACTGTTGAACATTCATGTTTGTTTGTTGCAATGATTATATTTTGTGGCCAAGTAGTTTGCTGTGCCTTGAAGCTTGGGATACTTGCTTTGTTTCCAAAAACTTTCAGTTAAGATGATTATACAAAGTGTGCCTTTAAGTTTTAGGGGTTTTTTTCTGTTACGATATGATGATGTCATAGTATTTTTAACCTTAATGAACAGTGTTGAATTAAAGCAAGATACTTAAACATTATGTTTTGAATGTTACCATGCTGAGGTTTCCCAGAATGGTTTATGAGCAGAATCAAAATAGCATTTTAAAAAGATCATACTGAAAAAATAACACCCAGAAGAGTAACAACCTACTCTCCACCACCCCCAACATTTAATCAGCAGTCCTTTTAGCTGATAGAGTCCTAAGTGATTTTTCTTTCCTGCTTTAAGCCATTCTAGATATGCTCACTAAGTGGACCTAACAGTACTAGTATATTTTATGTTAGCAAGTCATGATAGAAAAGTGCTTGAAGTTCAGGGGGCATTTGTCTCCTTTCTCACAAATTCATTTAAGTACCAGTCTTGCCATAGCTTTAACTGGGGCAGACAACCATACAAATGACTTGAGATAAAATGAAAATAATGGACTGAGCTAGGTGCCGGGGGTGGTAGTTACACTGCATGCACATCAATAAGCATTGAGTGTTATTCTATGCTAATGTAAGCCTGATGGATCAGCTTTCGCTTTTAGCCTAGAGGACCATTAAGCACTAGAAGCTGGGTCAAACTGATATAGTAAGGCAGACGTACCCTAACAGTTGGCAACAGTAGTTAACAAGCAGTAATTTGCTATGTGTGAGACTAATGTTGTTTAAAATCTTCACGATCAGAACAAAGATCAGAGAGAGGATAATGCTTCTTTGTTTAATATTCTTTTGTAAACTCGATTCATTTTGGAAAAAAACCCGCTAAGATGCAGACACGAATAAAACGTCGAGCAGTTCTGTTGGAAACAGTTAATGTATTATTGTGTGTTATGGAACATCAAAGCCTTGCATATGATTTTCAAAAAATGTAAGGAAACTCTCAGAGGATAATCTTGCATAATTGAAATATATGATGTATTATTTTGTGTCAAATTAATTACAATTTATTGTTCCTAAAGTGTCTTTATAGCCTGAAAGTATTAAAATAAAAGCCGAATTACTGAGTTATAGAAATATTCTGAAGGTAAATTAGAAAAATAACACTATTTATGTAGATCTGACTCTGAAGAGAATTTTGTCCTTGACATCACAAGAAGATTATAATAAAGCGTTATCTTTATTCTGGTTTGCTTATACCTAGACACTGTTGCCTCAGATACAGATACTGTTTAAGTAAGTGCCCAGATATAGCTGAACATATATCTAAATTTAGAAGTTGTTTTCCATCTGTTCTTTAAAATATTTTTATTCACAATTTCGGATTTTATTGCATGTATAGAAGTCCTGTGTGTAAAGCTTTTGATAACCAAAATCACACTGGCGGTGCTGACGAATATTAGCAAAAATCAATATAATGTGTTAAATAAGGTATATCACTGTTACATTTCAAAGGCGTACTGAGAAACTAGGCTGTAATTGGTTTAGGCTTTGATCTTTTTGCATCAGTGGTGTGGCCTTATGCACCCTCAAGCTTAGCTTTGTTGAGGTCTATGCACAATTTATGCTGCCAGGGCCACAGTTTGCCGTGCATATTGAGTTTAGTCTATCTTCTATTGCAAAGGGTTTTTTTTCTCCTTGCTGGTACAGCATGGCTTGATGGGGGAAGATGAAGTGGTCCATTATAGTAACGAGCCTTGTAAGTTCAGGAGACTCCTTTTGCTTGTCAGGAGCTAGGGAGCCCACTTGCATTGCAGATACACTGTAACATTACCAAGTCCACCAGATAATTTAAATGGTGTCCCAAGAAATATGTGAGTTTTTAATGTATCTGAGTAAGAAGACATGGTTACAGATTATCTGGCCTTCAGATCATCCTCACGTTATTTTTGTAATACAGATATAATTGCTGTTTCCTGTTTTAAACCTAGAAAGAAAAAATTGTTTATTTCGGTCATCAGTTATAATATTCCTAAACCCCGTAACAGAATGATTTAAGGCTTAGGGACATAAACACTGTGCAAGCAAGGTTAATTTGTTTTCCTTTCCACTTACGTACGAACGACTCGTGTTGGGATTTTTTGAAGCTTACAAAGGAAAGAAGTTAGTTGTAAGTGTGTCTAGCCAAAAATGTCCTTTGGAATGCTAGCCTTTGCTTTTAGCTATTCTCTTTTTTTCCTAGTTTTTATGTATTATAATTAAAAGCTTTTTTATTTCATGATGCTCTTGTGTGTGTGAATTATTTTTGGTTGTGTCATAAACTTGTTTGAAATTCAGCACATATTAAAAACAGCTAATAAACAGCTAATAAACATATTAATAAAGCTAAACCAGAAATATTTCTTTTACTCCATGCAAAATTTATGTTTGGAGGTTTTTTCTTCAGTGTCTGGCTAGCCTTGATGTTTTATGTAGAGGCAGTGTTTGAAGTTTTTTTGGTGTAGCACAGTCTTATTGATTGAAATGTGTTTACTTTCCTGAAAATGAAAATAGGAATTTATCTTTTAGCTTAAACTTATTTAGAAGAGTATTTGTAAAAAATGAGAGCTATAAAACACACCTCAATTCACAGAGTAGAGAACATGAAGCGTAATTATTTTTTTCCTGTTTTAGGAAGTGAAAGGAAAATATGCTATACTGAGATAAATGGCTGATAGTTGCCAATGTCTTCTTGTGGCAGGGTTGGTACTCCTGCACTATGTGTAAAAAGGTGAGAGTAGCTCATTACAGAGAGGGAGTAAAAGTCCAGAAATGTGATATTTTGATAAAATTTTAAGGAAAAAACTCCCAACAAACAAGCAACCCTCAAAGCTTATATTTCCTTTTGTTTCTAGGGCTCTAGGAAAGGAGGAATACAGAAGAGTTGGACAGCTTGTCTGTGATATTACAGGATCTACAGATATTTTTAGTGGAGGATAGAATCTATTGTCAGTGGAAAAATTTCAGAAAGTCTTAGAGTAAGGATGAAAAAGAAAGTAATTTGCATAAGGGATCGGTCTGTATCACAATTACAGGCCTTTTTGCATTTTCTGAAGCATAACAGCAGCAAACAACAGTTTCAGAAAATGTTTCATGCCGATTTAACTAAAGACAAGATCAGACCACAGTATTTCCTGTCCAAATTAACAGCAGAAGCAATCACTGATCTTGAGTAGATTTCTGTGGGAGGGTAGTGAAAGGAGAAAATGTAGATTATTGGCTTTGTCCATTTCTAATTAAAGCAGCTTGGCAAACACTGTGTTAATCTTTGAAGAAGCCTATGGCAAAAAGGAGGAAGATGATTTTGTACTGTTTAACATCTCAGGAGAATTGCTGGCAGAAACTCCAAATGATCCTTTATCCACTCAGGCAGAGCTTATGCCTCTTCACTTGGCCCCTGATGGACTGACTTTCTGGCTTGACTTTTTCAGCTTACCTAAGATACCTTGGCAGTAGTTGGCGAAGTCAGCGTACTAAGTACAGGGCCGTCTACTCCAGAACACAAATTTAGATAAGCTTGAACTGTCCACAAGTGATTTTGAGAATTATGTGCATAGTCTGCTGCCTTAAGTACCACCAAGACTGCTGCCGTGTTGTAGAACTGATGGACTTTTAGGCTGAGAACTGCCACAAGAAACAGAGGGACTGGAAGCCCACTGTCTCCTAGTTTGCTTGGGTCCCAAACATTTCCTGGAATAGTAAGAAAGAGATTCTTCTGATCAAAGATGCCAAGTCATATTCACATTTTATTCCTAAGTAAGGAATCAACTAAAAAAGAGTTTAAATCCGACCCTTTGTGGAATAGGACTATGAAACATCTGCTATGAAGAGAGAGGCAGCCTTTCCAAGGGGGAGATGGTACCAGGTGAGCTAAACCCAGTCATGATATCAGTTCTTGTAAACTTGAACAGGGCACAACCTGCCTGGGAAGAGGGCTGAGATGCTACAGGTGACAAAGCTTATTAAGATTATATGTACTGATGGGGAATTCCAGGCATATACCTAACTTGTCATTCCAATATAAATTGGTGACTAAATGAATTGACTCTGGGTCAGATCTCTCATTCATTGTCATGACCTGTTGTCTTGGTGATTGGCTGGGAACAGACTCGAAGGCGACTAAGACTCTTAGAAGTGACATAGAACTTTGGAAATTGCACCCTGAATTACCCACAGAAAGGAAAAGAAAGTGAAAATGCTTTGGGTATTGCTGTGGAAAAATAATGGTTAGAGAATAGCAAGAGCTTTTATGTTGACCTGCAGTATTAACAGATTTTGAAAGTGTACAAGGAAATGCACAGTAACTCCTACCATTTTACTCTGATGTCAATGACTTCCTAACAATTTGGTCTCCACAGGTTAAAAGACAGGTTTTTTCCACTTTTAGTTTGAGTTAACAGAAGAACTAAAAAAAAAAAATAAAAAAATTCAGACCATCTGTAATATACTATATAAATAATAAAAGTGGTTACCACAAATTGTGATGGGGTAACAAATATTAATTGAAACTTGTGAACTGTTACATGGAAACAGTACATCCTAAATTCAGAACATTTTTATTTCACAAAAATTTGGAATATTTTGGTAAAAATTGGAGAAACTAGTCACTCTTTCTGTTTGGGAGAGAGTATTTCAGAAGAAGAGGACATGATATATTAAATATGAGTTGTGGCACGTAATTGATGTTTCAAATGGGATGTTAAAATAGTGCAAGTTTGCAATTAATTAGATTTTCATAAAACCTCATAAGATGCTTAAAATATTATTTCTTTTTAAAATAGTACCGTAAATCTATAGTGCCTGGCTTGATATTGTCAGGTAATATCAAATAAAAATATAGTGTTAAAACTGTTTGTAGCAAGTACATTTAAAATTATGACTCTACAAGATTCTAGAATTATGTTGCTATGAAGTGGACGTACAGGGTTTTAATAATTCTTTGAAGCTCAATAATTTTGAAAATTGAAATTATATAAATCATGGTCCATGTGGTTCTCATTCAGCTATCTATATTCTGTAGTCAGTTGAAGGGACTTTCAGCATGTGAGTGTAATGTTAACAATATGCATTTTCCACCCGTTTAGTGTTTTAATGATTTTGTGTTAATAGATGTAGTTTACTTTTAATGTGCTTTGTGTAATGTCTTAAGTAAATGGAGAGATTACAGGAAATAATTGACTTTGTGTATTGCTTTTTTTTATTGTTTTGTCCCTTTGAAGATACTGGGCTTCATAATCACATCAAACTATTAGTGATGACCTATTCTTGTAAAGTAAGTCAAGTAATCATATCCACATTATTTAATTAGATGATTTCAGTAGGAAAATAACAGACTGTAATGGCTATGGGAGATGTATAGCAGGAAGGGAAATACAGTAGCTTACTGCTTCTTGAAGACTGAATTCATAGTAAGTTCAATCAGAAAAAAAGGAATGTTTCAATGTATCAAGCTGGCAGGAGTTTAGGACACATGCAGAACTGTTGCATAATTTTGCAGAATTGTTAAGTTTGATTTGCAGAGGTCCAGGTTTGGTCTGCCTGGACTACAAAAGCAACAGAGACAAGATATTGAAAGTGAGATACATTATTCAGACTATGCTGAAGATAATTAGTAGTTCATACCTATGAACTATGATAATTCACTTAAGGGCAGAGAAATCATGTTATAGGTTATAATGTTCGTGACATACCCTGTTACTGAATGCTTCAGTGCCAGGTCCCCCATGCTCTGAGCTATGTCTGTTTAGTGATATGCAAGCTAGTTTAAATACAGAGTGTTCCCTATATAGTCAATCGCTTTTCCTGCTCGTGAGCAGAGTAGAATGGAGCAGAAAGCTGCTGCTTTTGCAGCTTCCCCACTGTCACTGATTAGGTACCAATGCAAATCAAGTTTAGGATCCTTTGGTTTGGGTAGTAATCACTTCAGTGTTTGCTTTATCTCTCTTTTTTCTTCTTTCCTTGCTTCTACAGCAGCAGTGAGTGCAAATAACATAATTACTTACCTACTTTCTCTACTAGCGTAAGTTGAAGGCAGATAGTGAACAGCAAGCTGGAGATGATTATATAGTAACCCCACGGATCTCTATAAGAACCATCCCAAGGAAAACATACAGAGCAGGTATGAAGAAGATTTAGATGATCAAAACAACTAGAGGATGAAAAATAGCTGGATGCGACTGGGTGACTTAATACAGGGTTATCAGAAGTAGGAACACTTCCTATATAACCATCTGTTTTTTAGAAGGAAAGAAATTTCCAAGTCCACATATGATTCTAAAAAGGTGTTTCAAATCGGTAGGAATACCTGGTTTTAAGGCTTGTGAGATTGTTCTTACAAAACACTTGTTTTGGATTGAGTAATATCTGGAATGGGTTTTTGGACTCCAAAATTAGAGACATCAAAATGACAGGTCCAAACCATGTGTTACTAAAGTAATGTAATATTTTTAAGCAATCTCTATTCCTGAAACACAGGTGAATAGGAGCTTCTGTAAAATAACGGGTATTACTCACAGAATAGCCTTGATTTATTTGCTAGATTTCTCTTCTCTGCCTAGATAAGCAGCAGGTTGGGAAACAGATTTTCTTTGCTTTGAAAATTAAATTTAAAAACAGCGTTTTCAATTTGTTTCTTTTCCAGCCTGGAAGGGAATTAATCAAATAATGATAATTAAAACAGAACAAAAGACCTGTGGAAGAGAGAAGAGAACATCAGGCTGTGGTGTCCGAGCCTTTCTGTTTCCTTTTTTAAAAAACATTGATGTATTTGACCAAGTGAGTTACTTTTTTTTTTTTTTTTGATGTGTTTGTGTGATTTTTTTTTAATGCAAGCTGGAGAGGCCAGGGAGTAGTTCATGACATTAGCCTAGTGGAAGAAAGGAGAGAAGAATAGTATACCCCCTTTCAGTGGTATCGTATATGAGCTTCATGCACTTCTTGGTCTAACTGGCTGCTGCTCTCCTGCCCTCTTTGCTGGCCTTGTGCTGCTGTCCTCTCTCTGGTGTTGGATGAAACAGTTATGTGTCTGTGGAGTTCGTCAGTATTGTAATCTAAAGGAAAAAATAGTTGGGGTTTTTTTTGTGGATTAGCCTTCCATTGATCTTGATGTACAACCCAGTATCTCCAAATCCAGTACAAGAGTAGCAGTTGGAATGTATTGTTTGGACCAGGAACGAAGAGGGTAAAAAGAGAAGGGAGGTCTCATTTTTGGGCAGTGAACACCATTAGGTCGGATTATATCACATAAAATTGCATCTCAGAGTAGTTTATACCCCAAAAGTAAAAGGCCTACTTAAGTCAGCAGACCCAGGTTCATGTCTGCATTGATTCAGGTAAGGAAAAGCCTTAAAGCTGCTGAGCTTTGACAGTACAGTTAATCTAATGTCTGATGTCTAACTGTTCCCAAAGGGAGCTCCTGCACTCATTCCTACAAACTCCCACCCTGATTGCATTTCCATTCTCTTGTCACCAGCATGGTCACTATTCTGGTTCCATATCAAATTATACTGGGGCAGAAGGGGAGTGGGGCCTGTTAATTTTAATTTTTTTGTAGGTATAGTGTTCTAAACCCAGTCAGAGAAAAGTCATTCATGCCATGACTTTGGGGTTTTTTTCTACCAAAAGAGTAGAACAAAGTGTTAGCTTAGAAAATGAATTGTTTGTGCTTTGTGGCACTAAAACTAGTTTTTATATTAAGTAAAAAAAAAAAAAAGAAAGCAAGATGGAAGGATAACTTTATCCCCACACCAAAAGAAAGGCTGAATACTTCTAATACTGCTCTTAGATTTTCAGGCAGTGTTGAATGACCAAGTATATGCTCATGTCTGCCTTTCTGTAATATTTCAGTTTCCATGTAGCTCTATCGTCATTAATCCCTGCAGGGCATAAGTAGAGAACAAACTGGTCTATTGTTTGTGCCCACTCGAAGCGATACTGGTGTCTTAGGAATGTCTCTCAGATATTTTCTCATGTTTCTTCCCTGCTTTTGTATTTTCTTTTGGGTACTGAGTGTTCTGAATAATAATTATTTCTATATCAAACCTCAATATCAATTTCAATATTTCTATATTAAACCATTATTTCAATATCAAACCTCATCCATGCTTTGCAAAACTTTAATAATATCCATGTGTTAAGACCTTGCTCTTAAATTGTGTTCTTTTTAATTTGCTCTAATCAAACCAATAGCAGAGTGGTGTATGCTATTCAATGTCTGCTTAGCTTTAATCTCCCCATTAGTGCTATTCCTCTTGGAGAGCCGTGGCCAGTATTTTATTTATTTTGATAATAACATTATTAATAATTGACTTGATAATTAAAATTATTATTGTGTTCTGCCTGAGTGAATCTTCATAATGAGAGTCTCCTTGCTGTAATTTTACTTCACCTAGGCTTCTAACTAACTGTATTATATTTAGTTTAAATTTGCCCTTTTGCTCTGCCAGAATTTTGCCAGTCTCTCAGACTTTGAAGAATGTGTGCCTTGATGTATTCAAACAGGGCTATGATCCCTAAGATTAAATGAAGAAGGAGTAGAGGCTCAAGAGAAAAAGGTGACATATTTGTAAAATTCTATATTTCTAGTCTTTTTATTTAAAGGATAGGAAAACTTCCTTTTGTCTTCTTGATTAGTCAACAAACCTTCTCTGACTTTCTGCACAATTTCTTACTTTTAAAGTTGGATATATTGATTTCAGAAAGCTAAACAGCAAACATTAGTGCTTTTCCAGGGGAATGTGCATATGTTTGTGCATATGTTACTGAGTTTATTATTACTTGGGACTTGCAAATGGAATGTATTTTAATGTTTTTCATTGTCTTCCCTGTAAGGTTATTCTGATGCAGTATTGGTATGGTGAAACAAACTATTGTCTAAACAGAGCTGCTCTTATCCTACACTAAAGTTTCTTGGTTTTATTTCAACTTATGTTTTAGAAGGAAACTTGCTTGGCTGTGTGCCTGCTAATACAGCACAGCAGATAACACTGTGCTTACAACAAGGGAATTTTTGTTTTTTTCTGCAAAATTGCGTTTATTGAACTGAATTAAGAGTTCAGGGGCTGCAATTTCCTATCTCAAATCACTTTGCTACTACTTAGACTCCAGGAAGAAGTTGGAGTTTGTTTTAGGAAACATGAAAATGCTTTTAAAGTAATGACTTTGAGGTAAAACATCAGCAAAAGTGGGGACACCTGCTGTTAATAAAAGTGCCTGCACGTTCATCAGACCTACATCCCCGGTAGAGGGAACTGCCGAGTGAAATCCTGACCGCTCCTGGAGAGATCCCATAGGTGGCAGCAGTCACTGCAGTTTAGGAGGTTAACAATGGAATGACTTACAGGTACGAGAATAAAGATGTCATAGCTCATGGGATCTTTCTACGAAAAAGTGCTGCTCTTTGAAATATGATAAGTGAGAAGATTGCCACTTACTTTTTTAGATGGCTATTAACTTTGACTAGTTCTTTGTCTATAAGTTGTATTTTTAATATTGTACCTAGACAGGGTTTTAGGGAGCCAGAGTTTTATAGTGCCATGGTATGAAATACAATTGAACAGCTGGAGGGAAAGACCTGATGGGAATTAAAAAAAAAAAAAAAAGAAAAAAAGAAAAAAAAGAACAGGCTTGTTAATTTCAGTGCTGGGGTTACAAATTCTATGTTACTGTGTCAGCTTGTGCCTGATAATCAGAAGATTTAATGGTGCAAAGTAAAGAATATTGCTTTGCCCTTGAGAAGCCTGGCTGAAACCAGGTTGTTTTTCTAAACTAAATGCTAATTTGGTGCAATCTTTATTAACACAACTGCTATATTTCAAATTCTCTGCGTGAAGATGCCTCAGAACGGGGGTAGCATATTCATTGAATTGTTTTTGCTCTCTAGAGAAGCATACCATTTGAACTTCATAAACAGAGTATCTCTGTTAAATTACCCCTACTGAATTAATATGTGCTGCTTGTAAATATATTTTATAGTATATGCCATTGGGGAAGTAGCAATGCTGTTTTCATTTTTAACTTAACTCCCCTCCCTTTTATAAGTGACAGGTGAATTGTATTTCATCTCTTTTCTTCAGAAGCTATGCTGCTGGAAAACAAGCTGCTTTTTTTCTCTCTGTTTTTATCACACTAAATATTTTACCCAGTAATTTTTTCAAATTGTGTTGAAAAATCACTGAAGCTCCTCTCTTACTTGTTTTAAGAAGAAAAGAGTGCAATCACCTCACTCATTGTATCATCTCAAATAAAGTGGTAAGAAGTGGGCTTTCTAATATGACAATGAAACAATAAATAAAAGTGTTTACTCCTGTATTAGTGTGGATTCCTCTTTTCTGGGTGAACGCATTAGTGTACCCTCCTACATGTATAGATACATTCTTCCTAGATGGAACATTTGCCTAGCTAGCATTTTTTTGCTGTTCAAACCTTCACCTGTTCTCTAGGATGTGCTTCCATGTAGGTACTACATAATGTTGGAAACTTTGTATTAGTAGTTTGTGCAATATCACTGAGAGATAAAATTTCAAAGACAGATATCATTAAATCCCTTTTACAGGCAAGAAAGTTAAAATAAACCTCTTTTGTTCTATGTTTAACAGTCTTATTGTGCTTACAAAGTAATAAAATTAAAATGCTTAAAATGTAACTGCCGATTTTGGAGGTTGCTTTGATATGTCTGATAGTCCTATGTGAAGTCTATGGAAAGGAATTTCTTTTTTAGTGTTTAGAAAAAAAGTGGATTTTTTAGTAGGGAAGTAATGCTTCTTACCGTACGCACTGAGACTCTCAGCTGGTGTGTTTCTGAATCACAAGTGAGATAATAAATGATTTCATATGGCCTTTGAAGTTCAACTGTTTTCAGTGAACTGTCTAAATAGAATCACTCATCAATCAGGGGCAGAATTAATATATAGCTTTTTAATAGTCCCTAAAACCTCTGAAAAATGTTGTACAGAATGAGACAGCACTGAAGCAATTTATTAGTCAAATCTTGTTTGACATATTTGTGGCAGTAGCTTTGTTTGGCAGACTTCTGTGGGCCTGCTGTATGAATCAGGTGAGCAGGATCAGGATCTCTCAGTGGTTTTTGTCTTCTTACAAACTGTAGCTGTGCATACACAGCATTCCTCTCTTACTGAGAGAAAAAGTACAATTTTAAATGTTTGAAATGGTGAATAAAACTCTCCAAATACTCAAAACATTCATTAATTGCTGCACAGCTTTTCTTCCATTTTGACAATAACTGGCAATCTTGTCAGGTTATTTCCTTAATTTTCATTGATTATTTTCTTAATTATTCTTCTTCATGTTGTTAGTTGTTCTTTGCTAGATATTATTCAATAATTACCCAAATAGGCAAAATTATGTTAAAAACAAATTGATTCAGAATTTTGCACAAAAATTGGATTTGTTTTTCTTTTTAAATTCTTCAGTATAATCAGTGACAGGAAGCAAAATAGTTGTTGCTGTGTGCTTTGTTCTTTATGTGAATGTCAATCACTTGCTTCTCTACACCTTAGGAGAGTTTTAGTTTTGAGGACTATAGCATATGACTTGAAATCTGTAGAGCATTGAAAGCATTTCAGAGAGGTGATGAACACTCAGCTTATGTCAGTGTAAGTGTAAGCGAGGAGTTTGGTAAGTGGAACCAGATCATTAGGTCAAAGCAGTTGGTGCTAAGGCTTATATGTTTGCACTTTAGCAGTCCAGATTAGGGATTCTACCTCAGACTAGTTTTAGTTCGGACTGTTGTGTGAAATGCTCTCACCATAGGTGTGATTTAAAGTCATTCAAGGAACTGGTTATTGGTTTGGAACCCTCCGTCCCTATTAGAGTGCATCTGATGCACATCTAACATGGAGCTTCCCACTGAGTCTCCTCTGGAAAGAATCCAAGTAAACACACCAAAACTCCTCCGCAAAAGTGACACAAGTGTACTGAGTGAGTACACCTGGGAGGTTCAGTTCACTTAAACCACTGCTTTTATGGAGGTGCAGCTCAGAACTCCCAGTGTCTTCAGAGTACTCCAGAGGACTTGAAGCTTGGTCTTTTGGGAAGTATTAGAAGGAAAGGATTGCTACCTCTTCAGTGTGATCATGGAAATCAAGATGCAGTTTGGGGAAGAAGTACAAGATGATAATGTTACTTTTGAATTTAAATAGTAAATTTTTGAAAATTTGTACAGTGTTGTTGCAGGCATGGTACATAATTAGATTCAAGCACTATGGTTGCATTTGATGTATTTTCAATGTGTAAATCCAGGGAAGGCTTCAAGCACTTTGCAAGAATGCATAAAGTACTATTTGGAATATCACTGTAGTTAATTTAGCAACTTTTTTTCTGCTTTTGTTTTGTTTTCGTAAGACCACTTCCTCCCCTGTCCCCCTTTGTCACTGTGAACACCTTTTATGGGTTCCAGGCACCCCTCACCGTTGTCATTGACTCCATTGTCCTGTGCCAGAGGTGTTTGCATTGCAAGAGAGATGCCATGAATTATTAGTTCACAAAGAACACTGGTGGAAATAGAAAGGTGGACAAGGTTATCAGCAAAGGGGCGTGACTGTAGTTACTCTGAACTGTGCTCCAGTAACCGTGGCTTGTTTCCAGTAGTAACACAGTTCTCTAGTGTTAGTGCTTTCATTGTGAGAAAGTAAATTCTCTTTCCTGTCCTCATACATCTTCTTCTGCATTGTCCCCCAGTTGGGATGTCCCTTGAATGATCTTTTCTTTCAGTTCTTCTTATAAGAAATTAGTTAAATGGGACTAAGGAATAAAGTGGGGATGTTTCTGTATTTGGAAGAATATATATTCATTATAAAATTTATGTTTTTATTCCTCTCTTCCTCTCTCTCTATAGTTAATGCTATATACCTGTTGCTGCCTGTAACACAGACCCTATGTCTTCGTGGGGTTTGGACAGTGGTCAGTAGAAGAACATAATAACCCCTGTATTGAATCAGATCAAGGGGCTGAAATGGTCTCCTAATCTAGAGTGGTTATTGGGGATTCTCCAGGAAGGTGAAAAGGTACAAAGTACTGTTTCTCTGAGACATTCCTCTGGCTTGAGTGAATCTGTGATTTAGGAACTTCTTCAGTTTAAGATGGTGCCTATGTTACTGTTCTTATAATTTTATTGATATATCTTCCATATTTTGTCTTAATACCTGCTGCATTTATTTCCACATCCAGTGGCAGGGTGTTCCACATTTTACCAGGAATTACGTAATAGAGGAGTTTTCCAGATTTGTTTTATATTCCTGCATTTAAGTGTGTTCCTGAAATGCAGATTAATCACCTTAAGGTCAAATCCCTATAAAGAAATATCACACTTGTCTGCACCTTACTCAGATGATAAATTCTTACAACCACTAGTGGTTTTTTTTCTCACTGTGTCTATGACCACAAGAAAAAAGATTAATTTTCCCAAGAGAATTGTGTTTCTTCAATCCTTTAAATTGCAATTACTGGAACATGGCAGCAGCATCTCCCAGGTGCTGTGTACCATGGACAGATCCTGGGATGGGTGGGGATCTGCCTTCCAGAATTCCAGAAAGTGCTGTTCAGCTATACTCTTTCCTTTTCTTCTTTCTCTTGCAATGCAGCAGGTTCTGAGAGGAGTGTTTTGTAGAATTCATCCCAACCTGACATTGGTTAAGGTAGTGGCTGATAATTGGGGAATGTCCGAAAAGAAGTAAAAATCCGTGTATGCTGTTTATGTTTTTTATTCAGTTTGGGACCTGTACATATGATGTAGATATATTTATTATTTAGTAAAAAATATTCTATACTTTGTTAGTTTTACTTCAAAAGATTTTTCCCAATGTTAATATAATTACTAGGTATATCTCAACACAACTTCTTTTAACAGGGATAATGTTGAATATGTCTAAACTAGTATGTATGTACCAACATGAGGTTTTTTGTTGTTGGGTTGTCCTGTGATTTTTCAGTTTTCCCTAGCTCAGTCTGATCTGAACCACTTTGCTCTTTGTAAATCTGTGATATTTCTTCTGTTCTTCATTCCATAGAATGAACAAATCTCTAACAATAAGAATTGGGAAGCTGGCTGCATTGTATCTTCCACATTGTAAAGCAGGATTTGTTATAATTCTGTCTCCTATATCGTTTTCCTGGAATTGGCTCTGTATAGTTTGAAATGTTAAGTTGCTAATTTTGTCTATTATACTCTTCCTAGTGATTTTCTTCATTGCTTGCTCTGATTAAATTAATCTCTAAATTTATCTTTTCAACTTTATTTATGTGGCTTTAAATGTCCAGATAGGTGTGTTGTTTTTTTTTACACATTTTTGCTAAACTGTCTAAAGAGTTCTAGTAGGTTGAGATGTGCTTTTCTCTTAAAATCTGCCATGATACAAGTTTAGCATGTTGATCACGGTTTTTTGTCCAAATCTTTAATGGTGATTTTCTTTGCTACCTTCTAATTTTCCTGAACAAAGGTGGGTTTAGCAGTGGACACAGTCATCAGTCATGTTCACTTTAGGAAGACTGCAATGAGAGGGCTGTATCTGAAGCACAAACACATGCTATAGAAACTAGTAGTAAGTAAAAGCTTAAGTCCCATTAATGTGTTCCTAGAGAAAATGTATTGTATGGCACTTTTTTTGGTAACTGAGGTTATAATAAGCTACTTTAAAGACCAGGAGAACATAAATTAACGTAGAACCTGCTCCTTGTTGCTGACAACAAACGTTATTGTCTTAACTTTAGTAAAGCTTTAAGCAGCTAAATATTGCACAGCATATTTATTTATTAATTTATTGTGTTTTATCGCTCTACAAACTTTATTTTTCATATACATATCTTTTCCTTGGTGTGTCCATGGTAAATAATGGAAAATTTCTGATGAGATAAAGGGTGTTGGGCTGTAGATTAGGGTCAAATATATCTCCTTCTCTTTCAGTTGGTGAATGATTATACAAATCCACATGCTATGATGAGTCCTTTTATGAATTTGATTTCCGCTATGTATTTCTTCTTTTTTTTTCATTACACCAAAGCAATAATTTTCTTGTTTAGAAACCTGTTTTTTGTAAGTAGAACAGCTGGTAACAATTGGAAAAGTCAGTAATTCCATTTCGTCGTTGAAAGTAGAGGGATCCGTTTTAAACAGGCGTTAGATATGAACAATGTTATCTGAGAGTTAGATGTAGCATTTTCCATATTAAAATATTAAAACTGTATTGATTTGAGCTGACCTTGGTAAGCTGTTACCCTGAAGTAGGCACTATTTTTAAAATTAATGAAGTCTAGATATGAAGCCTCAGAAATCTGTAAGTAAGTGTAAAATTCCACAATATGGCGTGGGAAATCAAGTGACTCCAGGGCTAGTAGTTTAATATAAAGTAGACATAAATAAACTTGGAAAAAAATAACTGCTGTGTGACTTGACAGAAGTAAAACTACTGTTTGCAAAATTAAGAATATTCACTGCTTTGTCTTGTGTAGTTGTCTCCTGAGGAAGGGATCTAAGTCTGAAATAGCTCCAAGAAATTGATTTGCCTCCTAATACACAAACCTAAAAGGGACGGTTTACCAGTATTTGCTCTCCTTTAAAGCAGTGCCTTTGGATCTGACAGTGACTGGTTTCCGTAGATTGCTTTTCCCTGTCTCCAAACATTTTCCAGCAGGGAAATTAACTGGGATGATAGGTCTTATAAGTGAAATATTGGCTTGAGCCTTGAAGACTGGACTATATTTCTTGGCTCTCCTGTTGCGTGCACTTGTAACTTTAAGTCACTTGGAGGCACATCCAGAGGCCAATGAGGTTAGTAGTATGAGTTCTATTTGTGTTAGACCACTTTTTTATGAGCACTTTCCTCTTTTCATTGTGCTTCATTTTCTAATATCTTTGACAATTGTATTCCTTTATCTCTCACCTCTCGTTTTGAATGCTAAACTCTAAACTCTCTCTTGTAGGGACTGTCCTTTGCTATATGTTTTTGTAATTTAATGTTGATACTGCAATTAAAGATGGTCCTGGAGATTGACACATTACCTAGTATATTCAAAAACTGGAAGGTAAAGCCTAGGACATCTTAACTTTTGGTTTGTATTAAATCTCTGAGTGCCAGGAAAAATGTTCTATTGCCTATTTTAGGATGTAAATTGGCTTGGAAAAGTGACTGTCTACTTTCCTTTCCTCCAGCCTGAGGTGAAGTGGCTTATCCACTCTTATCCCTCAAAAGCCATGTGCACAAGAGTGTACTTGTGATGTCTGCCTGAACTGGAATAGTGATCTACATACTGTTAAAGGGTATTTAGAGTAAATTCTCTTTGGGGTTAATAACCCTTCAACTATTCACTCTGTAGTCTAATCTTTTTCAGAATTGCCTTGTAAAAAATGCAGAACCAAAATAGCTTGTTAAACTAGTACTTCAAGGAAAGTATTGTGTATTATATTTGTGGATCAAGCATAATATTTGTAGGTTTTTTATCTCTAATTTTATGTCCTCAGTACTATTTTAAAAGTACGGTGGTAGCTTACTATTGCATTTTAAGCAGGAAGGAAGTGCTACGATTTTTTGTTTGTTTTGTCTGTACCAAATGGAATACTGAGCTGTGAATATATTTTTGCAGCTTGGGATGTTGTGATAGCTTGGCATTGGTTTAGTTTTATGGTATTCACTTTTTAACTTTTCTTAAATCATGAAGCATTATTGTTGCTTTGTTTTCTTTGTTTTGACATGTTTTGCTTATGAAGCAAACCTTGATAAAATACTAATTTCTGGATCTCAAAATCATGCTTTGTTTATTGATAGTTATTCAGACTCTCCTCTATACATAGAATTGTTAATTTTGAATGGGCTTTTTACACACAATAAGTCTCCCAAGTACTTTCTGAAATTACATTCATTTATTTCACAGTATTTTTGTAGACAAAGTGATGCTGTTCCTTTTTTTAAAGCTTTGAAACTTAGGCAGAGAGAGATTAAAATCTGAAGTTCCTTTTAATACTGGCTGTCCTATTTCTAACACATTTTCTCTGATCACCCACCAGCCTGGGCTCTCTTTAATGCCAGTCAAAGTTCAGTTGTGTGACATTGTATTCAGTGTTTCTGCAAATCTAGAAATTAGGGGTTTTCAAGTTGCAATCCCAAAAGTCAAAAAACAATCAATAACCATTTTATAGCCATATATTTATCATACAGGAACTTACTGGAAGATAAAAGAAGCCCAACCACTTTCTCAAAGCAGGATCTGGCTGTAGAGGTCAGACCAGATTATTCATGGCTTTTTCCTGTCTCATCTTGAAAACCTTCAAGCATGAAGAACACACAGCTTCTCAGGGCAACTTTGTTCAGTGCTTGACTGTTCTCATGGTGAAAAAGCTTTTCCTTCCCTTCCTTTTGAAGCAGTTCCAGTTTTAATTTATGCCCATTGCCTCCTGTCTTCCTACCATGCACTGCTGTAAAGAACGTGGCTCCAACTTCTTGATGATAACCTTGTAGGTTCTGGATGGCCCCTTGCCCTCATCTTCTGCCATCTGAGCAACTCCCATCCCCTCAGCACCGTCTCCTCACAGGGTTTGTGCTTCAGCTGCCTGACCAGCTTTGTGACCCTGCTGTTCCTCAATGCCTTTCTGGCAATCTGGACGATCACTTGCCTCTATCTATTGTCTGTGTGTCTAGTCATACAGGCCAAGATTAGGTTTAGGTTATATATTAGGAAGAAATTATATACAGAGAGGGTAATCAGGCACTGGAATGGGCTGCCCAGGCAAATGGTGGATTCTCTGTCCCTGGAGGTATTTAAGAAGAGACTGGATGTGGCACTTAGTGCCATAGTCTAGTAACTGTGGTGGTAGTGGAACAAGGGTTGGACTTGATGATCTCAGAGATCCTTTCCAACCCATCTGATTCTATGATTCTATGATTCTAAGATGTAGCTGGCCTCTTTTGCTGTGAGGGCACACTGCTGGCTCCATGTAATCCTCCTAACATGCTTACCAAAATGTTTGTAGGTAGAAGTTAATAAATTTCATTAGACCAAGTGATGCATTTGGAGGAAATGAATAAGCTTTAAGCTTATTCTTAAGAAATAAGAATTTCTGTTATCCAGGAACATTATGAATTTTAGATCTTAGTCTCTTCTTCCAAAGTAATTTGCAAGAATTCCTTGATAAATAAGACTGAAAGAAAAGTTGGGTTTTTTTTTTTAATGAATAACATTTTCCTGTTGGTAAATGGGTTTTATCAGTTGTCAGTGTGAGTTTAATATGCTGTAATTTCTTTGACATATCTTACTTGTTTCAACCAGTTTTTGTTGAAATTTCACAGAATCACAGAATATGCGGAGTTGGAAGGGCCCTATAAGGATCACTGAGTCCAACTCCTGGCCCTGCAAAGGACCATCCCCAAGAATCACATCATGTGCCTGAGAGTATCATCCAAACGCTTCTTGAACTCTGGCAGCCTGTTCCAGTTCCCAGCCACCCTCTGGATGAAGAACCTTTTTTCTAATATCCAATCTAAACCTCCCCTGACACAACTTCAGGCCATTCCCTCGGGTCCTGTCACTGGTCAACACAGAGAAGAGATCAGTGTCTGCCCCTCCTCTGCCCCTCAGGAGGAAGTTTTGGACTGCAGTGAGGTCTCCCCTCAGTCTCCTCTTCTCCAGGCTGAACAGACCAAGTGACTTCAGCCACTCCTCATATGGCTTCCCCTCAAGGCCCTTCACCATCTTCATTTCCTCCTTTGGACACTCTCTAATGGCTTAATATCTTTCTTATATTGTGGTACCCAAAACTGCCACAATATTCAAGGTGAGGCCTCACCAGTACAGACCAGAGTGGGACAACCCCCTCCCTCGACCAGCTGGTGATGCTTTGCCTGATGCCCCCCAGGACACTGTTGGCCCTTCTGGCTGCCAGGGCACTGCTGACTCATGTTCAGCTTGCCACCAACCAGGATTCCCAGGTCCCTTTCCATGGCACTGCTTTCCAGCATCTCATTCCCCAGTCTGTACAAACATCTGGGGTTGCTCCAACCCAGGTGCAGAATCCAGCACTTTCTCTTGTTCAACGTCTTATGGTTGTTCTGATTTGTTGAGGTCTCTTTGCAGGGCCTCCCTGCCTTCAAGGGAGTCGACAGCTCCTCCCAGTTTTGTGTCATCTGCAAACTTGATGACTTCCCGTCCTGCATCCAAGTCATTATTGAAGATACTGGGAAAAACTGGAAGACATCATCTTCCTTCAGTTTCAAGTTTTTGTTTTTAAATTATTTTCCAAGTAGTTTTCAACAGGTGTCACACAGAACAAGGAAGAGTCTAAGTTCACTGAGATTTTCTTTTTGTGGTAAGAAAGAAGATGACACTTGATTGTTTGATTAGAGAAGGGATCTGTTCTCATAGAAGCATCCCTTTTGGGTATAAATTCTCTTTAGGTTAGCTGGATTCAATCATCTGCACAAATTTACTGGGCTCTTGGGGCCATGTGTCATAGACCTTTTGCTTTATTTTGAATAGTTTGTTTTGAAGAATGCCATGTTTTGAAGAGGTACATGTGTTGGTTTTCAGAATATCCATATGTAATGATTTGAACGTTGCCAATTATAGGTTGATCATAGGGTCTGTAAAGTTTAAACCGGTGTAGAAATTTTTTGGATGTTGTGGGTTCGCTCAGGCTGTTGTTCAACAGCCAAAAGTCATCGGGTAACTCTGAAGAAAAGGATGTTTTTCTCTATCTTCTCTTTAATTTATGTGTTGCAATCTGATGATCTTTTGTCTGTATTTCACCTTTTTGCTACTGATCATCTTGTGCATGTGCAGTACTTTTCTAACAGAATTTCTCGTAGCCTTTTTCATAAATTCTTCGTTCCATTTTGCCTACTGTAGTTCACATGATATGAGTTTTCCTAATCTCAAATTATTTTATTCTTAGTTTCGCCAATCTGTGCCTACAATAAAGGTCATGTATAAACCTATATTATTATTCACTAACAGAAGCCACGTCTTGAGTTCTACTCAGCTGTTTGAAGTTATAATGCACTGAGAACTTTTCAGCATCTGACATGTTATTTCTCTAAAGACATTGCAAAACAGATTGTGGTTCTAGGCATTCAAATGAGCTGTGTGTAAATGACTTGTGGTGCAAATATAGATGCTGAAAATTCATGTATTTAAAATACAGTAGGAGTACCTATGCTATTTACAGTTATCAAGAATCTCTTCCTTAACATGATGGTCCAGCAAAGTTCTGGTGGATGCAGTTGTTCTACTGCTGGTAATTCAGTAAATAGTATTTTTGTTTCTGAATGCAGTAACTGTGACTGATTTAGTAACTCCAACATGTGTTTCCAGAGCCTATATGGCATTCTTTTCCTGATTGTTGGGCAAATACGAGATGAAAAGCGGTGGTGATAGGTTGAAAATTTAGTTACATCTGAAGATGCTTGCCTGTGAAACTCCTGTTAGTCCACTGTGAAGTGAATTTCACTGTGAAAGAATTCTCTGGGGTTAAATTTGGTAGGGAATTAAATTATGAAATCAGAGGAGGCAGAGGTTCTATTGACAGGACTGGTCACAAGCCTGGAATCAAATGAAATACTCATTCCCCTCAGGCAAAACCCATGTGCTCAGTGCTGAAAGATCATGTCTCTTGATGATACTCTTACAAAATAAATGTTATTTACACTGAATCAAGCTGTGGTGGTTCCTGCCTTGTGGTTAGAATCTTTCCTTTATTCTTGAAGATGATTACCTTTCTCCGCCCCTGCTTCTACTTCCTCTGAATCAGTTGCCCCACACAAGTGAGTTGTGTTTTCAGGAACTCAAAATGGACTAACAGGAATAAATGGACTTAAACAGACTCAGTAAGCCTCTAACATGCAGCAGTCAATTCTGTTTGAGAAAGCACAAGAGAAGGAAATAACTAGATTTCGTGTCTTTGTCATCATTCATTGATATTCCCATATGACATGATCTGTGTGCTTTTCTGTTACACACTTAGAAGACTATTGCTACACTAAAACTTTGTGGGTTTGCCTTGAGGTCAGTGAGAGGCCTTAGTCCTGTTGCCTGCAGATGAGGTACATTCTTGCCAAGTCTCAGGTCTTTCTGTTCATGCTCCTTTGCTGTTAACTTTGTGTGGTCTCCATTTGCAGTGCTGTGGTGTGACTGTTCACCAGCCATCCGGGTGCTGACTGTGTTTGGCTGTATAGGGAAGATCAATTTATATTAATGCCGAGGTTGTGCTTGATTTTTTAGGATAAATGTCGGTATTTTTTGTGACACTTCAGAGAAGATGGGTGGAACTGTAGAAACAAAGGGTGAATCTTGCTAATTTTCTGAAGATCACCCAGAACTGCAGCTTGCAGGATTTCCTGGAGAAGGACTGCTCTACTCTTCCACCCTACCCCATGGACCAGAGAGAAGAGTTTTCCTGTGTCTTGTAGCTGTGTAGTGTTTTTACCTTGCAAAGAATGTGTAGCTACTGGTGAAGTCATGTGGTGGATGGGCTCTGGGTCTAGCTCTCTGCATAGCAGCTAACATGTAGAAAATTGCATTCCACATCAAGGATTACGTGGAGTAGTTAAATCCCATTGTGACAGCTTTCCAGTGCAATTCTGTGCCAAGAAGACACAAGTCCTAAACAAAGAATTTTAATATTTTCATCCATTACTTCAATAAAAAAGCCCAAATTGCTTCAATTTTTTTTTTTTTTTTTTTTTTTACAAGCCAAATGACATAGTTTAGGACTAGCAGCATTGGATTAATAAAATCAAAGATTCTAAACTTTATAATTTCATTTTTAACACAAGTAGCATTTTTCAAGCATTTTGTACAGATTTTAAGTACGTTTTAGCTTACTACAAAATGAGGAGAAATGTGTTACATTAAAGTGCATGTCATTTGCTTGTGCATTGGGAGGTACTAGTCATTTTATAGCAATTTTGAGTTATTTTTCTGTCAGTTTGTATTCCTATTCCATGAGACATACAGAAACCCTTACTTAGAACAACTCCCTTAGGGCTCACTACTGGATGTCAGTAGTGTGAGCAAGAGGTGTTGTGCACAACAAGAATAGGTCATAAAAACGTAAACATTCAATCACTTACATGTGTTATTCTCTGTTTCTTTGAAACCTTGGACGTGTAATTAGGTGAGTTTTCTTGATATTAGCCTTAAGACACAGGTATGGACATACTTTTCTTCTTACTCGTAGATTCTGGAATATTTTGTATTGTTTTGTATTTTTCTTTACTGTATCCCAGTTCACCACACGCTGTGCTATCTGGCTGTGACCAAGGTTTCTTGGACAAACAGATGTTTATTTGCACTGCACATTATCAAAATCTAGGGATTGCAGCTGAATATATATAGCTGAAAGTGCAATATTAGCATTTTGTTACTGCTGGTGTATAAACATCATTGCTTTGGCTAGGAAAGGTGCTAATTAGTTAGCCAGCAAATCATTTGTGTGTATCATTTTGATCTTGGCCGCAATGCATTGTGTAAGCTGCTCAGATACGCAATTTGGTTTTGTTTTATCCTTGTGCCTAACTGTACGACAAATAGTCCTTGCAGACTATCAACTGCCACTGCCCTTCCCACTCTTGGGTCCTAGTTAAAAAGTTTAGAGGCAGTAAATTAGACAGAATACTGTGTCCATTAAAAAAAGGATGTGACCTGAGATTTCTGTGTTTTGCTAGTATTCTTTCTTATCTTCGTATCTAATAGAGCATGGTGTTTTCATGCTCTAAACCCTTTCTCCTGACTAGACTGTTTGGAACAGTTACAGATGTTTACAGCAACACAATAACACTAAATTAGTTCTGGCAACACTATTCTAATGCCGTAGAGTGTAACTGTGTGAACATATAATAACTAACTGTCTCAGTCTACTTATTTCTTTCCACATATCAAGCCCTCTGGTCATTCTTGTTACCTTTGCATGTTTTTCTGAATCTACTATATACTTTTTTGAAAGGGTTGCAGAGAATTCTGTGCAGAAGTACAGAATTGCAGAAGTACAGTATTACAGAAGTAGCTGTTTTAACCTCCTGATCTTGCAATTGCCAGCTCTGTGCCAATTGCTTGTTTGTGAATTTAGGGCTGTCCTTGCTTTGTGGGCTGATTTACATTTGCCTGCATTGTATTTTTGAGTTTCGTTTTAATATCCCATTAATATCTCAGTTTCATCAGTCCCCTCTAGTCATTTGACTATTTTTCACTTGTATTTATTTTTATTCTTTATTAAGAAGTTTTTGCTTTCCTTGTCCAAGTACTTTATTATCTTCTATTCCTGTGTAACTTGTTCTCTGATGTCAGTGAGACCATTTGTCTTGTTTCTCCACCATCATGTTTCCAATATGCCTTTTATGTCAAACAGTTCTAGAAGTCATGTTTTGCAAGGTTTTAGTAAAAGCTCTTAGAACTGCTTTTCTTCTCAAAAAAGAGTGCAGTTTCCCTTTTGTGGAGGAGCAATTCAGTTGCCTAAATGGACTGATCCTCCCTTGTTCTATAGCAATGCAAAACATCCCTTCTGCTTGTTTTGTTTAAGGCACCAACACACAGCACTGTTTATTCTCAAAACAATTTTTTTTTCTATGTAATCATACAAAGCTACCAAGTATCAAGTGTACCTTTTACAATAAAGTAATCAGTCATTTAAGAGATATTCACTAATGCAAGCAAATACAACTGGATGTTATGTATTTTGTTATATGTAAAATGCTATTATCTTACCATGACACTTTTTTGGGGATCCTAATATTTTGAGAGTGAGGTATTATAGCTCCAATGTTCTAAACTGGGTAGAGCTATAGAGCGTTATAAAAATGTTAATTAAAAAATTGTAATTGTAAAAATGTTAATTAAAAATTGTATTAGCTAGATTTAGAGTGAGGGTTTCACCTATTTCTCTGTGTCAGAGCATGTGTACGTTTAAGAAAGAAGAGAAGAATCCCATGTTCTTGCTGCGTGACAGGTTTGTGCTTTTCTAACAAAATAATAAAAAAATGTACAGTTTAAGAGTCCATATGAGAAGGATATTATCTTTTACCTTTATTTCTTGTGGTTTTTTTTCATAGCTGGTCTTTCTTCCTCTCCCCTATTATTTATGGCCAACGATAAGGCAAAAACATGTTTCTGTGGTTTTGTGAAGTTACATTACAATACTTTGTAACAGATGGAAATGAAAAAGGTACTGAGTGTATTATTACAAAAGAAAGAGTTACTGTACAGGCTTCTATGTAATTTATACTATTTTTGTTCCACAAAATTTCCAACACATTTTGTTTGACTAAGTAGAAAATGTACGTTTTTTGCCTAATTGTAGAAAAGATTCAAAGAACCTGCGATGTTGAGGCTTGGTGTTAGAAGGGCATTCCATCTGTTTCTGCTCTGTTCGATGACCATCCCCAGCAGTTAAATATGGTCTTTGCATACCTGTACTAGAGTAGAGAGCCCATCTCTGGTTTGATTTTATTAAGTGCGTCCTTTAGGATCATGCGAATGAACCACAAACGTTGAGGGTGTTTATGTGCAGGCAAAACGTTGAACAGTTGGTCCCCAATGAGTTGTCAAATCATCCAGGAAAGTCACTACTGAACCTCAGTTTTGAGGGCTTGAAATGGAAGTGCACAGAGAAAGGGGAGGCTCAGGTGAGCTAATGGTGAGTTAAGCATGTAATATACAGGTAGGCAGGTACTTCTACTTACAACCTTTGATTGAGAAACTCTGATTATGCTTGGCAAGAGAAACTGTCAAAAATAGTTATCTGAAATAATTAGTTTTATTACGTGTCTGTGTGATGGCTATGAGGTACAGCAGTTAAAGGCAAGCCAGGAAACCAACTTTAGGAGAAAATAAGTTTGAAATCCTGTAATGGACAATCCTCGGGTCTTTGCAATTGTCAGGAGTTGAATATGCAGTTCACACTGATAGACAGAATTCCCTTGGCTTAAAAAATAAATAGCATGTGGAACATTTGAGTTAGATGGAATGCATTTTTCTGACTAAACAGAGATTTTGATTAATACTAGAGAGGTATCCAAGAGCTGTGTGGGATACCTCTGTGGTGATGCAGTATGAAGGCACTTTTGGGAGAGACCATAAGGTATTTCATAGTATGTGGTCCATTGCTATATTGAACTTGCATGTCATGAGAAACTTGGACTGCCTAGTCCTAACTGAGATCCTTGTTGCATGCCAGTACTAACTTTCCATTGACCCAATTTATAATGATAATTTCTTACCTTCACCGGCTATGAGGTATGTGAGGGCATTTCCTCTTTCCTGAAGCTAAGTTAGCTTGTTTGATAAGGGCTTGTGCTGGATGGCTTCTGAAAGCCCAAATGGACTGTGCTTGGTCTCTTAAGAGAAGGGAGCTTCCAAAGAGAATGGGGGATAGAATATCCTACAAAGTACAAACAGTCACAACTCGCTTTACTCCAGTCTTTTAGCTCTGTGAAAAAGAGCTGAAATTAGTTTTGAGTAGACACTTCTGGCTTATCTCCACAGAAAGGTGAAAAGTAATGAGAAAGATATGATGGTAATTCGGTGCATTGCTGGTTGATTTCTGGAGAATTCATTGGTCTTGCTTTCTTATCTCTTACCTGAGGACCATGATTCTACATGTTGTTGAATCAGGAGGAAAAGCAGAATGAAGTCTTCATTTCAGCACACCTTTTCTATGAGAATAGCTTAGTCAAATAAAAAAGGAAGGTGTATCTCGTGACTTGCCTAGGAGTTAATGGAATTAATGAGATTAATTTGATAACAGAAAGTTTATGTTTGTCTTAAAATATGAACATAAAGTTATACTAACTTATTTTTAAAGGGAAATGATTTATATTTTAAGAATTTGTCTACATGCTGCCAGTTGATTTTAATATGTTGTTTCTGGTTTTGTGTGTTTTTCTCTCAAATTTGGTCAGGGCATGCATTTGTTTGCATTGCTCTTCTAAAATTTTGTTGTGTGTAAGTCTTCCTTATAGTCACTGTATGATGTACTTTGAAGATTTCTCTTTTTATTTCTTTGAAGATTTCGATCCTGCTATTTTCAGAAATTCTTGAAAAACACATTATAGTTATTAAAGGTTATTTTACAGAATGACTGTTATGATAGAAATTTGGTTCTCCACACGTGCTTTAATTATAAACATTATTAACACTGATGATCTGGTATTTGAAACAATCTTAAAAAATACAGTGAAATCCCTTGTCATAACCTGATAGACCTCAGGAGGGTGTGGATCTGTTTGGGTTTTCTTTCTTTTAACAGTCGTACGTAACATAATGAAATGTGAGAACACGTATCCTCGGCTGTCCAGTTGTTTCATTTCTGGTCTATAATGCTTGGCTACCTCGAATATGCTCAGATGGAATGTGAGAATACAGAGACCATGCAAAAGGGAATGCAGTCTCAGAACACATGGGAGTTCACATAACAACCCCAGAGCTTTTTTGGTGTAGAACACTGAATGGGAGTATAAGGAGTGATGTGTAATACCTGGGGAAATGCACTGGCATTAGCATTTTCGCTTCATTTAAGATTAACATTTTATTATTGGTTTGAATATTTTTGTATATAGCTATGGTGGTTTTTCCTACGTGTCGTAATTTTATTGACAACATAACATGAATGATATGGAAAACTTATACAAGTATTAAATAGTTAGGATAATTAAGTCATCTAGGGTTTAAATTAACTGGCTGAAAGCTTGTGGGTGTTCTTGCCACATTATTAATCTGAATCAGATAAGCCTGTGGATCTAATTGTTAAACAATGAAATATTTATTCTTCTCCAGGTTTCGTGAGTTGAATTGGGTTATTGGCCCATAGCACCAGTTGAGATAAAATGTTTAAATGCAGAAAAAAAACCAAAAAGCTGATTTAAAAAGAAATCCTTTTCCTGAAAGTTAGCTTTTCCCTTTTTTTCAATAATTTGTACAGGTCAATTAATTGTCCCATAGGGTAGATCTGATAGTGCTTACCTGCCTTGATGACAGTTGTGCAGTTCTTTGGTAGTTTTCTTCCTCATGAGTAATTAAAAAAAAGATTTTACTGTATTGTTTATATAGTTGTGAAAATATATTCCCATGCTGAAGATGAACTTTCCTCAGTGAAAATCAGAAACAGGTGTGCCGTTTTGGCTCCTGGTTCCGCACTCACACTGTGCTCTAGTCTACCAGAATGTTTTTTTTCACCATTTCCCTAAAGCAGCCAGTGGGACCTGTTAGAGGATACCACAGCTATACATATTCCTGAGAGTGTGGACTGCTGGGCTGTTCTAGCTTTCTTCTTGAAGAGATCCTCTTTTTCTGCCTAGGAGAGAGATTTTAGTAAAACCTGAGAACACTGAGCTTTTCCTGGAATTGCTGGGCATGTTCCTTCTGCCCAGTCTGGCTGGACCTAGTCAGTGTGCAGGCATGTGAACTCCTAATTTTCTGAGAGGCACTGGACCTCCCAATGCACCAGAGGCAGTAGAGCAATTTTACACAGCTGCCTTGGGACAAATGCCTTTGAGTGAAGCCACACTGTGCTTTCTTTTGCCTGGCCAACGACTTTGTGTTTTCTGATTGTAAGAGCAAGTCACTGACATTTTTTCAGCCTTGGTTGCAGTTCTATCAGTTGAAGAATGAAAGTGTGGCTGATTCTTCTTAAGCCAATTTAATTGCTTTAGAGCCAAATTATTGAAATTTTGTGTTACAAATATGATACAAGAAAATTGGTTTCTCTATCATTATTCTAAATATTTGAATATTTAGGGTTTAAATCTTGTTTTTTCACGTTTTTGCAAGTGAGGCTGAGAAAAATATTATTGAAATGTATGTACTTATGTTTAAGTAATTAAAAAGTTTGTACCAGCTGTTTTATAATATAGCACTTGGCTTTGGGTGACTCACTCTGTGTGATGCAGACTTTTATTAGGCCACTTACACAGGTTGTTATCACCAGAAACTGTCCTGTCTTTAGACTGTGTTTGACTGACAACCAACTGCAAGTATGGCAAAACTGCTGAGGAGGGAGTGAAACAACATTATTTTACCTCTCACTGCAAACGTGGCTATGAATTGCACCAAAGGAAAGCTGTATTCTTTTTCTCCAAAAACACTTGGTCTGAAATTGTACTTCCATTACTTCAATTGTACTCACTTAACATAAATGTAAATTGGTTTTCAGGTTTAATAGCATTTTCATAGGATCTGAGTTAGGAAAACAGCATCTTCATCCCTAGAGGTGTTAATTCCTCTAGATAGAGGACTTGAGAAATAATCCAGAATTTTCTTCAAATTGGGAAGTATTTTATAACTTTCCTTGTTGAAGCAGTCAGTAATATGATTACAAATTAAGTCTTCTATTCTTGTTATACTTTAATTTTGTAAGACTATTAGGTTATAGTCTATTAAAATAGACAACTAAAGTAGATTTTTAAATACCCTGTGTACAGGACATTATATTGATAAATTATTTTGTGAAGTAATACTTGATATTGGTTATAGGATTTTTCTTTCTGTTTGATTAAAACATGTGGATTTTATCTATGTGTTCCTATCTTCCGATTTACCTTTAGTTGTACCACTATGTGCTGTTTCAGGGTTTGGGATATATACAGCAATTATTTAGAGTTCAGGCAAAATACATTTTTTTTAACCCAATATGTTTGGGGCCTTCACCTTAAAATCACGATTGCATTAGATTGTTATATCTTAAATTGTGACCAAATGCCAATTTAATTAAATTTTTAAATATATGACTAATTATTGTTAGTAATAAATTCTATTTGTCGACCAATTAATATATTTCTCATTTTTGTGGGACTATAATTTGTTGATTGTGGTCATGTGTTGAGTTTTTTGGGGCACTGCTGCTGTTTTATTTGGTACCAGGTAGCAAATGCGTCTAAATTCAAAACAGACACTAACATATATAGGCATACCCACAAAGATGCACAGGTAATGAATTTTCACAATTCGTAAATTTCATTGTCTGTACTAAGTTAGGATCAAAGTTTGTATCATTAAAAATAAAACCCAACCACCCCTACACCTGTTTTCTTTAGTTTTAGGAAAAATTCAGTGTCTTGTATTTTGCATTTGTAAATAATGGGATTTTGGCATATATGACTTAAAAGGAAATCCAGTAGGTCACACAAAATATAGTGAAAAAGTGTATATTTTCACATAAGAACAGTTGAATCCCTCTCCTGTGAGGCCCCATTTTGTTCTTTCCTGACTTCCAGATCCTTTATTTTTATTGTTGTCCATGTTGTTAGCATATATATGTAAAACAAGAAGTCTCAGTCTTCCCAGCTGTTCTGTGTAGCAGTTCTTTGTTTAGATTTCAGACATTCAAATAAATTTGTATGTTGAGGAGACCTTTGCAAATCTGCTTTTGCTGGTAAGATAGAGTAATTTTTGTCCTTTTTGTAGAGAGGGGTGGGGATGGGGGATTAGCAATTACATTAAGGCTGCTGATATTGCTTTAGGAATATGAAATATTCTGTATTTCATGAGAAAGTGTTCTTAGTCTTGAAGGCTTGTAACAGAATTCCTTCTGGTCTCTGATCACATATGCATAAGCATTTCTTGTTAATTTGTCTGGCCGGGTGCAGTATATATCTCTTTGTAGTAGTATTTCTATCAAACAATTTGGCATATATTTCTTTGTAGTATTTCTATCAAACAGTTTGTCCTAAATGTCTAAGTGTTTTAGCAACTGAAAGGCTTCATGGAGGCCTCTGTTGTTGTCTATATGTATATGGAGAAAATTACAATATGGAAGTAATTTGAGAAATTTCAAGTTTCAGCAGTAGTGATCTAGAAATTGAATGGGTTGGAAATACAATATTCCAGTGCACTGTGGCATATATAATGTATGTGCAGCATATGCTGAGGTCTTTTTCAAAACATTTACATTAAACCTGTCAGGTATTTATGAATAGCAAAAATTAATTTCCCCCAGTTCTGTCATCAGTTAGAGAAATGGATTTCAGCACAGAAGACTGTCAGTGTTTCCTGCATACCAGAACAGCTCACTTCAATGTCATAGAATTACACCAGGTGGCCTGCTAAGAGTCAGCTTAATGTGATTCCAAATGATAGGGTAGAGAATGTGAGGGAAATTAAAATAGTATCATACTTATGATTTAAAAGGAAGTTAATTACAAGGGCTTGTTAATAAACAAAGAAAAATTCAGAATGTATTATCTGTTGCAGAGCATATCAGTAGTGAATGTGATACCATAAAAAATAAAATTTAACACTGCATAACTTTACATTGACTATGAAATATTTAATTAATTTGTTGACATGTTTTGCTTATTAATGGATTTTTGCCTTTGGAAAGAATTATTAAAATGGTAGGTTTAGCCTTTGTATTTTTGAATGCTGTGTGACAATGCAAACGCAGTTGTAGGCTCTTTATTTCTTGTTTGCTTCTTTCATGCAAATACAAAGCCAACTGAATGTGGCCTGTGTTTTGAAATAAAAATATTTATTCAGTTGGTATAAAGTAGTTGAACACCAGAGAGTATACAGGACATATTCATTATTGCCTAGTTTTCCATTATCTGAAAATTGATTATGTAAAATTACCATGTTAGGTGTTATTTAACAAGTTAAACCTGAATGATTTGTTAGTGCCTACTTGTAACACAGTTTTCCCAGTGTGCTTGCATGTACTGCTTCATGACTGCCAGAGCTGAGAATTCAGAGAATACTAAAGTTGGTTGGTTCATTTGTTTTCTTAAAATGTAGTTCTTATAATGAGGAAAAGAAATGGTATATTTTGCCTTTGCAGACTAAAGGGTAAATATATATGACCTTATTTTTCAGCTTCTAAATTAGAAAAAATAAACCAAACTCTAGGCAAGCTTAATCATATTTTCCTTACTGTCTAGATACAGTGAACAAAAGACACATCTGACTTTATACAGCAGTTAAAGGGCTTTCTTTGTATTACAGAATTTCTTAGTATTAGTATTACAAATAGTAAATTGACCAAAATTCCTTCCTTTTTGAACTTTGGCCATACTTGATTCTTAAAAAATGCTAATGTAACTGTTCTGTATTAATTAAACTTGGCAGCCTTTTTTTCCTTGTTAAAATTGACCCTGTGTGATTTAACTTACATGTTCTTTGAGCCACTTAAAGGGAAAAAAATGGTTTGGATACTTTTCTTCTGTGGGATACTGCAGACCAGAATGTATGTTTTCCCTCAGATTCACAGAATATAAAAATAAACCCTTAAGAATCTCATGCAGAAAATGGGAAGTGCACAAGTCTTTTATGACTATAACTCATTAAAAAAAAATCTGCTTATGAAAATAAAAAATAAAAAGCATTTGTGAATAAATAATTTCATGGGAAACACACATTTGAATTAATATTGTGAATATATGAAATAGTTCTGAAGATGTGGTGTCTTAGACATCCATTTTTCCAAACCTTTAAAGTTAAATGTGAGTTACCAGTTACATCTTTTAATAGACAGGTATACTTTATTAAATTTGTTTTTTAAGTGGCTGCAATCTATCTACAGTTTTCTGTCTTTCAAATGATAATGTCTTCAGGGTAGTGCTTGCCAAAAGCTTGCTTAGTCAGCTGAAAACAAGGTTTCCTGAATGTCCCTGGAAGCAACTTTGGAAATTTACTTTCAGATAAGACTTCAGAGCTTGAAGAAAGAAACGTAGATATTGCTATGGGGTTAAGTGGCTAATGTGCTGAAATAGAGACCAATGACTTTTGCCTCATTTGTATTTATGCTTGGTCTGCTTCAGTGCGTAACAAAGGCACTCTTTGGCCCTGAGAGTTACTACAGAGCTGCCTGTGCTCATGGGGACTGTGCCGGTACAGCCCTGACTGGCTGACTTGGGAAATGATTGCCTTACAGCCACAGGGACATGGTTGCTAAGTAATCCCCCAAATATCTCCATGGCTTCAGTGGGTTTTCGGTCCTGTCCTACATGTCTAGTATTGCAACAGTCTGAGACTGTGGTTCCTTGAGAATTGATCTGATCAAAGGTTTGCTGCCCCTTGGATTTCCTCACCCTGCTCCTCACCAGGAGTCCTTCCTCTGTGTCCTCTTTGTGCTGGCAGGATCCTTCCACGAGCCAAATTAATTTAAATGGCAGAAAAAAAAGTATTGTTTGTTATTTTGTGGTTTTGTTTTTGTTTGTTTGTTTGTTTTGGGTATGGATTTGCTCTCTTGCAGTGAATAGAGTTGGCTTACAGTGGGATGAACATGATGAGCTCCAGAGCATAAGGTAATGGCAGCTGGGAACAGGGAAGGAGAAATGCTGAAGGATGGGTTTGGAGGAGAAAGGACCTTCCTTTATAGGTAGCAGTGAACTACTACTGCTCAGTCTGTATTGCAGAATTGCACAGAGAGAGAGCTATTTCACATTACAACTGAAATGTTGTTCCTGCCCCTCATACTATCAGCATGTGCCCTCTCTCCCTTCCTCCCTCCATCCCTTCCTGATGTAAACCCAAAGTGAGTAAGAACATGTGTTTGTATGGGCAGAAATGTGTGTTGGAAAGCAGAGAGAACCCACACTGCTGTTTGTGTGGTGATACCACCTTAGATTAGTTGAAGCCAATGGTGAAATAAAACACTGGACATTTTCTGTAATAGTTACAGTCACTAGACTAAAATGAATTCCTCGAGAACTTTCTTGATGGGAATTCATCCTAATTAGGGGATATGTATCTCTAAGAAAAAACATTTTCTTTAGAGTCTTCTTAAAGAATTCAAATTATTTTTCTGTGAGAAATCTATTCTAGATATTTCCTAATTTTTTCTTGATATGGTAGTTAGAATTGCAGGACACAGCAGGTAAAAGCTTGACTCTCTTAGCATCAAAATGTCTGTATATATCATAGAAGCTACTACTGTGCTTAACAGTCTAATTTATTTAAGTTTTGTTTCTGACATTAAATTTTGTAGTTTTAATGAAGTAATTAATTTTAAAATAGTTTTACATTGGCATCTTATTTGGATTTTAAACAATTCCAAATAGAATATTTTGTTTGTCTTGTATGGTTTGTGTATTTCTGTGCCTTCTTGTGGAATTATTTATCCATTAATGACTGTATCTTACAATCCCAGGCAGTTCCTTTATAATTTTAAATCATCAGCGGTTATTTTTTTTTTCTTTAAATTGTAGTTTGTTGAAACCATTCATTTTCAAGTCTATTATTTGTAATTATCATCTTTTATTGAGTTCTTGTGTCCTATGTAGACATCAAATGGTGTATTTAGATTTGTGATTTGATTTCTGGTTTTGAAAGAGACTATACAATGCAGGGAATACAGTATACAGGGATACAATCTTCCCTAGGTAGCTAGGAACACTTTTTAGAGACATCCTAATTACCATTCAGATATCCAAACTAAAAGTTAAATGGAGGTTTTTCTGTACAGAGATTCTCTTAATAGTGTCCTGCGTATTTAAAAAATCGTCTATTTTAATCTTACAATAACAACAAAAATTTTAACATATTGCAAAAGATCATGTATAGCTGAATTGAAGTAGTTTCAAATTATTGAAAACACACTTGAATATTTGTTCATTAATTTAAAAATACTCTTTTTGATCAAGGTGGTCAAAGCAACATTAAGAAATGATAACATTTGATAATACTTGATTAGAATTTGGTATAGTACTTCATCCAAATGACTGTTCAATTTTAGAATAATCTTTATTGCTTTGAATATTATATGGAATCATCAAATGGTTTATATTTGATTCTAAGGGGCCTTAAAGATCATCTGGTTCCAACCCTCCTGCCATGGGCAGGAACACCATTCAGTGTCTGGGATTCCCTGGGTACAGCTGTTTCATTAGTAAGGTTCCTGGCTACATGGAATATATAATTGTCTGTCCTGTTAAAAGTAATCATCATATTTTAAACTTATCTAGTCATTACTAGTGTTTCAATTAAGAGAAAATGCTGTGAAAGGAGAAAGAAGGAAAAATGTCAGTAATCAATTTAAAGAAGAAGCAAGAAGCTTCAAGTCTTTTCTCTCCTCAATGCACATGTAACATTCCACAGTCACTTTCCATGTCTTGATGCCAAGTTTTTTCCTAGCTAAGGGAAAAATTTAAAATGTCAGCCTGTGTGAACTCACAGTCTTATGAAAATGAAATCTTGAAATATATTTCCATTAAATAAAATGCTGCTGGTGGTGACAAAGTGTGAAATAATGGAATTTAAATAATTTTAGCATTATTTGGCATTCAAAATGTGTTTCTAACAATCATAGACACAGAATGTTACCTTATCTTACTCAGGTCATCTAAATACCCTAGACCTCTTAGTTTTATTGGGTTTTATCTGTGGATTAGAGTGTTCATTAGCTTGGTCTGAACAGCAGCAACATTAATTTAAACAGATCCTTAAGACCAGCAGTATGGCCTACTATGTGAGCAAGCTAGATATATGGCTTTGGCCAAGTGCACATTCAAAATCTGACTTTTAGGTCTAAAAAGGTCTTTTGTGGGCCTGCATCTTCAGTTGTCCTTGTCATGGATATCCCATCCTCTAAAACTTATTTTCAATGGTCAACATTTTTGTGTGATGCTTCGCTTCTGAGATACACATCGTCCTAGGCTCAGCCTCATTCTGCCATGACCGTTTCCATCATCACAAGTACTTGATCTGTTTCACGTTTTATGGAATCGATAAATCTCATCCCTAAAGAGTCCAGCAGTCCTTTGATTCCTGACCTGACATTTGCTAATGCTATTCCTGATGACCTGCCAGTACAGATCTTCAGAACTGCAGTCTGTGTTTGACAACACTCATAATATGAATCAATACTTAGCATTCAGTAAGTGAGCTGGGGAGTCATTTTATTGCTGCAAAAGGCTACATTGCCCCTGGGCAGCTGTCAGAAATGGGTAGTTATTAATAGCCCTCTCTTTTCGCTTAGCATAGTCAGTAGGGGTCAGCCATGAAATGATTTAATCAGTTTATGATATCTATGACAAAGAGCACTTAAAATGTAATCACAAAATTTAAGTATATGTGTCCCTGGGCTGTTGAACTGTTTTCCTCACTTAATTTTCTCTGAAGTTGTTGTGGTACACTAGAGGCTGAACAAGTAAAGGATCCGTGTGTAAAGTCCTTTTTGCTCTTCTGTCTTACTCCCCATGTGTCCGAGTGCAGTGTTTTTATGGGAGGTATGGTAATATTAGAGAACAAAATGGCATTCCAGAATTTCATTGTGTCAAGACCCCTTTCACTTGACCATGGGGACTATATTGCTATGAGAACATCAAGCTTGGATGAGACACTTCCACATGTTTGAAAAGGAGGAGGAACTGTCCCAGACTTTCTCTTCGAATCTTTTAGAAACATTGAAAATATGCATGTGGTAAATAGAGCCTGTCTTTGAGCAATTTAGTGTTCTGTGACTGCTTTACCAGAGGAGTTTGCCACGGGTCATGTGGCATCATTGTAACACTTGTATTTCCATGTTAGTAGGTTATCTGGTCTGGAAAACTGTCTTCACTGTTTGAAGTGCAAACAAGGTTGCTTCACTATGGAGGAATTTCCCTTGTCTTTCACTTTTATCTGGAAGTGTTGTGAATTGGTAGACAATTCCATTGTGGTTATCTCTGAGTTTCCCCATGTCCATCTTGCAATATCCTGAGGCATTTCAGTGTGAGATTTTGCATTGCCATCCAGTCTATTTCTGAAGACTCCAGTGGTACTCCAGTTCTCCAGTGGTACTTCCCAGTCAATCTTTGCAGTGTTTCAACAGCAAAGCTAATATTTTTCTTCTATAGTATTTTCTTATACGTAGTATTGAGGCTGAGTCTTTGACTTTCAGAATGGTTGTATGAACTTTATTTATAATACAGCTTCAAGATGTACAGTGATTCTGTCAGTAGCTTAGAATAAAGAAAGCTGTTTTATGAGCAGCTTTCTCCTGTGATATGTTAAAGCACATTTACAAGCTTCTTTCTTATATATTCAGATAGATTTTCTGCATTCCCCTTATGGAGAATATCTGCTTCTCTATGCTAGAATATTACCTTTGTATGGTGTGTTTCCAAGGGTTGCATTCAGCATTGCATGCAGATTTGCTACTGGCAGTAATAAACATCAGGATGAGGGGCCTGGTGGAAGGACAGGAGATTGCAGTTTGGTTTAAAAACAGTTTCAAAATCAGTACATTTCAGGAAAATTTGAGTGTCAGTGAATCTGACCAGCTATCTGACCAAGGCATCTTATGATGGAGAAAAGCCTTGTCAGGCAATTTAAATTAACTTGCTAGTCACTGTGGCATTAATCATAAGAAATAATTTTTTTTTATATGTCTATTAGTGTGAAGTTGCTTCTATTAATATTTTTGAGCCAAGAGTACCAATTTATTCTTTCTTTTCTCTAGCTGAATAAAGTACTCTCTGCCTGTTACCTTTTCAAGAGCTGGTCACTGGAACAGCCTCTCTCAGATGAATACACTACATTTACTAGAGCGTTCTTTACAGAATGCTGTAAGTTTGCTGAATGTTATTTACAGGGTAATTCTGCTGCCAGGTACTATTACATATCACACTCATGTCTCCTGGAGATGCAAATGCTGTGGTTACTGCACAGAGGTATCTCTCCTAAGCTAAAGGCAGCTCAGGCTTTTAATTCTGGAGTTATTTCTTTGAACCCTCTAGGAACACAAAAGCTAGAGGCAGTCTCCTTATATCAAGTGCTGAGATGTTCCCTATTCAGACAACTTTTTTAATTTGATAATTGATGTTTACTGATTTAATAGGAGCAAAACCTGTATCAATATTAATACTGGAATCCTGTTTTCTCTTTTGTAAATTAGAGGCAGACTTCAGCAGATGATGCCTGCTCATAAGCTGTAAGTTACAAACTAAATTTTAGTAGTCATTCTTTGATAATGTTCTAATGGTTTTTGAAGTCAGTAGTTACTTTATAATGCTGTGAATCAGGAGTACTTATGCATGGCAAATATTTCTAAATACGAGTGCTTGATTGAGATGAAGGTTAATGGTACTTGGAGAATTTTAAGAAGTTTGCTTTTGCTATTCTGGGCAAAATGTCTGATTTTGGAGCATGCAAACAAGTTTTTTTCTTCAGTTTAGAGTTGCTATGCCTTGACTTTTCTTTTGCTATATTATACTCTTCCTTTTATTTTTGAGTTACTTTGCTTATAAGTGGGTTTAAAAAGATGCAATTAAGAAGTGCACTTTTACACATGCCCTTGTGCATACACAGTGTCTATTTGATTGTATTTTGAAATTTTGTCCTGGTTATGCAAGATTTACTGCTAATTCTCTTTCCTAGGAAACGTTTTTAGTATTATATTAATGTATTAGTGTTTGGAGCATGTAATTTCTTTTTTTATCTTGTCATAACTTTTTTTCATTAAACATTTCCTACTAAAAGTAGGAGTTCAGTAGCCCATAAATTTAGACTAAGCACTTGCTTATTTCCGGGATGATTCCAGTAGTCACTAGGTGATCAAGCCTCTTTAGCAATTTGAAACATTTTCTTCATGTGCTGCACCCATGTGAATGGAACATTCTTCATAGGTGTGTTCTAATGTTTTTGCCAGCATTGTGGTATGTACCAAGTGTTCATCTGCTTGCATGGAGAGGCAGAAATCTTGAACTGCGTTGTCAAAATAACAAAATAAAAAATTGCTTCCTGTTTCCAGTAAGAATTCTTGCTGATATTATCCAACATTCTTTGGTTTTCTTTTTTTTTTTTTTTTACTGTATCATATCAAAGTAAGATGTTTGCAGTTTTAAAATCTGTGCTCAAAGACAAACATAAGTGGACATAAGGGTATGGTTTCATGAGATACTTAAATGCAGCCGTAGAAATCGTTCTGCCCAGCAAATATTACAAGTTTCGTGGTAAAATAATAAGCCCTAAAAGTTGCCCTCTGACTTCAAGCCTTTCAGTAATTCCATAAAACACTGCATTGTTTCACAATTATTATTTATGACTCTCTTTTAAAACAAAATAGTTTCAATTTTATAATAGTATGTTTTTAGTAGTAGGACTTTACTTGTCTGGGTAACAGTGAAAACAGGCATCTTTTCCCTTAAGTGTCATTAGTTATTATCACAGTGTTGCCATAGATATTTTTTAGTTCCAAATTTATTTTGAGCAGATGGAAGGAAGATATCATGTCAATCCCCAAATATTTATGTATTTTTTTAAAACTAGTTATGTTAGATTGAGAATGGACAGAATAGCAAACAAAAATATTGAGCTCAGAAAATTTATCTGGCATTACAATAATATTTTCCCACTGATTTCAGGAGGGTTCTGACTGAATAAGAGCCAAGTGAAAACAGAGTAAGAAATTCTTAAATTGCATGATAATATCCACTGATTACAGTTGGTAGCCATTTTCGGTCTTGCATTGTTTTATATTTTCCTCAGTATTTTATTGAGGTGATATCTACCTCTTCATAGACCTTCCTAAGGCCTTTTGATGGGTTCATTTTTCATAACACAATGTTTCTTACAGTTACTTTTGAAACTCTTGTAGCTTTATGAGCTTATTCTATAGTTTCACCTTGTTTTCATATGTTGACACGCTTTTGGTAAGAATGAAAGTTTTAAAAATGTTATAAGAAAATCAGTTAGTTGCATGAAATTTGCATGGAGGATATACAGAAATTGCAAGTAAGTTGTAAACCCTGGAAAATGTCTCTGTGACCCCTTCCCACAATTATGAATGGAATACTAGAGGAACAATGTGCACTATGAGTTTCTTGTGTATTGTCCTAATTATTCACTTGAACTTTTTCACTTGCAAAGGAATTGAAGTATACTATGACTCTGTGTTAATTTAGGATAGTGTGGTGTTTGCTGCTCATGCAGCTAAACAAAAAGTTAAGCTTAACAAGAAACGTTGGCAGGATGCGTCTTCTTTGTGGCATTTTTCGTGGAAGGAGAACATTGTCAGACGTTACACTGTATGAAGGGAATTCAGAATGTGTTAGACAGGTGGGAAAAGCTCACACAAAAGAGAAGTTATAAAGACAATCTGTACAAGTACTGCTTGATCCTGAGAGTTTTGAGAAGTTAAGACAGAGATGATACCGTGTATAGCAAGAGACCACGAGAATGGCAGTGTTGTCCATCCTGGCTGGGAAAGAGAGATTGATTTGGATTGGAGAGGAAGACCCAGGCCTTTTCTAGGCCATATGGGATTGCAACTGTAGCAAGATACTGAAATGTGTGGTGTGAGTTTGTTCTACCTATAACTGGCTGCTCAAGAGAGACAAATCCATAGATCTGCTTGGAAAGAAGGGAGGCAAGTAGACCAATAGCTGTGTGGTATAGCTGCATAGGGATGATAATGACGTTTGTGTCAGTGAATGTTGTTGTCCACAGTCTAAGCACACAGTAGTAAAATGAGGGACTGAGATGGACGTCTGTTCAATTCCTCCAAAAGTTAGGAGGACACTGACGAAGATGCTTATAATAATAGAACTGTAACTAGCATGGTAAGAAAAGGAGTGGTACAGAGCTAGCTCACAAACACTGACAGGGAAAAAGAGTCTTAAGGAATTGTGGTGTATGGTGTTCATTGTGACTGGCAAGTTAAAACAGTTGCGAAAAGTGTGTTGGGTTTAAGCTTTGGCAGGAGGGTCTCTGGAAACTAGTGTGAATCACTTCAGTGTGGTCAAGAGGTAAGACTGTGGTTTGGAAAGTGTCAGAGGAGGGAATTCTAGGCAATAATTTTGCCTAGCACTTTTGCTGATCTTAGACATAAAATAGAGAGACTAGATGGAACGGTTATGGAAAAGGCAAGTGGGGTCAAATGTTAAAGTGCTCTAACACAAACAAGGTGGTGAAAATTATAGAAATTAAAATTAAACATACATCTTCTGCAATGTACTGCTCCTCCTTCATCCTTACTTCATTAATACCTTTTCAGCACATTATTATGTGGAGCACCTACCTTCAAAAAAATAATCAGAAGTATTCTCATCTTCTTAATTTAGCGTAATGTAACATCTATTCCCAGAGCAGCTAAAAACCTTGTGCCATTTATGAAATCATTATAAAGAAAGTGTGTATTTGCGTGTGATAATTTTCACGGAAAGAGAACATTAGATATATGTGGAAATCGTGAACTAAGTGACATCCTGAAGTCCTGAGAATTCTGATGTCTTCAGCAAGCAGCAGACATGATATTCAAGTGCCTGTAATTGACCAATGCAGCCGTTGACATCTGATACACAGTTGACTGAATGACCTGGAAGGTTAGATGGGTAGGTAGTACATGAAATCCTTATTTAAAGCTTTCTCTGGTAACTGGAATGACTGTGACATGAGGCTAAATCACAGATAACTGACTTCTTTAAAAATACATCCAGAAATCTAACCCTCTAGGAAGGTCTGTATTGTGTACAGTATTACCCATTAACTTCAAGATGTGCCTTGCTTTTGTTCAGAGTATTGCATGATTAGATTTTTTTTTCAAGTTACAAATACATGATTGGAATTGTATTTCACAGTTACATCTTGCTACATGGATGAATGACAAGATGGGTTGAACCTTTGTCTTTGTCTTTTTTTTGTCTTTTTTTTTTTCTTTTCCATTTTTCCTTCTGCATTGAGATGATGCATTGCTATACAGAATGCCTCCCTGAATGCCACCCTGCAGTTATAACATGAAATGAAACTGCTAATAGAAGTGTGAGAAATTAGAGATAGAAAAAACATATTGCTTCATCATCTGCATGCACCTGAGAGTACATCAGGGTTGTAAATTGTTCAGGAAGAAAGTTACTGTGAAAGGATTAGATATGATGTAATGAATTATATAAAAATGAGTGAACGCGACTTTTATATCTTAAGATTGTAGAGAGCCTGCATTTAACTTCAATACTAATACAGGACAAGATAGCTTACAACAGCTTTGTGAATAATCCATGTATTTCATTAGCAGGTTCACCCGTGTTTCTTACGTAGATTATATTGACAGTATTTGAATTTTTGAGAACTGCAACATTACTAAAGTATATCTCTTCACTTTTTACTAGGAAATATTTCTAAACTGACATTTAGGCCACTGACTGTAAACTTGCAGAATTGCACCCTGTATCTCGAAACCTTACATAACCTCAAACACTTTAATCCTTTTGAACTTTACAATTCAACCAATAATTTTGCTTAAGATTTGCTCCTTTGAAACTGCATCTTCTGGTAGTCATTAAATAACGAATTTTGCGAAGAATACTTCTGTTTCTCCCCAGGCCTGTGAATTCACCATGGTAGAATTAATATCTATCTTCATGAGCTGCAGCTGTTCCCTAGTGTTTTATGCTTCAGATTTTCCTCTAGTCCACACAGGACAACATCTGTATAAGGATCTGTTGTAAGGTATGACCCATACTTCCTGAAAAATTAAAGTTGGTTCATTTTGGCTGATTTTCTTAAATTGATGAAATTTCATTAACATTTTGGGAGTCAGTAGTAATCTACATTTCTTTTGATATTGCTTTTAATTTACAGTAGAATTGGAATCAGAATAGGACTAATTTTAATGCTTACTTTTTAAAAGAAAGAGAGAAAAAGGACTTGTACAGCTCTAGCTACTTTAATCTTTTTTTAGTGATGTTTTTCAGTTAGTTAAGTTCAAGCTTCATTTTCATGTAAATTCAAACCTCCAAATTTCATTATCATTATTAAAGGCTGTTTATTCAGTTTCTGTGGGGAAAAAAAAAAAGTCTCATTGCTGTCACCATAACATGAATGATCAAAGAAGAGTAATTGTAGCATTTCTTTTAGGAATCCTGCCCTCAGTAAGCCCATAGGATTTGTTTACCCTCTCTTACCAACCAACATTTGTACCCATATGTTGAGATGGCAGCATGCCTCCCTCACTGTGTACTATGCCAGTTTCAATAGGATATAGATGCCAAACAATATTTAAATAAGGAACTAACATAATGCTGGAAATACCATCTGTTCTGTAAAATTTCCCTTATTCTGTGACAGGACCGCCACACTGAACTTTCATGTGTTAATCACATTTCTGATACACAATAATGAAATTTGAATACCTGAACAGCTGAAATGTCTGAGCATCCATGATACCTACTGTTTTATCAGGAATTGTGGAAGCTTTACGTTGTATGTTTGGAAGCCATTTTTGAAAACACTGGACATTAAAATGCATTAGTGAATATAGAATTATGAAACAAGTCATGGATGACAGTGGCAGTGGAATATATTAATCAGCCTTCAAAAATAAGTATTTACTATTATCATACCCCTCCTCATGGACAGACCTGGAGAGGCCATTATGTGGAAAGCTTCTATAATGATTCCTTCAGTGACGTGTCATCTCAAGGGGTAAGGTCTGTTCTCTCTGGATTCCTTACTGTGGATTTCATTAATCTTAAATTTGTCAGGTGGCTAAGGTTTAATTCCAGTACAAGCTACTGATTAGGAATCTTCCTAATCAAGTAACCAATTGATTTGAAATCTACATTTCTCACTCCTCTGTTAAATTCTCAAACCTTTTCTGTTTATTTGCTCACATCCAGGAACAATCTTTTAATGCTGTGATTCCATATGATGATACCTGAAAAAATACATGTATCCCAACAAGCGTCATTGTGTATATATGTATAAAGAACATGAATACAGCAATATGGCATTTCCTAGAAAATACTGACTTCTGTGAATGGTGGCAGCTGTCCATATTAAAACAGGTTGAATGTGATTGATCCCAAACTGAAAATAGTTGCTCTAACAAATGCATATTTCTTCTAAAGAGCATTGTGTCAAAGAACATTTCTTCCAACTTTCTTGGGTGTGAGAGACACTGATCATCTTCATTTCAAAAAGGGCAGAAAGATACTTGGTCTAACATAATTTTGCATGAAGTTCAGTGATTTTTTTTTTTTTTATAACTATGAATTCTATTGGAAAAGTAGGTTTCTGAGGGAACTGTTTTATTATTCCTGTTGAGTTTAGTGAATGTTATAATCAAATGTACCTTTCTCAGAGTTGTTTTTGGTGGAAATATTAAAATACTGTATATAAAACTTCTAGAAGTAATTAGTGTTAATAACTATTTTAAATTGCATAAAATGAGTCAAACAATGATAAATCAGATTAAATACAAATTGAGCATATTTTAATACAACTTTTCTGTTCCACTCGACTGAATTCTAAGATCTCTGTTTTCAGTTTGAAAAAGTCAATTATTTACATGAGTTTTTTTCCCTGCTTCCATACTGTTTGCTAAACTCTTTTACAAGATTTTCATCCAAGAAAACAGCTTTGCATTTACAGCCACATGGAGTTTTCAATTACCCAGACTCTGCAATACTTGTTCCTCTACGGAGGTGGATTAGGAAAGTGTTTGGGGTTTTGTTGTGGAGTTTTGTTTGGTTGGTTGTTTTTCATTTAGGCCTAGGCCATACAACAAACGAAGTAGAAAGGTGTCTTGAGACCTTGGAGATGTCACTAAAAGCATTTTTGTGTCCTACTGTTCCAAATGTTTGCCTTCTATATCTTCCTGCTTTCTTCGTTCTATCGCTATGGCCTACCTTAGTTTTGCCTTTGTCCTGCTCCTGAGGAGCCTTTTCCAAGGACCAACACAGATAAGGTCATCTTTTTTCTGGAGAGCTTGATGAAGGAGTTGTTACCTTTACACTGTCTGTGTAAATATCATGTGGTGGTTGTAATTAGCTGTAGCTATCCAAGAGAAAGGTGTATGAACAATAGTGTTCGACAAGATGACTGTCTCACTCTATCCTGATTTTCTGTGTGTCTGAAAAGCACTAAATGTGTTTCTCACTGTATCATTTTCCATGAAACCGTGTTTTTCTATATTGAAGGCTGTGTATATGTTTTTAATGTGATTTATATATGTATATTTAAAACATTTTAAAATTAAAAGAAACGTGACTTTTACCTACAAAACAGAATATCTAAGTGCCACATAATAATTTTCTAGTGGGAGAAGATATGGTCCTTCTTGAGGGAAGTAAATGTGTGAATTAGGTTAAAATATTCCCTTTGTTTCACAGTTGCATACTTAGGTAGTGTGGCTGAGATTATTTGAGTATTGTAGTAGAATCACAAAATCAGAGCATGGTTGAGGTTGGAAGGGACCTCTGAATGTCATCTGATCCAACCTCCCTGCTTATTACAGACTGGAAGGGGATCCATAAAGATGGACCATCAATGCGGACCTCCATATCTCTTTCTGCAGGGCTGCTCTCCAGCCTCTTGTCCCCCAGTTTGTATGTACAACCAGGATTACCCTGTCCCAAATGGAGAATCTGGCACTTGCTTTTTGTCAAATTTCATGCAGTTGGTGACTTCCAAGCTCTCTAGTCTATCCAGATCTCTCCAGATAAGGCTCTGTAAGGCCTTCTCTACTCTCAAAGGAGTCCACAGCTCTTCCTAATTTAGTATCATTGGCAAAATTACTTAATATACATTTGATTCCTGTGTTCAGTTCATTTATAAAAAACATTAAAGAGCGCTGGCCCTAAAATTGGGCCTAGGAATTCCTGCTGGTGACTGTCCACTAGCCTGATGTAACCCCATTTATTCTACTCTCTGAGCCAGACCTCTCAGTCAGTTGACACCCATCAGGGCCACCTAGAGCCAGTTTCTAAAGGAGCCTGTCCAGATGGCTTGTGAATATCTCCAAGGATGAAGACTCCGCAGCTTCCCTGCCAACCTGTTCTAGTGCTTGACCTCTCAGTAAAAATAGGGTTTCCTGATGTTCAATTTACACCCATTGCCTCTCATTCTGTTAGTGGGCACCACTGAAAAGAGCCTGGTTCCATCTGCTTTGCACTCTCCTTTCAGATATTTGTATAAATTGAAGAGATTCCACCCTCTCAAGCCTTGTCTTCTCCAGGCTAAACAGTACCACCTCACTCAGCTTTTCCTCGCAGGAGAGATGCTCTAGTCTCTTAATGGTCTTAGCGGCCTTTTGCTGGACTTTCTCCATTATGTCCTTATCTTTCTTACATGGGGAGGTCCAGAACGGTATTCCAGGTGGACACAGTACTCCAGATGTGGCCTCACAAGAAGATAACGATCACTTCCCTTGACCTACTGCCAACACTCCTCCTAATGAAGCCCAGGATACCAGAAGTCACCTCTGCTGCAAGGGCACGTTGCTGGCTCATGTTCTATGTTATATCAGTTGCTGAGAAATCTTTTCCAACTACATATTTGAAGTAGAACTCATTTTGTGGAGCAGTTGAATGTGAAATGTTACATTCTAAAAGTCATTGGAAGCTTCATCTGACATATTGATTCAAGCTCACAGGGGAATCATCAGGTCTTCCCATATCCCTTTCAAATAGTGGAGGTCAGTGAAAAGTAAGGTGTGTCCTCTTGTTGATAGGTATGTTTCTTTTTAGAGCTATAAAAGGTCTTGAGTATGTACCTAGTTGGCTTGACTGCTTGGTAAGAATAAATCTAACATTTAGAATTACCATAATTGGTTTTTTCCCCATAATTTGTGTTAGAAACTCGGCTGCTCTGTTTTCATGTAAAGATAACAGGGACTGTTACAGTTTCAGTTGTTGTCTACACAGTATGCAAATACTAGTCAGCTTTCATCCTGTAAACTCTCATGAGCTGCTGGCTGGGAACTACTATTAAAAGAAAGAAAGCAAAAAAGTTTAAAAACCAGGTAAATTTAAATAAAAAGATAAATTAAGGAAATATCCTGGTTTATAGCTGTACCAGGCTACCAAGTAATGATAATTTTTGTCTTTGCTCACTGAGTTGGTCTGTGTAATGGAAAGGGGTTTTTTTATTATAGGTCACTGTTTATCTGGGGATTTTACTTTGTTCAGGATTATTCCTTTATAAAGTATTAATTCTGTTGGATTGTGCTGTAAAATCAAGACCACTGAGATGCTCTATGGTTATTTTAACTGGATTACTCCCATATCAAGTATTTGGTATTTGTATTTAGACCCAAGTATCAGCCTTATAAGTAATGTTTGCTTCCCCGGTATAATGAAGCCCACTTAAATAAATACCTGATAGAAAAATAATCCTGTTAAAACTGAACAAATGAACTCTACACCAGTCTCTCAGAGTTCTAGAAGACCCTGACTGATAAATACTTGATTAATGAATAATCTTGTTAAATGAATAAAATTTGTGTGCCAAATAGAGAAGTAAATTGCAATCATAGTAAGACTTGTTATGGGAAAGTTACAGATGAATAAATCTGGGCTGATAATTTATGACAAAGCATGATGACATTTTCTTTCCTTTGATAACAATAAGCCTTTTATAAGTATAGTTTCAATTATTTTTTAAAAAAATATATTAAAAGGATTTATATCCATGTCATGTAATGATGGAAATATTCATGAAGAAAAAAGTGGACATACTTGTATGGTATTAAAGCATTAATATGTTAAAATAGAATATTTTCTTATTTCCACTGCATTGCATCTGACTTTGAAAAAATTAAATACCTTTCTGTGTTTATATCATCCTAAAAAAATTATCCTAGCAGTTAACCTTTTACCCAATATGGGTCACATGAAGTTAGATCATTTAGACTGAAATTCTTTAGACAGACATGGGTATTTTAATGAACATGAGAAATCTTGTCCGCTCAGTCAAGGACATACTATAGTGTCTTCTATCCTTTTGGGACTAAGTCTGGGAGTGTTTCCTAACGAAAGCAAAATATTTAGTTTTCTAAAAATCTTTTTCGTATGAATGAGTCCATCAAAAAGCTAACAAATCATTAGTTGTAAAAGCTCATTATAACAGATCAAATCAAAGTAAACTAATAAATGAAGAGCCTGTGCCAGTAAGAACATATGACTGTAAATAGCTTTTGCTGCAATACTCCTACTGTTGTCTGGCTGACATAACATTCCTCACAGTTGTGCACAAGAAGGCACCAAATGAACTCAGCCAAAATGAGTAAAACAATGCAGTGATTGGGTTGTGTTTGGTATTGAGAGATGAGAAGGGATGAGAAGGTTTTGGATGCCTTCAGACTATCTTTGAATTCTTTGTTTGGGGAAGAAATTAGACTAACAGCCTCTAGAAATCTAGACCTAGCAAGGGCCCGAGTGACTCCAGACTTAAGAACAGAAAAAAAGGTTAAAGCTTTGGTTACATCTTCCTTTTGTTCCTTGACTGCATTGGAATGACCATATTGTCCCTTCCCGAGGACCAGTTTTAAGATTTAAAATCATTAGTCTCTTTTACATATGTAAAGGTCTTAAGAGATAAAATCTGAATGAGTAGAAAGGTGGATTTGCATAATGATGTAGAACTATCTGCCATTTGATTTACTTTTAAAGGTATCTTCGTTAACAAGGCTTTGGAAAGTAGAAGAAAGTGCAAAGAAAGGTGGTTTTATCTGCAAAGAAGTGATCAAAATATGCCCTGTGTTCAGATGGAAATGCAGTTTATAGTTAGGCTTATTCGAATCATAGTTTTAACATGAAATTACTTTTTTTTTCTCACATAGATATTTTCCTTCTGTTTATTTAAAGATGTTTCTGTTTTACTCTTTTATTTTTCTAAACAAACGATGTCTTGCTGAAATGCATAGAGCATAATTTCAGTCTTTTCTTCATGAATGTGTTCATTCATAACAAAAAGACTAAACATGAACTGCCTCTAAGGTAAGTTAGCTTTTTAAGGGTGATAATTTGTTTCTTGGAAACAAAATAGTATAGATTTTATGTCTGAAGGTCATCATAACTAAATAGAAATTATGCAAAAGGCAAAATTTCTGCCACGTGTACATCAGGGTGGAAAAGGACATTTCTGTAACTCTGGCTCATTGTATTTCGTGGACTAGAGGAAAAGCTATTTCATTACTGGTTGATTTATGAAGCTCCTGAATTTCCCTTGTTTCTTATAGTTTTCATCTCAGCTTGTCTTCTCTTTGGACTATTTGATGTTGTCCAGTTGATATTTATTGGCATCTTCAGAAAAAATTCACATAAGTAATTTAATTTAGTAATCTTCAATAATCTTGATGGAATTCCCTTTTCATTCACTATTGATGAGGGAAGATTAGAAGGTAATATTAATTTATCTTGGTAATGGGAAGTGGCATTGTCAAAAGTTTGTCCCATTGTGTATAAACTCAGATTGTTACTACAATTAGAAAGTTCATATAAAAGTGTTCTAGCGTTCTTGTGGTTATGGTCATTTAGCAAGAGAACCAGTGGCTATTAATACATTAACTAGGCCTGCTGAAACTATTTTGTTTTAATCCTTACATGCACAACTCTTTCTGACTTTGTCTACTCACTCATTTTGTACACTCAGTCATTGAGACTACTGCCTTTTGGCTAAGTTTATTCTGAAAGGTTTGTGGTTTTTTTTAGCAATGGATAAATGTACTGACTTGATTCACATTGTGAGCAGTAACTAAAAAAAATCACAGATCACAGACAACAGTGCTGAAAGGGGGCTGAAGAGATCATGTTAGAATGAACCAAAGGAGATCTAAATCTGTGTAAACTATTCCTGGCAGGTATTTTTCTGAACTGTTCTTCGAGTTCTACATTGATGGAGATTCTCCAGCTAACATATTCCAGTCTTTCCCCATCTTCATCACTTTAAATGCTTTCCTGATTTCTCTTGAACTCTCCCTTGCACCAGTTGAAGATCACGTGGTATCCTGTTCCTAGTGAACAAATGTGCACAGGTCTGTTAGACTTTGCTATGATTTTTTTTAAATGTATTTGTATATCATAATCTACACCCTGACCTGACTTCTGCGGAAAAGGCATTACCAAAACAGTCAGTCATTCCCCACAGACCATGTGAAAGCCTCAGCCCTTGGAAATCTAGGTCAGCATTTAGGGGGAAACATCCCTGGCTGAGAACTCACTTTGACTGTTTCATAGACTCCTGAGCTGTCTGACAGAATTCCCTTTGGTTCGTTTCTGGAGGCCTCACCAACCAGCCGATGTTCAAATGCTTCCTACATAAATGAGACTTCTGACTAGGGATCATCTCGTGCACTTTGTAGCATTTATGTGCTGTAAGTCAGTGTAACCTCTAAAACAGATCACATTGCAGGCCTAAAATTGCAACTGGATGAACTGTGCAATTGCATTTGCTCCATGGATTAAGCACTCACTTCTCCCTTACTACTTCCACTCTTTTCTGTTCCTATATCCTAAGTGACTGATTAGTCTGACTATAAAAAACTAGGTTTTTTGAAGTGGAGTTTTTAAAATTAAGTGGTTTTGAAACAGCATGATCTGGGTTGTTCATGGTACTTAGAATTGCTGTAACTTTAATTTTCAGAAAATCTGAACAAAGACATTTCCACATAAAATTTAGGGGTTTAATCTTAAACAAATTTAATATGTTGGTATGGAAGTTTAAGGAATTTTAAAATTTTTAATTGCTTCACAAGTAAGCAGTGGAAATTCTTGGAAACTACACCTGAATTTTAAAGTATTCTGCACATATCATGGAATTTGTTTCAAATACTGTGGACTGGTGTAAAGAAAGAAAATGAAACAATCCAGCGTTTCTCCAAAAATCAGTTTTCATCTAAATTACGAGAATAATTATAGAAAGAAATATTCGTTCATACAATGTCTTTTTAAAAGGAAAAAAAAAGTAAAAGATCCCTTTTCTTGTCAGCTTTCACCCTGTACTCTCGTTTTCTCATCTGAGTTTATGTAGTCCACCCAGTGGTTTTACTTGGAGAATTATTGTAGTGTTAGTTGGCATGGTTAGAGAGCAGACCTTGTATCCTGAATTCAAGATCTGCACATCTCTCTAAACAGATGAGTTTTCGTTTCTGCCGTGGTGCTGCTGTGCAGGCATCGGGCAAAAATTGCAGTGCTCAGGAAAGGCTTTACCTGCATTTCCTGCTGCAGGTAACGTGCTATGATGGCAACAACTACCATAAAAAGATTGAAAAGCTTCTTCAGAAAGTCAGCTAAATATGGTATAAGGGTATGCTTCTATGATGGAAGATCAAGGGATACAGAGAAATGTACTTGTCCGTGTTTACACGAGTGGTAGGCTAAACAACCTTCCTTTTGCATTCTGCAAATCAAACTGAGAGAGTGATGGATAAAACCAGATCTGAGCTTGAGACAGGAAATTAATCAACTAATAAAAAGAATCAAGTATGAGGACTATTAACTCTTCAGTACCAGAATTTGCCAACACTTGTTTGTCAACAGCTGTGTTATATCAGATAATTTAGAAGTCTTACGGCAATTGTTACACATTTTTTTCCTAACAGAAAATTAAATTTGGTATGATGCCTGAAGTATTTCATGAATTGAAATGACAGTGAAGGCTGTAGTGTTAAAACTAAATCTCATTTCTTCAGTATGATATTTCTGTGCTGTCATTCCTGCCTGTTTTGAGTTTTGTTTTTTGTTTTTGTTTTTGTTTTTTTTAACGATATCAGCTACTATTTATACACTTAGAATTTCTGGCCAAATTACTGTGGAAGGTTGTGGTGCTCACATGTACAAGATAGTATAATAATGTTCTATTCTTTTTGGAACAAATTTGTTACACAGATTGTCAGATGAGTCATTTTGTTCATGTCAGATATCTGAAAATAATGGAAAGATGCCAAAGTAAAAGCCCAGTAATCCATGCACTGGTGTAATGGAGCAAATGAAATGCAAAGCTCTTGTACAGGTCCAATTTCAGCACCAAATGCTTACCTGTCAGTCATCAAGATTGTCCCTGAATAAAAATGAGCCCATCTGAGAGGGAAAGGATTTTAATATACATCAAATTCTTTGAATCTCCTGTGAGGTAGAAGTTGTTCTGAGGAGGAAATACTGAAAGGGAAATCTTAGTTCAAGCTAGTTTAAATCACACATGTACTGCTGACGGTGAAAGGTCTGGGTTTATCCTTATTGTCTGGTATCTGTAGCTCCTTGGATAGACAGGTGATTTCCCGTAGGCTACGGCAAATCTGACCGATCACTGATTTAAAAGTGTTAGACAGGTAACTTGCAGACTGTTGTAGGCATCTGCATTTTGTCTATGAAAGACCTGATTAAAACTTTAATTCATGAAATGTCAACATCAGAGATATCTTTGCAGATATCATGGTTATGATTTGCTGTGACTGAAATGTTTTTGAAGTGCTATGCAGCTTAGTGTGCTTCTACCTTTAAAGTGACCATTGGGAGAACATGGTTTGCTACTGAGATATCTTCCTGTGGTCCAAAACATGAAATATTAAATGTAGTATTTATCTTATGTAGCTTCACAGTTAAGGCTGCCACAGCTCTGCATGCTCTTGTTTTATGAAGTTCCAATTTTCTTCACATTTCAGTAGAGTGTCCCAGTCGTGTTTCTCTGTGCTGAGAGTGTGAGAGGCTAATTCGAGTCAATATAGCCACTGACAGTCGTCAGGACTAGTTCTCTTAAAAGTTAATGTATTGAGAATGAGCCATCACTACAGGAATGAAAGAAAAATGAAATGTGCAGTTTGAAAAGTGATAATAAATAAATAGAACAAAGCTGTGTATACTTTTGAGTTATGACTAGTTGAAGTGCAAATTAAAAGCTCTGAAACAATGCATGTGAAACAAAGGGCACAATACTGAATTCATTTTCATTCTCTGGTTTAAGTGGGTGTTCCTTCACTTCTGGGTCTAGAAATAATCATACTTATATCAATCTATAGTGTGTGACTTTTGTAAGCTGTGAAAATAGTATTTTTCACTAAATTGTCACTTATTATTGTTCATTTGTGGCCACTAACATAGAAAAATGTTGCAGCTACAATGTCAGAAGAATAGGGACAATTTGATGTTTTCTTTTGATGCTGTTTGTTGATACCTAGACCACTGCAGCTTGATTGCCTAACATTAAACCTATAATAACAGTGCAATCATAGCAGTATCATCATGAATGTCGTTACAATAGAAACAACATTTACACGGCTTCAGAATGGTAATTATCAAACTTTTTGTCATGAAGCGCTTATTTGCTAGCATTGATCTGCCCCGGTCAGTTGTTAGCTCTTCTCATCTGAGGTGTATTGATTGTATAATCAGTAGATAGAGGCTGCGGGCAGATGAAATTCAGTGTTGTTGGGCAAATTATTGTCTGCTTGCCTGTTGACCTGGACCCTGCTGGTTGTACCTTAGACAGTGGTGGGATTATTACTCATTTCAGTGACCCTACTCTGACAGAGAACTCCATATTATTATAAAAGATAAATGGCATCCTCCTTTGCTGTGAATATGGTTGAATGCAGGTGTCAGTGTGTAGTGAAACCGAAAATCTTGTGCAGCAGTGTTCCCTGACTTTCCTTCAGGTTATTTTCCTTTTTAAATATGTGTAAAGATATTGTAGAGTTGCAATACATTTGCTGTCATATATGACATACATTTATAGGTATGTGATGTGTAAGCATGGTGTTTTATGTTGGTCATTCAAGAATTTTAACTTACCAGGCTGTAAGATATTGATAAAATTCAAACACAACTTTTGGTTGTTGCCATTTGATAGCAAGGAGGACCAAACTAAACACTACATCTAAATATATGTACTTTTAAAACTCAGACGAATAGCCCAGTCCTGTGTTGAGTAATTTTGCGAAGTCCTCTCTCATTTGTTTTCTTTATCTGTAGCATCACTGTGGAAAAACTAAGTACTAACATGAGTAAATATGTGTGAGAGAGACACGAGTCAGTAGAACTTTATATCAGTTTAGTAAATCTCCTATGTAGTGTTCATATTAGAACTTTTATAACAGTAAAGGTTATTAGTGTAGGGGGCATTTAAGAAGGAGATTTGCATTATGGTTATTACCAGAGGGAAAGCCCTCCTGACTCAAATGACAAGAGGTGATGTAGAAACCATGAATACTTTTACATCCCTCAGGAAAGCCAGCTGTGTTTGGCTAATGTACTGTGCTCTCTGGTGGTGACTGTACCATTGTATTGTAAAGGTCAGTCATTACCTGTGCATTGTATTTAAACCACCTGCTCACAGCAAGTAATTGTATTTGGATGACCAGCAGTTTTATATTAATTGCCCTGAGTCCTGCTGAAGCCATGATAAGAATACTGAGCACTTACACAGCAATTTACAACCTCAAAGTGCTGTAAAAACATTAGCTAATTATTGTTATGCTGGAAAATCTATAGATGGTTCTATATAGCTTTGAATATACATACATTTTATGACCTTAATTTAATTGCCAGAAACAATGGATCTACCTTTAAAAAACCCAAAAGAATGCAAATGGCTTGGTGGAAGTGTACAATGATGGCACTATTGTAACCTCTCAAATAATTACCCTTGAAAGGGAGCCTTTGCAAAGCACCATTACATTTAACCCAGTTGAAATAATGTTTCTGAAATTAAAATCACAGGAAAGAAAACCAATGTGAAACGGACATTTCTTGCTCTGTAGATGTGTATCAAGTACAAGTATATCATGCACAGACAAGTTAAATCATAGGCCAGATGAGAAATAAAGCAAAACGTAGAAGGAAGAAGAATAGTAAGCACCTCTGTGGAAGGATGGTTTATTTAGTAAAGAGAAAATATGTATTTCAGAAACTATGTTAAAACAGTTAAAACTGTGGTATGAAGTGAAGAAAGCAAATATGGTTGTCATCCACACATAGAAATTCATATGGATATATATGGTGGCATTTTCAATAATCATATAGTTCTTTCAAGAAAACGAGGACATGCATTACTTGCAAGTGCCATAATAGTAGTCATTGGCTTATTGGGAAAAAGGAAGTTTATTTTTCAATATCTGACTATTATAAACCATTATACAAGAAAAGGGCAATTCTTAGCTGGTAACTTAATGGACTCATTAGAGGGGAGGGCAGCAGTCTCCTGAATCTAATAATTTTCTTCTTTAGCAATGTTGTTGACTGCTGCAGCATGTTGTAACTCCTCTGCCAGAGGTTCATTTTTCTGTGATTGATATTTTAATACAGTACAGCTCTGTCACATTGGCTCAGATTTATGTGAAAACAAGGTTGTGAGAAGAAGCTTTGTGATTCTGTAGAATCATGAGGTACTAAAGGGAAAATATGAGAAGGATGAGTTACTAAAACAGTTGAAGGATTCATGAGGAACAGATGACTCTGTAGCATCAGGTTCTCAAGGAGTACTGGAGGTTTCCTGCCATACTTGGTGTACCTGGCTAGCAAAGTTTCAACAGGTGTCTGAAAGAGGGTGGTGACAAATTAATTCACATAGTGATAGCTTGTAAGGCCTAGTTATCTATTATATGTATTAGCCAGTAAATAATTGATTTGTGCTTTTAGTTATTTATATACTGCTTGCAGTCCTTTATAGATGGTAAAAGTTGCCTTAATAAGGTGATCCAGAAAGGAAGATCTCCAGGCATTCCATGTGTAGAGGCAATGGTGGTGGCAGTGCTGTGTTCAATAGTGTCCAGTCCTTTCGAAGATTGTCTGCTGAATTTAACCACCATTTCCAACCCTGGAAGGCTGGCTGCCAAAACCCTGATTTTTGGATTCTTACTGTATTTGGTCTTCAAATTGAGATCTGGTCTATTTGGTTCTGTGAAGGCTGCTTTTGAACGTGGCAAAATGTTTCTGTTTTTCACAGGAATCTTCAGAGTGCAAAGTAACACGAGTTATCTGTGTTCAGTGCAAAAGCATAACAGTTTTGTCTCACTTTTGTCAGGTGGTAGAAATCCTCTCAAAAGATACTTTCCAAGAATGTGGAACACAGAAAAGTTAGAGTATTTTTGTGAGATATTTTGAGGTCCTCTACAATCTCATACTGATTAACTCATCTGAATTACGTTCATTTTGATATGTTGATATCTCAGCTATTTCTAGACTTACAGATTGAAATCTGTGTGAAAAGGTCTTATTTGCAAACCTGGCAGTAAAACTGTATTAAGACTGAGTGAGGCTCTTAGATATGATTCTATGTGGGAAAAAATATATCTTAACGTGGTGATTCTTATTGCAAAGGTATTTTTAATCTGTCTTGCATTTTTGTGAAGGTAAACACTTTGAAAAGGTTGATTTGATGTTTCCACTCTGAAAAAGAAAAAAAAAAGGAAATAATATAAAAAGATATAACTGAAATGTTTGCTTGTGGCCAACCATAAAAATGTGAAGAAGCTACTCTTTCAGTATCACAAATATCAAGCAAGTCAGAACATCAGCCTGATTTACTCTGTTATTTTTCTTCTCTGTGTGGGAATAAATGTCAAATTTCTTAAGCAACTGCAACAAAATATTATCACGGGTTGGTTGATATATTGAGTGATCTCCTAGGAAAATTCTCTTAGCAAAGAAAATAAGAGCAAAGCTGACCACATCATCATTGCTAGGAAAGTATTAGGAAACTCAGTCTTCTCTAAAGGTGTGTGGTAGAATGAAATTAGTTCTGGAGTCCGGGTATCTCTATTTGAATACTGAAAGTTACAACTTGGAACACACTCTAATCTTCTTTTCTAAATTATATAATCTAATTTCTATAGCATCCATATCCTTGACAAAAAATCAATGATGACATAAAAAATTATCCAGTTCTCTTTAGTTCAGAATTTCATCATTTCACTTTTTGATGGTCTGCAGATACTTCTTCAAAGTAACAATTGTTGCTATTGCAGCCCGTGGTGAAAAAGTAGTGTAACAGTTGAGTGAATCAGTTCATCTCATTTCTTTTTTCTTCACCTTTGAAGTTTACTTTCATATTGCATTAACAGGCGTAATGATTTCATCCCATGGCTTCCTGGGTGTTTCATTTAAGGCAAAGAGGCAGAGCAGGTAGCGAAGGGCAGAACAGGATGCAACTTTTACAGTAGCTCCCAGTTGCTCTGAATAAAATCTAGCATGAAGCTATGATCTCATAGTTCTTTGTGTAAATCCAGTATATCTGGGATAAAAATAATTTAAAAAAATCAGTGGGATCGTGTGCTATTTTTATATTATTCATTTACTTACCTTTCTTATACTGTAAACATTTAATCTATGCTAATTATAATAAAGCCCTGATTTTCTTTTACTAGCTCTTTTTTTCTAGTTTCTACTAGTTCTGGATTCTTCTAATTCTTTCTGGGTCATTTCTACAAAATCTTTTTATTTATAATGTCCCAATGACGTTAACATGATGGGTATCGAGGAAACAAGAGAGGAAAAAAAAGGTGGTGGTTAAAGTATGTCGTGGTTTTGCCCGCCAGCCTGTTCCTGGGGCTGTGAATGGTTTTGTCCAAGTAGATTTCTGGACAAAACCCAATCAAAACTCTTAGTGACGCCTTTGCTAATTACATATTTAAGAAAAAACGGAAGAGAAGGTTGATTGCGCAGTTGAAATTAAGCAGCCATGTAGGAGAGGCGGCAGCGGGCCCGAGGAGGGCCAGGCCTCCTCCTCCCCCGGCCTGGGCCGGGGGCAGGTGTGGCATTGAAGCCTCCCTTTTTCTTGTAAAAGAGTGAAGAGAAAAAAAATCTTTAAAGGACTGACTGACTGGACGAGAAACCGCTGTGGAAGAAATTTTTGCAAAGAGATAACGGAACGTCCAAGGTCGAAGCTGGCAGCTGAAGCTGCTGCCGAAGAGAGAAAAAAGTTTCGAAGGGGGGAGAGCTGCTGCTTCTCCTTTTCGCTCTCTCCCTTCAGCAGGGAAAAGACTGAAAAATAGATTCCTGCCACCTGTAGAAGTTTGTTGGGGTGAGGAGACCCCATGTTGCTCATGGAGAAGCCTGCATTTGAGTAAGTTGATGCACGAAGAAGCTGATGCATGAAAGAAAACTTAAGTGAGGCAGAGTTTTGTTGAAAACTTGTAACCCTGAGGAAAATCCACGCTAGAGCGAGACGGCCCAGGTGAGATGTTGGAATCCACGTGTGGGATCCACGTGTGGAATGCACGTGTGGGATCCATGCTGCTACTGGAAATTTGTGACCCTGAGAGAGACGTGGCTTACGCTGAAGTGAAAAAGGCTTAAGTAAGCTTGGGATCTCAGTGAGAGATCCATGCTGCTGGTGCAGCTAAACTTGTGACCCTGA
>JAYRBT010000114.1:25954460-25993006 GCA_036023395.1 Myiotriccus ornatus
GTAGATGGATTGCCTTATAGGGCTAACGAGCTCCATCTGCCCGGGGAGTGGCCCTGACCAGGAATCAAACCCGGGCCTCGGCGGTGACAGCTCCGCATCCTTAACCACTAGACCACCAGGGGCTCCTACAAGGAGACCTTTTTTACTGAAGTTTTTATTGGCGTGGCAGCAAATTACATCTGGCCTGTAAACACAGTGTGACCAGTGACACTATTCTAAAGCCTTTTAAATGTAGCTGATGCCTTTCTTTATTATACCCTATAACCAAATGATTTTACTATTGATGTGAGTTGATTATTTTTATGAATTTCAACTTAAAGATTTTCTAAGAATGTCACTGTCAAGTTGAAACATTTCAGCTTTACTCATCTTTTCACCTATCATTGCATCACACCCACTGAAAGCTGAAGGATCATTTTCCCCATTGCCCATAACTGCTTAATCCTTCCTATAATTCCAGAGAGCACCATTGTGAAAGCTCTTTTTTGTATATTGTGGCAATGAGCTGCACACCAGAAAGGGTCAAGGCTCTAGCAGTGGCTGACAGGACCTGGTCAAGTCTCCATGTTAGACTAAATTGATAGACTTGTTTGGATCTGCAAACTGTTTTACATAAGATCTTGGTAGGAATGGAGAGAGTCCTACACAACATATCTGTTCATAGAGTGGATAAAAGCTGCTTAAATGAAGCTGGGGAAAAAACGTGCTGGGCTTGTTTGATTTTCAGTGAATTTATTTCAGTGCACAGAAAAGGAGATTGAAGTACAATGAGGTAAGAAGAGGTCAGAGGCATAAGAAGAACTTGCAATGTTCTCTATGTCTGTAAAACTCAATTTTTGACAAAATGAGGAAATTTTTTCAACGTGAGAACTCACTTCATTGTTGGAATAATCTGCTTTTAGAGCTGAGGTTACAAATAAGGAAGAGCTTCAGAGAGTGCAATAAGGAAAGTGACTGGTGGAGGCTTGTACAGTCTTCATGACTGATTTTCAACTGAAAGAGCACATAAGTTTTTCTAAATGGTGTTCAGCAAAACATGTATCTTAGAAAAATAGACAGGAGAATGTTATAACATAAGGTAGACAATTTGGTTGGTTAAAAGACTAATCTAAAAGGTGAATTGCACTGATGAAAATGAACTAATGTAGAATAATGCTTTACAAGAGCCTTTAATAAATATTCTTCATTTTTTTATGTGTGATTATGCAACTCCTCCTCCTGAAAATTCTACATTTTACAGAAATAGAGGGAGATTGTGTACTTGCAGAAATCTGATATAACCAAATAAAAAAGAAGTTCTATTGAGGTTGCACTGTAAATCTGCTGTCTAATGACTTCCCATGTCATTTACAAATATGTAAATATTGGAGAGCACAGTGCTGCTGGTAGTTTTGCTATTATTGTAGGTCTTGCCTTCCCTTTTGTCAGAATTCCTAGCTTTTTTTCTCTCTGTCTGGATGTGATAGCTAACAGACTTCATCATGCTGTCAGCGGGTCAGCAAGATCTGATGCCGTTTGAGACTTATTTACTGTAAGTCTATCATAGAAGAGCTGATTATAGCAAATAATCTCATTCATTCAGTTCAGATTAAATGGGGAGATAAAAGTAATTTGTTTCCCAAGTCATTGATCTAAAAATGCAAACTTGGGTAAACAGAGCTATTTAGCCAACTCAGTTTTGACTTGAGACTAAGGGAGACAGTTTGGGAATTTCTCTAGGATGAACTTGCAAAACCTATTTGGAATTTGTAGCACAAATCAAGAGGAAAGAGGAGGAATTTTATGCATTTTTCAACTGTACAATGCTACTGAATATGAGGACAAAAAACCATTGGAGTTTACTAATGATAAATTTCACGTCCAAATCTTTGCCAGAGTGAAATCCAAATATTTCTGTTATTCACGACCAGATGTGCTCCATCACTGAACCCTTAAAATAAGTAACTCATGGAGCTGGAGGCCTGATCAGTATTTTGAATAAATCTGTAAAGTTACAAGGTAGTTCTGTATGATGGGAGAGGAGTAAATATGATATTTATATTTGAGAAGTTGTAATTGAGAAGGAACTGAAGAATTACAGGCCCATTAGCCAGTGTACCTGATGATAGGAAGCAAAGTGATCAGTTTTCATAATGAGGGGGAATAATGCTAGAATCCACCAGAGATCAGTACTAAGAGCTACACTGTCATGAGTGGGAACACATGGTGCTGAATGACTAGTTGATAAAATTATGGATTACATTAAATATCCATAAACACAAAGGAACATTCATGAAAAATACAGCCCAAAGTGTGCGTGTGTATTGTTAGGCTCTGGAGTAGTTAAAAGTAATGTGAAGAAAACATCAGCAAAGTGCTTGGTGATTTGGGAAAGAGCAAATGATGCTAGGAATCAGGTAACTGTTCTGCATTCTAAGCTTGTATCTTAAGTACTTCATACAGTCTCCGTCTTGTTCTCTTATCTCAAAAGAGGCATAAGAAAATGAGGAAAAGCACAGAGAGGAAAAATGTGGGTGACCAAGGTAACACAATAGTTTCCGGTTTGGTGTAGAGTAGTTAGAGTAAGGATCCCACAGTTCAAAAAGAGCTGAGATGGTAGGGTGTGATGTACGAATGTAGATCATGAATAACGGGGAGAAGAGGAAGCATTTTTGGTTTTAGTAAATCAAGAATAGCGAGATATGCCATATAAAACCAGCAGGCAACACAGAATGAAGCCTTGGAATTTATTGACAGAAGATATTTTTGAAGCCTGAAAGTGTATATTGATTTAAAATGTGATGGGCAAATCCATAGAAGTCCATCAGGAATTGCTGTTTAAAGATGTGAATACAAGCTGTGGATCAGGAACACCCAGTTTATTGCAATTTTGACCTGATAGATGAGTAAATATCAGCTTGTACTTGTTCTGGTTTTATGCTATTCCACTGATATCTAATATTGGCTGGTATCACAAACTAGATAGTCCAGTTGAGTCTTCGACCTGACCGAGTCCAGATGTTCTTTTGTACATTTCATATATTATATATTGTTTATAACAGGTGTATGGAACAATGTGGAAGTCTTCATTCTGTCTGTAAAACGTGTATTTCATGTAACAATTTCATGGTTTGTTTGGTGTGGGGTTTTTTTCTTTCTAGAAACATGTTCCTTTGATATCAGATTTAAATTTTATCTCTTAATTTCATTGCATATCCTTTTGTTCTTGTATTACTAGAAATGATGAATAGAAACTTATGATAAACGTTATCTATATAATAATTGTTTCTCTCATCTCTCAAACACACTCTTTTTGCTCTCCATGAGAGATTTTTGTGATTCTGATATTTCTTATTGTCACATCTTAACCTCTTCTAATTATCTTAATTAAGTGTTTACAAATACAAACGTTAGAAAAGGAAACCTTGAAAATATTACTAGGATAGTTAACCTTGATCAAAGACAAAAGAAGCTAGAAGAACAAATATGCAATACTAAAATCAATACTGTGAAGGACCTTTGAAATTATACTGCCTCAAGAATACATGGCTCAGAGGGAATTATTCATGCTACTGTAATCAAAGTAGATCACAAAAATCCCAGCCAGTGTGAATTATTATGTCCATATTATATACAAGAAAATGAAAACTCATTTCTAGACAGAAGTATTCTCAGGAAGGAAGGCATCTGCAGAAGTGGAGTAGAGGAGCTTGTGCAAATAAGAACCCTGAACTGCACATACCAAACTGGGTACATGGAGAGTGTTAAAAAGTTAGAACAGTTTTGTGATCGGGCATTTTCTTAAAGCAGGAGATGAGGAATCACTTGATTTGTTTTTAATAATTTTGCTGCAATCAAAACAGAGGTAACATCAGGACAATAACCATATTAAGACAAGTCGAAGGAGTCCAGACCCTGAAGTGTTTGCTTCAGCATGTCTATGTCTTGACTGCAGCCAAATATATCCATTTTGAAAATATGATGTTAATTTTTAATAGTGTTTTCCAGTGAAACAAATAAGGCTGAATTCTGCTTCCAGTTGCTGCCAAAAGGGTGTAAAGAATTACCTCCTGTGCAGATACTTCACCTCTGCACTGCCATAACTGAATGCATGAGTTGACCTCATAAACTCTAGTTTTTTTGGAATACAAAGCATCTAGTAATCTACAAAATAATTTCTAGTATTTGCTCATGTAAACTACATGGAAGCTTTATTTAAATGGATCTAAATGTGCTGCTGTGTAGAACCATCTTTCCAGTGAGGTGGGGGAGTTCTGGTGTCTGTCTTTGTCCTATGCTGAGATAGACAGCTGTAGACACCTTATGTCACTCTGCAGGATCAGGCTTTGCATGATGCAGTTTAGGGCCTCGTTCCTCAATTTTTCTCCTCAGTCCCAGTACCAGCTTGAATAACATGTGTCAGGACCATTTAAGAAATAATTGCAGAACTGTCTGTGTTCTGCTGACAGAAATTTTCCACTGCTGGAATTTGGATTTTGAGAAGCCCTTTAAATGTAAAATAGTAAGAAGGTAGAAACAGGATGAGCATTTAATCTCAAAACTGTTTTAAAGTGGTACACTTCACTACATAGGAATTGTTTCCTCTGGCATTTTTCATAGTACGTGACTACCAAAGAGAAGTTTTCGAAGTTTTGTATTGGATGAGTTGTTTTGGAATGAGTTAAAGAAAAGCCTTTGGGTTTTTTACTTTTTGCCTACGAGGTGGTTTTTGTATATTGTTCCCTAGTCATTTCATGAAAGAGTTGTACTACTTCTGTGCAGTGCAGGGAGACTTCTCCTTCTGTTTGTGGAAAGACCAGATGCTCAAATAAGGGCCCGGGTGTTTGAACACTTCCATGTTGCATACCAACTAAAATTCAGAATTTAGGGCCTTATAGCAAAGGCAGGAAGGGCCTAAGTTCCTGTAAGGAAGGCTCAGTTAATTGAGTGAGACACTGGAAGAGATTGTGCTAAGTAGAAAAATCTACCTGTTTATATACTCAAAAGTAGAAAGGGTAGGAGTCTGAGACGGAGGCAGGTGCTTTCCCATGAAGGCAGCTCTAGGCTGCTGTCTGCTCAGAACATCAAGCAGAACTTGGGGTGCCTGCATGTGGCATTCCTCTGCTCTCAGCAAATGTCTGAAATCCACTGACTAGCCCAGCACTTATTACGGGTGTGGGTTTTGATGTTGCAGAGACAGTTGTCCAGGTTGTGAAACAAACAAACAAAAAAGATCTTTTAGGGTTTGATTATGTTGTTGTGTTTTTTTTTTTAATTTTCTCTTTTATTGAGAATTTAAGTGTTTACAAAACTTAATGTTTAAAAGCTGAGAAAACACGCAATTCTGTTTACTTGTTACCTATCATCTCAGCATTTCATGTTTATGTATTGAAGTAGTATTTTTAATTATCTACACATATATTATGTTTTTTACCACAGGACTCCTTTCTCATTCAGCGTACATAGTAACAGACATCAGTGAATGAGCAGCTATTCATGTTTTCTGTTATTGGCCAATATGTGACCCACATGTGGTGTTCACATTCAATCATTACATTGAATTCAAAACTATTAATTTCTCCATAGGCTTTCTTTCCATTGTAGCTATCATTAGCATCTGAATGCCTCACAAACCGTAATTAATTAATTTTCACAAAGCCCCTGTGAGGTGAGATGACATTATTAAAAGAGGAATGAGCCACAGAGAAAACTGCCAGCCTATATTTTGAATGCCCAAGTTGACATGTGTAAGGTGTGTTTTTTTAAGCTACTTAGCGTTCCACAGCACTTTATTTGCTCTTTGTCTAGCTTCCTCTTACTTGGCTACAAGTGCCAAACAACTTCACAGATCAGGCCACAGAGAGGTATTTATGAATAATAGTTATTCATTATGAAGGAGAAAATGAAGTAATATTTGTCAACTATCAAACCATGCAGATGTTGATACCATCCAGTGTTTAAAAAAGACATCTAGCTACCTTAAGTTTCCATTTTGTTATTATAGTTTCCTTCATCAATAACTACACACCACTGTACTACTTCAGAAAGAGATCCCATGGCCACAGATCCTTGATGAGTCCCTGAGGCATAAATAAGTTCCACGTTAGAAGCCTAACACAATGTTTTTCCAACATGGAAAAGAAAACATTGATTAATTAACAGCCTGAAAATGGTATATGTTTCCCTGATAAATATCAACAGTTTCTCAAAGACAGAAGCCAAGCTGGCCACTTCTGGCTGCTGGAAATATGTGAAATGGAAAGTCTCAGTGCAATAGGAATAGTTATACAGATCTTTTGTTTCTTTCCCATATTGGTCTTCTGATGCCTCTTACTCCTTGTCTCACAGATATTTATAGGGTCATTCAGAAGAAGAGTGATTCTGGTGTAGGCTGCTGGCACTTCTGGATAGTGGGAAAAAGGTGAAGGTATTCTCTGATGTCTCCTGCCGAAAGCCCAGCAGAACAAGTGCAGTTGACTGCCCCCACTGAATTGATGAGTAACTGACAGGGGTTATTGAACTGAACTTTTTGTGCAGTTCTTGTTGGAGTCTAATATGTTTATTTTTTAGAATATTTTGTAGACAGTTCGTACGTTTTATAATGTATAATAAAAGCATTTGTCTTCATTATCTCCTGTAAAACTTGTAACACCAAGATGTGACTCTCAAACAGATTCCTTTTCTACAAGAGACTTCGTGACTGTAGTGATCAAAACATTTTTTTGATTGTCACTTGCCTTTATGTGTGCCTCAGGTTTTGGGTTTGTGGTGGTATAGGTTGTGTTTGCTGTGATTTTACTAGTCAAAATTAAGCCTGTGTAGCTGACATTTTTTGGAGTCACCATTGGATGACCATCCACTACCCACACCCCAGGCTTTATCCTTGTTAGAGTGCACTCAGTGTTTCTGGACAGGCAAGTGCTTCTGACAGCTCTGAGCCGGTAGCCTTGCTGCAAAAAGGTGTCCTGACTGACAGCAAAGCACTGCAGGTGATACCTCCCTGTTGGGGCCCTTCAGGAGCTGGAGGGAGAGAAGCCTTGCAAACCTGCAGAAGCACTTTGTACAGATAGTCATTACTGGGTGTCTCTGAGGTTTGCAGTAGGGGATTTATTTATGTTAACAGTTTGGTGTCTAATTGTCTCAGTAAATTCAGATTGCTTTTCAGATACTGAAAAGTAGTAGCTTTACCTAACATCAAATTCTTTTTTCATGTTTGTTTAGCCATAGCATCCGTAGACTAGTATTTTCTTTACTGGGAAGTAGTAACTAATGACAGTGTAAATCCTAATAAATCTACTGTTGTCTTCCTTTTTTTTTTAAACAATTCAGAGAATTTGGGGACATATATTTATTTAATTTTGATTGAAGATAAAGATCTGTATCTCCTAGCTGCTTTGAAATGTCATGTCACTCTCTAGCTGCTATTTTACTTAAATGGATGCCTGAAGGACACTAGGTTAAACAAACCATGACAATCAAGAAATTTACTGCTTACCTCATGTGTCTTGAATTTGCTGCTCTAAAGGTCTCTGTGATTTTCTGGGAGATTGATAACCCGTTCCAAACAGGCACTGGTGGTTCAGTGAGCCGAATTTACTTGTATGTAATTTCTCTTTCAGGAATTTATTAATAAGTACTGTGCCTTTAATTATGTGCTTAGTTTACCTATATACTTCCCCTGTTTTCTGTAAAACATCAGATAAGGTATCTCAACTAATACTTATTATTTAGAAGAAATTTAACAAAAAAAACCAAACCAAAACCAGACTAGTTTTTCAGTTTGGGGGCTTTGTAAAGCACTTGTTGAACATAGCCTCCGATAAAGTGTATCTACAGTTCAGGAAAATTTCTCAAACAGAGGGGAAGATGTTTATAATTAAAGTTTTAAATTGCATTTCTTGGCAACTTGAATATTTGTGTTCTGGCATAAGCAAATAGGCAGAAACAAATTAGATTACTGGACTGTCACTAAAGAAGAGCTGTTTGTTATCAGCAAGCAGAAAATTTAAAACAAGGTAGAGCATATAGAGAAGTCTAAAGTGAAAGGAACAAGTGGGTGGTAAAAGGCCTTTTGGATGAGGTCTTTCTGATTCTAAGAAAAGCAATGACTCAAATTTAATAAAAGCACTGTACTATAGCTAAAATATTTCTTTTAATCTTATTTTAGCTGTCTGGCATGTAATATTTATATATAGTTGTAGCAGTTAAACTCATTTTAATGGATGAATTTTTATGTAAAAGTAAAAAAAGATGTTCTGTGCTGCAAGCAGCAGGTGTGTTTTTAATCTTTAATAGGTCACCTTCCTCAGTGCAAGCAGGCAAGCTATTATTGATCAAAGAGGTTTTGTTGGGTAGCTCTCAGATTATTGAGTGACAAACTTTATTGGATTTGACTTAACAGAAGTCAGAAGACAGCTGAAGCATAAGAGCTTGCACTACCATCAGAGTCATTTTACGACAGCCAGGGAGCAAAGCTCAGAGATGGATACTGAGCTCTTTGCTGGCCCTTGGAGATTAACTGAACAGCCTTCCTACCAATTCCCAAGCCTGTCAGCAGAACCAATTAGATTTTCAACCAGTAGACAAGAAGGGTGGCACTTGGGGACCTTTTTGCTTTAGGTCAGAGGCTTTTCAGACTGCGATGAGATGACATTGATGATGACACGTTGAGCATTGGTTGGTTTTAAGACAAGTTAAATTAGCAGTCTTGAAATGATTCCAACTGTCTCCTGACTTCTCACTGTTGCCATATTCAGTAGATCCTGTCAGGAGCAGGTTGATGACTTAATAGTCTTTCTTGAGTGGATTTGAGCACTTTGGCTGTGTGTTTATGTGTAGTTGTCATGCTTAAAATATTCATATAAAGGTTTGAAATATTTATTTCAAGGAGCCTTCTGCAGAGTTCAGCAGTACAGCTCTCAGTGATTCTGCCTACCTTTCCTCTCTCTCTCCCCTTTTGCTGCTCTAAGCAGTTGTTGCTAAAAAATGTCTTTAACTATGTTTGATCTGCATGAAGTGACTTTTTCTTGTGGCTATTGATAACACAGAGCACTTAGGAAGTTTAAGAATTTATTCAGCATTTGATTTCCAAAGCCCTGGATGGCAAGTTCCAATCCCACCTGTACAAACACTACAATGGTTTTGAGACTATTTCAGATTAGTAAAGGTGTATTCAGCTTGTACAGTCTTGTAAACATTTTGTAATCTTTGATTCTAATCCAAATGGATTGTGATAGATGTGGAAAAAGGGGAAGGAAAGAAAGGGATAAGGAATTAAGATGAAGTCTGCCATAATTAAATTGCCCTAGGCTATTGAAGCAAGTGAGCAGGATATCATGATGAGGCTGTGCTTTTAAAACTATGTGATTCTTTAAAGACATTTTCCTGTAGTGGATTGCCCACTACTCTGTTGTAAAAGGAGCTAAAGAAATAAAAGTGAAGTAAGCTAACTGACTTTAACTTTGTACCCTAGTGTAAACAAAATCCCGTTACTAGAAATAAATTGAAGCTGTCAACATGTAGGTGTTAAAATTAGCATGCCTGTATCTTTTAATATGTGTTAATAATAAATACTCAGCATTTAAAGGTAATAGCTAGAGTATTTCCTTCTGAATGCCTAAGGTTAAACTCCTGCATCTAAGTCCATGTTTATTCACCAGATTAGGTACTTAACCTGTATTTAGATCTTGATGTCAGGCGTTCATTTTGAAAATGTTGGTGCTATTTCTTTGAATTTTATATTCTCAACTACTATTTTCTCTCAGTAAGGATTCTTCAGTTTTTAAGGATGGTGATTTTAAAAAAAAAGAAATGAGCAATCACCTGGAGCTTTTAGACATTATTCTAAGAACCACAAGCAGTATAACACACAGGAGATTGACTGCCATTTAAAATATATCAACTAATACTCCAAACAACAATATTATTTTTCCATAGAAAGTGTTTCTTTTTGCCATAACAGCAAAAAGTGATCATACCCAAATCAGGAAAAAAAGACAGCAAAGGATTTGAGGCATCTATCTACCGTAGTAAAGGTAGCTTTCAAATGTTGCATGCTTCTGAGCAGTAACATTTACCTTTAGTATCATCCATTCTTTTTCCTAGTCTGATATATGAAATATTTTATGCCATGCTCTGTAAGTAATAATCCCAAATCTGATGTGACCACAGTCAGAAGCAGGCAGCCCGCCATGAGTACAGTTTTGAAGATCAGTAATTTGCAGAATGGTCATGGTATGTGCCTTAGTTTTTCTGTTTTATAGGTGTAAATGAGTTGTAAATCTTTAAAATGAAAACTGATACAGAGATAATTTGTCTAATATACTTCCATTTGTGTAAGGTACTTTCCAGTTTAGTGGATAAATAGCTGATATTACTGAGAAAAACACCGTTATTTAGTGGGGATTTCGGTCACTAGAGAAAGAGCAACGAATAATCTTTTAAATTGCTTTGGTCACTTCCGTAAAATACTTTAAAGGTTTATTTCTGGAGGCTTGGTATAGCATGCATTCCCTCTCAGGCCATTTTAATAGAAGCTTGTTATTTTTAATAGAAGTTTTGAATTTTGAGGAGAGGAGATGCTGCATTTTGGATGAACTCAAGTATTGATATGTGGCCAGAATATTAATTATAAATAAGAAAACTGTACATATATAACATTCTACAAGCACTCTTGTCTCCAAATGATGAAGGGAAATGTGGGACTGGAGGATTGAATTGACTGAGTCAGTGCCACATATTAGTGACAGTGACATTAGTAGGAGCAGTGGGTTTATTTTCTCTCTTAATCTGAAGCTCTGCTTTCTGGATCGTGCTGCCTTCCAGTATGCTAACATTTTCATGGAACTTTTGTGGCCAGGTGGTTCAGCTCCCTGTTTAAACCTATAAGATTGAGAATTTCCTGAGTTTCATTTGAAGAAAGCCAAAACATCTCCGAAAGAGTTAATGAAATTTTCAATGAAATATAAGCCACCAAAATAACTGGCAGTTTCTGTCTCATTATTGGCAAATTTATAATTTGATTTTTTGTTTGTTTTTTGTTCGTTTCAGCTACCACCCAATAAATCATGTTAAAACTTTGCCTTTTCAACTAGAGACCTCTGTTATCTGCTCTTTTTTCACCATGTAGGCGCTTGTACATTCTCAGCGGGCTCCCACCTCACCTTCTGTTTTATAAGCAAAATTATTAGTTCCCCTTTCACGTTTCCCTTTAAAAAGGTCTTTATCAACTTTCATAATTGTTGCCTGAAACTTTTTGAAGTGCAGACATCAGCATCAGTATTTACTTGCAGCCATATTAGCTAGGAAGGAAATGTAATGCCTTTTTGCAGGCAATATTCTCTGCCCAGAAATAGGAATACATTAACCCTTTGAAGAACTGAGTCTCCCATCACAGAAGTGTTTACAGAATTTGTTCTTTCCTGAGTGTGTGAGTTTACATTTGGTGGTAAGAACCACAAATTGCTTGCATGCATCCAGATTATCAAGAAATCCAGACCACACTGTACCACTGAACTGTCTTCTACATGATTATCCCCTAAATCAGCTTTTATGCTATCTGCAAATTATATCTGTAATGATTTTATGTGTCCAGAAGAAGATGTTAAATGACAAAAGGTCAAAAATATACCACTCTGGGATCTCAGGAAAAATATATGTTCTCAGTAGTAACTTCCATTTTGAGACCTTATTTATTTGTGCCACGCTGAATTTCTGTCAATATTATTTTAGAATTGAATATTTGTTGCTTTACAGAAGTTTCATCAGCATAATCTTTATCAGACATAATCTTATATTGACTGCCATTAATTATATTGTCCTCCTTTAACCTCTTATTAATAAAAATCTTGTAATAGCCATCCCATTACTGTATCTAGGACCAGCATCGTGTTGGTCAGAGCTACCTGGCTTATTTCACTCGCCATTTGTTGGATACTGATATAGTACTGTTTTAATCCAGTCTTCTGGAACTTCTCTGCAGTTCTGAGATATGTTAAAAATCAGCATTAATTGTTCAAGGAGCTGCTAGGCTGTCGTAAAACCCTTAGCTACGAGTTAGCCATATATATACTGATTGAAAAATATCTGACTGTAGTAGCTGTTGTTGAATGTCTTCCTGAGATACTGTTGAAAATGTACTATATCCTAATCACTTGATCAGAGCAGGTTATCCTGTTTTCTTTCCTAAATGCAGAAAGTAATTATTTATTGAACTTTTCAACTTCTTCTGCCTGATTTGCGATGGATACAATTTATAGATCCTCTGTTGTTCCTAGTATGTCTTGAAACTCATTTAAATTATCCTTAAATCTTCCAACAATTGATTTCTTTTTTCATCTATTTGCTCTTCATATAAACCTGATGTATCTCCTAGCTTCATTATCTTCTTTAAATATTAGGATTTTTTTAACTATTTTTAAAATTTGTGTAGATTTTTCTTAGATTTGGAAAAGTGTTTTTGTGGGCATTAGAAACAAGACTTCCAAACAGCTTTCATTTCCTGTGAGAATTTTTGTGTTCAAATTCTTTTCTCAATATGATTTAGCTTAGAATTATTTTCACATTCTGAAATTGGTCTTTTAAAAATATAAAATCTGTCTTTGAGTTTGGGTTGTGTGCCATCATTTTTGTCGCAAATGTGTCAAACCATGATAGATTGACTTTTAAATTCTCTGATTTTTAGTTCCACAATCCGTTGTCTGTCTTCAAGATGAAGTTTAATTAGTCACTTAGGTGTGTTGACTGTCTTAAGGATTTTTCGATTTAGACATTTTAATGTAGTTTTAGAAATTCCATGAACTTTTAGAACTACCAGTTTCATGATGTTGTTTACATATGTCACATGATGTCAGTGCCTACTGAGAAGATGGAATATTTTTCTCCCCTTCACCTTAGTGATAGGAGCTTATGGGGATTAGTCATCCTGTTCTTCAGCCTGACTTGATTGTCTGTTGCACACAACAGTGAGGAACCCACTAGGACTTTGATTCACACTACTTACTATCCATGACTGCTTAGTCACGATCATTGGCTTCCAATTTGGCAGCAATGCAGATAATGTTGGGATTTATTGCAAAGAAAAACCCATGCCTCTTGACATGGAATGTCACTAATCTAGAAAAAACACACAGAATAGCAGTGTAGTAGTATATTGGAAATTAAAGTTTTATCACTGTGGATTTATTTGTAAGTAGGTAACAGAAGTGGGAACACACCCAAACACCTTAAAGATCATGGCTAGGCTTCGCGAACGAAGATTTGAGACCTTAAAGATAGTGGGCTAGCATGTCAGACACTGATGGACCCAGATTTTGCCTCAAGACTATAAACCCTCTGTTCCACCGTATGTGTCTGGTCAGTTCTCGGGGTCTGTAGTTAAAAAGACAACTTCAAGGAAAAGAAATAATCACGTTATCAGGAAAACATTAGAAGTTCAAGATCGTAGTCCTCATCAGCTGTACATTAAGGCTCATGAATCCTTCCTGATGAGATTATGTACCCTGTGCCTGGACTTTCCTGTCTATTTTGTTTTCATTAATTGTATCAGTTAATGTTTATTGGAGGAAAGAGATTAGGACTAGGGAAGTGCTTGTCCCCCACTACTCTGTACTGGTGTGGGCACACCTTGAGTACGGTGTCCAGTTCTGGGCCCTTCACTGCAAGAAAGACATTGAGGAGCTGGAGCATGTCCAGAGAAGGGCAGTGAAGTCTGGGAAGGGTCTAGAGATTAAATCATATGAGGAGTGTCTGAGAGAACTGGGATCGTTTAGCCTGGAGAAGAGGAGGGTCGGGGGAGACCTTACCTCTCTCTACAACTACCTGAAAGGAGATTGTAGCAAGGTGGGGCTTGGCCTCTTCTCCCAGAGAACTAATGACAGGACAAGAGGACATATCCTCAAGCTGCACCAGGGAAGGTTTAGGCTGGACATCAGGAAGAATTTCTTCATTGAAAGGGTTGTCAAGCATTGCAGTGGGCTGCCCAGGGAAGTGGTGGAGTCACCATGCCTGGAAGCATTCAAGAAATGACTCAGTGTGACACTTAGTGCTATGGTTTTGTTGATATTGTAGTGTCTGCTCAAAGGTTGGACTCTATGCTCTTGGAGGTCTTGTCCGACTTTATTGATTCTATGAATTGATATTAAATAAATGCATTTCTTAAAGCAGAGGATATAATAGTATACTCTTGGATATTACCTTTCTAAATCAAGCTATTATATGTGAAGAGATGAAGTAAAAACCAGTAGTGTCCTTCTTTCTTTCGCTTTAATTACAAATACGACCTTTCAACAACTTCCAATCTGCTTTAACATGTGACCAGTAACCAAAGCGTTACACGGCCACTGTTTTCTACTGGTTTTATCACTGTACTACAGTAGCAATCAAGAAGAGAGAACTGACACATTTATGGCCTGTGGCTATGCAATTAGGAGAATCAGTACTGGATTACATCATCTTAAAGCAGATTTGTTGTGAGTGAACTAAGTTAACTTTCACACCCTGGGTATCACAACAGTTTTAATCTTTTAGTAACATCTTGTGTAAAAATTAATCATAAGCTTGACTGGATTATTTTTGGCATCCAGGGAAACATTAGGAAAAGCTGTTCTTGTGCAGTTTTTTGATACGTGGAGGATATGCCATAAATTGTCCCATTTTGCTTCACTGTTTGCACAGTGTAATCACAGTGGTCTCAGTAAATGACATGTAAGTAAAATTCTCTGTACGTCATTAAAATGTGTTACTTAAAAATGGATAATGAACAAAATAATAGATTTGGCATCAGTGTTCCAGTAAAAAAACCCCAACACTTGTTCCTCTAGCTCTGAACAGGAACGTTCAGTTTCGGGAGTTATGTAATGTAGAAAGTTATGTCCCTCATTATGTAGAAATTTTGTTTTATTTTAAAAGTTAAAGGCCCTTCAGTTTGTGCTGCATAGCTGTATAAAATGCAGCATTGGCAGAGAAAATTTTGTTTACAGGGAAGTTTTTACTGCAGTAAAGGTGATGAATGTCATTGGAGTGCCCTTTCTGTCACCTCATGTACTTGTATCAGAGACATTACTAATTTGGCAGGCAAAACTCTTTCACATCTATCCTCCTCTGGGGCTGGATGATTGCCCTGAATTCCTGTCTGTGTGAGTTGGCATTAACATGTACTAACTATTGAGCTTACGTCAGTGTTATCTAAGCCTGGCAATATACCCTTAAATCTGTGAGCACAGAGAAATGACTTTTGAAGCACTATTTCATATGGATTTATAGGAGATTTCTTTGTTTCAGTCATGTTTATATAGCATTGCTCAAAAATTACTAAGGTAAATTGAAAGGTTTGTATGTACTTTTTTAATGTATGTATGCAAAATAACGTATATATACATATATATAATGTATATATAAATACAATACATGCATGTATTATATTATATTGCATGTCATTTTCATTAAGATGCTGTTTTCTATTCACTGATAAAATATGGGCTATATGCCAGAACAACAAGTTAAGGTAGGACCCAATGGGGGATGATTAAGACTAGGAGCTCATAGTGGTGTGGCTTTTCATTTTGGTGTATTGAAAGTTCTTCACCTAAATGGATTTTTTTTTTTAATCAGCAACTAGCTTTCTCTGAAGTGTTCCATTAATACCTGAAGACTATCCTCAAATAAATAAATCTGAGAAATTGTCTAGAAACAGTTTAGTCTGTTTTTATGTTAACAGTAACTGCAAAGCAGTTGTCAATACTTGTCAAAAATGCTAAAAAATACCACCCAAATTGCCTGAAAAGGATAGATTTTAAACACAGGAAATTACTATTGTCCCCACGTTTCCCCCCAAAAAGAGATATGCACGCTCTTGCATTTGTTTGCTAGAAGAAGAGCAGACTACTTGTTGGATTTATGATGAGCTTCCCTGAGACAGTTTACCAGAAGGTAACATAGCTAAGCAAATCTTTGTGCATACTAAAGATTTTTTCCTGTGGGGTCATTAATGTCACACAAAGACTTCAGCTTGGCAGGCATGAGCTTAGTTAACTTCAAGACTGGATTTATGTTTCTCATTCCTATATGCTTAGTCCAAAGTGTTGTCAAATACAGCAGTAAAATGATAAAGTGGCTATTGGAAAAAAAAAGGCAAGGAATTAGACTCCTGTGCTTACTTAAAACTGGTAAATTGCAAAGATGACATTTTATGACAACAATTCGTGGCCTGTTGACATTGTTTAAAAGAAGATTAAAAATTATGATATAAAATGGAATTAGAGGAGCTACATAATTCCGTATTTGTAGGGAAGCAAGTATGGCAATACATGGCTTCAAACTGAAAGAGTGTAGGTTTAGATTAGATATTAGGAAGAAATTCTTTACTGTGAGGATAGTGAGGCATTGGAACAGGTTGTCCAGAGAAGTTGTGGATGCCCCATCCCTGGGAATGTTCAAGGCCAGATTGGATGGGGCTCTAGCAGCCCGGTCAAGTGAAAGGGCCGTTGCAACTAGATGATCCTTAAGGTTCCTTCCAATTCAAACCATTCTATAATTCTATGATAATTATCAACAGGTGACTTTGAATCATAGGAACTGCCATTTCTTCTCTAGACAGCTGCAAGTAAGTGGTTGAAAATAGCTGTGGAGTGATGTAAGATTAGCTTTGTTTGCATGAAATTGTCAAACAGATGGGAAGACTTTTTTCTGTGGGGGGCTTGGCATGAACTTGGAAGAGTTATAACAGAGGAAGTGGGCAGGTGTTGTTTTCCCCGAAAGCAATTGTGAAAGAATAAGTACTACAAGGTTATTTGTCTGGCTAAGAATAGGTAAGATAACAAGGCAGTTTCAAGGTTTGAAGATCATAACTTAAATATATCAGCATGTGGTGATACTTGCAATGAATTGAATCCTGCTGCCTGCGGGTAAGGAACATGAGTGCACATCCAAGGTCTGTAGTAGGAGAGGCAAAACACAAAAGAAAAACAGGGAAACGGACTGCACAACAGGCAGCAGAAGGAAGACCTGAAAACTAGGAATCGATCTAGTTCTGAAGAGTCAAGTTCAAACACATGGAGCCTACATTACTTTGTATAGGGAGGATTATGCAGGTAAAACATTGCACAGCAGCTCCTCACTTCATTTTGTAACATTCCTCCCCATCAATCTGCCTTTGCACCAGGCTGCCCAGTGTATTTGTTCTAAACTATGGTATTTAGTGAGCTTTCTGCCATGGGTAATTTTTCTCCTATCCTCTTACTTTTATACCAAGGTGCCTTTAACAAAAACTGTTTCCTTCAGTATTGCTGGAGAAGATTCTACTTTAATTGCAGCAGTTGACAGTTAATGTGTAGACAACCGTACCCTGTAAATGCTTCACAGAGAATAAAACACCAACCTTTATTTCATGTATTTATTTTGCCCTTTTTAATGTCTTAAATGAAGGTATTATATGGTCAGGATTCACTGAAATGGAGTGGTAAGTTCCTGAATAGGGCTATAAGTTTTCTTTGATGTGCCTGGGTAGTAGCTGATCTTTTTAACCAGTGGAGTCACCTTTTAGAAAGTTTGACTTACTAATAAAACATCTGTATAATAGTGAAATATGTTGTATGGTCACTGATGGCCTAAGCAGCCTCCAAATTATTAGCCAGAAAAGCAAGCAAACTATATTTCTGGCAACATCTGGTGGAGTTATGCTGGAATGGGCAGAAAGGGCATTCCTTTTTACTGCCATACAAAAACCTTATCACTATTTGCAGTTTTTCTATCTTATCATATGGTATGAATATTGTATCACTACCATACAGAGGTGTTAGCTTATCTACTCATACTTCTCTAAAAGGTGTTACCATTAAAGTGTCATAAAGCTGTTCAAAACCACAAATATTTCTGTATCATATCAATCTTGTGAATGGCTAGTGAAAAACTGCTAATCAGAAAATATAATGTATTTTCCAATGAACACACTGCAGCAAAACCAACTTAAATCTTTTGGGGCAATATAACTTTGTTTTCAGTTGTGGTTTAAATAAGGAACAATTGAATTGCCACAGGCTTTCCACTTTAGGAACAATTTCTGAGGTATATAAATTCAATAGCATTGTCTCTTTCTAGAAGTGACAGCCTCTGGAGCTATTTTCCGTGCTTGGCCATACCTTCATAAGGAGTCTCTAATATCAGGAGGTGAAAGTCATTCCAATTTGGGTAAGACTGATGTATCAGCCCGGAGACAGAAAATGTGTCTTCAGAGAGAATTACATTCAAGTAAGTTTCCAGAATCAGGGGTTTTGAAGACAAGGGTTGTAAGGAATGTCCAGAAGGATGGCTAGCCAAAGTCAGATCACTAAACTCTATTAAACTTCTAGAGACAGAAGTAGTACTTCTTTTACTCAATAGACAAAATGCTTCCACAGCAACCATGGGATGGAGCTTGTGCAGAGTCCACATCAACACTAGGGATATATTGATCAGATACCCTGTGTATGTTCCTGCAACAAGTAATTATTCTGTTAGGTAAAACACATACTTTTCCAAACTTTTTCAGTGGTTTTGCTGTGTCTGAAAACTGAGCCACTGAAAAGTTTAAATCCTCAAACCACATCTTTCTGTCAGCCAAAAGTTAGTAATGGACAACATTAAACAACTTGAATGCAGGACAAAATTTCAGGTATTCATAACTCACCTCACATCACCTGATACTTTCTATTATTCTCTGAAATACCTTGCTTAGACTTTGTGTGTCGCCCTTGAAATGTCAGTACTTTTGTTGTGTGGAGTGATATATCCATTTACTTTTGCAGAGATTCTGTTGTGGTTGTAGTCTAACTAATACCTCCCCAAAGAAATCAGCTCTTATCTGCCTTCTCTCTGGAACTTGGTGAAGATATCATAGTCTGTAGGAAATAAGGTTAGAACTGAACTCCAAAGGTCATCTAATCTATCCCCATTACCTCAATATCACCTCCACGGAACGTGGCAATGGCATCTACTCCTTTTTTATATTGTAATTCTTCCCTGCTTCATGCTGACAGAAACAGCATTTTTTGAAAATGCAGGTGTTATTGATGGAACAACTTCTCTCTTTTTGTGGAGGGAAGAATCAAAAACGTTTCTTGTTCTCTGTCTGTGCCATGAAGAAGGATTTCTGGATCATGTGCTAATACGACCAGTCTAATCTATTCTCAGTAGTATTTCTGAAGGAGAGCAATCTAAACAGCCCTAAATGTAAAAATCCGTTTGTTTTTTTTTTTGTCAAAATACTCTGCATTGCAAATTGCAAGAATGACATGGATGGAATTCTCTTTGAAAAAAAAGGTTAGTTTTGGGGCATTTTCTGGTTTGGAAAAGAGCCAAACATTTGTTCGATTTTATGTCAAAAAGTCTCCTTTGAAAATTTTGAAATTTCAAAATTTGCTCTTCAAAAACCAACCTTTACTTAGAAATTGAACTTTATAAGCAAAACAAAGACTAGAATCATAATTCCATCTTTTAGAATATTTAAATAAAGTATTTTCTTAAGGTGAATTCCTTTAGTTGTTGTTGGGTTTCCTTCTTTAGATTTTCAGTGTGTGACAATTTTAGACCAGGATCTAGATTAGAATGTTCCATAATGCCGTGATGTGAAAAATATCCAAAGGCTAGCAGAGACTTGAAAGTGTAAAGATAGTGGTACACTTGAAGAAAATGTTGTTTCTTGGTAGTTCTGTCCAGACAATAATGTGACAAAATCACTTGTCATGTCTACTATAATGCAGGTCTAGATTTCTATATTCTTTGATTGAAATGTCTTACACCAGATGAGTGCAACTTGATATACCTTAGATTTGATTTTGAGTTTCATTTGGTAGCCATTCATAAAGAAATACCTACATTTATGGGTATCAAGTTATAGGCAGGTAAGAACTGAGGTACTTCTGAAAATTTAGTTCTTAACAAGAAGATGCAGAACAGGCTTTCATGTGCAAAAGCAAATATTTCATTCTCAGATAAAAATTTGAATGTTCTTTTCTTCTGTCTTTACCTTCCTAGTTTCAGACTGGAAAAGATTGTTATGATCATTGACAATGTATCTCAAGAAGAGATAAACATCCACAGCTTTGAAAATCTGATCCTATAGAGCCAGGGTGTATCACTCTCTCATCTCCTTCTCTGATCTATTGCAATACCACTCTTGAGTGAATCTGAAGTGAGGATATTGTAATTCTTCAGACATTCCTGAAAAATTAATTTGATCCACAATCCATAATGTGCTTTTGTTTGAAAATTGGCAAAAGACGTTAATTTTAGTAATTGTGTCAGAAGGTGTCATTGACCTTCCTTTCTAGATCGATGTGAAACCAGCATATCACAACTCAGAAGACTTCTTATAATAGCTAAATGTTTTTGTTGCGCACTGAAAATCACAAAGTATGAAAATTACATGTTTTATTTTGCTGGTGTTTTGAATTAGAACTTGATGGCCTTTATTTTGAAGTATTTAAAACATTATCTTGCTATATTCAATAAGACTGAATGAGAAGGTTGTGTGGTGTCACTTTATACAATTGCCTTTTAATTTCTCATTTCCTTCTTGGCAAGTAAATACAATTTCTAAACGTAATTGGTGTAATTATATGCGTTGAGCAACTTTATGTTGAACTTTGTGTTATATCACATTTTCCATTTATATAGTTGATTTTAATTGTATATTACAGTCTTTAAAAGTGAGTGCTCGATTTCTTCTCTTGTAGGAGAGGTTGACTGTTGTTGAACTCAGCCGTATCTCCTAATATCGTAAAAAGCATCCTTTTCTACAGTAGTATTCTTTTATCTACTTCGTATTAAAAAGAATATGACTTTGTTTAGCATTCACGTGTCTTAAAAAGTAACTTAATCAAAATTTTGCACGTATTTCCACTGAAGGCACATAATCATTATAAGCATGCAATAGTTTAACTTCAAAAAAGCCTACGCTAAGGTTAGGGGAAAAAAAACCCCAAAGCATTGACACTTTTGATGGTTTTTGGTTGGTTGGTTGGTTGGTTTTTTGTTTTGTTTTATGTTTTTGGTTTTGGGTTTGTTTTTTTTTGTGTTTTTTTTGTTTTGCTTTGGTTTGGTTTTGGGTTTTTTTTGTGCCATTATTTCCTTTCATATCCCTGTTATGGAAATTTTGGTATTTCCCATAAGCTGTTCATCAGCATGTTCCTTACAGCTTTCTCTTCTGGTTGAGATAATGTACAATCAGTTTTTAAATTTTTCAACAAAATTTATGCAGACTCTTTGTATTCCACTGAGTATTGGTGACTTTACTGCTTTGTGAAATATTCAACGAAACAGAAAGTTGGTACGTAGAAAACTTTTTTAAGTGTATTAACCTTAAACCCCTGTCTTTTAAATAGTACTCTGAAAAGTTTGTATTTGCTCATATTATCCCCAGCTTCATGTTTGCAGTTTCCGTTAAAATTGTTTCGTAGGACATCTACACGTCTTTCTAAAACACACCGTATATTCAAGAGTGAGGGCACATTTTTACATCGTTACAAGGATATGTGGGTGAAATTGTGCATCACTGTTGCCTTTTTAACGTCTTTGCAGTTCACAGGTACTGTTTAGATTCAATTGTCCTCCAGGATCTCTGTATTTGATGATTGTGCTGAGTCAGAGAAAGGGGGAAAAAAACCACCAAACCCCATTGCCTAGAGTTAGTAAGACCATTTTCATGCACAAAGAACAAGGCAAAAGCTTCTGTAGGTAATTCTTTACAAGAGTAAAGTGGGTATGCCATGCTGCTAGTGATACTGTGTTATGTGAGCTACTGGAAGTAAAAACCTATTGTGTGTAATATAGAAAAATGACATTAGATTCCATTAAAACAACTGTAGATCTGAAATTTTAGTGATTTTGATGTACTTTTTTTTTTCATGAGCTCTTAATTGTAATACTCTGCATCAGGAATATTTAAAAATTATCTTAGCAACGTTGTTGAAAAGTCACGTACATAAGCAGTTTTAAAAGGATGAAAGCTGTTCTTCTATTTTAGGTCAGTCAAATCAATATGAATGTCTTCAGGTTCTTCAACAATTAGCAGCAGCTGAAGGTTTCTCTCTGCCTTTTCTTCTGATAGTTTGTCTGCAGCAACAGGAATGAGGTGTTAAAGCAGCAGCAGGAGGAGGTAGAAATACCAGTGATAATTTGATCTAATATAATTTATTTAAGACATTTTATGTTGACCTCACTTAGGATATTAACTGCAGATATATTAGTATATTTTAAAGCAAATGATAACACCATTTTAAGAAGATCACTTTCATCAGTAGTTTTTTGATTCTGTAGTCACTATTTACTTTAGAAAGTGCTACCCAGAAAACAAATGAAACAAACCACTCTAAAATTTCTACATATAGTTTGTGGCACAGAAATAGTAGTTCCAAATTTCCAGTGCATAAACGGTGAGCAGTTTGACTTAAAGTAAGTGTAAAGATTTGTCTCTTAGGAATTACCAAAATATATTACTCCTTTGCTTGAGTATTTGCTGAAGATCCTAACAAAATACCTATTTCTTACACACCATACTAAAATCCTATGTATAAAAGATTTTTAAAGGCTCACAGATTTTCTTTTGCTGTTGTTCTCCAGAACTGAAATTTTCTTATTCTGCAAGAGCTGATGAATAATGTTCTTCTATAGAGTATTCCATAGACAATGTCCTTCTTCCAAAATTGCTGCTACCTCCTGTTGCTCTCAATGGGATTGAAGCCACAGTTGCCCTCAGCAAAGATACACTTCTGCAAAATGACTAATGCTTCCCATTGTTTTCAATATGAGTGGAACTGCTCTTAGATAGAATAATTGTTCCTGAAGCAAAAGAAATAACAAAAAACTTAAGACAGCAGCAGTGACTATACCAGAGATACAGGATTAAGATGTTAATTTGTCTTTTACAAGTAGTTTTGCTTAATCTAAAATTGCAAATACTGTTATGTGAGAGTTGTAAGAAGCTGCAAGATTGGTAAAACTAAAATGTTATAGGAGATACAGCTGAGTGTAGTAATATATTTATTTCTGTCAGTTTCTTGGGGTTTTATCGTTTTTATTTTTTAAATTTGTTTTCAATACACAGATGTGTACTGTTTTTACCTTTCATCATCATTTTACCTTGCCTTTTCCATTGCCTTGCATTTAATACAGTTCTTCTAGAGGGAGTCGTTACCAAAAAAATAATGCAGAGAACAAATATTCAGGAGAGCAAATTAGATGCCACTCTAAGTTATTCAGAAATGTAAGGAACAAATTATTATAATCTACTAATATATGTTATACTAATTAAAATTATCATCAAATAAACCAAAAATGTAGTTCACTGGTATAATCTAGTTATTATAAATAAAAAAATTATTACAAAAATTTTATTATAAATGCAGTGACCATAACTCACATTTTGTTTATTAGTAGATGTTTAGTGTATTTTATTGTGTTTTAAGTCAGTAATATTAATAGTTCAAGGATGCTTCAGGTACTGCTATGAGACTTAGGAATGTTTTGGGACTTTTAAGTGGTTTTTCCCATTTTAGTAAGTAGCTTTTTCTTTTTCAACTTGTTTCAAGACTTACTGTGTATCTGACAAACTAAGAACAAAAAGAAGAGTAATCATTCTTTAAAATCATTAAGAAGTAGTTAATACCAATGCTTATAAAGGGGGAAAATGGAATACCCTTCTTTGTATTACTGCTTTCAGATATCTGAAAATAGAGTGTTTGCTGCTGTTTGATCTCTTGACGTCAAACTGCTTTTTGCTGGAGGCAACAATGCCAGTAGAGCATTTTGACCTTGTTTTCTTCTATTTCGTCCTTTTTCATGCCGTTTGTTAACATAAACAGGAAATGCACATATTTTTAAATGACAGTTACAAAACTAAGGACATATATTATTTCTAAAGAGCAAAACAGAAGAGATTTTTTTTTTCCTTTTGCTAGGATATTTTGTTAGTGAAACTTGTATTGATGACTTCAAAGCATAAACAGTAAGCTCAATAAAGGACTATAACACATAATCACGAAAGAAGAAATGTAAGAGTTATAAAAATAAGAAAAAAAGGAGGAATGCTTGCATTCCCTGTCATTTTCCTGAGTGCAACTTAAGGGACTTCAGCAAACTCTTCCCTGGTTTTTAGTGATGAAAGATCAGATTTATCTCCTGTCTGTTTAATTTCCTTGTTCACATTGTTGGTATTTATGATTCTAATAACACAGAAGCGTTAAGATCTCATAGCCATAAAATAGCTTACTGTCTGCATTTTGTGACCTCTTTTTGTATAATTGCAGTAAAGCAGTAGCCATAAAATGTCAAAATTAATTCACCAAGGTTATTTAAATCCTGAGTTTATAGGTTGGAAGGGAAAAGGATGTCCCAGGATAAGAAATGTGTTGTCTTTCCTGTGCTGGGATAATCTAGCAATCAGCCCAAGAAAAGAATGGAGGGCCAAAAGATAATACTCTAGTTTGTTCTATAATACAAGCTCTTGCAAAAAAAGATGGTAATATTTACTGACCACAGCATAACTAAATTTAGCATTTGTTTGTGAAACAACAAAAAAAAAAAAGGAAGGAAAAAATGAACTAAGATGGAGGTACTAAGAAAGGACTAAGTCATTAAGCCTATGTGGACATCTTCAGGAATTTTTAGGCAGGTTATATATGAAAGAATAAATCTTCTAACAAAAACAAATCTCATCTTTGAAGTAGTTATATCAGAGAGGTGGATAGAAAATATTTTACTTCAATTTAATCATTTCTTTGGGCTTCTTGAAATGATTAGGGATTTTCGATAGAGGGTTTTGCCTTTGGCCTTGCTCAGATGGGCGAACCAGTAAGCAAAACAGAACACTTAACAGTGTTAAGTGTTAAGGTGATGTAGACATCACATTATGATGGCATCAAAACTTGCATGAGCTCTTGCAAGGAAAAGTATATTCTACTATTCTCTTAGATGAACATGACAGTACAGGACCAGAGGAAACTGAGTGCTCTTCATGAAAAAACTTCTTTAAAATGGATTATTTTGAAAAACTGTGTGGGTTTCACCTGGAGAAGTGTGTGTTCCTGTAATTAGTCAGAGTCGTATTAAGAAGGAATAATGTTTCCAAACTTTGCATATGTGACTATCAGATGTGTTGATTTATGGGTTCTGAATGCCCAACTATCTCTCTATTGAATGCATGATATATTTATGCAACATCTTGCTACAGAAAAGAGCAGTTATTTCTGGGCTGCAAAATGAAGCATGCAGCAAAAAATTGGAATCCTTGACTAAAAGCACAGTTTTTAACGTGGGGCAGCTACCATATGCAGGTAAACTACAGACCATTTAAGAAAGTAGTTTCGGACTAAGAGAGCACACACAGGTGTTTTTCATGCACATCTAAAGAAAGGATAGTATCTTAGGATGATTGTGTCCCAGAATACCCTTGTGTTCACAGGGTCCAAATTCAAAGTAGTTAAAAGAATAAGATGAAACCAAATAATTTGTGGTTATTTGTTTGAATTGTAATAGTTTGTAGACTGTTAAAACTTAGGTGATGAGGTTAGAGATCTAGTGACCTTTGGGTGCTATCATAGACAGTGGAAAAGGTAGCCATTTCCAGAGTACAGTTCAGAAAACCTTTCTTAGATCTCTGCTCTGACAAGCCCCTTCTTTCTGTGTGGATTATCTAGAAGCCAAGGCTAAAAACATTTCCTAATATTACTGCTTAAGTCATGTGGCTAAACTTAGGGTGCAAAACCACTCTTCAATACTTGAGCATATAGTAAAAGATATTGTGAAGAGCAGTAAATGAAAAAGATAAAGAGGAGGCAAGGCAGAATCCACCACAAAGCAATGAAATTACTGTTTGAAGGCAATGTGGAAAGTCCATATTTATTCTGGGAATAGAATGTGGATTTGCACCTTGACTTGCGTGAAAACAGTTGAGTATGACAATACCTTACACAGAGGTGAAAATAAAAAAAGATAAGGTCTAAGTCACTTGCTTATGGTCACATGGCCAGTGTGTAGCAGATTCAGGAATTACAGAAGGGGTTTTTTTTTTTCCCAAGTCATATTTGCTGTCCTACATTGACTTCAGTGCAGATTTCTCTAAGTCTTAGGTTTTACTCTTTCTCTATTAAACTGACAGTTTTCTGATGGATCTAGAGTTGTTGTGAAATGCTAAATAGGAGTCATGGAATATAGCTGTATGCTTTTTTGTAAAACAACTGGATTTTTCCTACTCTGTCAGAAAGAACATGTCAAATTCAGTAGTGACCATTCCTCATGTTGCAGAAAAGTAGAAATCCCTTCGATGTTCCATCCATTCTTACAGTACTTCCTGTGAAGAGACTCTTGCTGTGAACCTGCAGAAGTCAGTGCATTGTCTGACACATGATACAGAATGATCTTATTTAACATGTGCAATTATGAACACTCTTAATGGATCAGAAGACCCCTTTGTCGTAACTGGTTTAAATGGTATTAATTTTTACAGCAAATTTATATTAGAATTTTCTGGTGCATATGGTTTCAGAATGGAGCTACAGGGTTGGATATAATGAAGTAAATCAAATGTGGTTTCACTGGAAATAGTGCTCTCATATATGCAGAGGTGAGGATCTTTCTACTATTTAATGATGTTATATCTTGCTGCATTGTTATTTTTCTAGGTCTTTTCAGATACTTCTATGTAGTACTTACTTTCTTCTTCAGTTGCATTCCTTTCCAAAGTTACTAATTGTTATGCCAGTTTGAGCTTTTTTAGGCAACTGAGAGTATTGGAATAATGCATACCATTCTGTGTTCCATCACTTTGGGATATTGAATGCCAAATATAAGAGAGGTGCAGGAAGATAGAAAAAGAAAGTAAGAAAGAAAGATTATTTTATGTTGCCTGCCAAAACCCTTTCTGATAATTTTAGCCATTATTTTTAGTTTTATTGGGCTTGTTGTATCATTTTTATTGCATTCAGTGTAGATGAATGAAATAAAGCAAAATGATTTATCAAGTCCTTGCCACGATGTAGATCAGAATGAAAGGCAGGTGACTCATCTAATTTGCAGAGTGACACAAGATTAAGAACAGATTGCTTTAGTGTAACAACACTTCTTTATTTTTAACTTTGCATTAGCATAAGGAACTCATATATGCCATAGTAAAGAAGTAATCTTTCCTTTCATATATGTGTATGTGCATATGCATGTAGTATGAAACCCTGAATCATACTGATTTCTATTTTTGTGTAAGTATTATTAATGATTCTACCTTTCTATTTAGGAAATACATATCTCAGAAACAGAATGAATTTAAGCCAACTAATATACTTTAGACTATATTGTATTGTCATAATGTGTCTCTAAATTTAATATTGACTTCATTCTTTTTTTTTTTTTTTTTTTCCAAACTTTTTTTCAGTACTTATTTAACCAAAGACATACGTAATAGTTAAAAATTGAAGTATGCAGTCAAGGTGCATGGCCACATCAATAAAAATTTGTTGGAATATTTGGGAAACTATGCAATGGTGTACGTTCCATTAGTACTTGATGCAATCACATGTCATGGCATATACAGTTTCCTGGATGTTATATTAGAATTGCTTATTACATAAACATAGAAGAGGTTATGTATCTAAGTAATCCATTGTTCCGTCACTGATTCATATTTTTGTCATTAGTAGTATGCTGTCCATTATGTAACTGATATTTAGCAATACGTAATATCATGATTTTATTTTTTTCTATTTTTTCTTTTTTTTTTTTTTTTTTTTTTAGAAAATAACTTTTTAAAATATACTTCCTTGAGGATTTTGGAAGGAACCACTCATTTCTATGTCTTCCAGTAACCAACTTTGTTGTTTCAAGACACGCTTTTTGTGCTTCCCAGGAGTAGTGTCCTATTGCAGTAACTGTATGTTCCAACAAGTGATAACTAGACCTCTGAAAATATTTTTGGATTATTTGAGTTACCCAGAATATGTAGTTTGAAAATATTCTCCTCAAGAGGGGACTGTTCTGCAAAAAATCACACTCAAGATGCCATGTTCTGAAAATGCCACTACTTGAGTTATACGTTAAACTGCAGCTAATACAAAGTGCATCCGTAATCCTTAATTAATGTACCTTGTCAAGAGCAGCTCTTGTCAAGAACCTCTCAGGTTTGTTTTACACTTCTCCCATACTACATATAAGCAGATGCTTTTACACTATAGAATTTTCCCAATGATATGATGGATTATATTATGTAAATTTTGCACAGTTAGAGCTATCGTGCTGTTACCAGACTACACCAATTTGTTGAATTTTTATTTTGCAAAGTCCACACCTGTTAGTAATTTTAGGAAAATATGAAGAAAATACGCTACGAAAAATCTTTTGAATTTGCTCCTTTTGACTGATTGCAATGAACTAAGTCACATTTCTAATTTCTGTTTTATATCATTTTTCGAAAGCACAGTTTAATCTGTTACTACTGTCACTTCTATCTTTTCAAACAGTGTCAGTAAAAGTGAGGCAAAAGTTATATATTAAGAAGTTAAACATCTACTTGATGTTGTGTACTACCTGTTTGAAGGATAGGAAATAACAGTGTTATAATGCATTATGTTCAGGCTGAGTAATGATACTTCATGATTTTAGTGTGATAAAATAAATATTCTGGGTCTAGCTTCTTTTGACTTTTGGGAATATTCAGATTTGTATATGGATTTAAGTTTAGATTAAGTTTAGAGCCAGACTTTTCCTATGAAGGCAATCATTAATTTGATCATCAAACTAGAACAGAGAAAGCTGCTTTTCTATCCTTACTTGCACTGAGATTTTTCTTTCGTGATAACAATGGCATATGTAAAGTGAAGCCTAAAGAACTTATATGCACAGTAATTTACTAAAACTCAAATTTTCTCATGCATCTTTTAGAAGCTATTTTATGTCGTAGAATCTAATTAATTGCACTCTGAAGTTCTTTGGAGGTATAGAATTTGAGTACCAGTGAGATCATTCACTTTGCAGTGGAAAATGCCAAAAGGGATACTTTTTGCTTGAACACTTATGCTTGACAAATTGTCTTTATTTTTGTGTGAACTGTGAGGTTCTGTTTTAATAAATGAAGTGTTGTAGTCACTTAAAAATAAACCTTAGAGTTTCTTCTATAAAATTCAGTACATAGATGAGGAAATCAGCCATTGTGTTGTAAAAAATGATTTGCAAGCAATGCGGCAGTGTTGTCTAAATTACAGTCCACTAAATTCTTAGGCAAATCTGGATGTAGTTAATAGCGAATGCTTCCTGTAATCTTTAATATTGTTCTTCTGTAGTCCCTGAGTGACTGCTGAAATGATAGTCGCCTTTGAGAAGATCTTAGCAAAATGTTTTCTCTTAATGACTATGTTCATACACAGTGACCTAGTCAGGTCTTTTATGGCAACCGTCCACTTTAATCGATTATTTTTACTGTGCTAATATTTTTGTGCAAGAGTCCAAACTATGTTTCACACTTTCAAACATTTTGCTTATAATTTTAAAAATATTTGCAGAACTCTTTAATCTCACATTTGTAAATGATAACTCTTGAGAGCTGGGTATTCAAATCCAACTTTTATTTAGTTTCTCTTGAGTTCTCTGGTAGTTGTTATTGAACTTAGAGAAGTTGTTAGGTATCCAAGGGAAAAGCTTGTAGAAAATCTGGCCTTCTCTGCACAGCAGATACAACTTTCCAATTCACAGATGTGCCAAAAGTATGAGATCTGCATGTTATTTAGTGTGCTAAAGAAAGGAGCATTGCTAAATTTTCCACAGACTCTAACTTACAGATTGCAGGGACTTTAGAAACAGGCTGTTGTCAAGTATCCAGAGAGCAGCGTTAGTGCCTCCATGGGTTTCAATTCTCTAGCACTCCTAATCCATCCGCTTTGCAGGTATAAGCAAGAACTGCAGTATATTCTTCTTTTTATGCCATTGTATTCTTCCTTTCTCTTCTTTTCTGCATTTTAACCCAACCAGGACCACCTTCGTGACTGATCAGTTGATATTCAAGGCATGACCCATAAGCACCCTCATCTATTCCACTTCCTTTCTCCTCTAAAACCTTTCCCTCTGCTCTCCCTTTCTGCTTCTCTCTCCCGCTTTAGTTCAAGGGATATTGTTGGTCAGAATAGTGCTGAACCATTTAAATGCACAACAGGACGTTGCTGGGCTGTGCTCCACGTTACCTGCACAGGGTCCAGTGTCTTCTGTTGAGAGGGGAGGTATCAAAAGCCAAAGCAGATCTCTGCTAGTCAGTGTGTGCAGCGGGAGAGCAGAGTCTGTATCTCTGACTTCACTTACGGATCTCTGCACCCTGGACACATGCAGTTTCCCATCTGTATTTTTTCCAAATGTTAAACCATCCGGGAAAGTATCCAGAAACTCTGCTGCGTTTAGTGCTGCAGACCTAGAATTGCTCATTTGGAAGTTTTTCAGACCTGTCTCCTGGCATCTGTCACCGTGTTTTCAGTACTGCCTGGGGTCAGCTTGACGGGAACGCGCACCTATGCACTGCCGCGCGGGGAGGAGGCGGTGGTTGCTCACCGGCAGCTCTCCAGGTACAATTTGAAATCGTTCCTGGTCTGCCGGGTTCGGTTGCAGTTCTGTGGCTGAGAGCAGCCTAGCGGATGGGAAATGTGCTATCTTACATATCCTTCAACTGAGCAGGAGGTTAGGTGGGGCTTGTGTATGCTGTCTGTAGTTGTGGGAGGGGGGAAACTGCCTCTAGCCTTGAGCGGCTCTTCATGCGAGTATTCGTCAAGACAAATCATTTTGAAAAGGCCCGGTTGCTGGAAACATTTCCTTTTTTAACGTTTTAAAGATTAACTAAGTTTAAATTGCCTAAAAACCCTAGATTTAATTACCAAGTAATTGTAATCTATTACCAAATAATCTCTGATGTGTATCAGAAATAAGCAAGATAGAGAAGTCCACTTCTTTTAATATTTCTTCCAATTCCATAGGAAGCCTAGTGGGGGGAATATTTACCTTGCACATCTTTTGATACACAATTTTGTAGTGCAATACGCTTTTATTGAACATTGGCAAGGAGACTGGCTACATCTCCCCTTGTTTCCTTTCGTAAGTGTGAATGGGAGATGCAAATATACTATTGCAAAGGCACTCACAACGTTCTGCAATTATAATGCTAACTGTGCTGAAGCATGGAGAGAAAAAAAACAGGTATTTTGGAAATTGTACGGTAAAACCTGGCCATGGTAGAGTGCTGGTCTACTTTCTTTTGAAATTTAGCTTATTTATGGCTAGAAGATACATACTGTTCTCAAATCTAAATTGTCTGTTCTCTTCTTTACCATTGACTCCATGGAAATAAGTGAAGTTATGCAAAGGTTAAATCAAAGTGAGATTAGAATCAGAATTTTCAACTGCAAAATTATATATACAAAATTAATACTAGGTTATGAAAAAGCATGTCAAATAGAACACTGAACCTTATTACATGTTTCAGTTGTAAGTGATTATTATATGTACATGCATATCCACGAGCCGTTAGATACCAGGAGAGCATTCAGCACAGGTTTACTTTGCTTTGCAGTTTATGCGGATTAACAAGATAGCGAACGTGAGTCTTAGCCGTGGTGACTTGTATATGGTTTCATGATATGACCATCTGTCTAATGCAGCAGACATTACCTACAATTCTCTTAAAATGATCCAGTGCCTATCATAAAAAGTGAGGTTGTTTGCTTTTTAAAGAAACAGCATGATAGCACTTGGCGGTACACTCCAGTTTACTGGCTAATGGGTCAGACAGGCTAAGACAGCTCTTCTGTCCAAACAGAAGGGTTGAATGTGTTGCTTCTCTCCTTATTCTGAAGTGTGTAATCTAGTTCCCCAGACCATCTGCTTGCTTGCTCTAATATTTCTCCTCTTTATCCTGTCTAACAAAACTAAGGTGTACAACAATACCCAGGGGATAATTGGAATGGTGTCTTTAAGCTGCACCTGTTCTGCCATTTTGGCAATAGATACAGGGATAAGTTTGTTTCATATTTAATCTTTCCTTTCTGAAAGAAAGAAAAGTTGTGTTGCCCTAATAAACAGCATTGCAGCAATGTTAATGTGTTCTCTTGCACATATGTTCCCAAAATTTGTGGTCATTACTAGCATTTTATTGGGATGGTTTGTTTCAATGGTTGATAGCTGAATTAAAAAAAAAAACCCTGATATTGCAATGTGATATTGCTGCATTGATACCACTAAATACTTGAATTACTCTTTGGTCTTAATTAAAATATCTCAGCTTTATGTAAAGGCTATCATGATGTGTTGCCTCTCTATAGGATAGAATAGTTTCAAATTCAGTAGAAAGAATAGTTTATTCTACAGTATTTATGTAATAAAGAAGAAAAATAAAGAGAAAAAAAAAAGAGAAAAGCCAAGCTGAATCTTTGGAATTGTTATTAAATCAGAAGAACACATTTTTACAGACACTGTTACTAAATAAAAAGAATGCATTTATACAGAAAAACTGGCATTGATTCCCAGAATGTTGTTAGGAAAAGAATGGCTTAAAAACATTCTGTCATTAGTTGAAACTTGTCAGATGGCAAATCTGTAAATAGACATTGGAGTGCTGTGACTATGAGATGAAGTGAATGTAGCCGGCACTGCAGTGGTTAGGGCGGTGTAACACTTTGGAGCCACTCTTGTGGAAAGAGAAGCCGGAGAGGACAGAAGGTGAGCAGTGATTGCATCGGTCGTGTCAGGCTGGTCCTGGGCATTATGGTCCTGGCAGACCTGTCAGAGCAATGACTGCCCCCGAGGAGGTTTAAATTCTGCTGGATGGTTTGGAAGTTATTTTGGAGGTATTGTTGTTGAAAGAGAAGCCGGTAGTAATAATTCTGCAAACCATTGCTTCCTACAAGGACTCTGGGATGGAAAAGAAAATAATATGCCTGCATGATGTACTTATATATATATTCAAAAACTCAGCTTCCCAGATGTGCTTCTAGGTGATAAGTGGAAAGCATTCAAGATATGCATTTGAAAAACCATTACCCAAGTGCCACGTTTTCGTTGCTAACCGTTTTACTCAAGTCAGGAGAGCCTTGACTCTATCAATGCTGCCACCTTTGTTTTGTTTACTGTGCTATTCTGTGTTTGGAAAGCAGGGAAGTAGCATGCAATTAGGTACAGAGTTTCTGCTGGAGGATGTCAGAAGAGTGTCGCTGGAAGTCTTCACATCTCAAACAGTTATCAGCTTTCTCATCTTAGTAAAGGCTCCCATATTTTATTCAAACTTTTCTTAGTTTCTTTGTTGTAGTGTCACAAAAGCAATAAACCAAAAAAAGAATATAATTAATGGAACTTTTTTTTTAATTGTTTTTGAGAAGTTGAAGTGGACATGACTAAATAGGAAATTACAAGACCCTCTAGGCAACTGAGAATATCACTTTTGTTCATGTCTTGTCACTCTCATGTTTCTTGTCAAAATCTGTAATAATAATTCTTTTTGTTTAGGATACAAAACAGGGTCATCTCAATCAGATATTTACAAATATCCATTTGGTCCAGATATTGTTACAGTGACACTAATGTGTGATGTCATTGAAAACAGGGTAGCTTCTGCATTTCTGTGAGTATTAAGATTTCATTTTCCAATTAAGTCTGAAACTGAAGGGGAAGAAAAGAGGTAAGACATATGTCATACCTATTGCAATCATTTTTTGCTGTACAAATAATTATTTTCTTTTTAGGGAAAATAATAAAAGAAGGATGATTCTATTCTGATTTTTCTCCCTGCTACCCTTTTGGGTAGAATCTGCTAGCCTATGCACTTCTGATTTAACTTTACTGTGGATCTGTCTTCTTTACCAAATGGATTGTAATTTTCTGAACCAACCTTTCCACTTGAGGCTAATCCTTTTAGGAAGAGGTAATTTGCCTGTTTATCTTAATTGACATATTCCCTAAATTTCAATCTCTACATTAACTTGACCTTAATTATATGGCCCCATTGATAAAATGAAGGTTACCCAGGCAAGCTCCGTGCATGATTAGTATTTTTTTCTGTGTTTGTAAAGATTAAAAATCTGAACCCTCTCCCTAATCTTTAACTTCAGTCATTTCTAAAAATGAGTGTAAAGATTATTCATGGTGTTTGTTGGTGCTTGTTTAGGTTCTTAAAAAATAAATATTATATGTGAGATAAATACTTTTATGTAAATCTGTGTATTTCTATGTTTCTCTTTCTGTAAGAAAAGTATACTTTGATATTGTAAGTGCCATAATTTCATCTTGATAGGTTTCTACTGTCTAATTTTTAAATTTTTTTAATTTTTTTTTTCTCCAGTCAAGTATGTATTACATACAGGAATAGAATGTTGCAAGTTGAAGGTCTTTTGACACTGTCTGGACTTAGCAAACCCTGATGTGTGATGCAGAATAAAACCATCATAGAAAAAAAGGTAGACTAGTTTAATGCACAGCCAAATTTCATGCATAGAAAGAGCAACTTGAACCTAAACCTTATGTTTATATAGACTGGTTTAATCTTAAAATTTTAGCTGCTGAATCATAGCTTTTAATCAGCATTTATTGGGAAAAAAGTTGCTGAAATGCTTCTCATTTGAGCTACTGACTTTAACTTAGAGCAAACAGTAAATGCGTAAAATTCATGCATTAGAAATTAATTCTCACAGTCACAGAAAGTTAAGCAGTCTTGCAAGTAGGAGAGGATTTCAGGTTCAAGTTGGTTTTGTCCTGTACAATCGGGTTGTTAGAAAGAGACTATGGTACTTTGGGAAAATCTAGCACTGCTGTTATTATCAGTAACATTCACAGCTGGTTTGTAGTAAAATGCAAGCCACTCTGGTCTGTGAATAAATATCTTTCTGACTGCACAGGATGATAATTGCTCTGCCTGCACTTTCTTTGGCACCTACTTATCTCAGCTGAAATGATTGCTAAAAATATTTTTGTACTGATGTTGAACACTTCTAAATTATATAATGATTTTTGTATTATTTCACATTTACTCCAAAGAAAGTTCATGCTAAATTGAGTTTCACTGCTGTCAGTATCTTTATTAATCACAATAGGAAAAGTATGGTGTGTTTCCCACCTTTTTGCACAAGATCGATTTTTACAGCAAGACTTCCTCTTTCTTTTTTTGGAGCGACGTGGAGAGTTATGTACGAGGATATCAAGTCACTGACTTCAAACAGAAGACAAATTCACTAAAGTGAAAATGATTGTGATAGTTCTCTAATTTCCCCCACAGTGTATGTAAAACTGACTTTTAAAGTGTTTAGTGGATAATGGATCATGTAAGGTCAGTACTAGCCATAGCTGTTATGGCTATTATTTTCTCCTTTCATGGGAGGGTGCTCAGCAAAATGAGATTGTCACGCTCTTTTTTTTTTTTGAGAGGACAGCGACAGACAGTTAAAAGCCTCTTCATGTAAGGATGTTATTTCATAAAGACACCAGCACTGGATTATCCCCTTCACTTTAAACTTCTGCCAGCTTGTACAAAGAGATAAAACAAAATAGCCCCAATCCCAGGGGTGGAGAAGTGCTGGCCAGATCTGCCCATGTCCACAGCTTTCATTTTGATTAGTCACATGTGAGGAAAATTCACTTAGGCTGAGAGGTAAATTTAATACCAGTTATGCCCATGCTGTTCATATCACAACCATTTTCACATGATGCCACTTAATTCCCTAAGAAGCAGAAAGGTAAATCGGTGGCTGGCCAGCTAAGGTGTCATAATGCATTAGGACCAGGGCTCGCTGCAGGGGATAATGGTTCTGATTGCTGTTGACTCATGTCTCCACCAACTGCCTCATGTAAAATAAGTGACATTTAAAAGGCATCAAGATGTGAGAAGAGGTGAAAAAAAAAATGGGGGAGAAGAAAAAGCAGAGTACTAAACTTGCCACTTGAACGTAAAGTCCCTTTTTCACCGTAAGTGGTATAAAAATGATAACTCAACATGCCATAGGTGACCTGCGCTGTGCTTTGAACTTCCTGTCTTGTGTTTTTAGAGAAAATCTGTAAAATTGCTTCTGGGAACTGCTCCAACATGTTATCATTTATTTCCCATTTAATTTTTTTTTTTACTCTTATTTTTTTGCCCTTGGATATCAGTCTATTCATCTTTTAAAAAGCTTAAGGCTGAATCAAGTTAGGCAGTGGTATACAACAAGAGGCAGCCTAGTCTCTGAAGGCCCATTTAAGTCTATTTTTATAAAGAGAATCAAATTCCAGTTTACAGTAAGCATATGCTTCAGTTGACATCTGTTTCTAAGACTTGGATGCTTTGTTTGCATAACAGGCACCAATAAATGGCCTTGTTTTAAGTCTGCTCACTCAGTTGTATTTGGGTTGTTCAGCTGGGGATTTGAGTTGCAGCTGATCCCCTACCGCTCATAGCAGATAGAAAAGGGAAGAAAAAAAATCTGAGAAACCCGGTTGTATTTATTAATGCAGATTTCAACATTCTCGACAAACCACTTTCTGTTACATGACTACTCTTCCTTGTTTGCCTATGTACAGGAGTGTTTGGAAGTATCAAATTAAAGATCATAAAAAGTTTGTTTTCTTCAATGTTGTATTTATTAACATTTTTATCTTTCTCAACTGACAAAGCCTGGTACATGTAATGCTGGGAATTAAATGGATGATATGGGTAAGAGATGCATTTGTTATGGCAACATATAATTACATAGTATAGTAATTTTTAAAAATTACTTGAGTTTTATTTAAGTATCATGGCCTACTGATGACGCAATTCAAAATATTTTGTAAACAAAATTCCATTCTATCTGCTTTCTTGGGAAAGCAAATTCTGGACTTCTCAAGGGAAAATACGGAACTCTAGCATGCAGAATGTAAGCCTTTCTCTGTGAAGTGAGGCATTCTATTGCAATTATATGGTATTTCTCTCATGTATAATATAATTTAAATACATTTCTATGAAACCTAGGAAATGCCTGTAGAGGGACAAAAATGTATTGGTAGTATCACAACTGTATAATTACCTTGCTTAATAACTACTGTAGTTTTTTAAGAGCAATAATATCAGCACTGCTTTCTTTTTAGTACTTTGAACTTCCCTCCCCATCCTCCCCCCTTCTAAATTATTGTAAAGTGCTCTCTAGGAGTGTACAGAATACGTAACATATTTCAAGTGGATTTACTTATCAACTTTTTCGAGTGATACCAACAGCAGTAGTGTGAAATATATCTACTCCATTTACTCTTACCCATTGCACCTACTTTCTTTTTCCCTTTAATTTTTATATATGGTAAAAATTTCATTGAAGAGAGATTTTAGATGACAGGACTGTAATTTTAAACCCAATAGAAGAGGTGTAAGCAATTTGAGCTTAGCTGAAGCATAATCTTAGGTTGTCAAGAAGAAACCCATTCTCCCTATGCTAATCAATCAGTATATCAACCAACCAATCATCTCCTCAGCTTAGCATATATCCTAAGGTTTGATATATCTATTAACTGCCCATCATGCAGCTGGTCTCCGGTTGATGAGATTCCCCCTATCTTGGCATTTGGAGGCAGACAACTGAGCTATCACAGCCTCAGATAAATACTAAAGTGGAGATTTCAATCCTACTCCTGATAGCAAAGACAATTCAGGAATATAGAACATATTTTTAGAAAAGAACACATAGAGAATTACATTTTCAACAGAGTGTTATATGTGAAAATTGCGTATATTTCATGATCCTGTCTTCCTCTACCCCCTCCCTTATCTGAAAGTAACAGGAAATTACTCTTATATTGTGACTCAAATTCATAACAGAAAAAGAGAACAACAAGAAAGTGCTAAGATTTGTTATTAACTGCTAATTACTATAATGGTGCTATACAACTCCTTAAAAAAAAAAAAAGTGGGTTTCATAATTATTACAGTGTCATTACTCTGTTACAGCTCTACTAAGAACTATATGAAAATGGTGTCACAACACACTTAAACCTTAAGGGAAAAGTTTGAATTTCAGAAGATTATACACCTGCCTCGCCATTTGTAAAGTCTGAGCTCAAAACTAGTTAGTGGAAACATAATCTAGGTACTGAAGAGTTTACCTGCTAATATGGAAGTTTGGCCTGAGGTTTAACATAGTGTTGCAAGGTCTGTCTGTGGAAGAAATGCTGTAGTAACTGACCACTTACTGTGTTGGCTTTGCTTTTAGTAAAAAACTGCCTCAAAGAATCAAGTGGCCTACGTTGCATTTTGTAAAAACCTTGCTACTCCCTAGGGAGAATCCTAGGGTTGCCCAGGGGTCTGTGGTCACCAGGAATGTAGTACACAGGGGACAGGCCTCCTTCTCAAATTGCAGGGTCAAAAGATGGGGTCCAGTTTCTGTGCTGGCATATGACTGAGCAATTCCTGAAGTCAGAGAATGTGTGCTCACTTAATTAAAAATTTGATCAACTCTTTCCAGACCTACCAACTATAAACGTAAACATATTGTTATGAAGTTAGCTTATAGGCTTTTTCAGGCTTTCATTTAATTAAATTGAGTGTGATAATTTGCTTTGCTTTTGTTCCTTTGTTTCTGAGACTCAGTCCA
>JAYRBT010000114.1:25993106-26040606 GCA_036023395.1 Myiotriccus ornatus
GTTTATTACAGTAACATGGAAATGTGAAAGTTTATCAGGGAAAATTGATTGTTAATATTTCAGGCCACTTTGGAAACTAAATTATACTCTTGTCACTTTTGTATCCTCCCTTAACATAACCCACTGAAACATTGATTTCCTGAGAAGGATACCCTTGGATTACCTGTACAAAATGATCCAAGGTAGTATTAGTAGCATGTACTAATATAATAAGGGCTACTTTGTTTCTCAGAAAGACCGTGCATACTTCAAATTCAAGGCTGGTTCATTAATTGGGCATACACTGGCATAGTACCAGCTGAAGATTTAGCCTGTTGTATTTAGTGCTCATGAAAAGTGCAAGATGAACAGCTATGGTTCTTGAAACCTGTTCAGGCTAAACCAGCCATGAGCAATGGTAGTATAAGTTCTCTTGTGTTGCCCTATGAGTGTATGTCAAACTCGACCGGGAAGGACCTGAAGGATCTTTGTGTTTATTTAATACTTGGCCTTTCATTAAAAAAAAAATTAAGTATTTTCCTTCTGTAGAAATGATAGCATTTGCCTTAACTCCTACAGTCTAAATTCATGTGGAATGTAGATTCGTAAATAGATGACGTCTGAGATTGGTTCATCTTTGTGCAGCATTCTCACTTAAAGAACTAGTTACAAATCTTTTCCCACCTGAGATGAAAACAAGGTTTAGTGATGTAGGGAGATTTTGGGCACCTGCTGCAGCACTGTTGCCAGACTTTTGAAATTTGCACACTTAGCACTGGTTGAAAATACCCCTGGAGAAAGAATAAAGGCTCCTTCAATAGGGTGAGCTAACAATTTCATTTAGGTTTATGAGGGATGCATGGTTACCATTTGACAGTATATGAAATTCCAAGTAGTAAAATACGCTGTTTTGTTAGACAACGATGGTCCAAAGCCTTCAAACTGAAATGTGCGTTCAATTACTATTTTTGCTTGTACCCAGTTAATAACTCCTGGCACTACAGAACAGACGTTTTTCTAATAATTTGGTTAACTGTGGAAAATGCCGAAGCTACTGCAACCAAAAAGGTATAGTCTTTGTTTAGTCAGTTTGATGGAGGGGAAAAAAACAAACAACAAACCACAAACCAAGCACAAGAAATCCAAGCTATACACACCACTTCTGCACACAATCAAAATCCCCTAAGTTAAGTCCACTTTATTTATCTTGAGCATTCCATAAGGGTGCATAGGGCAGTTACTGAAACTTCTGTGTTCTGTATCAAATCCTTGAGGATGGTAAGCAATATTAGTAACCAGTGTTAATCTACAGGTTTTTACCTTCTCTACCCATGATACAGCTGTAAAAATCAAAACAAACCAACCAATCAAACAAACCCAAAATAACTGTGAAAACCCATGGAAAAAACCCACACAAAACAACCCCAAGCCAACTAGTTTCCTCACTTCATCTGTAGACAAAGTGAAATTAGGATATTTGGATTGACTAAATAGAAATACAAGGCTAGAGCTGAAATGTGGTTGATTGTATCTATAAGCTATTGTGAATACTGAAGAAAAGCAGTTATTTAATGGAGCTATCTAAGTATTTGCCTGGACATGGTTCTTTAAAATCTTCCTTTCTCTTTATGGTTTCTTGTTTGTGAAGCAAGTAAATATGCATGCACTCTAGATTTATTTTTACCTATTTAAATGGCACAGTTCAAATATCACTGAATATTCTTTTTCTACGCTTCTCAGAATGAGTGCTCATTTAAATCAGATATTATGAAAACCGGATGACTAATCCTAAATTCAGGTGTACTACCACTCAGGCTAGGCAGATTGCTAGTTGATCATGCTAAGATGCTCCCTTATCCATTATTGGATCTGAAAAAGAGGAGGATTAAGAATTATCTGACTTCTCAGTTAATGTGCAAATCATCTAAAAGCTCAGCTTAGAAAGGTCTTAGAAAGCCGAACAGCACTAAAATAATAATGTCTTAAGAATTTTTAATAATATAGATGTGCCATATCACATTTTTAGAGTGAAAAGAGAGTTTTGTGGTTTCTATCTCAGATGGCCTTTTATCTCTCTCTTCCTGTTTTTGTAATTATATATGAAAGACCTATAACTATACTTTTAATTAAAATTTTTTTATTGCAATTAGAAGCTGTCACTTAGGACAAACTCACACTGTTGGAACTCAATAACAATTATATTACTTTCACGAAATATTAGAAAATATTTTGATAAGTATCTTTGGAAATAAGCAATTATCTATTTACTTTTAACAAAGCATAGGGTTGGGAAGGAAAGGAGTATCTCAGCAAATGTATTTGTTTAATGTATCTATGATCTCTGCGGGGTTTTTGTCAGTGATACTTATTTCTAGTATCTTTCTCTGCTCTTGGCTATGGTGAAAAAACCCTTCATTGAAAAGACTGAAACACTGTTTTTCTGTATTTTCAAGGGACAGGAGAGTCTGTGAACCAGAAGGCATCTCTTAATGTTCCATCTCTGCATTTTTAGGCTAGTTCTGCTATTTGCTATAGCAATATTTGTTTTATCATTTCTATCGCTCCAATATGTATACTTGCCTTTCGAAATCTGTTGAAAAGTATTTAAAAAGAAAAGAGAAAATGCTAGTATTTCAAAACCCTATTATAATGCATTTTCAAATATGTCAGACACATCTTTGTTAAAATTAAACCAAGGATTGGTTTTGAGCGAATAGCCCTATATCCTTACAGATGCTGTGGATGGATGCATCTAAGCTGCTTATTATATTGATGGGTTTTGCTGCTCTGCAGCAAATGAAAACAGGCAGCTGCTTCCTCCATCAAAGCAAAAAGCAGCCTGAGTTTTTATTAAACGAGTGTTCATTTCTTCTATTGCCAAAATTCTTACACAAAACAAAAGAGCAGTTTTAGCACATTATTGCTTAACTAGACATGAACAACTGACAGCAAGTGATAAGCCTGTCTGCTTTTCACAACTGGTAATCATTTTTGGAATAGATGTTTTAATATAGTTGAATATAAAATTTTGTAATTTACATCTACAATGGTACATAAATTTATAGATCCAGTTTTTTGCAGGAGAATGAAGGCTATAATCACAAAAGGTTTGTTCCAGTGTTGTTTAATTTTTAATAACTATTTGAAAACTAGGTAAAAGAACCACGCACAACAAAAATTCATTCATTTGAAAAAGATGTTAAAGACAATCATACAAGTAGATTCGTACAGTTCCCCGATTTTTCTTGTGGAAGGGATATGCGTACATTTACAGCTTTGACTTGTTACTGTATTTCCACATCACTTCCACAGAGCTTCTTAAGTTTGCACTCTAAAAGAAATTTGCAGATTGCAGACCATCATGTTTCCCTCCTAGTCATGAATAATAATGAGAATGAAAGTGAGAGATACGGTGCTGGGGCCATTTTGCCAAGGCTGAAGATCTCAGCCGGTGCTTATACATATTTTTCAATGATCTGAATATCATGAATTCTGCTTTAGATTGGAAGAGAGACAAGAATTTCTACAAAATGTATGAGCATAGGGAAAAAATGGTGAGACTTGTTTCTCTTTATATTCTCTTCTATTTTTTTTCTGGTGTTCTTGTACCTTTTCAAACTCACTTATGGCATTCCTGCTGTGGAAAAGTAAGCTAGCCATTCTCCCTGCCTCAAATTACTCCTCTTCACTGGACTTAAAAGGTGGTTTGCCATCTGCAAAAGCCAGGTGCAGTAAGGCATAGATATAAGGTGCTACTGGAAAGGCCATTAAATACTTTTCTTTCTTCGCACTCTTTGCATTTACTGCTGAAGTTGCTCACTTGTAAATACTCTTGGGGTAAATTTCAGAATGCAGAGCCACAGATTAGACAATTGGACTTTCAAGACAGGTTAGCCCTTAAAATTGTTGACATGTGAAGTTGCCAAATGTCCAGAAGGGCGCACTACTCTGTAGCTCGTCCTTTTGAAAATCTGCTCTCAAATTCACATTTGTATTAAATAATTTTGCAATTCCAGACACACCATCTATAATTAACTTGGCATCTCATCTTTTATGTGGTTCTGCTGTAGATGAGTGTAAACTTAAACTTTTGTGTGTGCTCCAAACAGAATGAAATAATAAGATTTTTTTTCAGTGGGTGTTTTCCTTGCTTAGCAATTCCCTCTAGTTCTTCATTTTGCTAAAGTGACCAGACTTATCTTTAGATTATTGTGGTAGTTATCTTCTGTGAAAGGTTTCCACTCCTCCAGACATGCACTTTATACTATCTAAAAAATTAATATTTGTAGTATTAGTGCCTTATTACATGTGTTTACATTCTTTAGATTCAATGCACTTTAGGTGGGATCTTAGGTAGCAGGGATTACTGATTATCCTTTCATCTGTGTCACATTTTGCATGCTGTGTGAACAAATGAATGAAAATAAAATCTTTACTCCCTGACTATACTGAGAAACATTTTTTTATCATAAAATTGTATTGAAAACAGGCTTAACGTATGGAATTTGAAGGAAGTTTCGAGTTAGAAGTATTTTTGGCATTATCCATGCCAAATAACTGCAGCAGTGCAATTATTTGCAGGTAGTCTTTACTCAAGCAATTACTCACATCAGAACACCCATGTTATATGTTACTAGCAAGATGTACTTGGCAGACATGCTTTGTGTAAACACTTTGTATGTAGTCTTATTTATCCTATTCATAATTTCATGTTTTCTCTTTGAATTGGAAGTGAAGTTTAGTGCTCCACAGACAGAAGGCTTTATAATATTTGTTCGAGTTTAAGTTTGAAATTTAACTCCAAAGTTAAGTTGTGCTGTTGAACCTTGATTTTGACCTGCTCTCTTACTTCTCCAGAAACTTCAGCAGCTGGACAATGCTTCTTGCTGTGCATGGTGGTGGTGATCCAGAAAAACTAACCAGGATCAAATCATCAAACTTACCTTCCCACGTGACTTGGATATAGTCACATAGTCATTAGAAAATAACATTTGATACTGTAAAATTAGGGTTATGACAATGTTGCAGTACGAATGGTAGAGTATTCCTTATGTTATATTCCCAGGATAGCCTTTTCCAGTAGACCAGTAACCCTTAGTTGTGGGAATTTTCTATCTGCTCTACAGTCTTCTAGGAGAGGAGATGGGAATAATTACCTGTCTGGATAGTTACTTAATTTAACACCTCTGTGCAGCCCATTGTAGTGCCAAAGGTTTCTCTGCTCTCTGCCAACAATTGTTGTCAGTAGGGATAAAAAGTACTTAGGGCAGAAAACAATTCATCATTGCTCATTGCAGTTGTTGGTACTGCTTTTGAGACATTGTTGATCTCTTTGCCTCAAACTGCTTTATTTCCTCTCACTTTGATGAATATTAAAGCAAATACAGTGATTTCATGTAGTCAGGAATCAGGACATAGTAGAAAAAAAAGATCTTTTTGAGTTTATTCATATGGGCAAAATGACTGACTTTTCAAATTTAAATTGTCTTTGCTTTTGAGGGTTATGATATGATTTGTGCAAAATTTACTTGAGACTTCAAATGAATAGGAAGACATCTTATAGTTTAATAGTGCAAATAAAAAGACAAAATTTGAATTTTGACATCAGACATGGATCATACATGTGGCTGAGTGAAGTGCTAGGGAAATGTGAAAATGCTTTCAATTTGACTCAGCTTGGAAAGGAACTTTTAAATCTCCTAGCATGAGTTAAGTAGTTGTAGGACAGCTTATAACTCCTACTCAGGGCTTCAAGGGGCAGCTCACCTGTCACCTCCAGTTGCCTCTATGTTTTCTGTATGGAGTGCTGGCAGATAGTAGAGCAGAATTCCACTAATCCTGCAGTATCCCACTTATAGTACCTGTGGAGCGCCACTGAGACAGAATGGCTCCAATAATCACGTTGTCTTTAAAAATACACGCCTCAAAATTCTTTTCTCCTGACATGATGTTCTTTAAGAACTTCGCATCGGATCTCCATATTTGTTATCCAAAGGTGTGACAGCATTCTTTAAAATAGGTGATAAAAAGCAAGAGGAGAAACAATAATTTTAATATGATTTTTTTAATACTAGATAATTTATTTCTGGTAGACAAATTCCTGTACTAACATACAGGTTTCAGTATTTTTAGATTTGATGCAGAAGAAGCACAGTTTTGTGTTGCTTTGGACTAGTGGTGCTCCTCCTGATGGTTAAAACAATACATCCTCAGGAGGCTGTCTACACATGGCTTAGAAGGACCTGACACTTTCCAAAAGAAGCACTTTGAGAGTAATAGAACAAACTAAAGTTATGTATTCTTAGCATTATTGTGATTTTTGTTTGTGTTGTTCCTCTATAGGAGAAGTTGGGGTGTTGTTTTTTGGTTCCATCATACCTCAGGGTGTAAGAGTGGCTCAGGATGTTTGTCTTGGTCTTCCTATATTTTCATTCTGTGTGTCTAAGTAATTAATCTGTCTCTGTCTCTTCCTTTGGTTCCTATTGTGCCAACATGGGACAGTAGAAATTCATGATGTCATCAAGTTCTTGTGAGGTAGACTCCATTACTGTGGTGAGATTTTATGATATGGTGATAAGTGCTATAGAAATGGCTGCATTTTTTATGTCTCCTCTGTGCACATGAAGTATTTCTCTATCCAGCATCATACAATGTAGTGACAATGTTTTTCTATCCCTTCTCCTATAATAAGTATCATAAAGCTGTCTGGAAGAAGACATCAGCTCTCTGATGGCACATTTGTAGTGGATCTCCTTCTCCATCCTAGTGGTTACAGGATACCTGCCAAGGGTAGAAATGTGGGCAGGCGTTGCTCTGTGAGCACTCTCTCTCTCCTGTGTCTTCAGACATGCCCTTTCTCGAGGCTCTCTTTTGAACATCTATGCAGCTTAATTTTTTTTATGCGGTCAGTAGAGATTCCAGTGTTATCTGGCAATTATTCTCTGTTTTCACATTGTAATTATCAAGGTGAGAGAGTTTTAAAACCTCCAGTAAATGATGCACAATATTTATTTCTGCAAGAAAACCTCTTTTTTTCTCTGTGTTTCCTCATACAGTGAGATTTTTAGTCTCTGTGTAGAACTTGTATATTCATAGTCTCATAAATACGAGCACCATTTGGGGGTCTTTTGATATTCTTTTGCCTATACGTATATAAATAATTTACTATCATGCAAGTAGTTGCACATGCAAATAGGTACCAACGTTATGTATTTATAATCAAATTCAGAAATCAAAATGAGAATAATTTGATTTTAAATATGAAAGAATTATTTTCAGTGTGCTCACGGGAAACTTAATCCATATCCATATGTATGTGTTTGCAGGAAATAAATTATGCTTTTCGCAACCTAGTGGCTGTTAATTCATAGGAATTGCTGCATTTCTGCATCACAGCGGTATGTTTTCTAACAGAAGCAGAACTATCTTATACTTGCAACTTCAAAATGTAGGTCATTGTGTTGGCGAATGTAGGTCAGAGTGAAGGGGAAGAAGACAGAATGCAAACTCCTCCACATGGATCTTTAAGCTGATCCCTGTTTTGAAGGTAAAGAGGCTTACCTACCTGTTCAAGCACGAGAAGCTTTTCCTTTTACTAAAATTAACACAGGTATTCTGGCTTCTGGCTTCTTGGCTTAGCTGGGTGCTTCCACACTTGAGACGTGATCATGAAAGACCTCCTGACTCTTGCTTCTTTAGCTGCCAGCTGCTTATATCATTGCTGAGGTGGTACTTCCTTCCCTGTGGGGCAAGGCAGCAGGGAGGAGAGCTGTGTGCATTGCTGGCACCTGCGTAAAGGAGAGCATTGTCTTTCCAAAGGTGCTTTACCCTTCTCTCAGCACAGAGCTATCTGATACACCTGCAGTTTCGGCCCATATCAACATTGTGATGGTAGCAGGGGAAAGAACAGTGACCCCTCATAAAAGATTCAGTGACACCATTCAAAGTGCCCTTTCAATAATAAGTGTAGAAAAGTGAGAGACATTTGACGGAGGGTATTGAAAAGTCAGATGTTGAAGGATTTTGCTACAATTGACAAGTATTTTTAAAATTCACTCAGGCTAAAATTTGCTATTAAAGGGTTTCAGACTTTTATGTTTGTGGGCATGGGGGTTTTTTTGTAATGTGAGATATAAGTATTGTAAATGGTATTAAATTGGCTGTGTCTTCACTAAATATTAAAAAAGCACTTTTATTGCTTGAGTATACAGCAGTCACTGCAAACTGAAACATTCTTTATATTATACACTAAAGTATTTAAACAGTTATTATATTTATTGCAAAAATCTGTCATTTTAGCATATTTCAATGCTCAAAAGCATTGAAATGCTCAAAGGGAGATGGAAAACCCTGTACAATTCTTAGTGTAGGTTTCACTAAAGAATGGGTAGTCTTGTGGGAATATTTTGTTTTAATCCTTAGCAAGCCTAAGCAAAATAGCACGTTCACAAACACCTGATGAGCCTAAACTGTCATAAACAGGATAAATACCAGTACTGCATTTGAGGTTTTTTCATATATATGTATTATCACTCTATTTTGTTTTCCTTTAAGATCTTTGTAATACAAAACTTAAAAGCAAAGTTTTGGACAAATCCTGTCTAGGCTTTTGCTTGATCTGCATACAGGAAAGATATTAATAAATTTGCATTATTAATCACAATGAGTAAGGATAGTTCACAATACTTACTAGATGGAAAGGAAGAATTATATTGATGACGTTTAGAATCAGGTTCTAAGTGATTTAGAGGAAGACAGCTTTCCTCCCAAACTCTGCTTCTGTTAAAAATGTGGTGATGTTTTTAAAAAATTACCTAAAGGATGCGCATAAGTAGTAAGCTGCATGAAATTCAGTTGTCTAGAAGTATCTAAAAGATGCTCTACATGGCTGTTTTAAGTTTAGTGAAACTGTTGAAATGGCTGTAGTTCATAACATTAAGTTTCTGTATCATTAATTCAAAGTGCTGTGTGTTGGGGGTGGGGGGGAAGCTGACGCTGGATTTTACCTGTAGACAGACATGTAAACGTGTTTTTTCACTGCTGAGCAGTAGCAAATGAAAAACACATACAACCACAATTTGGCTGCATAGGCCTTTGATTTATCCTCCTTTGACTTTGGGAACCTTTGCAGACCTAACTCAAGTGCCCGAGTACGAGTCTGTTTTCCCAGACTGCCTCCAGCAGTGGAGTCTGGTGAGCACAGGAGAGCGTGCAAGGCACACAGGATCTTTGCTGCCCTCTCCGGCGGCCACAGCGCCTCAGTTAGATGTTCATGACAGGTGGAAAACTGGTCTGACGAAACAGTGAGTTTCCTGAGTGACTGGTTTTGAAGGGGTGAATTTCCACGGGTGCCTAAGTACTTGCCTAATGATGATGACCAGTGTAAGTGTTCTGATGGAAGCTTATAAAGTCATGAGTAATTCAGATTAGGTGAAAAAAGTGAGATTGCTCCTTCTCTTCCCACAGGAGAACTGGGAGGATTCAAATGAAAATGACAGGGACGCAAGTACAAAACAAGAGAGAGGAGGTGTTTCTTTATACAGCACAGTAAAACTGTGGAGCTTCCTGTTGAAGCTATGGGAAGTTTACCACGGTCCACAGAACAGCTGGAAAAATCCTTCAGCGCCTGTTAAACGGAACTTACCACTTTTATTTCCTTTTCTCCTCGAGAACTTCTTGAGCCACAACTAGAAATCACACTGTTTTATTGCCCTAGTCCTGCATTTGTCCTTAGCATGTGCTGCTGCTCTGTGTCCCTTACAGTCCGACTGTTGCCTGACCTAACAAAAACTAAGAGAAAAAGAGCTAAATAAAAATAAACTGGGAAGAAATGGAGTGACTGCAGTATGATGCTACCTGTAGCTAACAAAAAAGGAGAGGGCTCCTGTCCCCTGCCTGAAACAGACTACAAGGCAGGATTGGCCTTGCATCTGGCCTGGTACAAACAGGTTGATGTTCATGTGAATGCCCAAATGAATTGCATTTTATATGACTTTTAAAGTCTTGAGTATTGCATATATATGTGTAGATATATGTGTATGTTTATGCGTATGTGTATGTATCTATAAATTTCTGATAAGTAGTTGCGATGAAATCAATGAAATATTCAAATCTAATGCTTAAATCATAGGTCTTCTCTTTTTTTCTTTATTCCGTGGTATTATGGCAGATTTAGAAAATGAAACAGTGGGTAAAAGTCTGCAAATGACAATATGCATTCAAATATTATTTCAGACCAAAAAAAAATCTGTTCTAAGAAAGCAAATATCTTTGTTTTATAGGTCTCTGGCCATCTGAAGAAGTGCTGGCTTACTACTGCCTAAAGCATAATGAAATATTCAGGTACAGAGTTAAACATAAAAAGAGATTTTCCGATCCGTTAGTTTTATTGTATCTGCATGGTAAGGATTGCTATGATTTAAGTCTTCAGATTAAATTTAAAATGTTCAAGGTGAAAGCATGTTGCTCTTAACAAAGAATTCTGAGCTGCCTTTGGGTACTAATATTGCACAGCAAGCTTTCTGCTATATGTCAAAGACTTTTGATTTCCACTCAAGGCGTTTTATTTCACTTTGATTTTTGGGAAACAAAAGTGAAGCTCCAATCGATCAGTACTGATTGTGAAGGTCAGGAAAAATAAGATATTCTTTAAACTGACATCTGTTGCAAAAGCGAGCAAAATATTGCCTGATAAAATACATAACAAGCACTGCATGTAGTAATGGAGGAATTAGCACTTCATATAGTAATGGAGTGTTGTAAAAGAGTTTTGAAACATCCTGCACTTCTATTCGGTTTTGAGATTTTTTCACATTTTCTAAACTTTTAGAAGGCATCTATCAGGGCTCCAGTAGGAACATCTAAACATAAAATCCATCCTGCATCTTCTTTCTTTCCCCTTGAGTATACTGAAATTTGCACTTGGAAATCCTTGAAATTTCATTTCCTGGAGGATGAATGGGGTGCAAGGAAAGCCATTATAGGAACGCATTTGGAGGCATTAATTGTGCTCTGAGTGAGGGTGTAAGGCTAACACCAAGTAAACCAGCTTGGAGTACACAAAGTCCCTCAGTTTGTGTACGTGTGGTGTTGGTAAAATAAGCAAGACCAAGCTGTAAGTCCGTGCCCCTTGTACAAATCAGCAAGCACATCAACTTGCTCAGACTCCTGTCTGAAATCAAAGACCTGGCACTGAAGTGTGCCCTGGTTCGCAGAGTCTCGTTCCTACTCTGTCTATCAGCTGAATTAAATCCAGACCATCAGAGGAGGCCACTAATACATCCAATCTGGCAGCTGCTGCTCCTTCCTCTCAGTTTAGCTGGGCATTGCACTGTGACTTCTGCTGCCACAGTGGTGTCCCTGCAGCACTTTGCTGTCCAGCTCCATGCAGTGGCACCTATGCTCTCTGTTTGCTCTCTGAGGATCCTCACAGCAAACCTTCCTGTGCTGCTGATGCAAAAGGTGTTTTCCTAGTTTGGGTATGCAAGCCAGGACACTTGGAGACAGCGATCAGTCAAACTGCCGTGGAGTAAATGGGACGTTTCACATCCTGGTTTCTCGGGATTATGCCCTCTTGACAGTACTCTCAGAGTGGAGTTTCTTATTTTAATTCTCATTAATAAATGTGACTAAATATTGCCTGAGAGACAGGTACGACTTTTAAAATTTACTAATAAGGGAACTTTTCACTGAAATAAATTACTTGTATGCGTAAATATTTATTTGTATATGTGTGCAGGTATATGCTTACATATTATATACATAGAAAGTTGGTTCAAAATGCACTAGAAACCTCACATTAGATACTTTCTATGTTTATTTCAGTAAGCATGACTTATAAAGGAGTAAGTGCCTTATAAGTCTAATATATGAAACCAAATATATGGTTTCATATATATATATGGTTTATATGGTTTCATATATATATGGTTTCATATATATATGATTTCATATATATTATATATTATTATATTATATATTATTATATTATATATTATATATTCATATAATATATGAAACCATACTTTTAATATATAACACACTTGGTTTATGAAAATAAAAACTTATGTGAGAAAAACTTATAATCATTCCATTTAAACCACAGACTTCAAATTTCCCACAGTCTGTTTTTATATTCTCACTGGGTTACAGCTTGTTCCTCCAACCCATGTCCGTCTTTTGTCTCATTATGATTGAATAAGACAACTATACTTTTTTCAAATAAAATTTGGGGTCTAAGGAAAATAAAACTGTCCCATCCAGATGAGTGAGCATTAGTACACAGTCATACAGCCTAGTCTGCTCACCTCAGTGAACAAAATATCAGCATCTGTATACTGATGTGGCATCCTAGATGCTCTTCCTAAATATCAGTGTCAAGTGAGCAGTGAGGTGATACTTCCAGATAAAAATAGGTTTTCAGATGTCGATATGTTGGGGGAGAAGAAAAGGTGCACCAAAAAACTCCCAACCAAACTGTTTAGTTAAAATTCAATTTTATGCCTGTCAGAAATGTCTCAGTGGGAATGTTTCTGCCAGCTGTAACAGTTGCCACAGATTTTGCTATAAAGCAGTGTGTTCCTAAACTGAGGCTCTGCCTTGCCCCAGACGCTGCTTCACACAGTTACGGTGTGGGGTCAGCATCCCTCCCTCCTCCCCTCTTGGGGCAGGCCATGGCTCTGGAGGACATTCTTTATGGCTCCCCCTGCAAGCTCCCATCCGGCACACTCTCTGCGCCAAATTATATTTCACATGCACGTCTTAATAACAGCACAGTATGTTCTAAGTTAAAAGCAGCCTTTTAAACCATGTATTCAGCCCTTTGATCGGGCTCAGTTTAGGCTCTTGACACTAACTTCGTTTGGTTTTCTGTGGCTTAACCGTTTGCTGTTCCCATCGTTGTTCATAACAGTATTGTTTGTAGGTCACTTGCAGTTTTAAGTGCTAATTGAAGGATCGGATTTCTTCATGTGTAATTGTTTTGTGGCATACAGCTTTCTTTAAAACTTCTCTCATTTTTATATAAAAAGGCTTTTAGGCATAACTATATGGAGAGATATATAAATAATATTAATTTCCCCATTTACTTCTCTAGCTGTTTTTGCAAGAATGAATGTGGATTAACATTGTTATCCTTTCCTAACAATTATCTTTCGCTACTCTAGCTAGTTTAGTTCTAAAAGACAGAGCCATTGACAAGGGAAAAAAGGGAACCTTCTCAGATTTTGCAGCTCAGCGGTGGTAATGTTGCACTGAACACTAATGAGGGAACCCCCACTGATTTGCCTGCTTTGTGACTTTTCTATTTCATAATTATTTTTAAAACGCAAAACGACATGAGGTAGCCTAGTCATGTCTCTACAACTTCCTGGTAGCTCAGTTCTTACTGCAGATGGCAATTTGTTCTTGTAACATATATGTCTCTCTGACCATTTTCATCTAATTTGTATGGGTTCTACCATTTCCTTTCTCTCTTTCAGGGACCTTGCTGTGTGTGAGCTGGGGGGTGGCATGACATGCTTGGCTGGGCTCATGGTAGGTCTTTTCTCAATTCCAATCCCATTCAGAGGAAGAAACAAAAGGAAAAATGTTCCAGTGCCTCCAACTGCTGGGTCAGAGAACTGTCAACAGCCTCAGCTGCGGTCAAGCTGCAGAGTCTTGAGAGACCTTCTAGATTGACTTGCTTTCGTATCATATTGATTTTATGGTTGCCTCGATGAGCAGAAACATTTTACCTCGGTGTAGTCAATATCTTTTGTTGTGACATTCCAGGCCACGTACGGTCTGTCTTTCATTGCCATAGCCGAAGCTTTTTTTTTTTTTCAGATTATAGTCCCATTTGCTAAGATACAGGAATAGCCTGGCGAATCACAGTTGGAGCACCATGATATAGCTGCTAATGTTTTGCCTGCATTATTACACCAACAAACATGATCCAGAGCTCTCGGTAATTAGATTCTTTTGAATTAGATTGGCCATTCAGGAGAGTCGTTCACCATTCTCTGGGTTCTGAGTCATGTATTCAGGAGATATTATGTAGCAGTGCAGTGCATTAGACAAGTTTTTATGTCTCTACAAATAAAAGCATATTGTTACACTGATTGGCATTTGACAAACCTGTCGCTCTTATACAATGTGTCGAGGTTACAGCCCAATGTGCGAGCATGTCAAAGCTCACAAAAAAATTACCCTTACAAAGCCATCTGCCTGCAATGCAAAGTTATATGAAGGGCATCAGGCAGTCAGACAGAAGCAAGCTGAAAGGCAGAGTGACAGCCTTGTATGATGGCTCTACTAGATAAACAGAAGCCCGCAAATGAAAGCCTCTCAGAATACCATCATCGGCTGTCACAATGCAATTACGGAACAGAATGATAGCAAGATAGAGGCTCCCGCAAATGGAATGATAAAAGTATTGACTGATTTGATTGAATGATTAAAATAATGCAGACATAAAATGAAAAAAGATTGAAGATTGTTACAGAGAAATAGGTGAGGAAGCATGATACTGAAGGCTTGTCACTCCTGTCTTCACTTCCACACAGACAAGCATATTTGCTCATTGTTTGCTGTGCTCTTTTTTTCAGGTTGCTATTTCTGCAGATGTCAAAGAAGTTCTGTTAACTGATGGAAATGAAAAGGCTATCAAAAGTATCCTTATTCAGATAGAAAACTGGTTTGTTGTGCTCGTTCCTTTTTACTGGCTGAGTAACAATCGATATAAAGACAGACAGCATGGGGTATATTAAGAAAAGTCCCCACATAAGTAATTAAAAAATAGAGGTAGAATATCTTGAGCAGAGCTACAGCTTCCCCCATAATAAATGCCACATTTTTTCCTTTAATTAAAAATGCCGGTGTTGGTATAGAGTAAGTACAGTAGTAAATACATGTCTTGTGGGTGAGTGCTAAAAGACTCATGTGTGTATGCTGCAGGTTACAGGAGGTGTAGTAGTGAATCAAATCATTAGCTCCCCTTCATGTATCCATTTTGCAGAGGAGCTGGATTTTTTTTCCTCCTTTCAAATACTAGCCTCTTAAAACATACCAAACATCAGTATATCGTCATAGCTTTCCCAGTGTATATTGAAATGTTTCATTGTGGCTGCTAAGTTAAAACTGCCAACAAATTACCCATTTAGTTTGCTTAATCAATTATCAATTTATCATTATTTTTCTTGATGTAAGATTGCAGAACTCCTCTGTCCCTTGTAGAAAGTATTTTATTGTATTTTTTTATAATAGACTAAATTACTATCATGCCCTTCTAATATGAACATACAGTTCAGAAAATTGAACTGGACTTGGGCTAAGAGATAGAATGAGTGAGCATAATTTGTGACCACATTAAATATCAGCACAGAACAAGAATAGATATATACAGTGAATACTAATAGCCCTTAGAAATTGAGAGGGAAAAAAGGAAGATATCTATTTGCTTTTGTTCCTTGATAATCTTTCCATTTACATTTTTAAGGCAGGCTAATTTTTCAGGTTTTGGCCATTGCAGCATCAGAATTTAGATTTGAGTTTTGTATGTAGTTGAGAGCTAACATAATGAGTACTTAATGAAAAAAAAAAGTTAAGCTAATATGTGGCTTAAAAAAATTGCAGCTGCTGGTGCCTGTTAAAACAGGAGACATTTGCAGTGCAATAATATTAGCTACTACCTTTTAAAAACACTTTCTCAGAGGTAACTGAGTTAACTATAATTGCATACAACACTTGAAAAATTTCATGTTATAAACAGCCAATCCCAGATCATATCTGTTTAAAACTTGAATTAAGTCTGCTAAAAGTCTCCTTGTTCTTGAAAAGACAAGTTCTCAGCTGTGTTTCAGGGATTCTTATTTTGTTAAATTCTAGATTGTTAGACTTGTGTCTTAAGGAGGAAGTATTCATTATTCTGTGTATTTTAATCAGCACCACCCTTTCCAATCTTTCTTCTGTGTCATTATGAAGATAAAAAATGTGGCAGAAAAGAAGTGTTTCAAAACTAGCCTAACAAAACAAACTAATGTTGCATAGAAGCATAGGTATTTAACAAAAGGTCATTTTGCTCACAGAAAGCTTCAGGTGGGCTCAGTAATCATCAAGTCAGCAAATATCTTGCATAGCAGATTCCATAAACATACCTGAACTTTTTTGAAATGTAGAAGTCTTTTATAGTAAGGCAAATTGGCAAGTGCCAAAAGTATTCACTCAGTCTTTGGAATTAAATAAAAGTGCTTTGATTCCTGAAAAAGATACTGTTAATGTCATCTAATTATCACACCTTCGTTTTTCACAATGTGTTTTAGAAATGTCTTCTGTTTCCAAAAGTCCTACAAGAAGTTTTCATCTGTATTCACTCAGTGAATCCCTAACAGGGAAGCCGTTGGTGGACGGCTCTAACAGGAATTTATTTTTCTTTTTTAACATTTGGTGCTCAGAAGGCTCAGCATTCAAAGTGCTTTTATTGTGTTGGATTTTACAATGGGCTTAATATTAGCAGGGTGCCAAAGTGCAGCAGACTAAGAACTTTACCATGTAGGTGGAATGTATTCTTAAAAAAAGCACATAATAAAATTTATGTTGCATTTTATGTGGTTTCTGGATTTCAGTAGTAATTTTATGATCTGTCTTATGGTAATTTTCTTTTGCACTCTTTTCTGTAGTGACTAGCTGTAATAGAAGTTTAGACTAAATTTAGATCTAAATTTCAGCCACACCAGACTCACTGAAATCAGTAAGAATTTTAGGTGTAATTGGAAATAGCATTTGGGCCCAAGTGTCACTGACTGCAAGTGACCTATTTCTGCTAATTTTTATTATTGCTGGTGGTATTTTTTAATTGTTTAGCATACCCAATTAAGGTAATGTGGGGTAAAATACTGTTTTCTTTCCTAGATTCTGCTCTTCAAGAATAGTTAATGCCTAGTATTACGCTTTTTACATAGGTATTATAGATTAAAATAATCTTGGTTTAAAATTACTGTTTACATCTTCCCTTTAAATTTCTTAGGAAGCTTAAATTACATGCCAGTCATACTATAATATCCAAAAATTACTTTCCAAAAAGTAAAAGTGGTTGTCAACAAAAAAGAAAAAAAATCCTTGTCAGGAGCCAGGAAATCACCAAGCAAGCCTGCTAATTATTCTTAATGGGCAAGATGAGCACATTAAGAAACAAATGAATACATCAGTGAAATGTAATTGAAAATCGACCTGGCAATAGTGCATTGCATCTGAGAATCTGCCTTTGTATTATCAACATCATCATAATTATTGTTGTTTTTGTTGTTGCTACTGCTATTCAGTGAGCATAACTAACAGCTTTGCTTTGCAAGATCCCAAGCTTTTTAGGATTTGATTTTTCTTTTCATTTTTGACATGCTTCCTATTAATCTCCATTTCATACTGCCATATGAAGTATTCACTATGTATGTTTTCAATATCTGTATTAGGATATGTTATTGAAATGTTAGAAGTTAAAACAATTCACAAATTAGTGAATTTCAAATAATTGTGGTCATTTGAACCCTCTCACTGTGAAATATATTGCTATATTTTATATTGATCAATGATCTTATGTATTATGTTTATGGAGGTTTTGAAAAAGATATTATGATTTGAGTTGCTAATCCCTTTAAAAGACTTCACTCTAACTCACTGGTTTTCCTTATCATGAGCATGTTTTAATTGATCAAATAGATCACTTATATAGCAAAATCAATAAAATAAAGACAGATGTTGCTCCTTTTGCAGCCTTGTTCCAAACTTTATTGTTGGTTTAGTGTGTTTTATCTAAGTTCTTTCAGGATCATTTAAATAAGAAAAGTATTAAAAATAAAAATATAGACATATCAAGTGAATAATAAAGACATACATAGAGCAAAGTTATCAGATTCATGCCCATTTGTAATTTTGGGTGATATGCATTCAGATACAAGTTTCCCAACTCAGGTAATATCTGTGACATAAGTCAATCATCAACATCAAACTCCATTTCCTTGGAACACGGGAAGCACCTTTATTCAGTTTGACATGTCCAGATCCAAGGATGAGGTTCATTTTAGTAAAAATTCTCTCCTATTTTAGAGAGGCTGTGTACCTTCTGCCTTAGCTCTGTTTCACACCGTGCACTGGTGACTTGAACTACTGTCTGAAAGCATCAATAATACAAAACATTGTTGCGGTGCACTATAATGGCCATTAAAATACAGTGTATGGATCTTTCAACAGTCCTGGGAAATTTGGGTTAGAAGGGTCATGTTCAGCCTGAATGCCTGAAGACATGGGCTCATAAATTATTTAAAAAAGCTAGTGTTAACATGTTTATAAACCATTATTAAGAGTTTTGCTCAGTTATATAATTTAAGTGCAGTGTATTAATTTATCAACAATTTTATTTCTGCATCTACTTAAAACCAGCATGCTTTGCTCATGGAGTTACTTATTCCTTCCTATTGCTTCACAGGTATAGACCATTCATTTACTACTTTCAGTACATATTGTGGAAAAGATTTAAAAGGCACATTCAAACTACAGAGATTTGTTTAAACCAGTTTTCCATCATTTGATTTCTAGTTTTTTTTATTTCAGAAAATAACAGTTGTCTTTTCCGTTGTTTGGATAGAGGCTTTCCAAAAATAACTTTCCTTAAATAACCAGCTCTGTTAGGAAGGCCAGTTATGTGATTTCAGCAAAGCAAATAAAAAGATATATCAATGATATTTCAAATCAGCCTGACACTAGTGTTCAGTTTTCTTATAAGAGCACTTTCAAAAAATTTGACATGTTTTGTGGAACTAGAAACACCTTACTAATTAGCATCAGATTTCCTGTACCTTAAATAAAAAAGAGGGATCACTGGCGACTTTACCAAAAGTGTCTAAGATAATTTTTTATATTTGAAACTGAATCATTCAAATACATATGGGTTCACCTGGAGTGGCAATTAGTATTCTCATAGTTTTCACTTACTTGCTGTACCTTTTCCTTCCAATGGCTTCTCACTAACCACAAATGATTGATTATGAAGGTCATCTTTCTAGCGACAGATGAGTGGGCTCAGCTTCCCTGAAACTATTCCTTGATGGCCTTTGCTTTCACCTGCCTGAATGGCTCCCCAAATTTGTGACCTGATCTTGTAAGCTACAAGAAGCTGAGACATAAAGCTGAGGCAGTGTTGTGGTACCTAAGGGGAAGAAAAGGCATTTATTGCTTTATACTCTTTTGTGGTGATTCCAAAACATTCTCGAGAAAGCAAATGGACTAGAAACTCCTTTGCCTATAGGTTAGAGTGATCCTGTTGTGTGTTGGAGTCACCCAGACAGAGGCAGGAACAAAGATGTGTGTCTTGTGGCAGGGCAGGTACTCAAAGCCTATAGGCCTCCAAAATCTCAACACTGGGATATAGTGATACAGACAAAAGCAGCACAAACGAAACTGGACATTTAGTAATCGTGCTAAAAAAATTCAGTTAACCATGGTTTTAATTCTTATATTTGTAAATAGTTGCCTTTAAATATATGTAAGATATGGAAAGTCTTTTTTCAGTTCCCTCTATAGCTACAGGGCTAGAAATTCCTTAAATGAAACAGTAATTAGAGGTAGGCAATGGAGAGCAAATTGCTGCATAGATATATGGCTGATGTGCTGGAGAGGTAGTATAAAATTTATGTTTCTGAAAAAAGACCGACTATTAGCACAGATTTAAGAAGACCAAACAGGTGAGAGACATTATGCAGGTATTATCAATGGAAAAGAATGGGATTTATTATTTTTATTATTGCTCTAGTTTTGTAGATAATTCTTAACAATTATACTGCAGATGTAAATGAGATCATCACAAGAAACGAAAATGCTGGAGTATTTAAGGCTCAGAAAGTGTCAAGCCGGTAAGATTCTACTGAACTTTTTTCTGAAGATTCTGTTAAACTATTTTACGGATTCTTGCATGTACTTCTGTATTTAATCTAAATGTGGGATGTATGCAAAAGTGTGAGAGTATGACCTATCTTACTGATGCTTACACAGATGTATGTATAGTATAAGTAGGTAAGTGATGCAAGACAGACATTTAGAAGTATGAAAAAAAATTTAATTGCTTTTTAACATAGGAAATACAGCATGATTAATCTTGGTGACATAACCTCTCTTTTCTTTTTATCTTCTTTTAACATGGACTATGTGTCTTCAACCCATGGTTCAGTGCATGGGTAAAATCTGGCTTCATCAGTCACCACTAGCCATTGTACTGAATGTCAGGCTTGGAGTGAATTTACCTAAAATTGAAGTGTGTTCATCTCTTGCAGTATTTTAAAAGTATATTGTAAAGGACTTCATATTCATGGCATAGAGTTAAGAATTAGAAGATATCTGCCTAAGAGTAAATAGTGCACTGTTATTTGTGTGTCTAAATATTTCTTTTTTGATGGCTGACATTCCAGAAGGGCTCAGTCCTTCTAAAAGTGGCAGAAGTAAAACTGAAAAAGGGCTGAGAAAAGCAAACTGTTAATGCAGCATAAGCTTGCTAACACAGAGGGTTAAACCCATACAGTTTTAATGGCTATCATTCATGTCATTTAACACTATGCTTATGTAGCCAATCTGTGTGAGAAGTTCTTTTAAGTGAGCACTTAGGGCTAGAAAAATTCTGCCTTCATTAGGGTGTACGTGCATATAACTTAGAGATACATCTCTGCATCCTAATAAGAGCCTGCCAAGTAGACAAAGGCCACACGGGTCCCAGGTCTTTCAGGTTCCATGTGCTGAACACCTTTTGTGAGTAGAACTCCTCAGACACTCTGCTGAGGAGAGGCTGTGTGGTATGTCCATCCAGAAGCTTAGATTTTGTAGACTTCCACTTTTGTATGAGATTTCAGATTTCATCCCTTGTCAAGACTTCAAACCTGGTCTTTTAGATATCAATCAAAAGCACATTTTCTACCCTGTCCTCATTTACATTTATCTAATGCTTAAGGTCATTTGTGATCATTTGAGTGTATTTCAGCATATGGAATCAGTGAATAATAGATTTCAGCCTCACGCTGTGAAGAAAGATTGTGTTTTTACAAGACATGATGTTGTTTACTGGGTGTTAATAATCACTAATTAATAAACATATCTAGGCATCATAAAATGTTGCATTTTAAGGAGTAAAAATGTCAAGTGTTTACCTTCTTGAGAGCAGTAGCATTTGGAGCCTTATTTGCATAAATAAAATAATTAAATTACAAAATAATGTGAAGTACTATATGAAAGCAAGGCTCATTATAATAAATGCTTGATTTGATTTTTAATTCCACATTCTTCAGGCTTTTTTAGTTTTGTTCTAACAGCATGAAGTTTTCTAAAATGAGTATTCAAATGACTCTCTAATGGATTAATCAGATTTAGTAATGATGTGTGATGAAGACAGTAACAAAGTTATATGATCCCTTCTCAATGCCTTGAACAAACTATAAAGCTGATGTAAAATCTGAAATATTACTGAAACCTTGAGTCACTTCTCCTACAAATGAAAACCTTAGTTACATAATGGTTATGGGGAGAAAAGAAAAAGAGGGAAAAAAACCCAAACAAAAAAAAAATTAAGAAAATGTAGTGTTTTGTAGGGAAGAATTCAACACTGGCGTGCGAAGGGGCATTCAGCGACTTCTTTTACATTGACCAGATCTTGCAGGGAAATGAAGATAGTGATGTATGTAAGTGACTTACTGCAACATCAGTTTAATCTGGAGAAGGCATGTTCTTTGCTATAATGTGTCATTTGAACAGAGTCCAGTCTTGCAACTTTGCAGTGTCCAGTGCAAAGTTAGAAGATTTTTTCCATATAAGGGTAATTCAGAATAGAGCCTTCCCATTGTGTCGTCTTCTGTCAGGATTTTGTACTCTTTTCCTTGCACATGGAGCAGAAATTATCAGTATGAGAGTCAGTTTGAGTGTTCCAGACATGTTAGTTTATGCTTGGAAAATATTCCAAAACATGTATGGTGCAAAAAGGAACAATCCAGTACCAGCCAAGAGAAGTTAGATTAGGACAACCTGCCATACATTTATTTATTTAGATTTATACAAAATGCAGTAAATGAGCTCTTATCTAGCTCTCTGCCAACTCTTGATTATTGTTTAAAAATACAGTAACATAAGCCAAACTTACTTTTGGCAGTTTGTCATATTATGTGTTATAATGTAATAATAGATATGTAGTAAACAGTGGATATACAATTCTATTTTATTTTTACATAAGAATGTAAGCAAGTACGTGTAACACCAAGTCAGTAACAGAAATGCTTGTGGCAATGCATCCTTTGATTTGACTTGTAATAATGTGTAACATGCTCTTTATTCATTCTATAGTCAACTTTATAACCCACATCAAGAATAAGTGACCATGTCAGCAAAAGGGACAATTCCTTCTCCTTAAAGATGAACAGATAGGTTATAATCTTCTCCAAGATTTTAGTGTTCCTTACAAATGTAATGGATTTACATGCTTCCAGAACTAAACTACAGAGAAAAAAAAGTCTTTTGAAATACTAAATGGCATCCAGTATAATAGTGGATGAGATTTCAGTGACAGAGCACTGAATTTGTCCTGATTCTGCTCTTACATTAATGGCCTCTTTCTCTGTGTCTGCCAACAATATTCTACCTACTGCATTGTTCTTCAAATATACCAACTTTCTAACCTTCCAGATTTCAACGGGTTATGTAGCTGGTTCCATCAACAAGGGACAGCCTTAATAAAGTCTCTTTCTTTGTTTTTGTGCATCAAAATGACCTGCGTGTTGCTAAATTCAAACTTTTTGAAAACATATTTTTTGAATTTGTTGTTTGTCACCTTAGCAGCCCTAAAGGAATCCCTTACTTCCAACTTTTCCAGTCTCCTCATGTAACACTCTTCCATGACAGCATGTATTGGTAAGGAGGAAACTGCCAAAAGGAACATTTCCTGCTCTTTGATTAGAAGGAAAAGTCTCCTGGTTTCTGCTCACCTAATTTGATCATTTCATGTATGTGTGGGAAGATACCATGAACAGGCTGTCTGCTCATGTCCATTGTGAAACTGTAGCTCTTTATCACACAGCTCAGGTGGAAACCGTTCTGTATCTCTGATCATACTTGCCCTGCTCTATATCTTTTTCGGTTTCAATCTACTCATTTTCAGACGACTGTGATCAGTATTGCATTCAAATTGTGCATAAATAGATATATGTAGTGGAATAATTATGCTTTTTGTTCCCATTCTAAAACTACCTAACAGTGATTTGCTTTTTTCACTGCAGTTGAACACAGAGCTAATAGTTTCATGACACTGTCTGTCACAACATGAGGAGCTTTGCAGTGATGGTCAGTTTGGGGACCTTCATTTTCTATATCAAGTGAGAATTATTTTTTCCATTGTGCACTTTGCATTTATCCACACTGAATTTCATCTGTCATTTTATTGCCCAATTACTCAGTTTCATCCTTCTGCAATCCTTCACAGTCTGCTCTTTTCCTCACCATCTTGAATGGCTTCTTAACATCAGCAAACTTTGCCACCTCAGTGCTCATCTCTTGTAAACATGTTGAATAGAACAGGTCCCAGGGGAACTCTGCTGATTATCTCCCTAGACTGTGAGAATTGACCATTTGCTACTACCCTGTTCCCTGTCTTTTGTTCTATTATTTAGCCATGTCAGGACTCTTGTCCAGTGACAGTCTATTTTCCTAAAATGTTGTTAGTGAGGGTCTTTGCCAGTAGCTTTTTGGAATCAGGAGCAGGCTGTGTTATCCCAGGTCACCCTTATCCGAATACTTGTTGACATCTTGGAAGAGCTAAAGGTTTATAAAGCAGGACTTCTTTTACCGAAGACATATCAAAAAAAGCTTCTGTGGTGAAATGTCTTCAGTTTCTTCTACAGTGAAGTAAATTTTTTGCATTGATGCAAAGAATTAATTTAAACTCTCTGAAATGTTTTTACCCTCTGTGAGTGCTCATTCTTTTTCACAATTATCAGCTGGCAGGAAGATTTAGCAAAACAAAAACAAAAGGAAGAGTACACTCCTTTTTTACCTGTCTAATTATTATATTTAATTTTCCAAGTTTGTGATTCTTTCTTCAGTTGGGTGCAACTTCAGCTTTTGGAGGAATGACATCTTGTTTCTAATAACCTATTTTACTGCTTTGCCATACCAGCTGACAAACTTCCAAGCCTCTCCTATTTGTGTATTTCACCCAGTTGTGGTCACTTAAAAAAGGATATTTTAAGTTGCATTGTAGCTTTGTCTGTCTTTTTATGGGGCCAGATGAGAATACATAAAGAGAAAAAAAACTGAAAAGTTATCAAGCTTTGTAAAGAAATTCCTATGTGTTTGGAATTATATAATTGCCATTCCTTGTCTGCCTTGGCTCTACCTTAATGTGCAGTCATCAGATACATCTTCCACACTTTCAGTAGGCTCTCTCCTTCACTGACACTCTCTGCTAATCTTGGCCATGGCAAACTTTAAATCTTGACAACGTGATGCTTACAGTGTTATCCTGGTTTATTTCATTCATGTTCAGTTAATAGTTACTCAAACATTAACCAAGGATACTGAAAACAGATGGGGTTCAGGGAGGGGGCAGAGGAGTGAATCAGAGTCTGGAAGTGAGAGAGTTAAAGAACTTTGTTTACTTGTCAAAGAAATGACTTGATTGTTAAGAAATGAATTGATTTTGATCTGAAAGTCTCATATGGAGAAAAAACCCTTTAACAGAAGATCAGTCTTTAATCTAGCTCACAAGTACCTAACGAGATGTAGAAATTGAAGCTAGGCAAATTCAGCCTAGAAAAAAAAATTAGATTTGACAGAATGATAATACATTAGAAGATCTTTCCATGGGAACTGATAGTTTCTTAAGCAGTGAATGTGTTTGATTCATGGTTATCTTTCTGAAACACATGTATTAATTTCCTGAGATATATGGCCTTGATACAAAAATTTGAAATCTTGAATGTTTATTATGGTCCCTCCTGCCCTCAGAATTTAAGCACCTGTGAATTGCATCTTCTCTGCTGTTTTTAATTTTTCCTCCATTCAGCCCTTCTGGACCTGCCTGGTTCACTTCACATTCATCGACTTCTTTTTCTTCTGGTTCCCTTGGTTATCCTCCTCTTATTCAGGGATAGACTGTTTCCCACAAAGCAAAAAACTGTCTTCTTTTCCTTCATATTTTTACACAAATCACTGATCCTACCGGTATGGTTGTGCCACATGTGTTTATGTTGTCTTGCACTTTGAAATTATGTATTTTTTTATACTGTATCATTCTGAATTAGAATTTGAGAAACATCCTTTTTTTTTGAAGAATGTACTACATGAACCTTGCTAAAAACAGTAGTCAGGCTCTAAATAAAGGCTGATTTAGAATGCACTGATGTAGGGGAGGGATGTGAGAAGGCAAATTCACAGCCACCACTGGTATTTTTTTATTAATAGCATTTTTATACAAGATATTCTCACTTCTTTTAAATAAATAGCCACACTTGCGCTGAATGCTGGGTTGTGATGTGTCAACAAAATGGAAAAATTTATTCTACAACTGTTGTATTTACATGCAACATTAATGATCTCCAAAATGGAAAAAAATTATTCCACAGTAGTTGTATTTATATGCAGTGCATTAATTATGTCCCAAAAATTTAGTAGCTTTTGATACACAGCAAATGTGTGTTAGGACTGTTATTTTTGAAGACAAAACTGTAATGTTCCCATCCGAATTTTAGCAAAATATGTTGTACAAAATGAGAGAGAGAAAATGTGTTCTTAGAATAAGGAATAAGGGAAGTATGTAACTTGATCATACACTTTAAGAAAGAAACTTCTAGGCAAGAAAACCTAGATAGGATCATAGAATATCTCAAGTTAGAAGGGGCTGATAGTTGTTTTTGGTGGTTTTTTCTTCTTTTGTATTACCCTGTTAATGTGGTTGGGTTTCATCATGAATTGCTGTACCAGACATTGTATAAACACAGAGCAGAAAGGCAGTTTGTGTTAGAGAATCTGTGTAAGACCGGAGATAGATATGGCGAGGAAGGATAACAAGGATAACTGGAGGCACAAGAGCAGCCTCGCCTCTTCTTGGTTTTTGTGCATGCTATTTTAAAGGACAGCTTCAAGGATAATGGAGTAAATCTGTGAATGTTCATGGATAACATAGTGGAAAAAAATTTTGCAGGTGCTTGCTTGAAAAGTTAAGTGGAAGATGTAGGCTGACATTAGGGCTGATTAAAGAAGGGACTTGTCCTTTTAATATTGAATGAGAGATAAAAAATAGGGAAGTGAAGCATTTGGAAAAGACAACTTGCAACTTACCTGGAGGAGTACAGAGAAAGGTGACAAGATCAGGGTCTTAGGCAAGAAAAACAGCCTTTGCAGCAGCCTACTGAATAAATATTAGTATGGCAAGACTGCTTTTTCCAAAAGCAGAGAGAACAGTATTGTGATGTTTGGTTATAAGTGATAATGACATGGTCAAGAGTTTGAGTGGATTGGCAAGAAACTTCTTAGAGATTCTATGCAGACAGAATAAGCAACAGAGTTGAGTATGCAGCTACAGAGGAAGGTCTAAGGTGAGTATATTTTACAAACCGGAATTAAGGTCTAAAATGAGTATATTTTACAAACTGGAACTAATGGTTATGTCCAAAGGGATCCAGAAAATGTGGTTACACAATGCCTCATGGTATGTTAGAGGTAATGAGCTTCTCACTCACTCAGGCTGTGAAAAATATTGAGTTAAGAATCTGTATACACAGTATGAAGTGGAGAAATGAATAGTTTGTTTTAGTTTTTATGGATGAGATAGCACAGAAATAAAATTCAGAGGAGGAAATGCTTGAGGCGGAACATTGTAAAATTATCAGAAATATGAGAAAGGTTTGAAGGTAATCTTTAGAAGATCACATTTCAAAAATTATAAGAGACAAAAAGTGAACAAACAAAACGCAGAGGAATTAAAAATTGTAAAGAATATCAAGATTTTACTGGGCTGAAGAGAGAAAAAAAAGGGAGAGTGAGGATACAGTGGAGATTTTGAGCCTAGCTGAGCAAAATCGTGGATATTCTTTGACAAGAGCAGATAAGTGACATGGAAGTTGCTGAAACCTGCAAGGACATTGTTGGAATGTGTCCATTGCCAATTGTAAATATCATGTTCAAAATACTTAGAAATGTAAGAGGAAACGAAGAATGGTCGATGTTGGGTACCTGTGGCTGAAAGCTTAACTTTGCTCCTTTCAAACCAGGTATGCACTGTAGGGAGTGAGAAAAGGGGTAAGAATACAAAGCAAAGTGAAGCAGTCAAAGTAAGAAGCACAGGCAGGGAAATAAGAGCACCCTTATAAGAATATAATAGGAAAGACGGGGAAATTATAGTAGGGAAATTTGCAAGACTCCTCAGAGGAGTTGTAGTGATAGGCGTACACATTTCCTCTTATTGCTAGACTAAAATCTATCTTCTTGATCTTTATACAAAACTAAGGAATCTCAAACAGAGATCATGGTGTGGAGAAACATCCTGATGATGCCTTTTGTTAATGTGTTAATGAACTTGCTTGGTTAATGTCATAGAAAAAGTCATATAAACCCCCAGACAAAATCTTTCACCTGAACCTGTATACTTTCCAATGATAATGCTTTTCAAAGACTGAAGCTTAAATTAAAATATGAAAAGAAGAGGTGGGCAGATAGGGGTTCTTGGTAGCTGCTCATCTGCTAATTGGGACTATTTTTTTAATCCTTATTAAAACTACCAATACATTTTGAAGCAAGTAAGCCTTTTGTGTCTTTTGTCCTTTTCTTCTAATTTTGATTTTTTGTCTTTATCTGCACAACTACAATATGAGAGCTACTCTAGCCTGTGCCATTCATCACAAGAATATCTCAGAGGGACTTGGAAATGTTTCAAGTTTTAATAATCAGAGACTTAACCTGTTTTTCCTCACAGAAGTTACCTGCCTAGACACACTGGGAAGACAAACACTGAATAACAGAAGTTGAATAATAATAGTAATGAAGAATTTTGCATGAGAAATAAAAACCTGGTAAAATCAGGTCTTTTGTTGTAGATTGCTGAGATACTTTACGAGTGTAAGGAAAAGAGTGTCGACATATGTCAGGCTATCCTCCCTAAATTAGAATTACTATACAGGGGAAACTTTGGCTGCTGTAACTATCATTGCAACATTTGCAATTTTCTTGTGCTTTCTTGTACATTTTTGTTCTTGAAGTCTCTATTTTCTTACTTGATCTTTTTGTTTTATTATTGTAATTCTTCCATCTTGATCTAATCCCATTTTCTGATTTGCTTGTCAGTATGAGATAAATTGGGGGGAGGGGGGAGAAGGAAGAATTGCTTTGATTGTTTGTGTTGTGTGGGGTTTTTTACTGAATTTCTTGCTTGAGAGTGGTGTAAGGTTGACAGCCTAGGAAACTAAAGCATCAGTACATCTTTTCTCAGCCTATTTTGATAGTATGCTTTATCCCTGACCTGGAAAAGCCACCTCTGCATGTGAGAGGGTAGTTCATTCTCCATAGCTCATTCAGTCCTTGTCCTTTTTGCTAGGAGTACCATCAAGATTGCTAATTTTAGTAATAGGTTTGTGACGTGGGTACTTCTCCTCTGAAAACTGGTGAAATTCATTTGACACAGGCCGTAAAACAGCCATTTGTGGGTACCAAGTTTCAGCCACCATCACTTTGACCCAAGTAGTAGCTTAACAGTGCAGTATTGTTTTTACCTTGCATCCTATTTCATTTTTAATGTTCTTCTTGTAGCCAAAAAAAGCTCCCAACTGTTTTGTATTTCTGCTGTGTTTCAGACCTTTCTCTGCTGAAACTCAGTTGCCTGTTTTCAATTGTAAGGAACTAAACCTGCATCGGTTAAATAAACCAGCACAAAATAATATCAAGAGTGGGCTTTACGCAACATTAAATATGTTGGTTTGTTGTTTGGGTATTTTTTACAAAAAAAGCCATTGAACGTGTGACTTGGACAGAAACAGAGACTAAAGCATATTTTTCAAAATTACAAAATTATTTCAGTTTTTAGTACTGTAACACCTTCCCTTAAAAGAAAGGCGTAAAAATATTATAACTTTAAAACTTACTGAAAGAAAAGTGGCTTTAGAAAGAAAATGGCTTATGTCAACTACTTTAGCATCAGGAAAGGAACAAGAGGGAAATATTAACAAGGCTTGCATTTTCTTTATGTTGGCACTCAACATGATACATGTGATTTAAGAGACTTTTTGTGATGTGGTGTTTTTACACTTCTACTTTTTTAAAGGAAATTTCATAAAACCTGAGATTTTCAGATTTCTGTTGCTACCACTTTTCTAGGTTTCCTAGCCGTGCTTTTCTTTAAATGGAAATGCAATCAGTCCTTACTTCATGATGCCTTCAGTATTTCTTTCAGGTCTGACCACTAAATCCAAGAGTCACGTCCTCAGTTATTCGTAAAAAAGTTATTGTTCCCTACCCCCTTATTACATGTGGATTCATGCTCAGATATACCTTTTTGCCTTTTTCAGGGTTGTTTTGCTGTATTACTGGGTTTTTCTGTACTTTACATTCAGGAATTGTGCTTGGATTACAAGAACTTGTATGGCTAGTCCGATTCACTGCTTTCATTAGCACTAGAATTCAAAATAGCTGATTCAGAATCAGGCTGATTCTGACATCAGTGTTAATGATGTGATAGTGTTGACTCGGAGCAGAATTGATCCTGTTTCCCTGGTATGCGAGGGCACGTCTGCTTTACAGGTTCAGGTGCAGATGTTCAATTGCAGCTCCTGCAAATCTATGGAAGCATTAAATAGATAGGGTAGCCCAGAGTTAGCTACTGAAACAGTTTTGGAGGTTGCAGCCAGTACCGCACTACACATCTCCTGGCTGCGCCTCCCTTACTAGTCATACTTGCACTTAGCTAAAGATAGCAAGGTTAAATACATACAGCCTGTAGATCCGTCTCTCCCATCAGTGTGCATACGCTGTGAGAGAGATCAGGATGAGTCTTACTGGTATTTATTTCAGAGCAATTATCTTTAGTTTACGTGGTTATCAGGTTGAGTCCTCTTGTTATTTATTTTATAAAGATTAACGTTAGTTTTCCCACAGCCATAAAGTTTTTTCTGTATTTTTAGAAAATTTGTGGCAAAGTTGATTTAAAAAATCTCATGTATAAATTTTTCACTGGCCTTTGCATAATTGTCATGTCTTCAGGAAAGCAACTGTACTGAAGCTAGAGACCAAAAGCATCCCTGGTTCTGGATCAGGAAAATGGAGAGGGGTGTATGGCCCTTAGCTCACTCCTTCTAACAGTACACATGCCAGTCATGTTGCACCACTGCTCATGCTCCTGGCAACCTGTCAGTTCCATATTTTGCTCAGCACCATGGTTTATGAGCTTTTACCTACCCACACAGACTCCTCTTGCCTACAGTAGGTGTGCACAGAAAACTGTTTTGGCTGCTCAGCAGAAACCTGACAGTAACATAAGGGAGGGTTGGTGGGTTTTTTTTGTTTCTTTTTTTTTTTTTTTTTTTGCAGGAGGAGGCATCTATACTGCATTCCAAACTGCATGTGTGAAGCATAGTAAATATATGGGTTAAAAAAAATCATAATTCAGATCTCTATGGTCGTACTGATCAGATCTCTGTTTCTGTAGCAATGAGAACCAAAGGTGGCCTTTTAAGGCTCACAGTTCTTCTACCAATTTCCAGTTCGGCTTCAGGATTCTTAAAGTATTAGAGTGCGTGCTTTAAACCCACAAAACTTACCTTTACCTAATTTTCACCATTCTAACCTAAGTTTCCACGGAAACAGGGTTGAAAAAGCTGCTGGTAGCCAGCAGGCAGCCAGCAGCTGAGAGTGAGAACTCTCCTTTGTCACTTTCCACTACTGGATGCCTGCTGCGTGCCAGTGTGCAAAGCTACCTAGGCTTCTAAAATCTGGATTACTTTCAATTTGAGGAGGAAAAATTAAATTAATCTACTCTTTTCTGTCTTTGGATTGTCACAGTAAATTCCAGGAGGGCAAATGGGCTAATGAGTCCTGGTCTGTTCAGTTACCTTGAGCCCCACATAACCAAAGCTTTCCCAACCAACTGGGCCTCTCCTTTCATAATTTCCATGTTTTAAAAGCATTCTGTCTCAAATTTTTTGTCTTTGCACGTGTACATGCATATTGTGGTACCTTACTTCTCTGTATCTATTTATCTACATATTTATGAACCTTTTTTTGCATACAATATAGTCAGTGTACAAAATTCCCTTTTTTTTCCTTTATACTTAGGGAACATTTCTGAATGAACACATTATAAACTGATCCTCGGTTAAATATTAGGAGTAGGATGTGAATGGAGATGGCTTTTAACCAGAAGTAGATTATAGCTGCGGGAAGACTAAAGGGTCTATTTGGTCAAGACTCATACAAAACTGAGATAAGCATGCACAACCTGACAAGATCAGATTAGATCCTTCCCCCACGAGTGCTTTTCCCATAAATATTTATCTACTTTCTATTATAAATAACCAGGAAATGAAAAAGAAGGATAGATTCCTTTTTAAAAATAGCCTAGAAATAGAAATGCAGCTTCAAATCTTCGGGGTAATGATATTTAAAGTATGCAGTACATTCCAATACTAGTTGCTATTTTTTTAGATGGGAGTAAAGTACTGAAATTCTTTGTGACAGCTGCATAAATCAGCAGCATTTATCAACAAAAAAAAAGAACTTTGTACATATGTGAATTTTTGCCTACTACTGGGTACCTTAGAATTAAATAGCTTATGACCTGTGAGAGAATAGGTGTTGACAGAGTCAGCACTGCTGTATTTTTAAGCTTGCCTGAGGCAGGATAGCTGGCATTGAAGGTAAGCTTGGCATTTTTTCACCCTGTCCCTCCTCCCTTCAGTCCAAGTGAATGCTCACTTCATCAATGAGGAACACAACTGACTTGCCTGCCAGATGCAACAGAGATCCATGAATTCACATCTGTCCTGCAGATTTGTGTTTCATTCACATTGTCAATACTTTGACTTCACTTCTTCGTGTAGTAGTGTTAAGAGGTAAAAATCTGAAGCTGTGCATGTGCCATTAGTTCAGAAAGGCATATTTGCTGATACACTCATCAGTACCTGTGTGGATTGCCTTTCTGTTATAATGAAAAATAGCTCTTTAGCTTTGAGATTTAAAACCTTAAAAAATGTACAGAATATGATTTTTACCTTCATCTTTGAAAGTAACGAGTGTGCACTTTTTGAAACACTTTGGTGTCACATAAGAATAGTATTAGTACTTTAAAAATCTCAAGATGAAAAATGTAAGTCCTTTTTTCTTTTTTATTTTAAATCTTTTTTTCCTCTAGCGTTTTACGATGGGATAATGAGACAGATGTCTCTCAACTGGAAGGACATTTTGACATTGTTATGTGTGCTGACTGGTAAGTACATAAAAATCAAAAAGCTCACGTTAGAAAAATAGCTTTGCTGGAGTAATTGTACTGTGCTGCTTGCTGATGGCTAAGCAAAGTCAACAAATGAAGCACAAAGCCACCTTAACCTCAACAAATTAATATTCATCTCCATGTGACAGTTATAAGGTAGTCTTCTATCACACAGTAACTTCTACCACATTATTTCCCAAAGATTGATTTTGAGAAGCATTTCCATTTTCTGGAATTGCCTCTGTTTCATGCTTGACGTATCAGTAAATGGACGACTTAGGCAAATTGCAAATAATTATGGCTCAGTGAGGAACAGTCTGGAGAAAAGGGAGTTTATCAACACAAACAGCTCAATTAGCTTACTTCTTAGGAAAGATCTGACTATTGATATAAGGGGATATATTTTTTGCTCCCTGGAATATCTTTCCAAGGAAAAAGAGATTTTCAAACCTCTTTTTCCCCACCACTACATTCTGCTCCTTAAATCAATTTGGCATCAATATTTGTAGATACAGGCTTTATATTATTTATACAGGCACGTTAATTATAAGATAATTCATAGTAAGAAAAATAAGAGTACTGCACTTAATTTATGAAAAGGTAGATACATGTTGCAGTATGGTGTACTGTTTAATAATTTATGCAAATAGATTTGATTATTGACACAACCCTTTTCTGATAGTGCATTTTTGGGACTGTGCTATACTTGCTGCGTGCTAGCTTTAAAAAGGGTACATTATTAATAGTTTGTGTTATAGAGATGTAGACAGTGTAAAAAAAGAGCTGTGCAAATTTTATTTAGCGGACTAGATGTTTTTAAACAAATCTGTTTTCCCTTCGTGGATATTTGCTCTTGACCCTTTAAATGTCCAAAACAAAAAAAGAGCCGTTTATGTTTTCTGACACATAACTGTTGCGAGAGACCAAATTCTGAAAAAAGGGACTTGCTAGGACAGCTCAGTTCAGCAAATTTCTGTACCTTAGTAAGAAATAGTTAAAGGAAAAGATGAAGGGAAGTATGAAGCTGTCTATTGTCTTTTTAAACAATGTTCTTTTTAAAGTGACTTCTTATAAAATATTCCTCTAAAGCTTTTTTTTTTCCTTTCATATTTTGCTATTTAAGCGAACTCTTCTTACCAAAGTTATTGGTTTTGTATAGCACTGGAGAAAGTGTACTTAGTGATCTTTTTGCCATTTTCTAATACCTATTTGTTGACAGAATGCAACAGTGCTTCATTTCTCTTAGAATTTAATTTCTGAAAAGTTCTTTGTTCCCAAAAAGGACAGAGAAGGGTTTCTAACTAATCGCTGATAATGTGCCTCAGAGATGCATCATCTGATTAAAATAAGGAGCTAAACAACACCATATGATTTCAGCAAGTAATTTAGTAAATGCCTTCCTCACCAAATATTAGAATGGATACTCCAGGTTTCATTGCACAGATGAAGTTAATGCTGGACAGGATTAGATCAGATTAAGTATGAAAGTCAGATCAGAGTGCTGGCGGACATGAGCAGGAGGGCAGCAGTCTTCTCGGAGGCTTAGACAAGGCTCACATATGGATGTTCTCCAGATTATGTGGGTGAAGCAAGGTCTTGCCAAGAGATTTAGAGTTAAATTTGTTCTTCACACAAATATCAAAACAACCTGGCTGTGCCTTCCCTTGTATTCTTGATACTCAATCCATGTCATCCTATTTGTGCTGGGAGTACAGCAGAGTGGAGCAAGACTTAAGTTGTTTTTTTCAGTAATATCGGTGCCTAATACTCCTCCCAGTCTGTTTGGAAATAGTGTAGTTTCTTTAGGAAACAAAGAATCAAACATGACAGGTAAAATACATAATGCATTTGCAATCCCTGCATTTTGTACATTTATTTTGAAGCACTTAAGATGTAGGTAAGTGTATAAATATTTATAGATTTCTAAAAAATAAATAGAAATGTGCAGGTTCGCCTGAAGTATGTGGTTTTATTCACAAATTATCTGCATTTTCTTATTGCAGGTGCCCATATATATATAGTTTAATAAGTATGAAAATCCCTTCATTGTTTCTTTTAGAAATCATTCTTTTAGTTATGGACCCTAGGTTTTCTGGTACATGAAAAGGCTGGGGAAAGAAATGTTTCATGCTTTATCAAACTCAAATCATCTTTTCATTTTCATGTACTTCTCTTCTGAGATACAGAATCGGTTTGAGAACAGTTGGCAGGATTTTTGCTCTCTGAATTTTTTGGGCTGCCATTGAAGAGGGGAAAAAAAAAATCCCTTTTCTTCTAGCTCCTCGGCTGAAACCTCAAGTATGCAGTGATAAAAACAGATAGAATAGATTGCATTTAGTTTAACACCATCATATAGCTCATTGCCAGTCAATAAAATCTGAGATTAGAACAGAGAACTAAAAAGCAAAAAATCAGAGTTCAAATATTAGATACAAGGATAAATTTTTATTGAAGTATTTCCAGCAAGGGTGATATTGTCTGATTGTCTGAATAGCTAACCAGTGGTACTGCTTGATCCCATTTACATGAAAACAAGCTCTATTCATAAACATATTCCAAATCCACATGGAGATTCAAGGAAAAATGTACATGATTACAGCAAGCAGGGATATGTTTATATTCATATATTTACAGTCAGACTTTCATAAACCTTGTGTGCAGGAGTGGAAAATAAGTTATTTCCCAGAACAAACAGTCTATTAGTTTACAGCTAAATTTAGTAGCTAAACTAGATTATAAAATAAATAAGAGGCCAACTGTGAAAGCTAGCCATTATTTATCCATTCGGGATTTTGACAATAAAAATAGTTTCATGGTTCAGCAGGTCCGAAATAATTTGTAAAATTGTAAAATGTCAACTATGAGGTAAAAATAAGAAAAAAAAAATCTTGGTGAGGCTACACCTGAAAGGAGGACACAGTGAAAAAATACTGAAATAACAGAATCTTTAAAGCGTCTCCACCCATCTCATATTTTTGAGGGGGAATTTTAAGGCCAGATGAGGGCTTCCAGAATTTTTGACTTTCATTTGACCTACACTTGTAGATATAAAGTCATACAGGTGCTGGAATTGTGAGTATGAATAGAAGAGGAGAAACAACAGGTGCCTCTATGGACAGGCCAAAACAAAGACTCTTCCAAAGCTCTTGTGAGCCTCAGATTTCTGATTATTAAAATAGTGTATATACTTCCCTTTATTGAGAAAAAAAATCTGATCTTTTTAATCCGAAGAGAGAGTCAAAGCCAGTAGGACTGAAACAATAAAAAAATCTTTATCATTCACTTTATTGTAAAACAAGTTTTCACAAATAATTTAATGTGGAAGTGGTATAAGGTTTATACCCCCATATTGTTGGAAATGCATAATATTTATTATTTACTTACAATGATTGCATTCCTAAAGTTTGGCACAGGTGTAAGTGTTCACACGACAGAGGCCAGGGGGAGCTATCCCACATTACTTTCACTGCTGAGATTTTTGCTCAAGTCATGGGGTGTTGTGGCTTCGCCAGGAACGTAGAACTGAATTAAAAATATTCTTTAAATACCTTAAAATACCTTATTGTTGTATATTAGTTTATTTCATTTATTATAAGGAGATCTTTTTGCCAGAATGCAGTAAGGCCTCTGTCCTTCTTCCATTTAAAGTTATTATTCTTTTTAGGCCTCATTTCTTGCACACACTTTCACGTGCATTGGAACCTGACCACATAGAATCAAGGGATTTTTTCAGTTTATATCACCACTAGTTGAAGGCAAACAGAAGGATAAATGACTCTACACATTAGACACTACACATTTAATAGTGTCTGAAGTACACCTCTAAACGCATCTCTTTTAACAATTGCAAAGCATGCAAAAAGAAAAGTAAGTTCAGCATGAAACTAGGATCACCATGAAGCAAACTGAGAATCTACTTGGGTTTTTTATTTGATTCCTTGTGGCTTACTGTTATTATTTCTGTACAGTTTTGGTATAAACTTTCTTTTTTTTTTTTTTTTTAATGGTAATTTAAAATGCAAAAAAAAAAAAAGAATAAGAGAGAAGAGAGGGGACAAGGTTGCCTGCCTGTTCATCAAGATTTCACAGGTTAAGAGCATTGTCTAAACAAAGACCAGATCATCAACTGTGTTCTCACCTCTCTACTGCTGTGATTCAAAGCTTCCTTGCTAACCCAAGAAAACCTTGCTATTCCTGTCCTGAGCTACTGCTTTCACAGTGTTCTCGCTGCGTAAACATGAGATATTACCACTAAAGTAATGGCAAGCTCAGCCAAATTTGAACTGAGGTGTGAGAACTGAGCGTGAATGGTTTGGAACAATACATTATTTAATTTTACTGAGTGGTTCACAGAATCACAGAATGGTTAGGGTTGGAAGGGACCTCTGGAGATCATCTAGTCCAACACCCCTGCCAGGGCAGGGTCACCTAGAGCAGGTTACACAGGAACACGTGTGCTGTGAGCTTTGAAGGATGCTTTGGGGTACATTTTCAGTATGCTGTGGTAATATTTAGTCATACAAATTCTACTGGTGAGAGAAATTGCGTGACTAAATCCCCTTGCGTGGGCCAAATCCTATGCTGTTCCTGTCTGCAGCATAGATTATCTAATGTCTTCTTCAGGATTTTCCTCATTCAAAGTGTCCCCTGACTCAGGTGGAGGATAGAGATGTTTCCTGGAGTCACTGCATTGCATTAGCATTGCTTCCAGTCTTTGTTGCTCCTTCTGGTCAGATTGTATGGCTCACAGAGCAACAGTTTGGAAATCACAATATCGAACTGTGTTCGATTAAGTAGGTCATGTTCCCAGGGACAGGCCTTTTGGAGGGCAGGGACAACTTGGGACAACTGTCTCAGGTTACCTAGGTTTCCTAAGGTAAGAGGGCTAAGAGTTTATCTCCCGTACCACCAAAATGTCATCTGGGATTGGACAGAAAAGGTATGACTGAAGTTGTCTAATCTAGCAGGTCATGTAACCTTTTAAAGTTCTCAGACACTCAGTTCTCAGTTTTTGGTGGACAAAAGCCTGTAGTTCTCATTGTGAAGGAACAAGATTGGTAGCAGCAGTTGTGCCCCTATCTCATTGTAAAAAGAGAGAATGGTATTCAGGTCCGCAAAAAAGAGGTTTTAACACTGGTAAGCTGCCCCAAGATTGTGTTTCCACTACACCGCTTTCAATAATAAAAATAGTATAAATGCACTTTTCATTTGGAAAGTACTTCTATTTACACAGGATCCCAGGAAGTCTTAAATGTGTGAGTACTTGTGATGATGTTGCAGAAAATTAATTACTTTTAGCTATTCTTTTGGGAGAGGAATCATGTATTCCACTTTTTCTGCAGGTGGTTAAGTTCCCAGTGAAGTAGAGTCTTATGACATGTATCTGTGTAGGGATCAACCTGAGGTGAATGTCATTAAAACTCCCAGGAGACATCAGATGTAAGAGCTGCTCTTTCAATGAATTAAATTTAACACACATTTTTTCTATAGGGTTCTTCCAGTAGGATGAATCAAGGCTGAGGGGGAGCCATCATGCACAAGTTTAAATTTTCTTGTGAGCCAGGCTATCAGAGAAGCTGATAGCTAGAACTTCGTATTCTTGAGAAGAAATTCAGGTCATACTTCTCTGTTAAATGTTCTTTAAGATATATGTGCATACGCGTTCTACCATATTTTCTCAACAATGTGAGGTTCTGCCAGTTTTTACGGATGAAACGTAAAGTTTTCTGATAGACTTTTTTGTTTGTTTATTCCTGAGTAGCAAAAATTCACAGCTCTTACACAGCTGCTTGACTCTATGATATGTAATATTATATTCTCCTTGGTAGCTGTGGAGTGTCCTTAGCTAAATATCCACACATCTTCTGTTCTTGATGAGAGGCCTGTGGTTGGTGGATTACTTTTTTCCTCTTCAGAGTTTCCATATATTCTTCTTGTTCTTTTAGAATTTCTAACCTGGAAAAAAAAAAAATTACCTGCATCTTTTCAGAAAAGAAGTTTGAGAATAAAGGGATGAGGAGTGTAGGAAAAAAACATAGAGAATGGACAAAATGCCATGTAGTGTTAAACTTGAACTTGACACAAGCTGGGAAGCAGTTTTACTATAGAGAAAATGTGGGGGAAGAAAAAAAGAAGAAAAAAAAATCACATTATCTGTGGCCTGCTTGATAGAGTTTCTTATCTGAATCACCAATATAAATGCAGCCCACAGTAGTAAGGACTGAAAGGCATCAGTTGCTATCAGATGGTTGTTCACTAACCATTGTAAATGCACTCATCCACAGTAACTACATGTCCACAAATATCTAGTCAAGAGTGATTGGCACCCTGGTTGCCACTATTAGTATATACATTAAGGTACTGAGGGGCATGAAGAATGAATTATCCCCTCAAATCATGAGGTAATCACACCAAAATAGGGCTGAGCGTGTTGGCAACATTGCATGGGAAAATTGACTCTGCTGCTATCCTTGCGGGACCCATGCTGGAGATGAAGGATTGCACTCTTGAGAGATGACAACTGTACAATCTGGGCCATTGTATTTGAACAGTGTTTGAGAGAGAGAGGAGGTAAGATCCTGTAAATCTTTATGGGGATAGATAGATATATAAATATAACAAATATGCTTACTAAGTAAGAATTGAGGCCAAAACTGTGAAGGTAAAAGGAAAAAAAATACCCTTAATAGTAACACCTGAAATACAAGAGAAAACACTTTAAAAAGCTTCCACCCCCCTTGTATAAAAAAAACATGTAAAATGCCAACTTTTTATATTGATCCTCATTTCTGATACAGTACTATTTTAATAGCTAGCATGTGTGATCAGTGAATTTCAGCTATATAAAGAGCTGTTTCATGCTGATAATTTAGCTTTGGTTTAGATTGTATTTGGGTTTATGTATTTCCAACGTAAAAGAGCCTGCACTGGATAGAAACGTAGACCACAGTTTCTCTTTTACAGCATTGTGTAAACATATGTAATTAGCCTTGTACTTATCTGCATTAGTATCATTAGAATTGAAAACCCATTTTAATCTGGATTCTGTTCTCTTCTCAATGTCAGCCTGTTTCTGGACCAGTACAGAGCTAGCCTTGTTGATGCAATAAAGAGATTACTCCAACCCAGTGTAAGTATGTTTCTATTTTCTCCTGAACACTGGCTTCAGAATAATTAGTCTGTGCACAATGATTGAGAGAGTAATGGAATGGCAGGATTAATGTCATGTAATACTTTAATACTTATTATGTCCAACTTCAATTGAGTCTTCTAATCTATCAGATTCTTTCCTAATCATAAACTAGGAAACTTCTTATACTTGGCCTTCTGATAAGGAACACAGTGGGTAGTAAAATAAATGAAACCGCTTCAAAGATAGCGTCAGATTATTTTTATCAAAGCGTTTCTCAAGTATTTTTCTTTGATAATAATGTCTTCATATTAAAGTAAAATACAATATTGAAAGTTTTTATGTTGGCTTCTGTCATTTTTAATCCCTTCAATTGTAACCTTTGTCACTGTGTATTTATTTATTCTGAAAGAATATTTTTTCATTTATGTTTATTTAAAATGAAAAAAACCCCTATGCATATACTGTGGCTTAAAACATTTTTTCATTGAGTAAGCTATGTGTTTACATGTTTTATACCTTAGGAAATGGTGAAATTATGCTCTTCATAAAATGATTATATGTTCTATATGAGTGTCACTCAGGAAATATTAATCTAAATCTGTTAGTCTGTTTAAACCGGAGAAACCTACAGGCAAAAAAATCTGGTATATGCATGTATAAAATATATATTATATCTATAATCTCAAAAAAATTGGAAGATAGCAAAATGAGAAAAGGAGAAAACATGAAGTAATTGCTCTAAGTAAGAGTTTGAGATAGGAATTTTGTCTCTCAGGGTTAACATCCAAATCCCCCAATAAAGTAAACTTTCCATTTCAAAACAAAAGTATTTTCTGCTAGCAATGCATTCTCCAAACTTTAAAATTTGTATTGTACTTTTTTTACCAGAGATTTTCTCTGCAGAAGAAATAGAAGATCCAAACATGCAAAGGCTTAAGAAATGGAGTCATTTTAGTAATGTTAGTAATCCCATTCTTTGCTTAGAGTGATCAGGTTTCTATTCTTGGTTCTATCATAGACTTTCCTGAGTGACCTAAGGCAAGTTACTTAAGACTGAATTATTTTAATGAGCTGTGGGGCAAGGCTGCCAGGAAGACAGGAGACACACTGAGGAAAAGGTTACCCAGATATTTCTGTCAGTGGCAGTAAGGAGAAGTTAAGCAGCTCTTGCCTGGAGTGACGCGTTCTGACTTTTATGATGTACCAACACTTGTGCAAGTGTAATAATTTTTGGGACCACAGGTGATCTGGAACACAAAACTGATCCCAGTTAAAAAAAAAAAAAAAAAAAAGATATTTATTTTCAGGCCAGATCCATGTCAGAAACTGGTTCTTCAGGTATTCCCTTAGGCCACTGGGGAAGAAAAGCATGAGCGGCAGGAAAAGTGTAGAAGAGGTGCATTGGTAACTGTGGCCTGGTTGGAGCCTCTGGCTGGAGAAGAGCTGTTAGTTGCTTTCTCTCCTGCTTGTAGTTAAACATGGTCTGGTGCTCTACAGTGCCAAAAACACATATGCACATATGTCTGTATATGCATACACAGACACACACATTCTTTAGCCGGGCTGATTAGCCCAACCAAAGAATTTGATTTAAAAGGCAAGGCGGCCTGAATTTTAAGCAGTGTTGCCATCTAGGCAACAATCTAGATAATTTAGGAATTGTTAACCTGACTTTAAACCAAAACTGGCCTGACTTTTAAACTCCAGTCAGCTTATTCAAATTCATTACAAGCTTTGTTTTTCAGGGTGTACGAGCTACAGTCTTTGTGAACACAGGTGGAGTAAAGGGAGATGGCTTTTTCTCACCTGTCTTCCTAGTTTTGCTTGCTTCAGCACATTGCAATTAATAGCATAGCCTGTATTAATAGCATAGCATTTATTTGCTGTGCATTTTAGGCCGTGGTTTCTATTTCTTATCAGCAAAGCTAGCTTAAGAAATTCTTGCTCCTTGCAGGAATTTCTGTTGCAGAGTTTCAAACCGCTATCCAAACTGTATTTTTAACTAAACTCAGTTGCCTAATCCACTTCATGAATGGCTACATGGATGGGTATCCAGTTATTATTGCAAATTACTGTAATTCATAACTAAGAGGACAGCAAACTATTCTGTGGGGTAGAAGTTGGGAGTACAGGCATCTCAAATGAGCTCTTTTGTGCAAAAATTACATGTTCAACAGAGTGGCCTTCAAGCATATGCTTTTATGGTTTGAAAGACCCAAATATAAGCGTATACTCATTTGAGATCTCGAAGATACAGTCACAAGTACAAAATAGTTATCAATTTTACTGTTTTTGTTAACCTGTACAAATCTAAGGATAACACTAGAGGACACTTTACTAAATGGCACTATACTTTGGCTTTTAGAGAAAAAATAAATTAATAGTGAACTCATTTACCAGCTGCAATAATTAAGAATAGCTTATGGGCATTAGTTTAGGTCCAAGCTAAGGCATAAATTTTTTTGATTAAGTTCACTTTTCTACATTAATTACTTTGTCTCGAATTCAGAAGTTGCATTTCCTTTTTGGTTTAGAAGAGTCTGGGGAAAGTAGTAACTAACAATACCAAAAGAAGAAGTGGAGTAAACAGAAAATTACAGGTATCCTTGCAAAGCTGTCTTGAAGAAGAAATTCAGAACATAATTTATTCTTACTGTTAGTTTAAAATTCATCTGTGGTATTTCCTTTTTCATTAAGGATGTTATTTGTGGCTATTAGAATCCTTATGGCACGGAATAATGTATTTTGGGTAACTGTTTGGTTTCCTTGACACAAGACTGGTAATTTCAGTCGTCTGATTCATAGTACTGACCCCGTGGCCAGTTGTATTGGCATAGGAAGACAGGACCAAAAATTCGCAGAGGCAGAAATAAGCAGTTCACAGAGTTACTGAGGGCTGAAATTTCTATCTGAATTTGTCACAGAGGCAGATGTCACCTGTAAACCAATTCAAAGAATTAGACATAGAAATTTTACATCAAACAAATTTAGCTTGAATGGCTATATTTTATTTCTCTCAAGCTACTTGAATTGATTTGTCAACATTTACTTTTATTTTTTATATCATTAAAATATAATTTTAATTTCAATCTCAGAAGAAGCATTTGCTTATTTGCATATTTTCCTAATTAAGAACAGTTTTTTATCAAGGCTTTGATTCTTCTGAGGCCTATCCATTCAAAATCCCAGTGAGGTCATCGGGATGCTATTGAGCTGTGATTAGTACCAGGAAATAAGACTGCATTTAATGATGATGATAAGTAAACTTGGTCATAGTGACATCCAAAATATGAACGTCTGTCCCATTGTCTTATTGTAGCATTTTACTGACACTTCAAACTACTATAACTGACATTTTGCTCTGAGTTTTGTTCCCAAGTTTAATGGAAGTATTTTCCCAGCTGAGGAAAGGCCATTTTGAACTTTAAACTTCACCCTTTAAACATTATCCTGGGAGACACTTTTGAATTATAATTAAACTTGGGATATTCAATGAAGAATAGAACCAGGTTACTGGTCTAATTTCTTTATTGTACCTCGACCAAGAAATGAAAAACACACATGAAATTCACATTTTTTTTTATAATTAGAAATGTGAATGAAGCCCTACAACAGGTGGCAGAATCACGGAGATCAGGCAGTTGACAAAAAAGTGCTTTAAACCCAGATTATTATAGAGCAGAATTGAACACAGTACCTACCAGTTTTTTGAGGAGATTATTGTGGTATTAAACTTTAATCATGATTTCTTGGGTTTTATCAGTGAGAGCAAGAGCCTCAGGTATTTTAGATGCACACTAAAGTCATCAGATGAATGGGTTTTTACACCAAGTAAGGAGCTGGCCAAAAGTAACTGTGTAGTGATTTCCATAAAAGGCCATTCCCCTCTTTTGAAGTTATTTCAAGATTTTCTCTCTGGGTTTAAGAGATATTTCATACCGTGTTACATTCTGTTTTACTGTGTTTCTCTTTCAAATTTAATTTGAAGTAGTCTGCAGAGAACATGAGAAGGAATGACCACATGGGCTGTTGACTCCAAATGGAGTGAAGGGGTGCTGCTGTCTGAGCATTGCTTCCTCATCAGAACTGCTGGATCAGTGGCCAGTGTAGACTGTGCAACCCCCTTTCATGAGGTTTAGTCACATCTGAGGTCCCCAAGTGAATCACATAGTCAGTAAGCCCTGGGTGAGGGACATGTGATCATTACAGTGATCATGAAGATGAGGGACTCAGAGGAGTCTCATCCTTCTTATGCAGGAAGAGTCTCTGCAGAACAACATTCTGGGGAGCGTGAGATGGCAGCAGGAGAAGAGGTTTCTCAGCTAAAAAGGTTTCCTTTGCTGCCCACTTTTGTCTGATGACATTAAAGCATGCCAAGGATATGAGGGAACCGAATGTGAATTTCCTGTGTTTAATGTTTTTCATCCTGAGCTGAGCCTATATTCAGACCTAGCATTTACATAAGCAATTCCAGTGCTTTCTACAAGAGTTACACCTCTTTGCACTTCGTATTTAGCCATAGAATTAAAGTTACAGCTACATAAATGAGCAGAAGTTGAGTTGCTTTAGATATTGGCCATCTTGTGCTTAAATTTCCCATGAGAAAGATGAGGATAACAGTACTTCCCTATCTCACAGAGAGATGTTGTGAGAATAAATATAGTGCTGTGGTATTAATGGTTGGAATCTTATAAGTACACATTGGTACGATATGTATTGATGTAGCGTTTTTACTGCTGTTTCACTGTGCATTATTTTGGTGTTCGTATGTATGTGTAAGACACAGATTTGTTTCCTATTCTTCTCACTAAGTATCTGTGTCAGCGTTGTAACTTTACTGAATTCCTATTGAAATTCTCTGTACTGATCACACTTTTCCTGTGTTACAGAGATTACATTTTCTCAAGCTAAATATACTTCTACAGCATCTAATCCTTTTATAATTTTTTAGTTCCCTAAAAACATTTTTTGCCTCTTTGGTTGATTACAGCACCTCACAAATTAATCTTAGCTCTCATTAACATAGAAGTTAAATACAGGAACTCGCGGTAAACTTTGTGGCTCCCTTCAGTGTGATATGCTGTTGGCTGATACTAACCTTTTTTTACAGCTCTTTAACCACTTTTCTTTCCATGTGACAGGACACAGAATTCAGCCAATTAGAATTAATTATTTTTGCAAATAAGATTTCGAGAGTTGCTCTACCAAGTAGGTTAGGTTTTGGGCAAGTACTTTGCACAGGGTGTCTAAAATATATCAGTTCAATGTACAGTCATTTTTGTTTTCTTAAATACAGAAGGATGAACAAAAAATTAGATAATGGACCATAAAGTGTTGCCTCGGCATCATTAAATGGCCTGATCATCTTGCAAGAACCTGAATTAGTATTCAAGAACATTAATTCCTGCTTTAAATGCAGTTTACCAATTTACAGTCAAATTTAGTTGCACTGCTCAGGTAGTTTAAAATATCTTTGAAAAATTAATGATCAGGTCTGATTGGCCTCCCATTTTGCCTTGTTTTATATTGTTGTAATTCCACTAGCAGTGAATGGGAGGTAGTCTTCTATGTGTGAGAGAGAAAAGAAAATCATTATTTACAGTCTTTGCGTGGTCATGAGCTAACAAATGGATTTTTCACTGAGTGTATGTTTTGTATGCTTTTTCTGTTTTATTTTGGTAATCCACAGACATCACTATTATATGAAAAGAGGCAGATGTATGGCAGCTGGGAGTTCTCTAAAGAAAATATTTATTTATTACTTTCTAGATTGCATTTGCTTAATCACAGAAATCTTACATATTTTGAACAATTACTGCGTTACCGTATTTTAGTATTCTACCAAGAGAACAATTGACTTTTCCAGCTTAAGCATATTAAAAGCTTAGTCAGGTGTATGTTGTATCTGGTTCTCTTCCAGTTTTTAAAATGTATAAATTCTCTTTTTAATGTTCCAGGGAAAAGCAATGGTATTTGCTCCACTCCGAGGGAATACTTTAAACCAGTTTTGCAATCTAGCTGAAAAAGCTGGTTTCTCTATCCAAAGACATGAAAATTATGATGAACACATTTCGAACTTCCACTCCAAGGTTAGTTTTCTGCTCGTGTTAGATAACACTTTAATCCGCATTGCATTTTGAAGAGATCATGGTCCTTTTGGCAGGTAACCTAAGTGTTTGATTAAAGTACTCCTTAGGTGTGCTGTTTCTGAACAGCTATTTTTGTATCTGATTATTTTGTGTGGTAGAGCCATCCTTTATCTCTGCACGTCTAGAAGAGTTTTGCAGAAGCACCTCCTGTTTACCCTTTTCATTCATAGAAATCTAATTTATGAGAGTCTTTTCTTGTTGTTGTTAGCTGCCTGTAAGTATACAGCACACTAGCATTTACATTTTAATAAAAAGCTTGCAACTTTTAAATAGGTTAAACACTGAAATGGACTGAAATAAATAGGAGGTGAATGTCTAATTGTATCATATCGTACCGTAAATCCTTATCTCTGGCTGCTTTATGGCTGGGTCAGTTGGCAGCTTCAAACTGCTAAATCTCATACAGAATTTCACAGTTGTGGGGTTATATGTCAGATCGAGGCGCTACAAGATTTAGGTCAAAAGCACTTATCTGAGCGTGATTTCTAAGCTTGCTTACATAAAGCTGCTGTTATCAGTCTCCTTTTTTATTATTTATAAGTATGGAGTAATACAGGACATGAAGACGAAGATGCTTCACAGGAAACTTTTTAGAAATTTCTTATTTTCCTGCGTAGAAGTGCTTATCAAAATCATATTTATTACTTGCAATTCTGAGATCTCTCTTTCATACCTTAAAGAAATCCACTGTTGTAGGTCTATATGAACTTAGACCTAACCTCTTGCAATTTTCTAAGAATTGCTCTTGGAAAATACAGACATTCAAAATTGAAGTGACATGCTTTTTTTTTTTTTATTTAGCTCTATATGATAGGAATCAGATTATGCTAAAAAATATGCATGTGATGTTTTAAGGAACAAATATATATCTTAATGTTTATATTAAATTTTTTGTGCTTATCTTAATATTTAGTATTTTGTGTAATTTTAAAGTTTATATTAATTTTATATTTAATAAAGACTCCCACTAATGCTATGTGTACATAAAATCACTTGATTTCATTGTTCAGGTAGGTTTGAATCTGGTCACACAAACACCTCCAAAATTTCAGTCATTTTTCATCTACCACCTTGACTTTAAATCACATAAAATGATATAAATGTAAGGCCCAATGTGATGGATGTTTTATTTACCTCCACCTGAAAAAGGGCATGATTTTGATTATGTTCTTTCATGGTAGTAGTTCTCTTTCATTATCCACTGCATCCAAATCAGCTCTGCGGCAGTGAAATGCAAGAGTAATAGTTGTTATCTTGGTCCAAGAGATGGGTCTAAAATGATAGAGTAGATTATTTTACTTAGAAAACAAATGTATTCTATCTTCCTCTGCTTATATGTCCACTACAGTCCTTATAATGGTGACCAGAGAAAAGACCTATCTGAAGCAGCTTTAAATTAAGTAGTTCTGGAAATGCCAATCATTTTACTGCAGTATTTTTAGGTAAAAGTTGTGAAATGTAAGATGGACACAAACTTGAAGAGGGTAATGCCCAGCTTCATTAGTTTAAATCCAGTTTGGGAGTGTTTTTTCTCCACTGTAATCGCAGCTGTGACAACGTTGTTCCTTGTTCTTCCTTTGTCTGTCTCCTTTTGGCCTGAGGAAAAAAAAATCCCAAAGAGAGATTACTGTTCAGTTTAACATGTGTGCTAACTCGTGACACCTGATGCAGTCAAGAATAACTTTTTGTTCATTTAATTTTTTTTTAACAGAGGCACTTCAGTTTATTGAAAAAATTTTCAATGGTGAGAAAGATAAAGGTCCAAAATACTTCATA
>JAYRBT010000114.1:26043106-26048106 GCA_036023395.1 Myiotriccus ornatus
TAGTACTCTAATATTACATTTTTGATCCACTTATATTGTGTGACAGGGTATAATATATTTCTGAATGGCATTTAATTTATTTATTTATCATCTGTGTCTGTTCTGGAACAGTTTAGGTGCATCTGGATGAGATTAAATACCTTAACACATCCCGGGTGCTGGCCGCCAGAGGTCACTGTAGAATCCAGGTTCAAATTACTAGTGGGGGCAGATGCTTTCTGTCCCCTCCCTTGATAAAATCTCCTTAGCTGTATTTATTCTTATACTTCGTGATTTTTTCAGTATACAGAATTCTTTGTACTGCTGTTCATGAGTGGGGTGTGCCCACCCAAATCCCACCAAGCTGTAGGGACATGCATAGAAATGGGAGTATTTACCTTTTCTGTGCTTGATTCTTCAACTGGGCTGCCTCTTTACATTCAGAGTTCATAATTAGGCTCTGATTTTCTACTCCAACAAGTGGAGTCCAGCAAGCAGATTAGAGGAGGAAAACACAGTTGGGCATGTACCATCCTACTTTTCCCAACTTTTTTGGGGGGTAGATATGTGGCTCATTGAAAATGTAAAGTTGATAAAATTCTAAGGTACAAATAAAATACAGTCTTTCTTCAAGCAGAAACTGCCAGGATAGAATGAAACTGGTTGGTAATCCTGTGCGAACAAAGTGAACCACCTGTGGTAAAGTTAGAGATCTTGGGAAGCAGATTGTCGTTACTTTAGTAATTATACACAAACACTTCTTAGTAAAGTGGATTAGAATTTAAAGAATAGATCAGCTTTATGTTCCACTATGAAAAAGGAAAAGTGTGTTAATTGCTCATAGACAGTAGCTTACACAGAGGCACTTCACAGCTGAAGAATATGATATGGCAAAGACCTTTGTTTGAATAACACGAGCAGTGTTGTGACTCAGACCAACTAAAATCCTTAATGCATGGCAAGGAAAATAAAGGCAAAACAATATGGCATAAAAAGAGTCCTGGCTTTAAATGTAGTATTTGGGGGTGCCGTTTGTGTCAGACACAGTTAATGGTGCTTTTTTAAATCGACACTTCTTCCTTGTATTAAATATATGCAAATATTATGTGAAGTGATTACAAAATACGCTACATATGAGCAGTTTCCACATACTTCAGTTTAATGTGTGTATGTATTAACCAGGATACCTAAGAAAATAAAATTCATTATTTTTTTAGAAATGTATTCATTTAGTGCAGATTAGAAGAGCACACATAACGTTATCCCTTGTAGTTGGAATTGTACCACTCTAATCATCAGGTTATAATTCCCTCTTACTAAAAGAATTTTTTAAATTAAATAGAATTAATAAATAAGCCAATCAAGAACTGCATTACAGCCTTGCACTTATGTAAACCTTCAGGTAAGATTATGGTATTTCAGATGTCTGAAACAGTTGTTGATCTTAAATACCAAATATACAGAAGTAGTTAGGCTGATTAGGGATAAACTTTTAGCCTTTGTTCTGAAGTTCCTTGCTTACTGGAATTAATTCAGGCCTTAATCTCACTTGAATATAATTTATTTAGTACAGTAATATGGGACCTCACTTTTTTATAAGTAGTGTTCAACTATTTATTGCATTAATTAGTTTATCTACAAACTGACCAACTCCTGATAGTATCTGACATACGGTTCCATACCTATGATAGTATTTGATGTTAAGATATTCTTGTAGTTATTAAATGTTTAATCTTTAGTAGTATCATTTGTACCCAGAAATATACTTAAGCAAGCACTGTCAGTATTTTAAAAATGCTTTCATAAAGTTTGCTCACTTTATCCACTTTTTATTTGCAGTTGAAAAATGAAGAAAAAGATACATATGAGGAAAACCTCCATTACCCTTTTCTTCTCATTTTAACCAAACACAGATAGAAGATGACACCTTTTTTTGTTTTAAGATGGACTACTGGAAATTAATCCATGTATGTAAATGTTCAGGGAGGGGGGGCAGTGTTCATTTTCCCCCACTTATGTTCCTGACTCATCATTAGAGAAATATTTCTAATCTAAATTCTGAGGAAGATATTGTGGCTTGTTTTACAGAGTGTAAACATTGAGACATCTTTTTTTTTGTATCATTTTAGAACTTATTTTTCCAGTTATATTCCAGCCTAAAACTGATCAGACTTCACATTTATGCATTAACAAAGGTGTAAAGCTGGCTTCCTTCTCTTTTGTGCCTTTAAACTTGCATGTACTTTGTTAATCTCTTTAAGTGCTATTTTTGAGGTGTATTTGAAAATATATGAAAAATATACTTTGTGGGCTTATATAACTGGTTGTAAAGAAGTGAATGCATTGACATTTAATTAGTAAGGAAATAGTTGTCTGAAGATCTTTTAAAAGTGCACCTATTGAATGAATACTTGTATTTTTCAGCCTTTTTTTTTTTTTTTTTAATTCCACTGTTGATTTTTCTATCCATGATTGAAATGTCCTCATTTGCTTCAGTGTTGAAGTCTTTTTTTCTATATGTGTGGATATATGTTTTTTTCCAGCAGGACTTTTCCTCCTGTAGATGTATAAGAAATTATGCATCAGACAAAAGCCTCATAAACTGACCATTTGTCCTTTGGACACAATAGCCTGCCCAGCCCCTCTGCTCCTCCTCTCCAATTATGTGTGATTAGTCTCAGTGTGTTGTGTCAAGAAGGGGGAGTGTGCTGAGTGCTTATTATCTGTTTAGGTACAAGAAGAGCACATTTAGGTTCTGACTATGAATGGAAAGTGAGCCTTTATCAGGACTAAAATCTGAATGCTACTATCCTAGTAAATGGCTTTAAAAAAAAAAAAACATCTTTTTTGATATTATAACAACCAAAGGATTTTATAGTGTAATCAAACTATCTCCCTTGAATTAGTTTATATTGGGATATATAGTGGCCCACATTTTTGGTAAACATTTAATGTAATGTTTCTTGTTCTTGGAAAGAGAAAAATCCTGCAAAGAAACAGGGGCATTATCTGATTTTCTTAACAGTTTAACAGACCATTTCAATGACTTCTCAGTAACAGTCTCTTAAACCACGACACTTTTAAGATGTTGAAAAAAGAGAGAGAGGCAGAGGCCATGACTGAGAGAAGAAGGTACTAGATGCAAGGAAGTGTAGAGAATCATGCTGAAGTACATTAATTAAAAGAACTGCAATGTGAGAATAAGCGTTCTTTCATATTTAACAAATTGGACAGTATATAAACCACAAGCTTGTGAAAGTCCCTTTCTCTTCGTTTTTTTCTCAAACAAATTTCTTCACTACCGGTTTGCATGTCCTTGTATTCAGTACTTTTTATGCTCCATTAGAGCACCTAGATGGATCTCAGAAGGCATAGGTCAAGTCGCAGTTAGATCATACATTTCTTTCTCACAAAAACTTGAATTGCAATGCCAAGTGATGGGCTAACATCACAATAACAGCAATTTATTCCTCTTTTGATAAAAAGCAGCCTATTCTCGGTGTTAGATAAAGACCAGGGGCAATGCAAACCAACCATTTATCCTAGAACTGAGTACTGTGTCCCCACTAGAGCTGGTATGAGTTTCATATTCAAACTCCTGTTGGAAGATACTTGTCTAGTAAGAAATCAAAAGCATTTAGGAGTAATTTGAAATTGCTGGGAAGATGGCTTTGGTTTAATTAGTTTTGTTTTGTTTGTCCCACACAGCAGTGCCTTTGTTTCTCTAAAAACATGTACAAGGAAATCTTCATAATCAACAAAGCAGTGTGAAAAATAGCTCAATATTAAAATTTGTGAACCTTTTATTTTTGAGAGGGCCTGAATGTCTGCTGTACAATAATCTAATAAAGATCATTAATTGCCAAGAAAAGAAGCAGTGTCATTGAAAATTGTGGTTTTAGCTGTAAGAAAAAGAGTTTTACTCAAATTAGTAGCTGATAATTGCTTTTTATTTCTTTAGTGTCTGTCGTTTGAGTTGAAGGCTTTGCACAGGTGCTGCCATCCCTAAAGTGTGTAATTGATGGCTTGTTTACCAAAGATGCATTTAGGCTTCATCCTGCAAACTCACATTGGAGCTCCACAGGCAGTAAAGTTACTTATCTACATAAGTGCTTACAGGTTTGGTCTGTGTGCACATTTTTAGAGGTATATAAGCAAGTTCTCTTCTTGGTTTTTTTTTGTTTCAACATGGCTATTGAAAAGTCACAGATGTAGTATTTACATGAGGCACTAGAAGTGTTCTTTTTCTAGAGACATCTTTCAGAGTCACTTGTGTCAGTAGGAATTTGTATTGTTTCTGAGCTCTTAAATTCTAGTAAAAATACAGTGTTTATTAATACATCAAATATCTTTGCTAAGAAAATGTTCAGCAGTTTTTCAAATCATGCTTATAAAATGTATCAGAGCCTTTTATGTGGTGTTTTAACTAGTCTCTCATCCTTGGTATATTTTTAATTATATAGTTTACAGTATTCTGTAACAGAATATGGAGCTTAATTACTTCGTGTTTGCTAAGAAGTTGAAGTTGAATGATGCTGTGCAAGAGCTATGCTGGCTTCACTGAGAGTGGAAATCTTAGGCTGATGCAACTTTTCCTTCACAGACATTGGTAGTTCTTACAAAAATGTTCTGTCTTCCTCCTTTCTCAGAGAAAAATGGGCACCCATTCCCCTGAGCAGAGGTCTTATGCACCTGGTGCCACTGGCAGCAAGTTTTGTGATCTTCAGGATATAAAAGATCAAGAAAAAAATGTTCCATTTCCTGCTGTGAGATATGGCAAAGGCTTTCTTACAAATTACAAACTCATCCTATCTGGTAACATTCTGGAACAATGGGACAAATCTTTGCATTTGGGAAGAAAGTTTGATTTGAAACGAAAATGTCTGAAGAGTGTGAGATAAGGCGGAACTTACTATCCCAGGTACCAGTCCAGCTTCAAAATCCTTATTGGACAAGTCATTTACAGTTTGCCTGAGGCTTTAATGGCTACATGTTTGCATGAGGAGGGAAGCAGGATTAAA
>JAYRBT010000114.1:26053106-26072866 GCA_036023395.1 Myiotriccus ornatus
CTCAAAGACAGTTCTTAAACAACAGACCTTTCCGTCATAGTTTATTTTTGTGCTAGATGTTGGTGTATCCCGGGAACTGCACTTTTTGCATCATCGTATGTCATTGAAAATTCCCTGAAGGGGTTATTATTCTTTTTGATGGATGGTACCAGTACTGGATTTCTCAACAGAAGTACTAAATACAGACAGTGACCGGGGATGTATGAGAAGTATTTTAATTTGGCTTCTCCCTTCTTCTAATGCATTTCAGCAGCAAGCTGCTAATTTTCAAGGGATTGGTAAGAGCGCCAAAGAAAGTATGTGAAACATTGTCAAATTTCGACAGGAGAAAAAGGCTAAAAGGCTGTTTGTTTGTTTAGAGGGAGCACTGGTCATTCCTACAACTTCATACTGTGTTACTGTTCCTACTGCTATGCTGCTTGCCAGAGGTTGAGGAGGAGGCTCAGCAGAATTGGCTTTGGATTAACTCTTTGCAATCTCACAGAAATCCGCAGAAATTGTTTTGGCCATTTTTTGAGGCAAGAACTTTCACAAGTCTGTTTGTGGCTACTAGAAGCTTTAGGGATGAGGACCACACTTAAAGCATTTTGCAGAGTTAATTTCCAAAGAAAGGTCTGCATGAATCACAGCAAAGGCATTAATACTGTGTAAGTATATTCAATAATTGATGCAAACAGTTAAAGTGGTGACACAACAGGAAGCAAAGTGGTGGTTTAACCTTCCATTCCCAGTACAGGGAACACCAGCAGCTCAACAGATTACTACGGAAAGGGCAGGTGTTTTTGTCATGACTACAACAGCTTGTGCCAGGTTAGGTGCATCTGTGCTTTTCTGTGCCCACCCTGCAGAAAAGGTGCTGCCAGATAACTGTGTGGGGAATAAAAAGGGTTCATGTCACAGGCACCAACACTCTGGGCATCTGCCAGCTTATGTAGCGAGGTAGAAATATTAGCAAACACATGGGGAAAGAGTCCATTATGGAAATAAAGGGCATAGGAGAGCACAGAAACAGTGAGTTTACAGGCTGTGCAGAAAAGAAATGGGAGGGAAGAGATGGGATTCTCATCCGAGGGGGAGATATTCATCGTGACAAAAATAATTTGGAAAGGTGTTAAGCTCAGTTAAAAGGCAGCCCTTTCAAAGCACTTTCAGAGTCATTTTCAGCTGTGAGCAAAGCAGAGGAATATTGCCACTAGGTAGAAATCGCTGCCAAACAGTGATTGGTGGAAAGGATGCCTACTGCTGAACCCCAGTCCATTTCGGCCTTCTCCTTTCTTTATCATAAGGCCCCGTTACAGCAATAACCACTGCAAAGCGTGGGCAGCATCCCATTCTGGTCCTCCATGCCAAGGTGGCAAGGGTTGAAGGCCTCTGAGGCCCCAAGGGCTGAGTACAGGCTGCTTAATAGCACGGGGAGGGCACATTCTATCTTAGGTTATGGCATTAAGAAGTCCCTGTTTGTGCACAAAAACTAGGAGTGTGAGCAAAGGGGTTTCAGTTGGTCCTCATGGGTTGGGATAATCCTACCAGGCGTGAAGCTCGATGAGATGTCACGCCAGCCTCGGAAAGGCAGAAGACAGATCCCGCAGAGCAGCGCAACCATGGCAAGGAATGCAGGTAAGACTGAACAGCTTAAAAACTTCTCCAGAGCGAACATAATCTGTACCATTTTGAAACTTTCCAGTGGCCAGTAGTCGCAGGTGCAGGACTCTGCAGATTGCAGAGCTGTGTATGTTGGGGAGCCCAAGTCTGGGCTCCTCTTTGTATTGCAGTGCATCCATGGGATGTGCTGTGTGTGTGCACTCACCACGAAAGATAAAAGCCGAGGGAGCAGCAGGGCATGCTGAGTGCTGGGAGGTCGTCTCAGTCTTGTGGCATGTTGGTTTACCTGGACTCAAGAGCACAGCATCAAGGCAGGGTATAATTGTACGTGGTTTATGATTCTGCCTTCATCAATCAACCTCATGCTAATGAGGTGATTAGGAATGTGTTTTCCCTGGGTAACCACTCTTGCCAGGAGGCAGGGGGCATTTTATGGCCATACAACCATGCTGTTATTGCTGCTGGATGGGATTCCCCTGTCCCGGAGCCACCATCCATTTCACCTGGTACTCCAACACACAGTGCTTCCCACCTGCACCAAACAGGGTCAAGCTGAAATAAACACTTGCATGAACAGTTCAGAGCATTGTACAATCAGATATTTGAGTTGCAGAAGCGTTGCACATTTTCCTACTGCTCTTTAGAGGCTGATGTGTGTAGCCTTAACAACAATTTGTTTATTCATCCATTCCAGTAGCTTTATTCCTGCTGACTTCTATCTAAAAGGGGACATAATGCACATTTTATGAGCTATAGGACAGTTATGGCTTAGAGTGAGTCCATATGCACCAGAACTGAGGAAAAAAAATGATATTAAAAAACATACATATAAGAGTTCCACTTCTAAATTGTTTTTACTATTCCCCTTTGCTGATTTCTTACCTTTTAATAGCATAGAAGTAAGAATAAATGTAATACTTAATGGTGAATCTGGGTGTATTTGCAGTATAGAGAACATGGGGAGATAGAATATTCAGAAATCTGCGAGCTGAAGAACAGCTTTTCCCAAAGTGTTGAAAAAACTCTTTCAAATGAGGAAAGCAAATCACTTTAAACATTCATTTTAAAGATATTGATGCAGCAATATGGTGCTCTGCAATTCATCTTTTATGCTTAAAGCGGAATCATTGGCGTATTCCAACATTTCTTTTAAAATCTGACTTCCAAAGACAAATAGTCCTGCAGTGATAGTTCTCTGAGGGATGTCTGTGGTACTTTGAGATACAAGCTGACTGCAAGCTCAGGCACAACATGGCTTCACCTGTGTTGACCTCAGCGTGCTAAGCCAAGGAATACACTCTAGCTGTTTGTGCTTCCTGTCCTGGCTCTGGCCACCTATGTCATGGCCAGTAGAAGTCCCATGGTTTGGCTACAAATGCCCAGCCTTGGCCTGTACGAGCTTTCTCTTTCTAAATACAAATCCTTCAGTGAATAGCTTCAGGACTTGTTAAGCAGGTTGTGTTGCTACATGCTTAGATGGGACATGTGGAAAGTGATGAGCCAGTTCTTTGTGCCGTAGACCTGTGCTAAGGAGTCCCACCAGGCTGAACCTTCTGCCTTAACGTTCCCTGAAAGTTGCTTCTCGTCTGTGTTTGAACTTCTATCCTCCAGAGGTGGGTTTGAGTTTGTGAGCAATATAGACATAACCTGTGCTGGACCAGTCCTTTTTTTTTGCTAGTTTAGCTGAGATATAAGTCAGAAACCTCTGCCCTGTACTGGTGCAGTGAAAGGTAGTTACACTTCCTTAAGGAAAACAAAACTGAACAAACCTCCATTTAGCTTTGAAAAGCTGCTCTGATAATTGTCTTAAAAACCAACCTGAAAACGTGAAGCATTAGAAAATATTACACTAGAGCCCATTCATACTGTTTATAGAGTAGAAGTTTATTTGTACAAGCAACTGCTGTGTTACCACATTTAGACCCCATAGGACCTTCTTATACGGCCCTGTGAGTCCATGAGAATAGAGGTAATTCTCTCTGGGCAGCTGTGGATTACAAAGGAAGTCACCACCAGTGTGAGTAGCATTATCTTAGCAAAAATCTCCCTGCTGTTGCCCAAACCTTGACCTACTGTGTAGTTCTTTTTCTGTTAACATAACTCACTTGACATCTTTACCTTTGTATACCACTTCGCTGTGATTCCCCATGACCCTTTTAAAGAACTATAGTGGTGGTAGGGCTTCATTGCAAAGATAAACTGCAAAGCATAGCCAAATTTGGAGAGTCTGGAAGGAAGGATAAGAGGTTGTTTGTTATTAGTGCGTATAAAGTCCGTCCCAAAGAAATAATAATAAAAGATGCAAGGCAGTGAGGATGTTGTATGCCCTCTGTCCTCTGTAGGATAATTACAGTGGGGCATTCCACATAGACCTGTCCTTTCTGAAATTTCACTAGCTTTTTTCACATCAGGGAAAGTAAAACAGCAACAATAAAAATTATGCTTGCAGTTTCCGTACTTCTGTCATTAAAAAACAGATGCTTTTCTTTTCTGAAGGATCTAGGAAGGTCTGAAGCTCCCAGGAAGGTCTGAAGGTCCCCAGTCCAGGCTGTGGTGTGACATGCATTATATCACTATTCAGTTTTCTAAGGTCTTGTCAGGGCCCAAGAAAGACCAGAGAAGAAAAGTATCAGGTGCTACATTCCCCCTCCTTTTTCTTTCTGGTTATATTTGTGATATTTGACTTTCAGGGGGTCTGATCCCCTTCTGTTTCCTAGCTCCTTGCATTCCTCGAGGACTATGTGCTTTTATGCTCTGCATCAACAGGAGGAGGCAGAAGATTCTCACTTTGCTGACTCCTCAGTCAATGCTTGTACTCTTCAAGGGTAGTGAGGAAAGCTACATCTTCTCCTTTTGATAGGATAATAGAAGTGAGGTTATCCACACTGACCTGCACCTTCTGACTTTTCAGTCAACCAGCAAGCTTTATTCCATCAGATGAAGCATGACCTGTTTTACTCCCCTGCTGTTCACTGGTACTTAGATAGCTGGATAACATAAAGACAGGAGTTAGGATGCTGCTGGTAAACCTGCACACACATGCTCTGGCTTTGTTTCCCAAACCCATTAGGCTCTCATGTGAAAGGTGTTGAGTAATGAGGTGTTAGCTGTCACCATCGACTTTGCTTGTCCTTTTACATGAACTCCTCCTCAGTACTGAGATAGTACCCACTCCCCTTGGGCCTTGCCATATCTTTAGGATTCTTCACCCTTCTGACAAAAGGCCTAGCCTGAAAAAGGGGCATGTCTCAGGCTCATTGCAATACCAAATGCAGATGCAGATCTCTCCTCTGGAAAATTCTGCACCAGCACTAACTGACCAGTTCTCAGCAGACCTCCTGGATGACGTGAGTAACTGTAAATAGTGGGACAGGAAGAAGTTCCCTATGTAATTTGCTCTGTGTTGTTGAGTGGGTGAGAAGAGCTGAGGAGTTTCTGGCTTGAGCCTTAGCCCCAGGTGAACCACCCAGGTTTGCTCAGTGGGCTCCAATGCCCTCAGGGCTCTGCACTGTGTCCCTGCAGACACAGGAGTGCCACTGGCTCTTGTGCCACCCTAAGAGTATGAAGGGTGTGTCCTGTGCCCAGCAGCAGCAGATGGGTATATAGTGTATTTCCCCCTGTGCACGTTCTGTTTATCTAGACTCAGTACTTTGCTGAGATCTGGAGAGGTGCAACAGTTTCTGACCTTACCACGGAATACAGAGCCCTCCCGTACTCCCATCCCTCATGGATCCTCAGGCTGTGGAACCTTCGACACAGCCTGGTGCTGTGGTGTAGTGAGGGCTCAGATGTCAGGAGTGTTTAGCCCTCCTGCGGGCGACATTGTCCCCACCCCATCTATCCCTAGCACAGGCCTTTGTTTGCACCCCATGGGAGGAAAATAATCCTCTTGCCTCTGACCACACCTGGATTCAGCCTCCAATTTGGCACCTTGAAAAGTGGGCCAATTCTCAAACACTCTGGCCAGGACTAAAGCCAGGGTGAATGCAGCTAATTCTCACTGCTCTAATTAGTGGCGAGTTAGCAAGGGGAGACCTCACCTTTCAGAAAAATAAAAAAAAAAAAAAAAAAGAGAGAGGGAAAAGGGAGAAAAGAAGGCAGGCAGCAAGAGGGAAAGAAAGGGAGAAAAAGAGGAAGAAACAAACAAAAGTACTCTCTGAAAAAGAAAAAAAAAAGGAGCACCAAGCACTTAATAGCTGTAACTGGGAGGGAGGCTGGGAATGATCCCTTTCCTTGCAGGTGCAGGACAGAAGAGGCTGTCGTACACAGGTTGGAGGTCTGAGCACTGGAAGAGCACCAGGGACCTGGGGGGCAGCTGCAGAGCAAATGCCTTCCTGCATTTTCTGGCTTGCTTTGGCTGTAGGTCTCTGGGGAAACCTTTGGTGGGGAAACCAGACAAAGGTGTTCCTGTTGTTACCCATGGGAATTCATTGGTTCAGAGAAGTGCCCTAAAAATATGTTGAAATCCAGTTATGTAGTCTCAGACAAACAAAAAAAATTCTCCAGTACTGCTCCACAAACCCTGGCCAAATATCAGCATTTTACCCAGCTTATTTAATAATTAGATGCCTTTCTCCCCATCCCACCCAAAAGAAAAAAACCCTGCATCTGCTGTAGATGACTTGAAATTAAGGGGGCCAAAAGCTGTATGTATGGTTTTCTTAGCTTTTCTACACAGAGAGCCAGGGCCATGGAAACATCAGACTAAGAGGCTTAGAGTAAATCCTGGCAGTCTCAGTGCTAGAAACTCTCTCACTGATAAACAAAGCCTAATAAATAAGTTTGAGAGAAAAACTAAATGAGAGTGCGTCATTGTTGAGCAGTTAATTAGGATCCCTCTAAGCATTTGCGCTGCAAAGAGCAAGAAAATTAAAGAATATAAAAACATATGTTGGCAAGAGTGAGAACATGCTAAAAGTAAACACTGCTGTTATTATTAGCAGTAAAAATAATATTAATTAGTTGTATTACAGTAGCACCTAGTGGTGCTACTGGATCTCATCCCCAGATGAGTTCAGTGTCCCCAAAATACAAAGGTCTTAAATAGAAGTTGCATGTGAGTGCATACAAGCGCATACACATATAACATACGTATACAGGCGTGTGTACATAACATATAGACAGATACACAATTCAAGTGATGAAGGAACCCCAGCAAATGGAAATCAGGCTACAGAATATTTTATATCTTGGCCTCTCTTGTTCCTATTTTTTTAATGTCGCTGCAGTGCAGCTGTTTGCAATTGTTATTTATGATACCGAGAATAGAGGACTGTAGTTGTAGTGCAGGAGTCAGGGTGTATATGTGTGTGTGCGTATTCATATACACATACATATGGATGTCTACATATCTGTGCAGGTACACACACATGTGCATGAACATTCAGACCACGCGAAGTCATTTTTCTCCTTAACTTGGATCAGAACAACACAAAAAGCTCTGCTGAAGACAGAATAAATGCTTCCCCAGAGGCTCCATTTACTCCCCAACCTCTATTTCTTCGATGGAAGTGGAACTGCCCCTGTCCTTTCAGTGCACACGTAGACATACTTTGGAGACAGATATCTGTCCCCACCTTGCACTGTAAAATCTTCTCTTAAGAAAATCATGGTTGAATACTGCTCTCAGCTAAGTCAATGTGGCTTTGTCTCAAAGGGTACAGAACTGCAAGTTGCAATTACTGTAGCTTCTGCTGACTTCTACTAAACCAATCCAAATAAATTTTAAAAATAAAACCCTTTCCTGATGTAGATTTGCATGCCATAACAAGGAGAGGCTATGATGATCCAGATGATACACAGTTAAGTGTAAATCCTGATTCCTCTAGACATGGGAACTGATTTAATTGTTAATGTTTTGGTGCCTGGGTTTCCTAAGAAAATGAGCCCTTGCAGATTATCTGGGTTCCTGTTTCAAACAGAGCAGTGCAGAGGGCTTTTTAGAAAAAATCTTGTTTTACTCTAAAATAGCAGCAGCAATCTTGAGATTTCCAGTGCGGAAATTGTACGGCAGGTCAAGGCGTCAATTTTAATGATTGGAGACATGCTTCGTTTGAATGATAATTTCATTAGATTAGTTTGTAAACTTTTAATGCAGGTTGTATTATGTGTCTAAGAAGAAACAATTTGTGTGACAGACTATCCTTCATAATCCCCCTCTTCAGCCTTCTGCTAACAAAAGACCCTTAATACTGAAGATGTTTTGTGGGAGGAGAAACATTTTCCAAACAAGTAGTTTCTCTATTCCAGCCCAGGTAACAAAGAAGGCCTTAGGAATTTCTGTGGGCCTTGTCAGGACTGGCCCATTGGTCTTAAAGCCACCTGCTGCTTAAGCCATTGGTCAATAGATTAACTCCTGCTATTACTAAGTGTTTAGGAAAGTAAGTTATGTGGCAGAGCAAACAAAATCAACCTCCTTAACACATGTTAATTCAAAATTTAATAAATCTGCAGTGAGAACAGTAAAGCATTTAAGGATGGTGGGGTGCACAGCAAAGCTCTTCGTATGCACTAGTCTTCCAAGCAAAGTATCACATAGCAGATAAAAAGTCTTCATGGCATCTTAAACAAAAGGATAATACTCTATTTGCTTTGCAAAACTCCCTTGACACTTCCCTCCACCCCTCTGCCTTCCTCCTTTTCTTCCGGCTTTTGGATGCTGTTCTGTGCTGCAGATTTTGGGCATTTTCCAAACCTCAGTCACAGAAGATAAGTTCACAATAAATAGTAATAGTGGAGTAAATTCCTGGTGAAAAAATGGGAAGCATTCAAATCCCGGCAAAAGCTGTGACACTCCACAGCCCCACATGACTTATGGTGTAATGAAGCATACATTTTAACAGAGAAAATCTCCCCAAAAAGAGAAAGCCTTGGGCCTGCCTTCACATGCAGTTGAGGACTTCACATCCCCATAGAGGTCCAGAAGGATTTCCACAGGGGAATAGAGTTTCATGAGGCCGATGCAGGTACCCAGCCTCATGGATCTGGCCTGAGAGAAGGTCAGAAAGGTGCTATCAATTCTTCTCAGGTAGTTTAAATTTTATTTGCCTCCTGCCCTATGCTATTTTGCGAGATAAAAGAAAGACTTGGGAGTAAAATTTTGCTTTTGCAAGCAAAAAAGGGAATCAGGAGATACCAGGTGTTGGTGCAGATTGCCTTAGGAGTTCTTGGTTTTCTGTTGCATGCTTCGAGCATTTGCGGTTTCTGCAAATTTAAGTAACTGGTAAAATGTAGTTGTTATTATCATTTTAGAAAGATGCACAAAAATTCTTGGAATAAATATCCATTTCTGCACTGTTTTTTCTTAACTTTTTGAATCCTATGTTTCATTAATAAGTAATTTGTTTTGTATATGAGTCAGCTGTGACCTAAACCTGAAGATCGGGATTATGATTGCCCTTACTTGGCTTATAATCATGTGATGGATACTCCTGCATGGGATGAGCCTGTGTTTTGTCAGTGAGTGCTCAGGAGAAGAGAGAAGTCCAGAACAGCAGCAATTCAGGTCATAGGTATGTTGTCCACTGTTTTCTCACTGAGCGTTTGGGGGAGGCAGAAGTAGAGAAATGCACTGTAATGTATTCCTGCTCCAGAATATGCACACTTATTCACAGGGTGAGGTGTGGCAGCTGGCACTGGTCTTTTCTTCACAAATATGACCATTTGTTACTACTGGGTTTGGGATCTGAGGGTTTGCAGGTTTCCCGCAAGTCTAGTCCTGGTTTTGCCAAGCGCATTCAACTGGTTACAAATGTACCTACTGACAATCAGATGCAGTACCTCTGTTAGGAAAATAAGGCATCTTCCAGTCAAGTTTTCAGTGCGTATTCCTCAGGATCCATATGCACATGGTTAGGTCTGGCTCTGGCAGAGCCTTCCTTAACCAGGCACATGAATAAATGCTACTGCAAGCCTTCGTGCTGTTTGGAGGACTGAAGATTCCCCCTTCATGAGGCTGTAAATCTCCTGAGAGGAGAATGCAGCAGTAACTCCAAAATGGATTCCTTGCAGACCTTGTGAGTTGTTTTTTACTCTGGTAGGGGAGCATTTAGACCTCTATGAACAAGATAAGTGATTTTTTGTGACATGATGGGTATTGGTGGGCTATCAGCTGCCATCATGGAGCCCAAGCTGATGGTTGTAGCAAGACATAAGAGCCTATCTTTGAAAAGGACATTGATCTCAGATTTTTATAATGCATCAAAGCTCCTTCCATGTCTGTGAATATTTTGGGTGAATAAAATGCTAAGAACATTTCAGCAGGACTGCTATCCTTCCTTTTCTTCCCATATCTAATCACCCTCCCTTCTGTCAGTCTGATAAAATTGTGATGGTAGGTTAAAATCAGAGGTCCACGTATAACATAAGATTGCCTGTGTTGCATTCTGAAGGTCTTTGACTCTAGGACCTGTTTTCCTGACAGGACAAAGCATAAAGAAAGCCAGATCTAGCCCTATATTTACGCTCTTCAGTGAGCACCTGGGACAATTCCATTCACAGTATCTCTTTCCAAGAAGGTGGGTGAGCATCTGTCTTCACAGCTGATACCAAGCTGGTTTTCAGCCAGTCTGTGGCAAGAGATACTAGTGAGTAGGGTTCCATTTGACAAGCCATAAGCTCTGGGTAGTTTAATGTAATTCAGTTAAAATTAAAGTACTTGCCTGGTTTATTTTGCAACATCCCTACGTTGCCTCAGCCTGGCAAGGTCAGCTGGATAATATTATAAATGGGTAGTCCCTGGTTCCTTTTCAATTATCTCTAATGTGATGTTGCTTTCTGTACACGTATTAATTGTATAAGCCAGGAAAAAGTGTGGAGTAAAGGAATATGTTTTTAGATGTTACTTTATTTGGAAAGCAGCAGACGCAGTCTCTTCTGGGATTTGGTACTCATAAGCTGAACGTTGCTTTACTGCTGTGATATGGTTAAATCATGCAATTTCTTTGCTGCCTCATAATGAAGAAACCTAAGCTCAACTATTCTTCTCCTTTGAGGCTAAGAATCCATCCATTTTCTGTTTGAAAAAAGGCTGATTTTGGATCATTTCTTTCTCTGAGTGTGCTAGATATTACACAGGGTGCAAAGGCAATACACAGCGTAGCATGACACTTAAACTGTTATTATACTTATATTGCATTTAGAAAAAAAATCTTCAATCAGTCATAGTTAACCTAGGAGAGCATTTTCCCCAATGTGACACTTAAATGTTTTTAAAATAATGGGATGATTTGTTTCTTTCCCCTTGAATATGAGGCAGGGAGGTTAGAAGGGGAAGCAGAGGGGGGATGAAAAGTGGCTTATGTTGTCAAGGTCTCCTTAACTGTTAAGCAGTGGGGGAAAGAATCAGACTGCTTTCCTCGGCGAAAACAGTGAGATATTCTCCACTGATGACTGTCCTTCTAAGCCTTTCCTATCACAGGCTAGCAGTTAAAATAATACTCACCTACTGGGCATCCAGCAGAGTTGATCTACCTTTTCTGCTAGGAGGTTCACGTCCAGTCAAGCCTGATTAATCTATTGCAAGTCCTGAATGATCCCAAATATAACACATAACAGCTACACCTGTTTATCAAGTCAGTTCATTTCCCTTCCCCTATTCCACACTGAAAAGGAGCATTAATTAAAACAGTAAACAAACGAGCGCCTATTCTAAATCAGAGCTGCAGGCAAAGAAGAGATAACTTAGGCTCTTGAGAAGAGGGATTTTCAGTTAATTTATGGAATCTACTGTCACTCTCAGGGCAAGGGAGCTTACGTAGCTGGGAAATTGAAGCAGACAGGCTTTGTCTAAACACTTCTTTTTCAGTGAATATCTTCTCTTTTTTTTCTATTTTAATTTTTAATCAATTCTTTTTTTTTTTTTTTTTTTTAAAGAAAATAAATTGCTAGATTTTTCCAGTGTTCTGATGACTCATACAGCTCCTGTGAGATACCCAAAAGGTAGAGGAGAGGAGTGAGGAGGAGAGGCAGGAAGCTGAGCTTTAAAAAAAGCAGTGTAAGAATATGAAATGTTCTGTTAGCGAATTATTATCTGGAAATTAATTGCTGTGTTTCCATCCCTTTTATTCACCTTTCCCTAGTATTTTCATCTGTACACTGGTCCTGGACCAATGTTGATGTGAGTACAGGCTTTTGTTCACTCACATACCCAACGATTGCAGGGAGCCCACCTGAAATAAATAGTTGCAAAATAGTGTCAAAAAGAGACACTCGGTTGCTGTACTGAGGAGCTGACAGTCTAAGGCCCATCTGCAAGAGCCGACTGATCTGTGCAATATAGAAGTGAGCACATGAGCAAGCTTATAGGACTGCGACAAAGGGTTTGGTTCTGCTTGCAGATGTCCCCAGAGACTGTAAGGAGAGCACCGAGGGAATCAGAGAGGTGAAGCCCGGGGGTCTGCTTCCAGTTTTGTTTTACAGATGCTGTTTGCACCCATCTCCCAAACCGGGTGGCAGGGTGGGCTGCCATTCCCAGCCCCATTTCTCCATGAGAAGTCTCACAGGGGAATTGCCCCGATGTGGCTGCTGCAAGGTCAGGGCCTCTACTTCAATATGCGCTTTGCTTTGCTTTGGTTTTTTAAGGGAGGCACATACACATTCATTTTTTGATAGAGGGGAAGAAACAGCAGGGGAGTGCCTCAGAGCTGCAGGAGAAATGGGGGCCAGACCCCCCTGAAAGCAAAGAGGTGATGCGCTCTGAATTCCCCCTCACAAGCACATTGCTGAGCTAATTGAAACTGGCTCTCCCACATCCCTGGAGAGTGCACTGACCTCCTACCTACGGGCAGCTGGGGGGAGGGCTGGGAGGCAGGAAGAACCCCTCTCTCCTTTTCCTTTTCTCCCTCTCTTCCTCGCTCCCTTTTTCCCTCTCTCCCTCTCCCTCTTCATTTTTTAATCAGCAATCCTACCCTCAGAAACCTTCGCTGCTGTAGCTCCTGCTGCACATGCCCAGGACAAATTTCAGTTTCAACGAATCACCATTTTCTGTCAAAAAATTTGCAACCTGCTCTTGCTACAAGCTGCTTTTCAGTTCCAGAGCATGGCTAAAAAGATTACTGCTCTGCCCGAAATAAAATACTATTGGCAGGGAGACAGTTTAAACTCCTATCAGCAAGGAATTGTCATGACGAAGGCTGCATTTCTCAGAAATGAAACTATCATTTTGCTTCTTACAATACTGTTGGGACTCTCTCCCTGGGCTAATTAATATATTAGACATTTTATTTCAGACTGAGATTTGAAATAATTCAGTTTGTGAAATTACACTGAAATTGTAGTTTTCATAAAATCACAGACAGACCAAAAAAAGTTCTGTAAACCTTTGTCATTTCAGATATAAACCTCTTTTAAAGCTACAGGAATGCCTTCTACATATTTCAAGTCATCCAGCTTTTACCGGTGGCATATCCAGTAATCATGTTGACAAATTAATGGTAGAGAATTAGTTGTACATTAAAGATTTAAATTATATTATGCGGCACATTGTCATAAAATGATATAAAACAATTGGCAAATAAATGTAAATTAATTCCAGTTACTGACATGTAAGACGCAGAGTGACATCTGTACACTTCTCGACTTGCGCAGCTGCCATACTCTGAAACGTAAAGCAACAGGGGAAGCGGGATGGCGCGGCATGGAGCAGCTGGAAGGGGATGGGGTCAGGCCTTGTGTTAGGGAATTGCGGTGGGCTGGGAAAACCATACCTCCACTTCTAAACAAACAAGTTTGTGTCCAGCATCGCCCCTGTGTGCCCTGGGGGGATGGTAGAAAAGTTTCCTTTGTCAAGCAGGATGAATACCTTGTCATGACAATACTTGGGGTTTTGTATTATCCCATCCTGGCCAAAATCCTGCAAGTTCCTATCAATACCAAAGAGCAGTTGCTTCACAGGGCACAACCCCCGGACTTTCAGGGGCTCACACACTACTGTGCTGGCTAATTATATGGAATCCATTTCCTGGTATGAAGGAATGCATTACCTGCAGCAAGGGATGCAGAAAATATTGGGCACGGGAGGCACTAGGAGGAAGTAGAAAACAGCCATGAATTCAAGCCCTGACCGTGGGTTTATACCCACAATCCAGACCCATGCTGAGAGCCTAATCACTGGGGCCATTCTTTGGGCTGTTGTCCAATCAGTCCTTGAATAGCAAAACCCCACAATGCAGAGTATGAATTAGAGGGGGGGGAATAAACGTGGGCGCAGACTTTTTTTGCAACAATACCTAACTGGGCCTTTCAACCAGGACAACTCGTGGACAAAAGCACGGCGGAAATTGAAGTAACTTTTGGAGGCCCTCGGCAGTAAGAGCTAGCTTGATGAGGGTAGCACTGGCTTCTTTTTTGTGTGGACCAGATCAATTATTCACTGGGGGGGGGGAGAGGTGGAGGAAAAAAAAATCTTAAAAATTGGACATTTGTGTTGCACTGGCCTTGGAAATCACAGTTGTTCGCTGAATAAACCCAAATATTTTTGTCTCCTCCTCCTCCTCTCCTTGGTGGATGCTGCAGTGATTTAGGGGGCGGCTGACGGAGTGCTCACATTCTTCACCCTTCCCCCCCAAGCCCAAAGAAGAGAAAAGCTTCTTGAGCTATAGAGATGTCAGGTCCGTGTTTTAAAATTTAGCTTTGTTTACCCAACAGAATGGAATTCATTACTGTGCAAAAGCTGTTCAATTTTCTGACCTTTTTTGTTCAAAATGTTGGAAGTAGCAAAAAGCTCATTTGAAGGTCACAGGTTTATGTATCTATTCTCTTAAGTGTTTTAGAAATTCATATGGAGGACGTTAAAGGTGGAATATGTGAAAACATACTGTTCATTGTTTACCCTAACCTTGCCATGATTATTAGATAAATGAGGGAAGCAAAATGGCATTAAAAGCCATTGTTAACAGTGAATTTTTTTTTTCCCTGAAGACTGTTCATTTTTGCCCCCGATCTGCAGAGGTCATTTTCTAATTCTTTTCACTGAGTAGTTTATATAACTTCTGCATTTCAAGTCCATAAAAAGCTTTCGCAGACTTTTCATACTGTAAGTAGTAATTTGTTTCATTATCGTTTGAATTTTCATATGTAATTCCTATGGATGTTTTGCTGATATTGTCAGGCTTAAAAGCTGAGAGGCTTTTCGGTTTTTCTTTTCTTTTTTTTTTTTTTTTAAGCCGAGATCCATTCTATCTAGATAATTTGAAATTAGTGGAATCAATCAGTCGACGATTTAAAAGCCAACTTTTGCGGCAAAAGAGATTCGGACTAAAATTATTTTATTTTTCCCACATCCACAGCTGATCTGAAAGGCCTTTTCAGCTGGTTATCCAAAGGCAATATTTAACTGTTACTTATTCCCCTAATTTCTGTCCTTTGTCAGGGGAACTTTCCTCGCTAGATCTTGTTGCTCCGTTCCGCGCTAATTGCAGCTTACATTATATAAATGGCTTTGTAAAGAAAACTATAACCCCCAGCCTCGAAAGTTGCATGTTTCTATTTGCTCAAACTTGATGCACTTATTTTGAGAGGGTCATTTCGAGGAAAGCTGTGTAGGCACTGAGAATGTCCTGTATAATAAGCTTAAACAGAACCTTTTGTCCGGCCTCGTCTTCTCAGGCCCGAAAATTAGGCCTCCTTTTTCTGGCAGGGGGCTGAAGTGGTTCATTACCGCAGCCTCCTCCGGCAGGCCTTGGCCCAGCCATTCCCAGTACTCGAGCTCTGTAACTTCCTTAGAAAGGACGAAGGAAAACATGGCACACAAAGGTCTTGTTAGCACTTCCTATGTGAAATTAGCAGCTTTCTAAAAGGTACAACTCCAATTACCTCACATTGTGGGGACGCGCACAAACCCAACAATGAGCCCAGTCTTGCAAGTGACATGCTGTCTCTCCGGAGTTACTTCCCTAATTAGGGATGACGAAGCCCCATTCTGGCGAGTGCATCTATTTACAGTGGGCCACAATGCCTTAACTCGAGCATCCTCCTGAAAGGCCAGTGTTAAAAAACACAAGTGCTCTTTTGGCGGAGCCTTCCGTGGGGAAGCGCCGCATTCCTCGCGGCTACACCCTCCCGAAAAGGGTGGCCGCTTTCCCCCGCATTGTTCACACTTCAGGATTCATTTGGGACAATAAAGCTCCTGCCCCGTGAGCGCTGGGAATTACAGTGGACAATGGGCAGGCTTTCTTAGAGGGGTCTAATGATGGAAAAAAAGAAAAATATTTATTGCTTTTGACAGTTTCACAAGGGGCAAAAATCCTTGTCGTGGCTTTAAGTTTCCACAGCTGTTGGAGGAAGGGTGGTCATATGGACTAAAACAGTTCGGCTCCTTTGTTAAGAGGCTGAGCACAAGGGCCAAGCTGTGAAATTAAAGATTAAGTTCATTAAGGTAAGATAATTGTGCTTGCATCCTTGTTGATACAGGTGTGTACAGGCAAGGCCTGGCTTGGCAGACCTATTTGTTTATCTCCTGGCTTCTAGCGAGGCAAATCAGGTCGCGAGGGAGAGGTACTGGAAATGTGTCTTGTTTGCTTAGCCCAAAACAGGGCTGGTGACCTGCAGCCTGTGTTTGCCATGGCCCCGTCAAGAGGGGGAGGGAGGGCTGGAAACATTTGGGGACACCACCAAACATACTTTGGCCCAGAGGAGAAACCCGCCCCAATTTTGGGGTGGGGTGCGAGTTGGCTTCTTTCCTCAGAAGAGAAATGTCTTGAAACACCAGTGGTGCTGCAGTGAGGGAGGGGAAATTATTAATGCCCCAGTAGCTTCTTTGGCATAAAGGTGTTACTGATTATTAGTTTGCTGCTGCTAAGTGTTTGGATTCTTTGCTATTACTATGTTATTTGTATTGTTAACAGTTCACAAGTTCAACAGTTTCAGATAAATTGCACTATAATATTAGGGTTCCGGTATGAAATTACTGCAGTTATTAAAAAAATAAGATGTTTGTGCAGGTATATAGATAGCTTCCCAAATTCATTCAAAAAAAGTCGTTGTGAATTAGGGCCAGCATACTGTGGAGAGTTGTGCTGTTTTGGTTCAGCAGACCCATTATCTATTGTGCTAGTTTGGTGATGAAGTAGGATGATATTTTTGAGTGATTAAAAATACTACAACACAGTTTCCATTTTATGTCATTAAAATAAACATAAAGTGGGGACTCACGTGAAGGAGCCTGGTGGTTCACTTTTGCCAGTTTACTTCCTCTCACCCAGCCGTTGCCCAGCCCAGCATCCCGCTCGGACCGCTGCAAGTGAACTGCATGCAGCCAAGAGCCAGCTGAGGAGCAGAATCATTTCCAAACCTGGTGCTTGAAAACCATGGCTTGCAGGACCTCTTCTGTGAGAGAGCAGTTTAATTCACTGATGTTTCCCCTGTGACGATGCTGCTCCTCGATGCAGTCCTCTGTGTGTTTCATGGTGCCAAGTGGTTTGTGATAGCACACTGTGGTTGGGACACACATAGATCTCTTTATTTTCTGCCACAGATATTGTGAAGGTCAGTGTCAACAAGCGGACATCAGAAATACCTCACTCTGATGGCTGTGCTTCTCACGATAGGCCTGTGCACAGAACTGAATTTTCTGTCTCACTCCACCTTGGAAAGCCATAAGCTTCTATACTCTTTTGGAAAATACTGATGACAGAAATTCCTCAAAGACAACACATTTTCCGCAAATCTGAAGAGATATCTATATTAACAGCATGTGAAAAATACCAGGTTTCTTCTCCTTCAAGCTAACAATACATTAGGCCCAATCCTGCTCACACTAAAGAACCGGTTCGATTATCTCCTGCCTGCATTAGTCTGTTTTCCCCACATAGGTGCCTAAGGAAGCAAGTAGTAGTTCAGGCTAAAAATGTGCTGAGATACAGATATGCTAACTATCAAAAACTCTGCTCTTTTACAGAGACATTTGCTTGTACACAAATTCTCTCCTTCTCTTGGAGAATATAAATGACATATTGGTGGTTTTAGAAAGTGAAGGCATTCAAGTAACATATAACCTCCTTATGACTTCTTTAAAACTCAGGATCTATATTTACTCTTGTGGCATAGGCAATGAATTCTCTTTGCTGGCTGAAGAGAATAACCTGTTACATAGCTGGAATATATAGCCTATTACAGCTAACACAACATTTCATCATTTGAACCATTTGATAATTACAAAGAAAGTTGCAGGCAACTTCTGAAGTGTTCTTAGGTCTCATTTTATATTTTAGTTCTAGTGAGAGCAATCATTAGAAGGTTCTTTTTAATGAGATAAAATGGTTTTGATTATTTTCCTTGTCAATCTCAATATGTTTTTATATAAAGATCTGTTTTTTATCAAAATAAACCATTTTCAGCTAGGAAAACGATTTCATTTAAAAAAATGTTTCATTAAAAAACTTGCAATATAAACCTTCAGCCCTTTCCATTTTATTTTTTTTTTAATAAGCTGTTGAAAAATACCTGTAATATATATATATAGTTAATGTGACAATCTGCCTACAAATCATTAATGACAAATTAAATTAGCTTTATTTTCCTGCATGTAGACATAGCTGAGAAAAGATAAGAACTTCCAATATTTGTTAAATGGATCATAGCCTAAAAAAAAAATTGTATTTTGTTAAATGAAAGAAATTGAAGAAAATTGGTATTTCAGCTGTGCTTTTCAATCTGTGTTTGCATGTGTACAGGACAGAGGCATTGCAGTACTATTATGAAAATAGTGTCTCTCAGGTAGGTTGTTTTCAACGTGAGTTTGCTCCCTGCAACTGTTCACATGTTGCATGTATGAGTGTTTCACACTCTAGTGTGTATACACACTGTGTTACAGGCATTAATGAAAAATAAAATATCTAAGTGTGGATATGAGTGAACATAACAGAGTGTGTAAATGAATACAGTTTCTATATAGGTGTATGCATATGCATATTTACTGATTTGAATACTTTGGCAAATTCGTATTACTAGATATATATTAAATGCCCCATGGATTGTTCATTAGAACCTTTCCTGGTCTGCATAAAACTATAACAAATCCAGTAATAATTTAAAAATTACTTTACTTTGAAATAAAGGACTTTCTATGCTGTTTTTCCATTTCTCCTGCTTTGCCACCATGTGCTATAAAAATAGTGGAAATTTTTTAATAATCTTTGCCAAATCTTTTTTCTTGGGAATTATGCACTGAATTTTCACCCGTGATTAATGATTACTGTGTTCCACTTGTTTTGTGGTGACCACTTCTTCTTGGAGAGTAATTTTTCCCTCAGGACCATATATATCGAATTTGAACAGTACCTGCGTCTTGCTAAACGAACTATTGAATGAAATACAATTCATGCAGTAGTTTCTGCTTGTTCTCTGAAGGATAAAACCACACAGTTGCAGTTGTGTACTAGGCAGGTCTCAGGCTTATGAGAAGATTTCAATGCAAATGCAGGATGTTTTTTTTCCGATTTATTTGCCAGGTGGTTTTGACTAACCAATATATAGTGAATATTATTAAGAAAACTATGAGATTGCATTTCCCTGTGTCCTCTACACTATGTCCTAAAATTGTAATCTTACTCAGCTGCCGAGTCCACCTCCTGTTCCCTGTGGATTAGTTATTTAGCTTGGGTATTAAGTGTATCAGAAAAACTTAATCTAAGAGTCATTACATGTGTTTTAATATTGAAATTTGTCATTGCCAAATCAAATTTTAATATTCTAAATATGTTCACCCCCTTCAACAGCATGATTAGCAAATGTTTTGCAGGGAAAATAGGTGGACAGATTCAGTACATGGTTTTCAAATAACATGTTATTCTGTCCTGCTGCAAGTAAAATGCTCAGAGTATTTTTTACTGTTATGAAATATTTTTTTAAAGGATTAGACCAGCATTTCTGAAGAATCTTGTATGGGCTAGAAAGGCTGTCACATCCATGCTTTTTTTGGCACGAGAAATTAGCCTTCCTCAAGCTCCATACTGAGCTGCTGCTACACAAATTAGCAAACATAGTCAGACCCCAGTGCAAGTTTTTTCCTGCAGAACTGACATTACAACTTTTTTTTTGAATTATTAGAAATTCTTGGGCACAAAAGCTTATGGGCATCAACTAAGAGATGCAGTCAGCTTGTGCACAAGAATACTTTGGCCATCTGGAAAGTCCTCTTGTGAAATCCCCTGGAGGCTCCT
>JAYRBT010000114.1:26072966-26120466 GCA_036023395.1 Myiotriccus ornatus
AGAGATGCAGTCAGCTTGTGCACAAGAATACTTTGGCCATCTGGAAAGTCCTCTTGTGAAATCCCCTGGAGGCTCCTGGATTATTACAGGTAGGCTTCTTCTTTTATAAAAAATGAAAGAGACAGAGATTTAAATAAGCCTAGCAGGTTACATGCCTAATAGATCACTAAAGTGCAGAGACGCCCCTCTTTGCTCTACTTATTTGGTTTCAAAATTACAGTAATGGTTACTCTTTGTGCCATGCATGAATTGTCAAAAATGGGAGAAGTTACTTAATTGTATTTCCTGCCATCGCACCCAACAGCTATTCCCTCTATCAGATCAAAAGTATTTGTCCTTCCATTGTTTGTGTCTACTCTCCGTGGCTACAAACTTTAGACCAAACTCAGCTCAGGTGTGGCACAGAATTCAACTGAGAGGAACAATGATCTTGCCCACATGGGACTTTGGCCTCCTGGGTCAAGACCAATTCCAGGAGCTAAGCCAGCATGTGGCTGCACAGCACTGCAGTCTTCAGTGCAGATATAACCTTAGAAAGAGAGCCATGTGGCCAGAAATTAAAGAATCCTGTCTTGAAGAAGCTCTGTTCTCTCTTCTCTTGCTTGTTTTTTCTGCACTTGGTGACATGTATTTAGTTTCTGTAGTTTTGGGGTCCATTCTGAGGAGGCTTCTGACTTCAGTTCTTGGTGTCAGGCAATGCAGAGCATGGATGCTGTTATTCGTCAAGTGAACTTCTATCTGCTGTCTCATAATCTATGTTATCAAACTGTAATTTTAAATAGACCCAAAAAAATTTCAGTGATTTGAGTACACTGATTAATTCTAAACACAGAATTAAGATAATTTAGTTTCCTGAAGAGTCTCAGCACTTCTCATGCATTCCTGCATCATGTTGTTTCTCCTTTTTCTTGCCTTTTTATGAAGAACCGAAGTCTGGGAAATAATAATGATGGTCAAAAGGGGTTCAAAGGCTACTTCAGTGAAGACAGAGGCTAAGGACACTGTTTCAAAAGTAGGAGAAAAACCTCAGATGCTACTTAAGATCCAGACTAGAGGAAACAACTCAAGGGAACCATATGAAATCAGACAAGAGAGTGAATTCAGACAAAATTAGTGGAAGAAAATGGGAGGAGAAGCGCTGGTGGGTTTGCAGAACTTTTGAGCACTGTAGACAAGGACGATGAGTTTAAAGGGCATATGGTTAGAGACAGGGAGCCAAAGAAATGAATATGTCTATGATGTTGGCTGGAAGAAGGTAAAAGAAAATTGAGTTGGGGTCAATTCAGAATGTTTTTAGGAATACAGCTGAGTTTAGGTAGCTTCATAGAAATCAAGCAGATGACTTGCAGTGAAAACCATCTATGCACCCATGTACCCTGCTGAACCTGAGCTTTTAATGATAGCATTTACACAGCTTTGAGTGAGGGTGGAGTTGGACAAGAAAAGGTTACAATAAGCAAGATACATGGCCAGCAAACAGAAAAAGGGTAATGCAAACTACGTGCTAAAGGTAACATATTTCTCTTTATGTTCCAGAGCTTCTTATTCTTACCAACTTTTGTTCACCTCTGCATTAATTTTACATCAGAGTGACAGCATTCAAGTTTAATCTAAAACTTCAGGTCTCTTAAATTCCAGCTCTGAGGATGTGCAAAGTTGTAATACACAACCCTTTCACTCTTCCACTGATTCAACTTCGCTTGAAAGATTCTTGAGCAGAGAGAGGTCTTTGGTAGATCTGTGGGTGCAACACAGTACTATCCAGGCATAGATCTTGGCGGAGCTGTAGTTCTGTGTTTCTTTCATTATTTCCATTTGGAATAACATGCTACAGACAATGAGGTAACACATTTTAAATTCTGCCATTTACTTTTCATAGCATCTGATGAATTCTTCTCTTCCCCTAGCCTTCTAGCTTTATCCTACTACCATCACTGTTTGCTGTGCACCAAACATAGTTGATGCTTCGCATACAACAGTGGAGTGTGCCTAAAGACAGAAGTTTCAAGTCCTGACACAAACATTTGCCCACCTTCCCTGAGATGTATGTCAGTGGTGGATCTACCAAGATTCTTCACGTTAGTGAAATTAGGCACTTAAAGAGGTGTTTGAGGAACTGGGCAAAGACCTAGGAGTGTGACATGCCATAGTAACATTGAGGTTATAGAGTAAGTTATATGTCTTTTGTGTCATAAACCTCATAAAGATGCAATTATTAATGTAATGATAATGCTCATATTTTCTAGTCCCAGACTTTACTATTGACTTCCTATTGTCACTGTACCCCCTTGTTTCTCATGACAATCATTTTGCTTTTTCTGTCTCCCTTTCCTTCCTTATATATCAGTCTGGGCCTGTGAGAGGGAGTAGGAGTTCAGGAAAGACAGTCTCTAAGTGATACTGATGAAGTGGGATGTTTGTGATGGTGTTAAAAGATATTCCCTCTATTGTCATGGAGCCATTTTCTTTCCAAGAAACCCTCCTGGTTTATTAGCTCAGTAGATGCTGGTATGTGATGTGACCACAGTCATGGTTTATGGCTAACTTTTTAAAAAAAAAAATCCATTAAAACTCTAGCCTTTTGCTCATGAAGTGGATAGATCAGCCAAGAGATGCTATTGCTAGGTGAAATTTCAGTTCCCTGAGATTCTAGGAGTACCTTAGGCACAATAAAATCTATGGAAAATATAGACTGACTTCAATAAGGCCAGGACTTTACTATCAGTATCCGATTTTTACTGTAGTTATGCTCCTCCTTATAAATGTGCTTCGCCTGTGGACGAGGCTTTTTGAAAAGCTTTCAGGCCAACATTTCTATCACCTGCGTGGTTACAGATCAAAAGCTTGCACTGCTCTGACTACATAGATTTGCACAGTACTATAAGGAGAGAGCTGAGTTCTGCATCTGGAAATTCAACAGAGGGGCTCCATCAGACGGTGCTGAGCTCCGTCATTAAAGAAAATGCCAGCCCTTCCCCAAGCCCCAGGAAGGCAAATAAATACCAGGGCCGGAGCTAGTTACAAATTGTGTATGTAGATACTTTTTTTCCCCCCTGAAGATGGCATTTATTAAAAACAAACAAACAAACAAAACCATTTCAGCTCAATCTAGCAAGAGAACTGAGCACTGCACATTCCTTAATCTCCTGATTTCCTGCAGTTCCCACCCAGCCAGGACTCCCTTTTCATAGGATGTTTTATACTGGGCTGATTCATGCTATTTGACAGAGAAAGATAACTGTAGGCATAAACAACTATTTTACATTTTGTAGCTGCTTTCTCAATCATCTTTTGTAGGGTGGGTACGTTACTGTCATGTTTTTCTTCATTAAAACAAAAGAATAAGTTTCCTACAGACCAGGAAAAATAAAAAGCAAAAATCAGAGCTCAAATTTCCAGTGTTCCTGGGATGGACGCTGTTACAGAAAGACTTTTCAGACTTCTTAGAAATACTTGAATTTAAAAGACAGGAAAAAAGCTTTCTCCTGCCAGAGCTGGTGTGTCATCTGTAGCCAGATGTTAAGATTAATTTTGCATTATTGGTAAACTAGAATTAAAATACCCACAAATCCAATAATCAGACTCTGAGTCAATTTGGGCTCTGTATACCAAGTCTGAACTTGGTATTGTGTCAGAAAAATTCAAGTGAAATTGATGAATATCTAAAAAGAAAAGTATCAGAACTGAGTGCAAAAGTGTTTGGAGCATAAGTGAGACCTCATCAAAATGCTTCATTCCCTTGGCTTCCTTCTCTCATCAGTCTTCATCACTGGGAAAACTGCCTTTTCCTGACATTGGTTACTAGAGCCCTAAACCTCTTGCTTCAGTGTCAGTACTAAATATGCAGAGCCTAACCCTGGTGGCTATGCAAAGTGAAATTAGTGTTAGAGTTCTGTGGATCAAAATTCTTTTAAGATTATTTCTCTTAACCCTACCCAACAAAATGAACAAGAAAAACCATTCTAGGAAACTGTGTAAAGAAAATTCTATTAAAAACCTGTTACTTAAAAAGAGATCTGAAGTCAGAATTTTTATTCAAACTTTCAATTTAAATTCAACTTCTGGGTTAGGCAGGCCTGGATTTACTTGCTTTTCAGTGGACGAAAGCTTGCTTTCATTCATTTGATACATCATGATAGAGGAAAGTATGAAGAATAGCACTGCAGAGGTAACCATAAATCTTAGTAAATGTTAGTAAATCTTAGCTGCTAACATTTGATATTCCACCAAAACCAAGTAAATAATATATTATTTATGCATATGCACATATCTTTTTAATTGGGTGCAACACAGAATCGTAGAATCATGGAATCAACTGGGTTGGAAAAGACCTCCGAGATCATCAAGTCCAACCCTTGATCCAACACCACCGTGGTTACCAAACCATGGCACTAAGTGCCACGTCCAGTCTCATCTTAAAAACCTTCAGGGGCAGTGAATCTACTGCCTCCCTGGGCAGCCCATTCCAACATCTGGTTATTCTCTCTGTAAAAGATTTCTCCCTAATATCCAACATATTAGTCTCTTCTTGAAATTGCCAGTGTGGTTTATATTTTGGGGTTTTTTATTGACCCTGGGCACTTTCCTTCTGCTTTTGTACCTGTTCATACTACAGTGGTTGTCAGTATTTGGAGTGTTTGACATTGCTGCTGCCATTGGAAATGGAAAGATGGAACCATGGGCTGGGTCACTCTTACGTGTTATCCAGCTTTGATCTTTTCATCCGCTCTTTGCCAAGTAATGTCAGCCATGATTATTTCTAACTTGACAAAATTCTGAACAGCTTTTAAACAGGTGATGTTTTCCTATAAAAAGACTCTACCACAAAACTGTTTCTTTTTCCAGATCTGAATGTCACCTTTTCTCTCATAATTACAGTGGTCTAAGTGACACATTTTTGGACTACTGACAGTTTTAAAGATTTGCTGTTTGTCGGTATTGCAATTACTGTGCATTACCTTCTCCCTTCTGAGAGGAGTGAAATTATTTCCATAGATGTTGCTGCCTTCACAGTTTTGCCTTTGATTTTGCACAGTTGGCTCTAGACTAGATCTAGATTTGGAAGTTGCTGGGAATAACTTAGTGTCAGGCAAATAAATAGCTTTGGATTAAGCTGCTGTCACCACTTAGATGAAATCTTTCCTAAACTTTTTCCTGCATGCCTGGAAGCATTTGAAAAATGTTTTATCCTGGGTAGACTTTGTAGGCAAATATTTTCGTGCCCAGGGTCACTTGTGGGTGTTAACAACAACTCCATTACAGTTATTCTCTTGTGTGGGTACACCTCTTGCAAGTGCCTGCCCTGTGTAAGTCAGCCTTGTATGATGATGCTCTGCTTTAGCCCATGGGCTGATGATGACAGGGGGTCTGTGTATTTCTGCTAGTATTCCACCTCTTCATGTAGAGAAAGAGTAGGCTGAAAATTAAGTCAGTAAACCAACTGCTGTCATTTACTTGGTCTGTCTTATGGCTTTCTATTTCACAGTACAAATAAAACACAGTGACCAACAAACATTACTGACCTAGACACCATGCAATTTAAATGACATGTACTGTAAAAAAATCTGATAGCTCCTTGTCTCATCATCTTTTTTGTTTCAAAAATAAGCCCCTGGGAAAGACCAGAGACACAAACCAGATATCCATGTGTGGACTCGTCATCTTTTATTCTATGTATCATAGCAAACAGTTCCAGAGCAAACTTACCCAAGTCTTCTACAACCTCTAGAATGGGGGCTCTCACAACTGTATTTGAACACTAGCCATGATTTTTAATATTTCAGATTTGAATAACAAGCTACTTAAATCTGTTGGTCTACATTGCAGATCTCTGGAACTAAAAGAAGAACTATGGATTTAGTAAAAAATCATCTCCTTTACTGATAACTTTTGGACAATTGTTTTTTAATATAAGCACGTTTATATCCAAAAGTTACCTACAGATATTAGGAAACTGAAAAAGGAATTTAAAGAATGGAAAGAACAAGAGCAACAATAGACTTCACAGTCAGTTTCCTTTAAGTCCTCAGTATAGTCACAAAGTTAAGACACAAAAGCATTTGCAACAACAACATAGTGGGCAGAGAGTATAAAAGAGAGGCCGTGAGGCCATTAAGGCAATTAAGAAAGATTAAGATTGCTTGTGGTGGAAAGACCCCTTAATCAATAGGCCAGAAATCACAGCATGTTATAGAATATACTTCACCAAAAAAAGAGAACAAACAGTCTAAATATATCCCATACCAAAGGCCACAGATTTCTCATTAATGAGAAATCACATTAATCCCTCAGATATTGTTGGCTCCATAGTCAGGTTTTCCATTTGCACATGTAGGAACAGCACTGATGAAATGCACCGTAAGTGATGCAGAACCACGACTGAAAAAATTTCTGTCCACATTTGGAGGGAAAGCAGAGCTTACTCAAGACGGCAAGGGCTTATGTTACTCAGCATTCTGCACGAGAGGGACAGTGACTGTGGTTATTCATTGCTGACAACAGTGATGCACAAGCCCCCATTCAGAATCTAAAGCTACTGTGCAAAGATGACATGATGCCTGTCAGAGGATGGGTAACTGAAAATCCTTGCATTCGCAAAATGCCTGTGGGCATCTAGAGCAAGTCTTCATATGCTAATGAGGAGAGGAAACAAAGTGGGAGGGCTACTGCATGTGTTAAATCTTGGACCTGAAATAATTCAGCACTGGCTTAAAGGGGCAGGTAACCAGGCTGAAACCAACTCTAAGGCACTCAGGTCCATCTTCAGCAGCAAGGTCATGACCAATTCCAGGCTTATACATTTAGTCTGCAGGAGAAGCTACAAGTGGGCAGAAACTTATTTGCTAATTGGTTTTGCATAAATAGCTACAGCTAGTTGAGATTATTTTCTTTTTTAAGCAAACTGAAAAGCAGAAGTGGAAGCAGGTGTTTGTTTTGGTTTTGGTTTTGGTTTGGTGTTTGTTGTTTTGGGTTTTTTTTCCAGCAAGAGGTTGATTTCAGTTATTTTTGAACCTGAAACTACTTCCTAGAACTATTTCCTTGGAACTTTTTCCATGAAAATTTTCTGCTTCTTGACTCAAAATAAACTTTTCTTCACTGATTTGAACCAATAATATGGAAAAAAATAATTATCAAAACTACTGAAATGAAACACTTTAATATGCTGGTTTGATTCATTGTTTTGTGAGCATTCTTGAGATGTGTTACTATTCCAGGTGAGGAAAATACTTTCCTATGAAACTGAATATGATTCTGGAGTATACAGAAACTCTGGATGAGTTTCATCTTTTGCATTCATGAGTTAAATTATCACTTTGGGCATTTTTTCTTAATGTAGTCAAGATGTTCCACACCACAGAGTGGTATGCCCAGTGATCACAAAATCTTCTGAGTAGGAAGGGATCCACAAGGATCACTGAGTCCAACTCTTCATTGAATGGCCCATACAGGTATCAAAACACACAACTTTGGTGCTGTAAGCACCATGCTCTAATCAGCTGCACTAATCTCAGGGTTTTTGGTTAATATTACTAGCAGGTACTGTCAGAGGCATTGTAAAAGCCAGGGTGACTTAAGAAAAGAAGAGTGGTGTCATGCTTGCCTCATAGTAGTTTTGCTGTTGGGTGTATAATGATAAATATGGGATAAAAACCTGTTCTACTTCAGGTATTCAAGACAATATTAGACAGCTATTTTCCCTGATTCCAGAGAATTCAGGTATCCACAGTGTTTCCTCAGTTTCAAGCAAGGCTACAGGCATCTGGACTTCCTTAACATCTATATACTTAATTTCTTTCTTTTAGTGTAAAACAACTAAGAAAATTCCCAGAAAATTGAGAAAACTTATATAATAAATCTTTCTGAAGTAGTTGATTTTTAAGATCCTACATGACTGTGAAACAGCACAATCTGACATAGGACACCTCTGCTCTAGGTTCTGGTAGCAAGTAATTTCTTTACACTGGTTTTTCATAGTTAGCAAAATGCCAAGTGGTAGCTTTTGGCTGAACAAGCAAGCCTGAAGAGCTGGCTGTCTCCTTGACGGCAAAGACAAAAAGTCTTTTCCTGTATGGTAGTTGCACTGCGCTTTTGAAGATCTTGGAGCCTATTTTGATAGCAAATGTGTGCTACTGTTTTGTGGGAGGCAAAGGCACTCAGTAGATGTTTGTTGTCTGCAAAAATGGAGAAGCCTGGGATTTCCAGGTTTCTTGATCTTGGTGCTATTTATGTTGTAGTAAACAAATATTTTATTGTTGGTGTGTGTCACAGTAGTGTCTGAGAATATTAGCCAGTTTCTAGCTGCTCTGCATCTGTTGTCTGCCATTCCTATTCTATATACAATCACCTCACTCTTCTATTGCAGCTTCTCAATTTTACTACATAAACACATCTTCTATGATATTGTTTATCCATGCATGGAGCAAGCAAACAATCTGACTGCACCATTCTGGACCTCTTGACATTCAGAGAGAGTTGGGATTTAGACAGACCATTGAAGGAATTTCAGTATTCAAGATGTGAAGTGATTAAGACGTGAACAAGGATTTCAGCAGAAGCAAGGTCAAGGTAAAGATGAACTCAAGCAGAATTTCAGAGGTGGGAATGAGGAGAATGAGGAAGGTAGTTTGGTGTTATGAGAAAGCAGCTTATTGTTTTAAATTTTGTACTGCTGTGATAGAAACATAAAGGCCTTTAATATTCTTTAATTATGCTGTGCTAGTCAGAGCACAGAGATGCCAAACACAGTGACATGTTGCTGTAGCTTCCTTTACCTCCCTCTAATTTCTCTAACTTTCCCTCTTCCTGATGGTTTCCCCCATATTCTTTTGCTAGATGTTTGATTTTAATATTGATATATCTACAAATCTCTTTATTGTAACTGGCTTTTTACTTCTGTTCTCAGGAGTTCAAGAATACTTCCTAGTGTCAAAGAAGTCACCACAGTTCTCACTCCCAATGTCTGACACCAGGGAGAAAGAAGACTTCCATGGAAATAATGTAGAGTTCCCAGGTCAGATTTGTTTTTCTTTTCCCACTATCCATCATCCCATAGTGGTTCTTTCATATACTGAATAGGTTGTAGTTATTAGGTCTGCTGGTGGAAAAGCTCTGATCCCAGCCACGGGGAGAACTCCCAGCCCTTCCAACCTGCTTGTGCTATGCAGAGAAAACTAGAGTTTGACGTAGTTTGACAGTGCTAGCTTTAGTTAGATTCTTTTTTTTCAGTTAAAAACCTCAGTGCAATACTTTTTTGATGCTTATATGTTAATTTCAATGTGCGCAAGTAGATATTAGCCAAGCTATTTGGTTTTTCATACTAGAGAAACCTAAACAGCTATATCAAAAAATAGCCCACCACTGATGTTTGCCAAATGTTTTCATTCCATCTGTTTCATCATAAGGCTATTTTTCCAGTTCCCTCCTCTCACTTTCTGTGGCATACTTTCTTCCACTGAGTATTTCTGCACAACACAGTCTTACCTGGAGATGAGCTGCTGACGGAATAGGTTAAAATAAAACAATATTAACTTGATAAATATACATTGGTCCATCCTTCTGTCCAGTCTTTGTATCGTGTTAGTAAAGTAAATGCAATTAGTGAAAATTAAGATACTGTATGAAATCACCTCAATTACTTAGAACTTGGGGGAAAAAAAATAATTAAAATTTCCTGGCACTGTCAAAATACCTTGTTTTGATGTCTTTGGGAATACTGTCTTTTCACTTTCCTCTTTCCAACCCTTTTTCTTTTGAATGTCTTTGAATATTGTCTTTGGTACTGTAGAATGAAGTAAAAATTAAAAGTTTATGTTTAATGAAAGCTCTTAACTAACTGAAAGTAAAATTTACTTTCTCTTTCTAATTTTGGTGGCCCAAACCTAAAACATATTTGGTATTTTGGTCTAGGTTGGAATTTTAAAACTCATAGTATGAGAACTCTAAAACCTCTAAAAAATGTATCTTTGATTTTCTTTGTGGCTTTTATTGGCTCTTGGCATCTGCTCTAGAGGGAAAGAATTTCTGAGTCCACATTCTGAATCTCATATCCTCCTTCAGGTTAAGCATCCTCACTGATTACCACTGCTCCATTTAAACAGGAGGGAGGCAACTTCTTCACAAGCAGAATGCCACTTAGGGCTCTTAGGGTGGATGCAGTCACGGTGTTGATAAGAAGCAACACAGGCAGCACCAAGTTACCCTTTCATCGAGCATATTCTCTCCTGCCTCGTTAACAGGGACAGAAAGGTACCTCCCACTCAACTCCCCCACTGATAAATTGCCAACACGGCTTTAAGTCAACAACCTTAAAGGCCATCAGGAAAGCAGTAGGTGGTCAACACAGATCCCAGTGAGACAAACTGTTTTGCAAACCTGCCATAGCACAACAATTTTGGTTTCTGACTAGGTAGGCTGCTTTGAACTGGGGATGATGAAAGTAAACGCAATAGTAATGAAGTTTGTGCTTGGGAGAAGAGCTTGCACCACAGAACTAAGGACAGGAACTTGTATTTTAAGGCTAGGAATGATTATGAAGTTGCTCAGCTTTCCTTTGCTCTTTGGAAGTTTTCCACTAGGTTAAAACCTAACCACACAGCCAGGCTGCCAACACAAATAACAAAAGGCTCATCTTTTTTTGACAAACAGCAAACCAAGTCATACTTCTCATTCCCTTCTATAGCATCTAACTGTACCTCACCTACATGAAGTTCTGCAAGTGGGTTCTTATGCATTTGCCAGGTAAAGTATTCCACTATTTCAGCCAGAATGGAAATGGTACTGGACATGAGAAGTGCTTCAAGAAACTCTAAATTTACCTGTTATTTACTGGATATCAAATGTGGGGTGGGTACTTTTACAACGTCTGAGAGAACTTCTGCAAAGAAAACCAGGTAATGCTCCAAGTAATACCTTAGTGACATTCACCAGCAATGCCTGGTGAATGGGCCTGCTCATTTTTTTGTTATATAATTCCAAGAAATAGCTATGATTGCAACAGTAAAATCATCTGTCTTCAATGTAAATGCTACCTTCATCCAGACATTTAACCCACAAGTAGGCTTTACCTGCTGACTTGGTCAATAACAGCAGCCAACATTTGGTATTACTCTATTTTCTCTGCCATGAAAAAGGCTCATTCCCATTCTGATTAATTTTGTTAGTTTATAGTGCTAGACAATATTGATAATTCTCTTTGGGGGGTTGTTTAGTGGGATGACCTTAACAAGAATAAAATAGCTGGATATGGACTTGTTTTAACATTGTATTTCTTTCTAAAAAAATAAAAATCATCTGTTCTGAATTATACTTTGTGTGTGTGTGTGTGTTTTGTCTGTGGGTTTTCCATAAATCATTTAAATTCGTTTATATAAACTTTACATTTATAATAAGCCTGTCATGGAGGAGGTGACAGCCATAGTGGACTTGCAAAAACTGAAACAGTCTCCATCACCACCTCATGTATTTACACCTCCAGTTCAGAAGGTGCTCTAGGTAGCACCTAGAATAGAAGAGCAATCCTATCTATGTGCTCAAAATTAGACATCTTGAAATCAGAGCAGAGCACATTCATACATGTTTGAAGTTTCTGTGAAACTATTTTCCCAAATTTACTACAGTAAATTTCCTTACTATAGTAAATTTCTGGCTTTCTAATGATTGAAGTATGAATAAATAATTACCCAAATACAATTCAGTAAATAAATTTATTGATGTAAACAGGCATTATGAAAGTTAAGATACATGGGCTTGGGAAACAAAGACAAACCTAAAAAGATAGTTCACTCTCGGTTATACAATGAAATGTGTCTAGTTATTCATTGTTCATCGACCAATATTTTTATAGTAAATGAGGCATAAAGAAATTGTGCACATGAAAAGGTCTGGAAAAAAAATTAAAAGAATCCCTCACTAGATGTGACATTATGAAATACTGTAGCTTTTTGAGCTCCATGTGTATATTTATCTGACTACTGTTTGTATAACAAAACATCAAAGAATAAAAGGCTGATATACACAGCAGAGGTAGCTTTTCTGAGATGTTTTACCTCTTGATGCACAAGCAATATAAATATTAATATTCATCATGTTTTAATTTCCTTATTCTTATGCCAAGCCCAGAACCACTTAGAATTAAGACTCTTCTGTTTTGCTGCTGTTACATATGGTTTTGTCTGATTTCACTTCAGCATGTATAGTTCCACCTAAATTAGCAACTGTGCAAGATTGCTTTCCTGCTTCAAACTGTGATATGTAGAGGAAATAAAATTCCTGATATGTTTCTGGTAAAAAACAATGTCTGCATGTCCATTTTAACCTATGACCCAGAATTCCCTGTGTTGCAAATAAGGTTTGTGTGGTTCATGTTACACTTTTTCTGTATCTTTTTAAAACCTTCTGTAAAGCATTCTGACCCTTGGATGCAAATTCTTATTGTCTTCAACATAGCCCAGTTTTTATTCACAGGGCTTATTTAGAGCTTGTGTATTGGGTTTGTGTGACCAGGTTTTGGTAGTGGGGGGGGTACAGAGGTGGATTCAGTGAGAAGCTGCCAGAAGCTTCCTCCATGTCCAGCAGAGCCAGTGATAGATGACTCCAGGACAGGCCCACCACTGGCCAGGGCTGAGCCAATCAGGAGTGATAGTAACATCTCTGTGATAAAATTTTTAAGAAGCAAAAAAAGTTAGTGCACAGATAAAAACTGCAGGCAGAGAAAAGCAGAGTGAGAATATGTGAACAAGTCTGCAGACACCAAGGTCAGTGGAGAAGGAGGGGGAGGAAGTGCTCCAGGCACCAGAGCTGAGGTTCCCCTGCAGCCTGTGGTGAGGACCACGGTGAGGCAGCTGTGCCCCTGCAGCCCATGGAGGACCATGGGGATACAGCCATCCATGTTCAGCCCATGGAGGACACCCGCGCCGGAGCGGGTGGATGCCTGAAGGAGGCTGTGACCCTGTGGGAGGCCCATAATGGAGAAGGGTCCTGGCAGGGACCTGCTGACTCGTGGGGAGAGGAGTCCACGCTGGAGCAAGTTTTCGAGGTAGGACCTGTGGCCCTGTGGGGGACCCACGCTGAAGCAACCTGTGCCTGAAGGACTGCAGTGGAAAAGTGACCCACACTGCAGCAGTTCATGGAGAACTGTCTCCACACTAGAGCAGGGGAAGAACTCCTCTCTCTGAGCAATGTCAGAAACAACCTGTGATGGACTGGCTGTAACCCCTATACCACATCTCCCTGCTCTGCTTGGGAAGAGGAGGTAGAACTTGGGAATGAGGGAAGGGTGGTGGGAAGGTGCTTTTAAGATTTATTTTATGTCTCATTATTCTGCTCAAATTTTGTTAGTAATAAGTGAAATTAATAACTCATAAATGCTTCATCATATTTTCTCTCCTCTGTCCAATCAAAGAGGGGAGTAGATAGAGATAGGAGTAGAGGAGATAGAGCAGCTTTGGTGGGTACCTCGTGTCCAGCCAGGGACAACCTACTACACCCTGACTTCCAGAAATACCTAAATTCTTATCTTTCCATGTAGAATCTGTGAAAGAGAATTTGTTGTAGGCAGTGAGAAAATCAAACTTGATAATCACTGAGAAAGTATTTCCAAAACTCATTATGCTTCTCCAAAAGATTTCAGTGATGAAGGGACCTGAAGCTCCATCTGAATAGGCAGCATTAAAATCATGTAATTATAAAATTACATAATTCGAAGAAACATTATAAACCAGCAATACCACCGTATGAATTGCAACAAAATTGCAGATGCCTGGATGAGCCCAGAGTCTGGATCTCAAGACCTAAGAAACCATACATATTCTGGTAAGGTTGCAAGGCTATAAACAGAACTTTTCTGCCTAAAGTCTCTTGAGACTTCAGACTCAGAAATTCTTGCTGTTGAATGTGGTTTTGGGTGGGTGGTGCAGAGACCTGTTTAAAGTACCTTCATCATGGTGAATTTTACTGGAGTTGGGAGCTTGATGGCTTACGTGTTTTGCAGGGTGAGAAAAGTCCCTATCCATTCAGATAAAAAAAAGTCCTGTGAGGTTTTTAATTATAGAAAAATTAATCTTCTATGTCTGGTGCCAGCACAACTTTATTATTGGTGTGCACAATTTTTTTTTTTTTTTTTTTTTTTTTTTTTTTTTTAGGTAATTTTTCAAATCTGAAACAATGAAGAGAAAAGGAATTTTGCTGCTGAATTCAAGCACAACCGGGTGTTATCCAGAGGCTAAATTCTTTTCCTGCTTAACATAAGAACATAATAAGAACATAAGAGGCATACTGGTTCAGAACAAAGGTCAGTGTAGCCCAATATCCTGGCTCCAACAATAGCCATAAGTGGGTATGCAGGGAAGAGTAGAGAACTGCCTTACATATCTGATGCCTCCCCTTACGTATTCTCCCAGCTTTCAGCTATTCATGGCCAAAGAATTTCCTGAAATGGATGTAGTTCCAAAGGATTTAAAAACCCTGTATACATTTCTGTTCTGCGGTCTTGCCCAGTCTCCCCTTGAGGCTATGCAAACTTATAGTATGTACTAACTGATGTTAAATGGGAGTTGGGCATCTGTGTTTTGTGGCGAAAAGTGATTAATGTCATTCAAAGATAATACTATCTCTGTATCTTCATTACTACAGTAGATCTAGAACATATCTGGTGATTTACAGTTATATGAGGAGAAGTGAGGATATGTCAAAAATATTGCCATGTTTTCTTTAAAATCTCTGTGCAGACATTGTGATCGGAGACAGAAAAAAAGAGGCAGGGCAGGACACTAATAAACTGTTGATAAAAGAGTAGCCTGTGGGCTCAATGAAGAGACACTTAAACTGTTCAGGCAGGGTGCTAGAGGCAAAAAAAGAGGTGATTACCTTTGAATGATGATGCAGTTCTGAATAAGAAGAGAATAACTGACAGAAGCCCATGGACATTTTTCAACCTTGCCAAAGAGTAGGCAGATATGAAATGATAGATCCATTCACTGGCAAATTCCAGCTAGATTGCTCTCAGACCAGACTACAAGAGATAGTCTGTCTTCCTTAATTTTTCAAACATTTCCTTTTCTATTTTTTTTTCCGCAGTGAAATTTATCTATTGTTTATAATTATATAGGTTAACTTTCTGAGATCATGCCACTCATTTACTTTTCCTCATTTTTGGTGAATATGCAAGATGAACCAAATGCAAAGATACATACAACAAATCCTCCTGGTCCTAACTGCTTGCAAACAACAAAAGCACTTGAATATTCTGATCACTGGGCTTGTATAAGGACCTACATGACAAGAGAGAGAGAATATTTTCTGTGACTAATGAAACGAGCCATATCTCCTGCAGTTCTGAATCACTAGGTTCAAATCATTGCCTCTACGACTCCTGTAGTTGGAACTTCAGCGGGTCGTTTTGGACAGCCTTCTGCCAGGACACGATTGTTCCCCCCAAAGCCATGTTAGAACTTGATGATCAGCAACACGACCCACAAATGAGGCAACGTTGTCCACAAAGACAGGTGAGGAGAAAGAAGAAACTGGTGCCTGTGGCCAACAGACACCTTTCTCTGTAGCCTATGCTTTTATTCTGTGTTGTCTTTGATTTCTCACGGAGCTTTTCAAAAAAGATGTCCCTTTCCTCTCTTTTCAATACAAGGAATAAAATCAAAGTCCCAAGTTTAGCAATTTGTGTTGGTTTCATTGTGTTTGAGTAGAGACGAGTGCTCTAAGGCAACCACAGTCAAGTCCTTCTCAGACATCTATATGTTTTTGCTAACATGTTGTGAGTTGCTTTTTTTCTGAGCGTATGTATGGATTTTGTAGGGTGGGAGATGTTCTGTTACCTATTAGTAGGTTTGGTGTGTCTCACTTGATTGACAGATTGCTCCTGGTTCTTGAAAACTCATGAGTCCTCACTGACATCATCTGATTACACTATTGGCTATTTTTCCAATGAGAAGTTTTAATAAGATTGTTTCAGTCAGGGTGAGGTCTGTAATCTTAATTTCTGGAAGCAGTAGAGTGATTTTTTTGAGTGATGGTAAATCTCTTTGTTACCTGAACAAAGTGTCAAATGCATTGGAGAAATTTTTGAACCAACCGATAAGACAGTGCTGGACCCTCCCTGTAGCTGGTAAAATCATCTGAGGGGTGAGATCCACATGAAGGAAGGGGATAGTCAGTGCTAGTCTTCGGTTTTCATTTGTAATGAAATTTTTTGAGCTTTTAGTATCATCACTCTCAATCTGCAAGTCCTTTAGAGTCCTTAACAGTTTCTGTCTACGCCCATGGCAGTAGCTATGAATGTTTTTATCTAATCTACTTGGTGATGAAACTGTATTCAATTTCATCTCATGATTAGATCTCTGCAATGCACCCACATCCAGTTACACCACGAGACTAGAGCCAAACTTCAGCTATATGATTTATTTGTGAAGGGGTGTTTTATGAGCAGCCAGCAATGTCTACACTCCAAGAAAAGAAAAGATACACTTGAAAAGAATTTTTTACTGTGTACACTTAAAAAGAATTTTTTTACTGTGTACACTTGAAAAGAATTTTTTACTGTGGTTTCTCCCTTGTTATGAACTTGCTGCAGAAACCATCTCCCTTTTTTTGTGACACTGTCAGGAAAGATGAAGTGATGCACCTGGAGGGATCAGGAATGTGTCAGCCTTGACTCTGATAGATGGCTCCTTGGCCAGTGGAGCTAGGCATCTTATGCTCTCTGCAGAACTGTAGGCTCTCAGGTGACACTGCAAAACTCAAGTAAGTTTACCCAAGCTTTGGGAATAGGGGAGAGATGCCAATAGGGTATGATGACAATAAGGCATTTTTATGTTTTGATCTGTGAGGATTTGAGAGTATCTTTGATAACAATCAGTGCTGAGTGACTGTGAGTCTAGATAGGTATATTTTTATATTCTGAAATATTAAGTGATAGACACTGCCAAACCACAAATCCTTCTCAAAAGGCAGTTTCTCCATTCTACCTGTGTTACACCTAACATGCTTGGGGTTATACTTTCATGTATGTAAATAAATTTTCTTAAAGAACATACAAATCTACATGAGAGATGATGTTTTCTATTGCTAGCTAGCAAGGTTTTGTAGTTCTCCAATTCCAGTTTCAAACATGTTTATTGTAGTAGGTAATATTTAAGACTGAGTGGTCTATTTTCTACATCTTCTGCTGCTTCCCTGGGCAAAGCATGACAGTGTTGCCTATTCTCTACGGGCTCATGGCCAAAGAAAAGTTGTTTCTCTATTAAAAAAACTTCTTCCTCTGTGGCAGTCTTAGAAGGAATCAGATTTTCTATGGTTGGTAAAGTGCTGCACATCCCACATTAAAACTAACAGGCCTTTAATTTAGGAAAACAATTCAATTCATAATGCTCTGCTTCCCCCTCTTGAACTGAACTTAGACATAAATGGGATGTAGGTGCTTGGTGTCCTGAAATGAAATGCTTTCCTCAGCTGGAGCCCAGGTGGGGTGAAAAAACAGGATGGATGGGACAAAAGCTTAGCATGCTTGTAACTCAAGAGATGTGCAGAGAGTACAGCCTGGATAATTTTACCAGAGCTCCAAGAGAACTTACAGAGCCTATTTGGAGCCCACTGCTGTTGGTGGCAGAAGTCCCCACTCATTCATCAGGAGCATGCTCAGGCTAAGGGTTTGTAAAATGTATGCTCATTACCCCGAGGTTTTTCACACAAAGATGATTACTATAATATTTAATATGATTTTTCTCTGAACTGACTATTCTTATTTGTTGAGCAGAATTGCCCATTTTTCTCCTTGATACATTTACACAAAGTACCTTTTCTTTTTCTTGTCTTTTTAGGTAGGATTTTCTGTTAGCTTGTTTTATTTGGGAAATAGCATGTGACATTTATGGATCTTCCCCTTTCCTTTCTTTTTTTTCTGATGGAAAACACCTGCAACACATAACAGCCTTGGAAAAGTCAAGTAAGGGTCTGTGTGCTGTGATGTGTTGCAGTAACAAATATATTCTATTGTACATCTAGCAACAAAAATATGTAAATATTTTACGTGTACTTACATATCCTACATATTTTTTTCCTTGTACAGCACACCCTTAAAATAAGCACATAAAGTTACATATATCTCGTAGAGTGTCAGCAGAGTCTGCTCTGTTAATAATAATACTGAATATGTAAATCCCCATGGTTTTTATAACCAGTGCTTTAGGTTGCATTTACTGTAAACAAAGATGTATTTTTGGGGGCTGTTGGTTTGAGTTTATTGTTTATGTAAATCTCTCAGAATGTGACATAGCCAGATAGCTTCCTATGTTGTGCTGATCCACATTTTAGGCCAGCAGCCAAAGTATTTTATCTTTTACTTCATTATAGTGATCTTCCAATTAGCTGTGGTCTGTAATACCCTGATTTTGGTGGCAGTGGTTTGGGGAGGATTGTTTGATAGTTCTGCTCGAGAGGCAAAATGAGGGGCCTTATTATAGAAAGTGCAGAGGTTGTGCAGTAGCTGAGTTCTGTTGCAAAGTTTGCCGATAAGGGAAAACTGGCCCTTGAGCATCCATTCTATTCTGTATATTAACACTTCTAATCTGCACTGCTGATAAAACTGCAAGCCATTTGCCTTTGGAGGAATTAGTTCTGCCTCACTTGTGTAACCAGGCGATGGTGATTAACCTTTAAACTGTCCAATATTCTCAGCAGACTCCTGCTCCAGATTAGAAACTATTTAGTTATGACCAACTAAATTAACAACATTCCCTCCTCTGAAGAATAAGATTTGGAAGGTATGCATTTTAAGGTGGAATGTGGATAATGTCCTTATTTATTCACCACTTTTGCTACATAAAATGTATTTGTCAGTTGAGAAGAAAGAGAAAGGAGAGAGGGAGTTTGATTTCAGATTGAAACAATCTAAAATTAGTTATGTACAGGAGGTGATTTGGGAAAATTTGGCTTGGGGTGCTGCTTTAGATGGCTGAGACCTGTTTCAGGCTTTCCATTCTTAAATAAAACTTAAGGTGCAGGGGATAAAATGGGCAGGATGGTGCTCTGGTGTGGGCAGCAGTTTAGGAAAAAGATTTCCTTCCTTTGAAAGGAAAGGCAATTATCTCAATTCTTTGGAAGAGTAATTTTTGGAAGTTTACTAACCTTCCTGTCACAGTCGGGCAAAACAAAAGGTTTTGTACGTGGTGCTTACAGATCGACATATCCAATGGACTTTAGCTGCTGTGATAACCTAGTACTGTACCATTGTATCTACATATTTTAAATGTGTAATTTATCAATTGAAACATACCCTTCAATACATGTGCCATAAAAGAAAAGAGCGAGGGCAATTATGTAATAGTATAGTGTTTGTCTGACATGCCTTAAATCCCCATATTGTTATTCCTCACTGAATAACAAATACAAAATCCCTGTTAGCAATGTTTTCCGTTTTACCAGTTTTATATTAGCTGCCTCCTTAAAAATTGCTAATCTAGATACTACATTAGTAGGATGTCAGTCAAACTGCAATCCACAGTGAAGCCTTCTTCATATACCAATTTAAATCATTCATGGTCCTTTCTTTGGCATTATTCAAAAGATCATAATAATTTTCTTGTGCCCACAGCACAAAAAAATCAATTATTTCCCCACAAAGACTTGAAAGTACTTAGCGAGTGCTGTAAGAAAAGCTGAGGGTTATATCAAATTGAAATTGCACTCATTACACACAACACAATTAGTTGCCACTAGTCTGGCCGGTGCTTTAATTCTGAATGGCATATCTTTATTATTACAGAAACAAGCATGCAAATGGCATTGTTCAGGATTTGCAGAAATCAATAGGATATAGTGCTGTGTGTTTGGTGGCCACTGTCACTCAGTCTGCTGTGGATTTGAGATAATGTGTGTATTTGAATTAATGAAGGGAACGTGAGACATCATAAGTGACACCCAAATAAAAGAAATGGGTACATGATATTTGTAATTATTCTACTTGTGTTTTTGTTGTAAATACTTGTGCTTTTTGTTTTTTAATCAAAGGATTAATTGCATTTTAATAAGGCATTATGATTTTCAGAGCTTTAGTTAATTAAAACTTGTAGTATATAATTATGAAGTGATGCTGAGATTTGTCTAAAGATCACCCATACATTTAGAATATGTATATTTTTCCTTGTTGAGCAGTTGCTACATTTTGAGGGAGGATGAATTATATTAAATGTTTGAAAGATGATGGCAGTTCCGAATGGATTTCTGTAAATGGCAGCTAGGAATGTAGATTATGTTGTTGGACAAATTAAAGTGGAGGAACTACTGGGGTTGGAAACACTTTTTGGCTGTAGTGCTGGAACATTCATTTGCACAAATGTTAGCTTTCAGCCACAGGAGTAAGAACAGATGTATTTGTTCAATGTATCATATCATTCCGCCCATTAATTCCCAGTGAAATTGCTGCAGTTTGAAATTCTGAGGATAGGCCATAAAGACTCACTGATGGTGCGTGGTAAAGATTATTTTCCATGTGACAAAAGGGTTTTAAAAGGAGGGAGAAAGTCGGTGTGCATGTGTGTGTGTACAGACATCTCTGTGTATCGACTGGTTTCCCTAAGAGAGATGAATATTCCTGGTACAAAGCTTTAATCACTCACTGTCTAACCTGCGACATATGTATATATATGTGTATATGTACACACACATACGTACCTACCTATATGTGTTTATAAAACAATTGTTTCCTGTGGGCATATATTATGTGTGGATTGATAGACTAATTGCTAGATAGATAAAGCAGAGTAAAACAGTATTAGAAAGTTAAAATCTTATTGTTTCAAACGAAGCTTTCATCTGGCAGTTTTGTGGGGGTTTTTTTTTTATATTTGGTTTGGTTTGTGGTTTTTTTAAAATTTCCTCTTACATTTATTCCATTCCTTTTGTAAGTGCATATTGGAAATAATAACTAATTTTGCTCTTTTTTTTTTTAATGAAGTGAGAAAAATGCTGCTTTGCTGTTGAATGGTGAGAGGGCTTTTCTTATTTTTTATCAACTATAAAATGAAATACATGTTTATGCAGCATAGTCCAGCACAGCCATATTTCTATAACACAACACCATGAACTAGAAAGGGTTTCTAATGTTCTCTCTCAAAGGAAGAGTCTTAAATTAGACCTCAGCATTTCCTACCTTGAAGCTTGGCTCCTGCAGTGCACAAATATTTATTTACTTGTTACACCCAGGTTTGTAGATACTTTTTGAGACAAATACACTCAACAGCTCAAAATGTTCCAAGTGAGGTGGGAAGATGAAGCCTGCAGAGAGGGCAAAAGAAAGAACAGGAATTCTCAAAAAATTTACGTTGACTTCAGCACTTAAACCAGGATTTTATTAGGTATCTATAAATGGATTTTAAGTAGGATTTTCCCATGTTTTCTCCCAAAGCTGATTTAAAATCTAATATTATTAGATTGGTCACAGCCTTCATATTTAACTGTCAAACCCAAAGTCTGAAAGGTGATTCATTCAACGCTTGCTAAAATATTTGCTCAGCAGCACAATAGTGTGTGATGGAAAATAAACTCCTCTGGAGCATCTCACCCTATCAGCCATGGCCTGCAGCAGGAAAAGAATGAGGGAAGGTCAGTCAATTATGTGTGGTAATCACCGTAAGCATATTATCTGAGACACAGATGTCTTCCCTGACCCCACACGACATAGCTATTAACCCCACAGTAGTATAAAAATGGGGAGGAGGAGGAGGAGCTGGTCCCCTAGGTAAACCAGACCTTTTCAGTCCAGGCTTGTCCAGCAGCTCGGTGAAGTTGCGGCGGCGAGGGCGCTGTTGTGGGGAGCTGGTCCTGCGCTCCGCAGGCACACGGCCGCCTCTCCTCTTCGGGGACCTTTCTATAGACCTAGTCATGTGAGATAAATAGTTGCATCATCAGAAAAAGGAGACTGGCAAATTGACTTCTGAGATATTTCGGGAGCGTAAACACCCCCGGAATGCCAGCACTGCCCATGTTTTTGCGGGAACAACTTTTGTGTTACTGAGTACACCTACAGAGATGATGTATTAGTGCTGATAAAGTATAATACCACTATCATGCAATTACTTAATGCTTCTAGAAAACAGAGATGATTTTCTCATTACACTGAGTAATGTGCTGATTACCACATACAGCTCCTTTTGAGTTCAAGTTCTGCTTATATTTACCTCAGAAAAATGATTGGCTGCTCATTTCAGTGTGATTGTTCGAACACATGAAGTAATCAAAGCAGTTTTCTAAACTGACTATTTACACTGTTGAACTTGAAGGCTCATTTAAAAGTTTACACGTAATATTTGGTTGCTGAGAAGGAAACATGCATTCCTCACCAGCTCTGTACTTTCTAACACCAAGCCTTAACCCTGAAAGTAGGTCCATTTATTTCTTGTAGCCTTTGGATAACCTTTCTTTATGTGATGCTTTGTTACCTTTTGGGAGGCCATTTTGTATTCTTCTACCAAAAAGATGAATGACCATTAAGCAATGTAAGCTACTGCAGTTCAGCACAACACACAGTGCAAAAGAGTCCATGAAAGACCAGATTTGTGGTTTTTCTCCTTGTTAAATAATTCATTGTAATGGTACTCCAGTCTTGTGACATCCTTGTAACTGAGATCTGGATGAGCCAATGAATACCAGAGCACGAAGGGAATGCTTTGCTCGTCAGATTTGCCACAGAATGTAGCAGAGGAATCCCTGTGTTTCCTTTCTGACTAAAGGAATTATTAAAAGATATTGTCTTTGATACTGTCTCCTTTCCCAGAGTTAATCACCACGTGAGTGAACATTTGCATGCATTGCTGAGCTAGAGGTGAAAGACAAGGAAAGTGGTGGGTTGAGGACTTGGATAAGCCTAGCCATTGGATTCCCAGGAAAAGACAATTTATTAGAGATACGGTATTTCCCCGTGGTGCATGGTGAACACAGGTTACCTCTTTCACTGACCTCAGAGATGACCTGAAAGTAGATGAAAAAGATGATGGAAGTGACTCTCTAGGATATTTGGGTTGAAGGCAGTGTTGCAGGTTCCCATCACAGCCGTTTCTGACAAAATTCAGCTGGAGTCCAAAGAAGAGATTTGGGCTATCCTCCTTATTAGTAAATCCCCTGTGGGAGTCTCAGCTATGTGGAAAGATACCATTTACACTTCCCCTTGTTATTGTGGTCAGTCTTGAATTCTGGACCGCTTGTATTTCCTTATTGAACTCCCATCTTATTGTCATTTTAGCTCTCTGTCTAAATGTTGCTAAGTAACCTTCTGAGTCAAATACTTTTTCTACTGGGAGAGAATCTTGCATCAGTCACCTATTGTGACTGCCAGATTAGATACCGTAATGTGCTCGACATGGGACTGTGCTTCTATCTGAAAACCGCAGCTGATACAGGATTTGGCAGACTACTTGTTAAGCAGCATCTTTTCCTTGAGTACATTAAAGCAGCCCTGAGCAACTTGTACAGTACATTTACTGATCTTTGAGCTGATTTTTAACTTTGGGGAGGTCTAGGAATTTTCTTATTTTACCTTTCACCTCTAAATCCCACCTGTTTGAGTGAGCAACTCTGGTAAAGAGCACATTGCTCCACTTGCAAACAGTGGAGGCTGCAAGTTAAGACCTTACCTCTGAAAGAGAGTGAGCCCTGCATTCCTGGAGCTTTAGTGAGTCATGGTTTCTACAAGGTTCTTTTATCATGTTTTCTGAGGGGCCAAATAAAAGCCAAATTGTGATGATCACTTGTGTAAATAGAAATCCGGAGTAATGCTATTTAAATAATATGTAATTAGGCTAGAGTGAATGAGAATGGAACTCGCTCCAAATTGATTATATATTTCAGGTCAGTTGACATAACGGAGCAGCCTTTTCTGTCTCAGCTTAATGCAGTGGTTCTGAAGAGTTCATCACCTGCTCTTGGCTCTCTTTCCTATTTCCAGCTGATAAATCATCTTTAATGTGTTTCCTAATATTACTTTTCCATGTGGTTATAGTTCTATGTGACAGCAATGGGGGATGGGGAGTAGAGAGCAGGCAATAATTTCACTGACACAGAAATTACTCTAAAAATGCATTAATGTGTCTTAAGTATAATTGACATACTTTGAAATATGTATTGCCTATAGGCAAAACTAAATTTTGCTAACCAAAACCAGAAGTAGACAGAACTTCTGTAGCATCTTTCTTGGATGCATATCAAATAGTAGAGATAGTTTCCATTGATATTTTTGTAAAATATTATCAAATTTCACATGTAGAAATCATATCTTATTCAGTCAAGCTTTATCAACTAAACTTTCCTTATATGATAGTTTATTTTTCTAGAGGAAACATTTCATAGAACCCATAGTAATTTTAGATACATCATTTACCATGTTAATACTTGTCACTTCTCACACGCTCATCAGTTTCTCCGTGTTGATTTTCTATTAACTCTGTATGTCACAGCAAAAGCAAAGCATTTTCCATAAAGCTGTGGGAAGCCAGAGTTTAAATTGGCTTTTCTTCTCTAAGTTTTGTTCTAATTATAAATAATCATGGCCCAAAAAAAAAGATTTATATATATTTGGTAAGTACACTGGTTGCAGGGAAACTGGTCACTCACATGAAGGCTTAAGTGTCAGAAACTGCACAAGTGAATCCCATTCACCAAACGTTTGACTACTTCATACACTGCAAACCACTCCACCTGCAGCACTGCTAGCCTTGCTGAGAAGCTACAAATAGCTGCAGCCAAAAATAGTAACGTGAAACATGGTGCCCTTCCACTCTCACCCACTGCACTACTTTGAAGGGCAAGATAAAGACAGGTCAAGTCTGGCTCAGTGACAGATAAACTGTGTCTTCACCTGTTTTGGGTATTTTTTTTTTTTTTTTAAATGTAATTTGGGTTTCCAAATCATATAGTTGTTTTTAAAAAGACTGATGTAGCTCTATATGCCCAAGGATGAAAAAAAAAAAAAAAAAGTTTTCTCTCAGTGCTACAGTATGATAAGGAAAGGCTTTTATGAAGATTACAAGAGAGGAGGGAACTTTCATGTGTAAGTTTTTTGTACTGGATCCTGAAGGAGACATAGGGCATTTCATATCTGAGATGTCTCCAAACCAAACTCAAAGTTATGTTGGCTGTACCTACAGTGTTAGCAGGAGTTTGTTTCTACAAACTGATGTTTACAACTTTATAAAAGGACTGAAAACCTTTGGGAAATGCATGGATAATTACTAAACACAGAGGTCTGTATTTAGACAAGGTTAAATATAGGTATAGGCTCAAAAATACGTCTTTGCACCAGCCCAAATTTTCTCCATATTAAACGTTTCTGACTACATCTGTCATACTATTTGAGTCAAAGTGTATTTTCAGTATGCCTCTAAGTTAAAGGGTAAAAAGGTTAAGTTGCTGTCATGCCAGCTGTGTGCTGCCCCTTCCATTTTTATGAGAACATTTCACCTGTGTTCTCGTCTGTGAACATCTATGCTAGGAAGAAAAGTACAGCTTGGCTATAAGAACCAGGAGAAATTATTTATTTCCTACTGATCTGTAAGCACAGTAAATACAAACACTTGTCCTGAACCTCCTGTGATATTTGATAAGATTTTGATTGTGAGTCCTAGCACCCAATTTTTTTTCTGTGAAAATATTGTTCCACTGCTAGCCAATAGCACATTTGAAATGAAGTGGATGCAAAGTGAACTTCACTCTAAAAAAAAGTCAGGTTTTTCATGTGGTTCATTTGGGTTTCAAGTAGCATATTAACAGAAGAAATTGTACTGTTCTGTCTGGTAAAAAAGAACTGGTTACCTCTGGTTAATAACTGACCTCAGAGGTTCCAGGTAATTTTCTTCTTTGTCTGCTAAAAATTAGGCAGAAATAATGAATTTGTTAAATTTCAAGTTCTAACACAACATAAGAAAAACAAGATACTTCCAGGACTGTTCGGTGTCTAGTAGGGGAAGAAGCCGTCTACTACTTTTGAAGAGATTTTCAATATTAGCTACATAAGAAATGACCATCTTACAGCAAGTACAAACTTGAAGAAGGAAAAGTCCAGAAGAGAAAGCTTAGGAAGAGGAATCATGAGTTTGCTCCACTGTTTCCTGTCTGATGCTGTCCAAGAAACAGCAAATTGGTTGCCAAACCTGCCAGCTCCTGAGTGAAGCTGAGAAATGTCAAAAATCCTGTCTTTGGACTTTAATTTAGGGTCTAAAGTGTCAAGGTACCGAGCATATTACAGAAGAACCCAAATAATTTTACTGACTTCAGTTAAAATCTTGTGGAATACTGCTCCCAGAGCTCTGAGTAACTAAATCCTTTTTGTCTCAGATGTTCTTGTTGCTGTTATCTAGGCCTATTTAAATCCCTCACACCATGTTTTTTTTGCAGTAGTGTTGCACTTCTGATCAGCTTAAAATAGTATAGGGTACAGGTGCCAACACAAGCTGGAATACTGGCCATTTTGTGATCCCATCATGTATTCTCAACTCATTCTACTCAATCACTGTATCCTTTGGGTGTTACTTCACCTCCCTACTACGTTCTCCTCTCACTCTCTTTCCTGCTGCATCAGCTCTTCCACTCTGCCATCTATTCAGATTCAGACCACAGTCTTTCCAGGTCCTGTCAACATACTGAAGACAAAACTTAGAAGAGCATCACTGACTTTCTCGAATTCCATGCACATCCGTTCCTGATATTTGTCTTGCACATCCAGTCACCTACCCAGATGCACCCTGTGCAAGTGCTACCTGCCTAATGTTTGCCCTTCCTTCTCCATCATTTCAGCCTGACTCAGCTGCAAAGGCATGCAACAAAACAGCTGGTTGGCTTTTTTTCTCCTCTGCCATTAGCAAGCCCTGGATCAGCTCTCTTAATCCCTACAAAGGTTACATCCTTTACCCTTTTCCCATGAAGCACTAGTCCTTCCTGACCTCTCACTTTCTACATTCCCCTCTATGACAAGCACCTCATCTTGTTAACAGCTTTAAGCAAAAATAGTCTTTTTGCCTTGAGGAGAAAAATTGCAGACTGCACTGTTTGAAATATCTTTGTGCTAGACAATTGCAAATTAACTTTTCCATTCCTGGCATACTTCCTTAAATCATTGCCACATTTCTAATCTGCCTGTCATCTCTTTTGAAAATTCTTTCTCTTTAGCATGGCCAAAACTGAGCTCTTCTGCTCCTTCTGTACTCTGACTCTATTTTGTCTCCTGCTCTTCATTACACTAACCAACACTACTATCATTCCTGTGACCTTAGACCTATTATATTAACCTGCCATTTTGTCCCTCCAAGAAAGTGGCCAAATCCATCTTCCTTTTGGTAGCAAAACAAGGAAATCTCTCATCTAAACCTCTATAGTCTCTTGCACCTCTTCCTTTCTGATCTTTCTTGCTCTTGAATACATGCTGTGTCTCTTGATACACATAGAAATCCAGCCCTAGTCATGCCTGTTACTCCAAGTACTTGATCTTGCTTGTTCCTCCTCTCTTAATGCCTTCCAATTGCTCTAAGCTTAGCTCTGCCAAGCAGCAGTCCTGCCTCCTAGCTGTCCCAACCCTGCACCCTGTTCCTGGTTATTAGCTTGTAAGGACATCACCGTTGCGTTTTAACATAAATAACACCCAATGGGCTCATTTGTAAAGCTCTCTCATTCTTCAGCCATTTCTGCAAAAGCCACACCTGCTGCAGCAATAACTGGTGAAAACACTCTGGGGTCATAGTTGGCACATAAGCTTTTAATACTGTTAGAGAATGCAGAGGGGTAGGAAGGTGTGCAGATGCCTCCAACGAGAGCAGGCACACGTATTTTTGATTTTATATTTTTTGTTTTCCATCTTCTCTGTATTGCCTGAATTATGAGCTGCCTACAAGCTCTCAAGGCAGGGGTGCTCTGCTTTGAGCAATACCACCACTGTGGGCTCCTAATCCTGGGAAGCCTCTGTGTGTCGCTGAAGCAACCTCACTGGCTCATACCACCATCCACAGTGGTGTGCATTCTGGAAATCATCAGCATTTGCATCCATACTCTTCACCCTCTTTTCTATGCTTAGTGACATATTTTTCTCAAGTAAGCAGAAGATTATTAAATGCACTAACCTGTAAAACACTTGGATTCAAAATGTATATTTCACATATGTTTTGTGAAACTTTCCTAGTTATGATATTTATCTTAATTTAGTGATTTATTTTTCCTCAGAAAAACAGGAGGTCTAGAGCAGACACAGACTCTTGCAGCTGTAAAGAATGACTGCTTTCCAGTTTGGCTGATGATATAATCCACTGTGGTTGCAAGTCTTGCTTTTCTCTTTAGATGATGTCAACATTTCTGTGAACTACATGTGTTGTATTCATAAGTGGTACTTAGAAATATGTGTTCTGTAATCTCCTCCTTATGCCTGACACCTTACACATGTGTTTATCTACAAGGAGTGGTGACATTAGCTTGCAAATTTTGCCAGTGTACTGTACCAATGAGGGTGTGAGAGACTCAGAAGGATATTTAAACTGGCAAAGAGAGAATTATTGACATTAGCTATGAGTACTTTGTAAGACTCTGTTTTGGAATGCCATTTGTTGGAAAATCTTTGCTGCTGAAAGTCATCCATCATCCCCAGATGAACCTGCAAGCCTTACAGAAAACTCTCTTGCCAAATCCCACTTATTGCCAGTGGCCAAAAGTACTCACTGTGCTGGTTTTGGCTGGGATAGAGTTAATTTTCTTTATAGTAGCTAGTATGGAGCTGTGCCTTAGATTTGTGCTGGAAACTGTGTTGATAATACAGGGATGTTTTCTCTATTGCTGAGCAGGGCTTACAAAGCATCAGGGCCTTTCCTGCTTCCTCACATCACCCTACCAGCAAGGGGGCTGGAAGTGCACAAGGAGATGGGAGAGGATACAGCCAGGACAGCTGACCCAAGCTGACCATGGATGTCCCACACCATGTGATGTCATAAAAAACATGGAGAAGAAGAAGGAAGGGAGAGATGTTCAGAGTGATGACATTTGTCTTCTAAAATCACTGTTACCCATGATGGAGCCCTGCTCTCCTGGAGATGGCTGAACATTGGCTGCCTGACAATGGGAATAAGTGATTTCTTGTTCTGCTCTGCTTGCACGTGGGACTTTTGCTTTCCCTATTAAACCGTCTCTATCTCAACCCACAAGTTTTCTTACTTTCATCCTTCCTATTCTCTCCCCCATCACACAGGTGGGAGTAAGTGAATGGCTGTGTGGGGCTTAGTTGCCAGCTGGGATTAAACCACAACAGTCTTTTTTGGTGCCCAACACAGGACTTGAAGGGTTTGAAAGATTTGACTGAAATATGCTAGATCAAATTTATAACTGTTATTGCTGTTTAGCTAGCAATTGACAGGCTACTGTGCCTGCCATGTGGTTTGCTTACCTTGCTGTAAATTAAGAATCTAGTGTTTGTTAGTGGCTGATTTTTGCTTTTGCTGCTTGCTGTTTCCTGTACCGCTAATCACCTTACTCTACTGGGCCGGGAACATTTTGGTAAGAGCCACAGCGATGTGCCTGGGCTGGCAGATGCCCAGGGTATTACTGCTGTATCTGTGCTGCTGTATTGGACAGTCTGGAACTCCAGTGTAAACTTGAGTTGAAGGGATTGTGACCTTTGGATAAGTCCACCAGGGAACAGGACACCCCAAAGTGTCTGTGGCCATGGACAAGCCCATGCCAGAGCAGATACATTATGGAGTGTCTGTGGGTATGCCACAGCAGATACTCCTCTGAAGCAACTGCAGCCCAAGGATAAGTCCATGCTGGAGAAGGTACACCTTGAAGCATCCATGTCTGTGCATGAGGTCATGCTGGAGCATCTCAAAACATGTGGCCGTGGATAAGCCCATGACAGAGCAGATACACCCCTGGAGGGACTGCAGCCATGGGTAAGGCCATGCTGGGAGCAGGTTTACTTTGAAGGGACTGTGGCTGTGGGTTCCATGCTGGAACAGGTGCAATTCAGAGCACCTGTGGCTCTAGATAAGTCTGTGTTGCAGCAGACTCTCCCGGGAGAGACCACGGCTCATAGACAAGGCTCCACTTGGAGCAGGTACACCTCTAAGAGACTGCATTCTGTGGACAAGTTCAAGCAGGAGCAGGCATAAGGGGGTGAGTTCATTGCAGTGTTAAACATTATAGTCTGGTCCAAAGGGACCAGGGGTGGAGACTGTAATGGATATGCCTTTAAATTGTTGTAACCCCTTATTTGAGTTGTTTGTTATAGGAATTGTTATGGCAGGAATCACCTGAACCAATGGAGGACAAGCTTTACAAGAAGCAGTGCAAGTGCAGCAGTGACCAGACCAGAGCTGTCCTTGGTGCCAAGTAACTCCATGCAACACACCATGTCTCCTGTCCTGAGTTACACCATAAAAGATGGAGCCCAAAGTCCTGGACTAAATGAACTCATAAAATTTTGTGGATATTTGTGGATGTTTATAGATGTTTCATAAACATTTCCCAGAACTGATCCATAGATGAAGGGGTTGATATCTGTAACTATACTGAAGGATGGCAAGGGTTGTGGTGGTTAAAGAGGATGTGTTGGATAGTGTGGGACCTGAGTGTGATGTAAATGGTATGGAGTAAGGGCTGGATAATGTGCTGGTTTGGACTGGGATAGAGTTAATATTCTTCATAGTTGTTAATATGGGGCTGTGTTTTGGATTTGCACTGGAAACACAGCGCATCCATGTTGATGATCCACAGGGATGTTTTGTTATTGCTGAGCAGGGCTTACACAGCATCAAGGCCTTTTCTGCTTTTTGTACTACCCCACCAGTGAGGAGGCTGAGGGTGCACAAGGAGCTGGGAGAAGACACAGCCAGGACTGCTGACCCCAGCTGACCAAAGGGATATTCCATACCACATGGCATCATGCTCAGCATATAAAGCTGGGGGAAGAAGAGGGAAGGGGAAGGATGTTTGGAGTTCTGACATGTTGTCTTCCCAACTAATTGTCGCATGTAACAGAGTCCTGCTTTCCTGGAGATGGCTGAACACCTGCCTGCCCATAAGAAGTAGGGAATTAATTCCTTATTTTGCTTTGCTTGCACACGCGGCGTTTGCTTTACCCATTAAACTGTCTTTACTTCCACCCACAAGTTTTATCACTTTCACCCTTCTGATTTTCCCACTGATCCCATCGGAGACAGTGAGTGAGCGGTGCATGGTGCTTGGATGCTGGCTGGGGCTAAACTACAACACTCACCTATTGGCATTTACAAGTTAGATATACAGATATTACTCCCTGGGAAGAAGTGGAGGGTACAAACAGGATACAGTTTTCTTGGCTACTGAATGGACTTTAGTGCTGAAAAGAATGCTCATTTGCCAGAACTCCACCTACATACTCCTATGCAGCCACAGAACTCAAATTTTCTTCATTAGCTAGACTATATGCATGATATTCACATAGTGAAGATCCTCAGCAAGAGCTCATACTGCCCATGTAAGTGGTTTTTTTAAAGAATCAAGCTCTTACCTCTCAAAATTACGTTCAGATGGCATTGTTCCATATGTATGGCTGACTACTATAGAAAGCAGCAACAACGGGGTACAATGCACCAATTTTATCCCACTTTGACTTTGAAAATATAATCGGTACTTATAAAAATTGTAAATACTACAGAATCATGCTAGTAGGATTATACTAAAATGGAAGTGCTAATATACCAAGCAAAATAGCTTTGCTAGTCCTAACTGGCTCCTATTATCACCAGTATCAGAGATTATACACCTCCGGCAACAAAAATGTGCTGGAGCACAAATTAATATATACATGCAAGAGAGACAAGATTTAAAGGAGGTGTTTCTTTTTATCTTACAATGAACTTTGTTCTTTGAGTGCCACTGTTCGAGTAATAAGTGCAAGCTCTTACATCCAGTGGTCAAGTCTCATCTAGATAATGAAATGGTAGCCCGATAAAATACACATAACTGCCCATTTTGACAGTACAATATTCCTCTGTACCTTAAGCAACAAGCTACAATCACCCTTAATGCATTATGTATTTATAGTATTACCTATAAGTGCCTATTGTAAACAAGTTGTTAGACTAACAAGCACAGCAGTTAAAGTATCATTATAGAGTAATCATTCAATCAATCACTCAATCAGAATCATCAGAGGGTTGGGGTTTGAAAGACAATGCCTGAACTGAGAGTATTTTTTTTCTCAGGTTACGTTATAGAATCTATTTTTGTATATCACCATTCTCAGTGTTAAATTGCAGGTCTCATGAGAGACTTAAACAAGAACAGCATAGGGATTTGGACTCTTTTTGAGGGGAGAAAGATCTACACAGCCATGTTTGATTTCAACTGAGTTGAAGATGGCATACACACCATTAGCCAGCCACCAGTGATAGATCATTTCCACTGTGTCCTTTTTCATGAAGTTTTCAATGGTTATGTTTCAGACTGCTGCAGCCTGCTCCTGACAACCTGAAGGTTTGTGAACCCTCCATGTGCTGAAGATGTTGTGTCAGCATCGCGTCAGAGCACCTGAAGCCAGAACTTCACCTCAGGAGTCCTATCAAATGTAATTGCTCTCAGCCAAAGCTTCCCGGACTCTGCAGGGATTCATTTCATCTTCATCAAGGTGACACTGTGTCGACTTTGGGACTGTCACAGCATGTAGGAGCATGGCAGCCCCCTGAGGAAAACAAAGGAAAAGGATAACTTAAGTCCCCTACCTACCTTGAAGAGGGCACCTTTGCAAATGAAAGCAAATGAACACTGACTTTACTTCTCTTTCACAGACCAGCACACATCAGGTCAGCAATACAATTGTAGCCAGCCTCTCACTGCCTGCCAAAACAATACTCTGCTTAAGCCTGACACCTTAACACAGTAGCAGTGGATCTTAATGTCTCTTTGTTCCCAGTGAACCAAAGAGCTAAACCTAGTCGTTGCCCTTTCTATAAATATCTTCTGAAGAGCAATTTAGTTACTCTGTAACTTGTATGGGTTGACAGACTCACTTGGCTAAATACAGATACTGTTCGTGAAATGGGCCCCAGTCCTGGCAAAAATCTTGTGCTCATGGAAATAATAGTAGCAGTGAAGTGGTGTTAGGAGAAAGTAAGAGCTGAATCCTTAGCAAAGTGGGTAAGAAGAAACAGGTGAAATGATTGTATAGAGAAATGCAGACACAGCTTCAGAGCTGTGTGAGTTAGGAGTATCAAATAGGAATGAAAGTTCTCAATTCATGTAGTTGAGTTTAAGATCTTTGGATCTCATGGGCAATGATCTAGCATTTGTTATGGATCAAGGTCAGAACCGCATAGCTGAGACATGTTTAGGTGAGATGGAAGGATTCGTTTTGGTGTTACTAATACAGCATAAGAGTACAGTGGGCATGAAAGGCTTCTACTGGCATTGATGGGTGGATTAAGTCTTTGGCTTTCATCTCATTTAAAATGGAGCTGGTTAGCGGCTCAGAAAACAGTCTGCTAGAAGATTCTGATAAAGTGCGTAAGTCCTGGAACAGTACTAGGGTGAGGCATATCTGCCAGACAGCATCTGTTTTGATGGTCCATGCTCCATATTTAATAGAACACTGAGTCGTCCAAAATGCCTTGAGGTAATATAAATTGTTGCCAGCAGTCTACTCTCTTGCTGGTTTAGTACATCTTAATAGCAATCTTTTGTCCTCAACTGCAAGGTGATTCCTAAACACCTCTTCCAAGCTTTTGTTTGCAAAATGACGATCGGTAATTTATACAATATGTGTTTACATTATTTGCAACAATAGAGAGTACTGGTGATAGAATTACTGTGTGGAAACTAACTAGTTATATCATAAAAGCACAATTTGTCGAATAGGCAAATTAAAGCATCCACGCCCTCTGCAAAATCCTGATGAGTAGATTTATTTGGGTTGGTGCACATCTGGTTAATCCCAGCTGTCTTCACTTGGATGCTGATGTGAATTCCTCACATTGTGAGGAAATTTCTTGTTAGCTGTTAGCTAAAACCAATGAGATTTGACTGAGCTCTCCGTACCCATGGAAGGTAGCCAGGATGTTGTTTGAAGAACACATGTGAAGTGCTTCCTGAGCAGTTCTCAGCTGTTGTTTGTTACTGATGCTCTGGGAACAGGTAAAAACTCTGCACCATAATTGGTAGGGAAGTTTCATGCCTTTCTGGATGGAGAAGACAAATGAGTATTTTCACTTTGGTACATCAGTTGTCTTCATGCATGTCATCTTTAAAAGAGATGTATTTGTGTCTATTCTAGTAGTAAGTCACTAATACTAATTTGTCTGTCTGCTTTGGGGGTGGAATATCAAAGGAAAAGTGTTGAAAGTGAGCAGAACATCTCAGTCACTGATTCCCCAGTATTCCCTGAACCTTGTCTTTCAGATTGGTTACCCAGCTGTAGCGTAAGTGGGGCATTGTTTTCCTGCGCATCGTTCTCCTCCCTACTGATGAAGATCCATTGGCATACAATTAGATCGCACAGCTGTTTTCATTACTGAAGGTAATGAGTGAAGGTGTATGGATTTGCATTTCTTTCTCTTCAACATCTAACAAAAGGTAATCTTGAACCAACAACCTTCCTTTCTTGAGATATTTTACAAGCGTGGGGTAGCAAAGGTTCTATTTGTTCAAAATCTAAAGAAAAATTAGATGAAAAATTAGATGTGCTGATCTATCTTTACCATATGACTTTACTTCAGGTATTCAAAGAATGTGGCTGAAGATCTGTTCACAGCATAAAACGTCTGGATTAGAGATGAGTCATACTGACAAATCTGATGTAACAACCATAAACTGGGAGAAGCAATTGGAAGGAGTGACTGCTGTTATATTGTTCCACTTGACTGAGTGCATTTGTTTGTTACTCACATTTGCAAGATGCAAAGACCCCATAAGGTTGAAAATGTGAAATATTTCTCTGTCATTCAGTAAAAGATCCATAGCAATATTTGCATTAAAGTGTTGATGATAATTGGGACTGGAATTCTGAAATTTACTGATGCAACTATTTCTGAAAAATACTACTAGAGATCTCAGCAAACTATAGAGTTGAGAATGACACACTGATGTGATCAATCCTATTTATTATCTTAACTATCACAAATACTTGCAAAGTCTTTACTTCTTATTGCCTTGGTTAATGTTGGTGAAACACTGCTATCTATGCCATGCTCCAGGAAGGTAGCATGTTGTAAATATACTCTGCATATATTTGATAACCAGCAGTCCTGGGCACACAATTTTCACAGAAATCCTAAAATTCAAATGAGAATTTGGGATTTTTTGTTCCAGTTCACGTACGGCCTTTAAATAAGTGCTGTCCAAGCCAAGGGAAACAGCCATTACACCATAAATGGTTGAATATTTAAAACTCACAAGGATTTGAAAATGGTCAACAGTTTTTAAAGTATGCTCAGCCCCTGGCTGAACTGGATTACTGAAGTAGGAAAAGACACATTTTCTTTATTTTATCGTTCTTTGGGAATATTGCTCTCCCCAAATATCTCACTGCAGTTTATGAAAACTGGGCATAGTAATTTAAATTATTCAGTAATTAATTATTCAATAACTTAAGAATTATTTGACCTATTCTGTCCTTTCAAGAATGCATTTTTCTCTGGTGTCAAAGAAAAAGCTAGATAAATGTTGAGTCTTTAAGTTACTTCTGAGCACCCTCTGATGAGAACTGGTTGTCAGAGGTGCTCAGCACACAAGATCACATCTTATATTTACAGAAAAAAATATGATACTTAAAGATTGTCACAGATACATGCAGAATATAACAAGTACACCGATTTGCAGTATAGTTTATTTGCGCATAAATACATAAACCAAAAGCAACAACAAAGAAAGCTTGACAAATATTTATACATTTTGTAGATTAAAATAAATAATTGTATGCATAGCAGAATCTGTTAATATGAGCAGTTATGTCTCGCTTGCTGGGCTTGTAAGTACACACACACGCACACACATATATATGTGAAGAAAAATTCCTTGTAAATATCCATTGTATTATCTTTGAATTATTGGCCAGGTAGAAGGGTACAGGAGAACAGAAAATCATCTTCTTGTCTGAATTACTGTCACCATGGAACAAATTGGAAAAAATATTACTTTGTGTCAACCAGTTGCACCCCACTGCACACATGGATGTCTCCTAGAGCCATCAAGATAATATCTGAGCATGTAATCATAGCTGGAACAGTAAGGAATCCTCTTTTTCTGCTACAACCAAACAGCACATTGAACCCACAAAGACATGACCAACATTGTCACTCTCAGCCAAAGTTAGAAACAAGATTTCTGCCTTATGGCCTTTGAGATATCTTCTTTTTTTTCCCCGAAGTGTGTGGGCAGGAAATTTCAGAGACAACCTTAGCATACTAAATAACTTGCATAGCTAAGGTTAAAACTGCAAGCTTTGCAAATCACTAGAAATTTCAAAACAGAAACAAAGTAAGCTTAAATGATGTTTAAATATTTCTAGGTCTAAACAACTATTTATCTCCTAGTTTAATTCCAAATATTTTTCTTAAGATGCAGATTATGAATTTAATAATTTTTAATGTATTTACCATACTAAAAAATGTAATGGCTTCAACCTATTTATCCGACTATATATATTTTATTCAGCATTCATTGTATAACTCTTGTATAAATGTACCACCTATATAACTTGTGTTTCTAACAGTAAAACTGTTTCAAGGAAAGCTAAGAAAGTTTCTTTTAAAGGTCTCAGCTTGCAAAATGCTGAATGCTTCAAGCCCCATAAAATCTGCAGTGGGTGCTCAGCACCCCACAGAAAGTGCACGGTTGTTGACAGCATCCTTGGTTCAATGCTAAGTGAAATCATAGGGAAAGAGCTCTAGTGACTTGACTGAACTTTGAATCAGATCCAGGCTCCTTGTGGGGGATCCAGCAAGTTTATATGTTATGTTTGAACCACGAAAAGTGTAACCCCTTATTGCAGCTGCAGTTTTTCAGGTGGAGAAAGTAACCAAAGGATGATCCTTGTTTGTAAAGGATACCACTTTGAGTCAGTTTTGGAAATTTCAGTGACCAGCAAAGCTTATAACTTGAATATCAATTACCAATCATGAAAATTATAGTAATGTGCAAAATGCTCATTTTACATCGATTTTAATGCTCAGAGTTAAATATATACTCTAATGGTCTCTGGAAAAGGGACTGGAAAGGATGCTAAGGGAGTTTGTAGATGATACAAAACTGGGAGGAGCCATTAACTCCCTTGAAGGCAGGGAGGCCCTGCAAAGAGACCTCAACAAATTAGGGGGCTGGGCATTCACCAACCATATGAAATTCAACAAGAGGAAGAGCCAAATTCTGCACCTGGGTTGGGGCAACCCTGGATGTACAGACAGACTGGGGAATGAGATGCTGCAAAGAATTGCCACAGAAAGGGACCTGGGGGTCCTGGTCAGTGGCAAGTTGACTATGAGTCAGCAGTGCCCTGGCAGCCAGGAGGGCAACCGTGTCCTGGGGGGCATCAGGCAAAGCATCACCAGCTGGTCGAGGGAGGGGATTGTCCCCCTCTGCTCTGCAGTGGGGCTGCCTCACCTTGAATGTTGGTGGCAGTTTGGGGCACGACAATGTGAGAAAGATATTAAGCCATTGGAGAGTGTCCAAAGGATGGTGAAGGGCCTTGAGGAGAAGCCGTATAACGTGTGGTTGAGGTCACTTGGTCTATTCAGCCTGGAGTAGAGGACACTGAGGGGAGACCTCAATGCAGTTACAACTTCCTCCTGAGGGGAAGTGGGGGGTCAGATGCTTATCTTTTCTCTGTGGTGACCAGTGACAGCACACAAGGGAATGCCCTGAAGTTGTGTCAGGGGTGGTTTAGGCTGTGTATTAGAAAAAGGTTCTTCACCCAGAGGGTGACTGGACACTGGAGCAGGCTCTCCAGGGAAGTGGTCACAGCACCAAGTCTGACAGAGTCCAAGTAGCATCTGGATGATTCTCTAAGGCACATGGTGTGATTCTTGGGGATGGTCCTGTGCAGGGCCAGGAATTGGAGTCAATGATCCTTATAGCCACTCACAACTCAGCATATTCTGTGATCTTAAAAACCAATCCGGACTGCTCAGAAACCCTTGATATTGCCTTCTTACCTTCACTGAATGTTGATCCTGAGACAGCAAAAAACTGCTCTCCAAACTGATTCGGGGTTGTGGTGGTGCTTGAGAAAAAAGTTTCCTTCTAAAATTTTCTAGGTCATATGGATTCAACTTGTCCTTGTCATGAAGAGGCTCTGATGTCCTGGCAAGGTACTTGGTCCTATGCAGCTTGATAACATTTATTGCAGAAAGCTCTGTAAAGAAATACTATAATGTGAAATTACAAGAATTTTACACAATGAATATTAATTTATTTATTTACATTTCCATCAGCAGCTTTCTGTTACCCTGAAGCACCAAAGCTACTATATATATCGGGTTTGAAATTTTTTTATTGAAGAAATTTGCCATTTTTTGGTCAGTTTTTGTTCGGAAAAAAACAAAACAAACCCAAACACAGCTAGCAGATATAAGTTTCACCATGTTTTCTTGCTTACAGATCTAAATTTAATGTAAAGTGCTGTGGTTTAGTTCTGCTTTTAAAAGCAAACCTAACATATTTTACAATGCAAGAAGTCTATGGGTACCTACTTCTTACCACAGAACAAAGGCATTTGTTTTCTAAATGGTCACTTCCCAGAAAGCACATTAAAGTACAATTTACCCAGTTTGCAAAAACACTGTAACCTTTCTGTGTTTAGCATTATGTTCATGGATTGATGATTCTCCTACAACAGAATGTAGTATTTACTGTACTTGCAATGGATTTTCTACGCTGCAGGGCTACAAGTAACTAAGAAAGATGAACTGTGAACGAGTCTGATAAATACTAGTCTATTAGTACACTGTAGTTTTATTTCAGAATAAATTGTCAGTAAGCACAGAGAAAGAGTGCTTGAATCAATTTTGTTGATTCAAGTAAACTTCTATGGCCCAGAATCTGGACCTCATCTGTTCTGGGCCTTTATGAAGCTGGATGAATTGTTTGCTATGTCTGTTTAAATATGATTCTTGCTAAACTGAAGAATCTCAGGATTCTGAAAACCTCATTGCTAGGAACATTTCTGTCTAGCCAAAAGAAGAGGGGAAAGCAGCTGCCCTGGCTCAGGAACAAGACAGGGAGCAGAGAGCAGTTTGACTGTTTTGGTGCACAGGTTGTATTTCTAGGAACAAAATTACCCACTGACAAAAGCAGTTGTCTGCAGTGGCCCACTACAGCCTAACACTAGTGTTGGAATTATTTTGACATTAACATAGACAGAAATAATTGTGATGTAAAACTTGCACCAAGACACAGACTGGATTCACACCACTCTCAAAAGCTGAATGTGGCAGCATATAGACCAAAATTAGTCTTTGGTGAAATTTCTGACACATCCAAGTGGCTATAATTTGTAACCTCTGCCTATGATACAGCACCTCAAGCTCTCCTGAGACTAATGGACCACATCAGTGGAGACACAATGCATCCAAGCTTTGCTATGGCAAGCAGAATTCCAAAATCCAACTTCCTTTAGGGAATAATTGCACAAAATTTTCTTACTCCATTTGTGCTGATAAATTGCTTGGATTTGATCAGTGTATCTACGTCGTTAGTAGCTGTTATCTTGACTTTAATGGATACGTGCGTTTTAAATTCTGAATAAGGGAAAAAATCATGTGGTTTGATGTATTCTGGGATCTCTTCCCACAGATACTGGGAAACAGAATATTGTAGATCCAAGAAAGGAAGCCACAAGATTATGCAAGATCCATAGTGGTGCCCATCCTCAGCTTTCCTAACAACTTATTTCTGAGATGCTAGAAATTTTAACATGAGCACTGGAAGGGACTCCCCAACATGTAGAGAGGATGGTACTTTAGAAAGCTAGTGAACTATGCATAGTTTTAAAAAGGATTATACCTGCATTGTGTATTCATGAAAAATACTTTGAATTTGAACAGTTTTTTTCTTCTGTGATACAATTATTGATTTACTAATATCGCATCATATTTTTCCCCACAGTTACAGGGATTTGGACCAGGTTTGTTGAGCAAGATTGCGTAACCTTGTACAAGCAGCAAAACAGAAGGTCGTATGAAGTAGTGCTACCAAAATCAACTCACTGAGCAACAGAGAGTCAGTAGTAATTTAATTAGCTGCTTATAGCAGTCATAGCATAAAAAGCCAGCTGTGTAACTGCAGCCTTCACAATTTCCAGCAGAAATGTAACACCAAAACACACCCAATAATATTCTTCAGGACTGTAAAGTCTAAGGGCATTTATTTGCCTTTAGTAACATGAATAGTGAACTCCAGAGAGGAGTTTGCTAATGACTACATACATTTGTTACATTACATATGCTTATGATGCTGGATTTAAAAAAAAAAAAAAAATAGAAATGTGGATGTAATGTAGGCTTTTTGCTGTTGTTGAACTAGAAATTGCAAAATAACTTTGGCCTTTCCCCACATGGAAGGGTTTTTGCAAGGTTTTTGAACATAGACATGTTGCCCATAGTGGGGAGGTGGGAAAGCAATTGGTCATCATTGTAAGAGCTAAACATGGCAGTAACACTCCTCATAGCAGAAGCAGAAATGGAGGCACAGGGCTGGCATGCACTGTGGCAGTGACTCTGGCAGTTCCTGGGCAGCCTGAGGTTCCTCCCTGTCCTCACTTCTTAACAGTACAACCTCAAGAGCCAAAGAGGATTGTTGTGGGCCATGCTGCTATAGTGGAATATATGACAATAACAAACATCCTCTAGAAGAAAGGGAGTTTTGTGGGGTTTTTTCCAAAAAAACTAGCAGATTGGTTTCTGCTTATAGACAACAGCAGTGCTACGTGAGCTGTGACACAGGTCCAAACAGGCTTTGTGCTAAACATACAACTTACATGGCTTGCTCTTCTCCTTTGGATACTTCTCAGTAGTAAAAATAATATTGCCCCTCATAACCCCACAGTCACCATTGTGTACTGGGATCTGGAACTGTCACTGCTGACCATGAGAGACTCAGGAGTGCAGAGCTCATTTTTGGAACTAATTAATTATATCATGAAAGGAGATTTATTCTTCCCCCCCCCCCCTCCCCCAGCCCCCATCTTCCCATCTTCCCCAGTCCTTGCTAATCTTTCTTTCTGGATAACAGGGGGAAAATAAGGAAGGTGTTTAGCACTCTCAGTTGTCTCTGTGATTCAAATCACAGAATGAAGCCAGACAGCAAAACAAGTGCAGATCAGGCAAAGACTGCCTGCTCTGCTTGTGCTTTCTCTGCAAGAATCAGTTTCAAATATTAGGTGGATTTTTTTTTCCCTGTTGCAATTAACTAAGAAAAATATTTCAAAGCTGTATAATTAAAGGCCAGCATTTTATTAGGTTTTAAAATAGCCTTTATGAAATCTACTCCTGCCACTGGTAATTACAATGTACATCTTAATACACCTCTGCTAGGCCTGAGCTGGAGATAACAGTCCTGTGTGTATTGCATTTGGCTTGTGCATAGAAGGTAAAATCCTTTATCTTATCTCAATCTCCAAACAACCAGCCTCTCTTCCAATTCAGCCCTAATCTTCTTAGTAAATAATACTGATATTTTTCACCATAACAAAAATGGAGCTGCCAGATTCAGACTGATAACACCTCTCATTTACACACCATTCTCTGTCAAAATCTGCCTGATTTTTCTTAATCTCTTTAACTCATCAAAAAATACTTTTTTACATTCAGCCATGGTAAGTTCCTTGCTACCAAATAATATTACTATAAATAAATCCGTTGACTACAGCTGTCTCTTTGGATAGATATTGGAACTCTTCTCCTTCCTGGCTTGTTTCATTGAATGATGACAAATTATTGTTGTCCAATTTTATTTTGCTGTAAAATTCGTTATTCTAACAAAATGACTTAAAAGGATTGTTAACTGAGAGCATGCCTAAAAGGCATCTTTTTTTTTCCACAGGATGTCATCTCAGTTTACTTCTCTTGAGAATGCTGTCTTTGCACTCCCATCCTTTCCTTTTCAATGGCTTATCTTTAAAACAAGGGAAATGAAAACCTAAGTCCTTGGATTTTTTTATAGCCTAATAATTATCTCTGTAAGATTTCTTAAACTGCAAAAAAATATTGCCGAGAGAATGGCAGAAAAGAAGCTGGATATCAGGGCTTCCACTTAGAGTGATTAAGTGGAAATAATATACTTCAATGTAAGTACTTTATTTCAGCGGCAACCTGAACTCTAATTGACACAGACATTTGGGGTACCAGTCCTAATATGGCAAAATGTCCATGTAAGTAAACACTAGACTCAGTCATTTTACACCAAACCCTCTTTCATCCACTGCTGTGCAACAGACTGAAGGATATACCACACCAGAAATGTAGAACTTCCCGTATCAGAGAAAACAATCTGAAAATTTGTAGAGAATATGGCCTAGAATTTCCAGGTACTCCACCTGGAAGGAATAGGTATTTCTCTTCTGTATGGCCTGTGGACCTGGAATTCTAATTCCTTGCTCAGGGAGAATCTGGTGAGATATCTTTAAAAGCATGGCAAAAGGGGTTTTGTTCCACTAATTTTATGCAGGGTCACATTTACATTTTTACTTTTTCTTATTTATTAAAATTTGCATATCTGTTACATAAAGCAAGGCTGTACATGTTCATTATCAAGTAATAAGATCTTATTTTGAGGCTTGAAACCTTTCTGACATGCTTCCAAAGTGCTGATTGGGCTGTTTTAATAGCGAATCACCTACAACATCACTATCCATGTCAGGATTATGGAAAAAACGAATCAGATTGTTTAGATAATCTGCCATCTTTATATGACTGAGAAATGCGAGAGCTTCTAACACCAGCGAGTGCAAAACTGGTATCCTGTATGGCTGGTGCAGAATGAGTCATGTGGTTAGCAAAAGATGTGGGACATTGATCTTGGCCAAGAGATGACCACTATCACGGCCTCAAAACATGTCCCTGGCTGTTGTGTACCACTACTGTTGCTGTTGCTTCTGTTGCTCATTCAATCACAAAGGTGTGCTAGAGTGCAGAGTTCTGTATTAGGAGGTAAACAGAAGATCCCTGCCTGATGGGCTACCATTTAAGTCTAAATATTTTTACATACATATACACACACATATATACGTATATGTATATATATATATTTTGAGATATATACATATTTTGAGAGATATATATATCCATATATATATGCATATAATGGGACAAGTTTCCTGAAAGATGTAAGTAGCTCCCTGTGCTCTGGCCAATTGTTAGCTGACTACTTACAGTATCATCATACAGGAGGCACAAAAGGCCAGAGTCTTGCTATAGACTTGAAGAAGAAAACTTAGGTCCTGAATGTGAGTACATGTTTCTTTTCTAATGACTGCCTCGATATTTACAGGTATCCCTTACTGAATACTTGCTTAGTCTTTATTTTCTCTATCATTTCAGTTAGCCCTCCTCTGCACATGGTCCTGTTTGGATTTATCTTGACTGAGACTGTGTAACAAGACTGTATTAACACTTAAAGTGAGCTTCCACCAGAGATTTTCATAACTAAGCTAGTCCTCCTCTATACACCTAAAATACACCTCCTGACACCTTCCTTGTGTGCCCTTTTTTACTGGAGTATCTCACTTCTCGCTCTCAGCCGTACTGTGACAGACAGCTAACCTGGGGTCCCCCGCTAGCTCAGTCTTTTCTAACTGATTCCTAATTTTTGTTATTAGTTTCCAAATGCATTACCTTCATTTGGGGATAAGTGACTAGCTTCATTATCTTCAAAATACTGCTTCTCATCCCTTTCTTGTTACACCTGTCCTTACTGTCATCCAGCCTTTTTCTGCATGATATCCTTCTCTCCTGTGTATTGATAATGCCAACCTATGCAGTATCACCACATTCCAAATATTTGTGTCATGATCTTAATTGAAATAAGACAGAGATCAGACCCGAGACTGATCCATAAAGAATTCCACTGCTAACTGGTAACCCTCACATTACTTTTCCTTTCAACACTATCTTTTGCTCTCGTTCCTTGAGACAGTCTTTACCTATCTTTCAATTCCTCTACTAATCCCTATCTTCTCCAGCTTAACAAATAATTTCCCATGTGGCACCATACCATACGCACTACCGAAGTCTAGATAGATGACATCGACTCCTTTTCTTTGTCTAGAAAATCAGCTATCTTATCAAAGGAAGCTATTAAGCTGGTCTGCCTAGATCTCCCTCCTTTCATTACATATCCTACTGCACTGTATCCAATATTTCCTTCACTTCCCTGTTTTTTATTTGTCTGTTCCTTCAAAACCTGTTCTGAAACCCTGCATACTTCAAAGGTTAGGTTAGTGAACAAATATTTGCCAAAATATTTTTTTTCTTTCATTTAGTATATCTTCTGTTCTCAACCATGTGACACTGTCTTTATTCATCTAGGGTTGGTTCACACTTTTGGCTTGAAAGACAAACTTCTTCAAGTTTTTGATTTCAGGAAATTCAAGGTCTAATTCTAATTCAAGTATCTCAATTCATCATTCCACATGATCTAAAAACCTGATTCCATTAGTTCTCTCTCCTATTACTAGGGAACATCTGTTCTCTAGTAATAAGTAAAATATTAGTTGCAACATTTTCCAAAGATCTGTCATTTAATTCAAACTGCTTACCTCATTACCCATTTTTATCTTTCATAACCAGATTTTCATTTGGCCTGTAAAACAGTTTTGATGATGGATTTTAGTACCTTGCATTGAGATGGAGAGGTAATTTTTTTGCTTCCTCCTTCATAAATGATATCAAGATAACTTCTGATGAGAAATACAAGAGCAGTAGGGGGTCTGAGCATGAAGGAAAGGGAGCCTAGGATGGATAGGGGATGTTTTGCTAAGAAAATTGAAGTTGAGGAGAGCATTTTCAAGTTGATGCTTACTTCATGCAATTATTTAAAACTTTATCCAAAGCAAGGCAGGAATGTAATTTGATGAACATCTAATTGTGTGGACATTCGTTTTTACAGTAGGAAAAATGAAAGATACTATGAAGGAGATGACAAAAAATGAGGACTAACCTTGAGTTCTCAAATAATCTTACTTCTTATTCCGACTTGAAAATTCCACATAAACTGTCCAGGTTCAAATGTCTGTTCAACTGTGTGCTCTTATCTCACTCAGCATTCACACAGTTTCTTTCCATTCGAATGTTTGCAGAAGGTTGGCCAAAGAAGGTTGGCAGAACAGAGGGCACTCCTTGTATAAACATACACTTACAAATATTTCTTCTTATTTTAATTTTTTTTTTTTTTTGGCAACTCTGTTTGCCTAGTTTTATTGTTCTCCCACCTCCCAGTAAGCTGTTAATAAAAAAATATGAATCCTGCTTCCCATCAACTATGAATGTAGCTTCCTGTATCCAGTCAGGGAGATATACTGCAAAAGCAAAATTATTGCAACACATTGTACTCTCTGCTTCTTTAAGCTTCTCAGTACTGCCAAAATTAACTGTCCTGTATCTGATAAATGCCTGTTTCAACTGTGTGTGTGGAATTATTCCATCTTGTATGGCTGGTGATCAGATTTATAGAACACTTTTAGCAATTTTTATGTAACACTCAACTTAAAAAAATCAAAGCATATCCTCAATACTGACAGAAATGTGGGTGTTGAAAAGTTCATTTCCTGACTAATGTTTAAGACCAAATGCTGTTCCTCATTACACTGGTCCCATATTTTTGCAGGGACTCTGCCACGTGTCAAAGAAGACATTTACAAGTAAGCATGCACCTTTTCCATACACTTTCCAAACTTTGAAATTTCTGCTGCTTTCCCACTGATCAGAACACATTCAAGTTCAAGTGGGGTGTAGAATTGTTATTTAAATCTTACAGTCAAATTAGACCCTGGAGACATGATTGCACGGCGTTATTGTCTCAGTCCCCATGAAGTTAAGTGTTCTCATATCAAATATGATGTCTTTCAGCTTACCACCTACTGCACAAGTATTCATCTCGTTGTTAAAAGATATCAGGCAAAGTGGTGTTTTGTTTATTTTTTCACGTGTCAATTATTTTTAGTGGTAATGCTAATATGACACTGCTGCCTTTTCCTGTTAGTCACAGGAATATGAAAATTCTACCTAATGTTCTCAGCCATTTTAATGATAAGAAAGCCTCCTGGCTTTCCTTAGAGATCAGGATGGCATTTTTTGTTGTGTCTTGCTTTTGAAGAAGGGTGTTTCTTCCGTGAAGTGCTGCACTCTTCTCTCAAGTGTTCTGAATGCAAGTTTCAGTGACGGCCCCAAGGCACAAACATTACTGAGAAAGCAGAGCCACATCACTGTGAGCTTGGTGGGCAGGGAGCACCAGCCCTCATCTGAAAGACTGCTGCCATCCAGAGCAGTCTGGGACAGAGGGACATCAGCAAGCCAAGAGGGACGTCATAAATTGGTGAGAAGGATTTGCAGGGAACTACCTCTTCGAGAGGTCATGGTTCTGCTGAAGCCAAATTGCTTGGCAAACATTCAACTTGATTTCACCTGAGTTTTCTTTTGGAAGAAAACCAAGGAGAAAATGTCAAAATAATCCATTTTAACATTGTTGGGCTTTCATTTTTCACTTGAAATGATTTTTTCCTTTTTTATTATATTTTCTCTAATACAATAGATTATATATTACAGCGCAAACTCAAATATTAACCTCAAAATGGGATATTATGAACGACCTTGAGTGTTTTTCAAATAGTTCCTTGTGAGAAATTTTGAAATATCAGGATTTTAGTCCTGGCACTGAACCCTTGTCACCAGAGCTCCTTCTGCATAGCCTCAGAGTAAGCCTGCAGCTGACCTGGGAAGGAAGGATTGAATTTGCTGGCTTGTCTCTCTGGCTAGCATTTCTGAAAATGGTTTCTTACATAATATGTGATTTTTAAGAAGTTTTGATCTATAGCCCTTTAAAGTCACCAGAAACCTTTTCCCTGTCTGGAGTTTGGACCGTAGACACAAAACTTTTGTATGCTTCAGTAGCATTGCTATCAATATTTGTCCCTTTCTTTAGGAGGGTGATAGGTGATACATGAGGGACCCTGGAAAACATTTGTAGTTAGGAAGAGGAGGTGAGATGAGGTCCCTTCTGATCTTGACATTAATTACAAATAAAATGCAGAGTTCCTAGTCTCCCTGAGCTATTGAAACAGTATGCAATTGTGCCTGAAGAACTCCTTTTTTTTCTTTTCCAGTAATTTAGCAAAGATGTATTTTGCATTAGAACTTCATTGCACACCTGTATAAATTATGCTGTTGGGTAGCCAATGTTTTTTAAAACAGAATAGCTGTCAATTGCTTGTGTAATGGCACATTTTGTGATACTATCAGATGACATACAACTTGTTAAATTGCATCGAAAAAATATTGGAGACAAATGTACTATA
>JAYRBT010000114.1:26129880-26147245 GCA_036023395.1 Myiotriccus ornatus
CAATCTCCATAAACTTTCCAGTGGTTTCCATTCTTCCTACAGCTTGCTTATTTTCATCTGTCTCATGTAGAAGGCCCCCTTTCCTGGCATCTCATTCTAATCTCACCTCAGTGAAATGTAATGTGAACTTTCATATTTGACTCATTATTATGAAGAGCAAGTATGCTGGAAATGAGGTCAAATTATGTTCTTTGTCCCTGATCATCAACAAAAGATCAGCGGGAGCAGGGGCTCTTCTACTTTCTATCATGACACTTCCCATTGACTACAATTAAGCTGCGACCTATTCCAGTTACAGATCACGTTGGTATGTCCTGTTTATTTATCTGTTATTTCTGAGGCTGTTTGCTTGTTTATTTATTTGCTGGGACTTGAATGCTGCTTGAAGACATAGCAACGTGCATAAGCAATCGCTGGGGCCAATGGCAGAAAAGAAAGCTATTTCAGGATGATTTGGGGGGTGAAATAGAAATCAAAATGTTCAGTGATAAAGGCAAATAAATTATGAAAAGAGAGTAATGTTAAAAGTGCTGCAAGGCAACAGGTTCTTCTTTGAGACAGTGGCAAGGACTCCATGGCTACTGTATATTTGCCTGAGCTTCTTTTTATTGACTCCTGTAATAAAACTTCTGTTGACCTCAACAAGAGTAAGACTAGGGTCTATATAAGCTCTTAATATTGTTGTCTGCAAAGCTAAGTGCTACAGACTGGCTTTGCATCATGCACTGATCATCAGCTACTTAATTCTGTAAATGTACTTTTAAAAATGCAAATATTAAGAAATATAATTTCCATTCTAATGAGTGGTCTTGCTTTAAGAGTTAAAGATGAGCCCAAGCCAGATGTTCAGATACAAAAATTGCCCTTCTAATCTTAGAACAAGAAGTCAGAGGGTAATAGCTTGTCCTGGCACCTTTCAACACACTCCATTGTCAAAGGAGAAAAATAATCAATCCATGGGAGAGAATTCCTTCCTCTGGTCTTGGATAATTCTCATTCTAGGAGATGCTCTGCCATTTAGGGTTGCCTATCTTCCCCAACATCAACTGTTTAGGCACTAACATTTAAGTGACCTCAATCTTAACCTGAGCTGAGGTTCCACTACTATGAAACTTCCATCTCCCATGTTCATCACCTTCCATGTCTTCATCACTGTCCTGTATACTGTCCTAATACACTTTTTACATTCTTCTGTCACACAAACAACTTCAGAAACTACTTCTGTCTCTTCCCACGCTCTTTATTTCTTCTTCTGTGGGACAGTTTAAGGAAGAGACATCATCATTCTTTAACAACCAAGCATCTATTGGTTTAATCACTTAATTAGACATGAAAACCTGGGAGTTTTGCCCACAGCACATACCTGTAGCTGGGTGATGCATGGATATTTTAGAATAATGTCTGGTTTTGAGATATGTGTGGGATAGTGTACCTTGACAACTGTAGGTGTCCTTAGAGTCCTAGTGGTAAGCATGCTCAGAGTCCTATTGGTAAAAGAAGTGAGAAAACTCTTTTTCCCAATCTTAACCCAGGGCCTGTGTGAGTGCAAACATTTACAGTTAGTGGTCTTGTGCACATCCATTTCTCTGACAGAAATACGGATGTTGTAGGTGACAAGGAACTGTGGAGGTTGTAGTTGAGTATCACTTTCAAAGATGATATTAACACATAAGTATCCAACATCTAAAGTGGTAGATGTGCATCTGCAAAACGTTTAGCTAGAAGAATTTGAAAGCGATGCTCTACTCTAAAGAGCAAATTGATTGCTCTCTTCTCATGCTTGCTTATAGACTGAGAGACCTACACAATTAAATTATTGTTCCACAGGAGAAGACTTTCAGAATATGATTCATAATCTTTAAACTCAATTAAGTTTCACATAGTTTCAGATTGAAGTCTGTACACTAGCAATAAATGTCTTCTCTCTGAATCACAAAATGTTTCTATAATTCAACTTAAGACAGTTGAGGTTTCTTCTTTTATGTTTGTCTACTCTGAAATAGTCATGAGAGTTTGGTAAAGAGGAGGTGGTCTGTCCTTGTGCTTGTTGTGCACAAAAAGTTTTACAACTTACCACTTTTTTCTTGATGAGAAATTTTCTCGAACAGTTCTTCAAGGCAAGCAGAGGACATTTCTGAACCTCATGGGCTTAGTTTGCTGAACATACAGGTCACAGATTCTCTTGCTTTAGCATTTTATTGTCATGAGAAAAGGGATATAGTTAAAAGTCTAAGTCACTTGCTCTGTTCAAAGTGTTCCCACTCATTCTTCTTGTTTGTGTCTTATTGTGATTAGACAAGCAGTGCATTTAAATTTGGAAGCAAAATTTGAGGGTACACATTCTCAAATTCACAAACTGGTTCTGGAAAACCAAAAAGCCCTTATAGGGCTATTTAGCCAAATGGTGAAAACTGAAATCAACAAAATAAATAAGGCAAGGTATAAAAATAAGTTTATTGCTGCTCTACTGAGTAACAGAAAGAGCAAAGGTTATCATGTAATTATAGCTTAATGTTTCTTTTAACAGGGCTCTTGCAGCCAGTTACAGTCTTCTGTATCTGTTCTCAGATGTGCTTACACAGTAAATGCATCTTCTGGACCTACATTAAAAGCACCAGGATCATCTCTAGATGAGGGAGACATGAATGCTTGTCCAATGTAGAATTAGTTTTCCCAGGGCTGCTTATTCGGTGCAGATACATTTATAATTATTAACCATAAAAACTGTTATTGAAGGGATGTGTACCCTATGTGTCAGGATGTGGGACTGTGTAAACTTCTCTTTAAGTTGTGGAGCAACTGTGAAGCAGTTGTATGCTGCCTGAGAAGACTCTTTGGACTTTACCAGGTCCTAAAATACTTGGAAGAATAACTTGGCAATGACTGAAAAACTTATGCATGTTCAGTCTTCCAGATGGTGGTCTATAGACAGACCCTTTAGTGTGCCTTGTTTATGCGGTGTTTTGGTCTGCAGCATATAAGGAATCTTTTTGATTTAGCAGTGAATTTTAACTTTGAGCCCCACTGCAACGCAGAGAATGCAACTGCCTTCATTAATACAAATTGTGCAGTTGGACAAACATAATGGCTTGAAAATAGCATGCTTCCAACTTGCTTTTGAAAAGAAACTTGAAAGAGTCTGTATACAGTGTGACTATTACATTGTACTAAATTTTCCTTTGAAGAGATGAAAAAATATTGTTATGCTTAGTATTTTCATCTGTCTATTAACCATTCCAAATATAGTCCTTGTTAAATATATGGGATGGCAAGCTTGTTACACAAGGTGTTTCTTTTGCAATTGCTCAGGCTCATGTAAGGTTGCCTTATTCTACAGACTAGAAGTCAGCTAACTCAGAACACTCCTTTGCATTAGTATTAATATTATTTTTCCACAATTATTTTCTGTGTATGCATAATAAAGACACTACCTTAGAGGAGTAGCATGCAAAGTGCATTACAAGGTCAAATCCAGCCCAAACTTCATTTTTCCTTTTCATTAATATTTTTAGAAGGAGTCTTCAAACTTGTAGGTGGTGACTCAATGGGATTTGATATGAAGATGTGACACCTCATCTTAAATTCCTTAACCATATTTCTTAAGTTGACAGGAATGTCAGGAAGTGTGCCTGATAAGGCTTGCTGTCCTCTCCGAGCTGACTAATCATACATGAAGTCTTGGCAAGAGATAACCAGGTTACAGTAGAGCCAAAATGACATCACATCAACTCAATTTCATATCCTGTAGACACCAGTGCCTATCACCACTCCAGGTTGCTAACATCCTTGACACACAAATGGTATTTTCAGTCTCTGATGTCCCCCTTTTACCCTGTGTCTGTCACTCTGGGGTAAATCAGGAACAAATTTGTCACTAAATGTAAAGAACCATTAACTCACAGGCACTTTGTCATCTGAAGCATAATTTTCTGTGCACAGCTTGCCAATCCCTGAACTCTAGCTATTTGCATAACAGTTTGCTGTACGAATTTATGACGGAGGATAGTGCTGAACTTGTTAAAATTCCATGTGAATCTCAGCACAGAAAATGGACTGGTGCTTTAAATCTTGGAGAGTTGTTCACATCAATAATGAATTTCAAATAATTTATTCACTTCAAGTGTAAGTGGTTGGCATACAGTCCTTACAGCTGGTTTGTTGAGATAATTGATTTCCATATAGTTTAAAGATGGGGAAAAGAAACATATGACAACTACAGCAGGTTTCGAGGCAATTGTGAATGCCATATCAGTTTAATTATAGCTCCATCTTTAGCTGACATGGGTTCTGTCCTATTGGAATTAAAATATCCCAGCAACTTGAAATGTAACAGTGATGAATTTTTTATGTTCTCCTACCTACCTTGTATGCTAGCTTAGGGCACTGTTACAAGTACACTTCTAGCTTTTTTCAGTGGATAGTTAACATGACATGCAAGACTGGTCTGCATGACACAGATAACTCAAGGGAATAGCAACAAAGTAAATGAGATGCATTAGTATCTGGATGTGAACTGGGGGATATAAGTTCTCAGAACTTCTTGTTTAATTTATAGAATTGTTTCTTTTCCCCTGTGCATAAGATTTCAAAATGGTAATCATATTCAGGAAATGAGCTGTTCCCACTTCAGGTACTAATATCAATATGCAAAAGATAATCATTAACTAGATGTACTACTCAGCAGTGCCTATTATGTGTAAGCAAGCTAGCTAAGGTGATAAAGAGAAGTTTTTACTTAAAATTTAGTTATATTGACCATGGAGATATTGGGAAAACTGCAAGGTTTTTTTTTTGGGGTGGAGTTTTAATGACCACTCTATGCACAAAGCAAGGGCTTAGTGAAACAAAAAGTGTAATAAAAATTTGCTTTGCAGTTAACACTACAGTGTATGACACACCCCCTTTGTATGAGGTCCAAGCTGGCTGCTCCTGCATGGGGCCATTTAAAAGGAGATGGGCTGCACCTCCACATTTTCACATATAGGACATACAGAATAAGCAGAGAACCAGGACTACTAGAAACCTCAAATTCCACTCCCTTTTTTCCTTTCCACTAAAACTGAATTCACATAACTTGTAAATAGAAGAGCTTTATTCACTACTGTTTCACAATGTTGTAAAGAAAGTAACAGACAGGGTGTCAAATAAACTTTCCAGGCTGATTCCTTACCGTGTTGTTTCTGCTCCACCCGATGTAACTTCCCTGATTACAATCAGAGTCCTACATTTAAGTTCCAGTATTAAATTCCTGTGAGATGAGACCACAGTTTTGTGTCAGGTTAATAGAAAAATTCTGCATATACCTCAAATATTTTTCTAACATGAGAATAAGCTGGAATAAATGAGAAAGAATCCTTCTCTGAAATAAATTATAAACTGGAATAATTAAATAAGGGCTTCAGTGGTCTAGCAATTAGCTGCAGGTCTCTGACAGTCACCACACAAGTATTTTGTGATGCATAATCCCATTGAAACTTTGCTTTCTGTTTGTAGCTCAAATACGTAGCTTTGATTCTGTGTCTGTGCATTATGAGCACATATTCATAATTTGGGGTTGGAGCTTGGACAGTCTTCTATTGAGAAGTCCCTGTGGGTAGTCACACCAAAATCATCTTAGCTGTCTTAATTTAAAGACAGTAAAGACAGTCCTGGGATGATTACCAAGGGTTCTGGAGACTTAAAAAGCCTTGTCATACAGATGCTGTAACACTAGCAAGAATTGAGATGAGAACAAAAAACGGGGGCTTTATGCAGAAGGAACACTCTATAGCATCTGTTTTTGTAACACAAAGGAAAATTTTGATTGCACAATAAGTGGTGGTGATTGATTTTGTTTGCAAGTAGTTCCTGAAATGTATCAAGGACTGAAAGTGGGCTGGATACTGTAACAGAGAATTCAGTGGTCAAAGTACCACCAAGACTTCCTATGTGAGATCAAAGTTACAAAAATACCCTTTCACTATTAAATATAGGCTCAGGTCTTGTTGATATGCCTGAAGTGGCTTATTATGGGCAAGCAGGAATTCTGCCAATGGAGATAAGGTGGCCAAGTGTGAAATCCGCTATAAATAAAGGAAGTGTTCTGCAAGAGCACTGTACCATGGGATTTCACCTTCTGCAACTCCGAATCCAGTCAGGTGAGTAGGGCAAGCTAATAAATGGATTTCAACAATTTTTTGTGTGTTTTACACTTTTATTATACATTTCAGGTTGCATCATTGCCTCCCAAACTGGTGAATTAACTTGAATACTAAGTAGATACAGGAGAGTGATACTTTTCTTTTCTATTAATTGACAGTGATTTGTAACACTCTGCTTCCTTCCCTCAGCCTGCACAGGGAAAGAAGGGAAGAGCTGAAGAATAGAATCTCTCAGTCTCCAGTGACAGATGTTTACAAAATTATCTTTGACTTCAGAGGGGATGTGGCCCATCCAAGCACCTAGTCACTTTAGTAGCTTTTGGGACTAATGTTTTTTAGGTTTCAGAGTGTTAGGTCTCTGGTTTTACTTGCCATCCTCAGCCACTGAACAGCCATATTCAGTTTCAAAGGAAAAGACTATAAATCCCAGACATATATAATGTTTTCAAATATTATAAAACATTTCTTGTGTGCCATTTTTGTGTAATAGTTGTTCCTATATCTAAAAAGAAACAGACAATTAACTGTATATTTTAAAATCTATATAGAATATAAGGAATTGCACATAAATTTTCCACTACTTATAAGATATGACAAAAAATGAGTCATTGGCAGGACTTTGCCACACTTTGAGTTAGTGGAAAAACTTTTGTTGACTGGTGTGATTTGGACTCCAGTCTTCCAACTCTTATTTGTTGTGATGAAAAGTATTTCTTGATATCCCAGGCCTGCAACTACATGGGAAAACATGTCTTTTCTGGTTTTAGAATGTACTATGTACTGTGGCAAGTTGTTAGTCATGCAACAGGGTTAATCTTTTGGGAAGTCATTGGATAACTATATCCGCAATTATGAAACGTTGGGAACGTCGGCAATGAAAACTGCATTAAGTAAAGAAAACAACTCAGGTACACTTGTTGTTTTCATTGCTGAAAGCTACCCCAATGCCTTGAGAAGATCTGCAATAGCAGAAGAGCTGCTGGAAACAAGCATGGCAAAGTTTGTAGGGCTAGTTTGAATTGCATGAATGTTAACTGGAGAATAACATTTTGGACACTTGAACCTCAGCCTGCATTGCTCCTGGTTTTGGCTGAGACTTTTTTTCTTCAGTGTCAGACCCTTTGTCCCAGCCAGGTGACATTTTGCTGCCTACTGTCTCTCATTCAAGTGTTTCTATATACAAATAGATGTCATCTGCTGGATCAAAATCTTACTATTTCCTTTCAGTTTCTGGCCAAAAAGTGGTGTTTAATATTTCTAAGTTGCTGAGAGAATAGGCAAGATTGAATCAGTGTATTGCAGAAATGATGCTGAGACAAATTCATATAACAAAAATTTATTAGCAGGCTCCATAATTGATGGCACATATGAACAATGACAGAGGAAGAAAAGGAAGGGGGAGAGGGGAGGGGACACAAGGAAAAAAGGGAAAAACTCTCCCCAGTGGCAAGCTGGAAGGAGAAGCTGTGGTTGGCATCCTGAGACAAACAACTTCATCAGGCATCCTATCCAGGGCACTAGGCAGTTCCAACATAACACTTTTCCCACAGCAACTACAAGGTTTTGAGCAGGACTCACTCAAAACCCCTACTGATTGTTCCCATTTCCAGTGTAAGCTTTGAGCAGGGCAGGAAGGGCAGGGGACTGGCAGCATGGTTTATTGATTGGTGAGCTCTGTGCAGGCATATTGCTGAGTCACTGGATTTAAACTGAAAGCTACAATCAAAGAAAAGAGAGGGGAAAAGGAGGGGGTGATTCCTGCTCTGGTGGCAGTCTCTTCCACTGGAACTTGCCATGGCAACTCTATTGGGGTCTGCAGGCACTATCCAACCTACCTGCCGGAGGGCCCTGTGGCTTCTGAAAGTCCTGGTGCCACTGCACAACCTCCATGATGCCAAGAGCATCATTCATCATTTCCAGCGCCGTTCCACAGAAGGAATGCTGTGCATTGCTTCATGATAAAAACCATCCAAACTTCTAACCGGAGCAGGACTCACGGGTCACTGGCCACGGGGAGGACAGATTGCTGAAGAGAGTTTTGTTCACTTAAAAAGAGATGGCATTTGGAAGTAGGCAGAAAGCTGTTGCTTGTGACCATTTGCACAACTGTACGTTCTTGTTAAAAAATGACAGTAAATTTGTCAAAAAATGCATTGGTACTCCTGAAGTGCTTGATTAGCTGATGTGAAAAATATGTCAATAAATGCTGCGCATTATTCAGCTGGCTGTTGCCGAATATTTTAGATCACAGCACAAAAATGGAAAGCCGTATCTCACATTAAACATTTGCCCTCCTTTGCTCAGATTGTGTGCAAGGATTCCCTAAAACTTCTTCTCTGCACTAGGGTATAAAGTGCTGTTTGTACAGTAGGGGACACAGTGGTATTACTTCTATGCTAAGCTACTTGTGTTGGAATCGTATGCACATATACTGATATCTGTGGGGATGTAAAGAGTCTCAAGATGTAAAACAATAGTATCATATTTAGATATAAACTGGATAGCAAATTTGAGTAGTTTATATTACAGAAATTCCTGGAAATAAAATAAGAAATTATTAAATAAGCTAATTTCACTTATCTATGTATTGAAATAAACATTTCACAACCATTTCTCTGTTAGTATAGAACCAGTAGTAATGCTGGACAGCATAACATAAGGAAGTAGGTATTTGACATGTAATTCCTGTGTTTCCTTTTTTCGTATGAAATTCTACTTACACAATCAGGTATACGAACAATGCACATAATAATTGTCTTCTCTGTCTTAATGCATCATACAATAAAAATATCAATTTAAAGGAATGGCTTTTACCCACACACCAAAAAAAAATTACACTAACCTAGACCTTTTCACTTTTGTTCTCGAATCTCCTTTACTTCCAACATTTTTTGTTAGTAGTCACACATGATCTTGTGCTGTTGTTTTTCCCCGGCTGCAGAACTGCATTGATGCAGTCTGCATGGCAGTGTACGTAGGCAAGGTGCAACCTGCTTGTCCCTAGAGACCGTGAGTATCAAAACTGTGGTAGAAGTTAGAGACACTTTGTGACCTTTCTCCAAATCATTTCTAACTTTTAAAATTTTGGTTGATGAACGTTTTGTCTGCTGTCTCCTATTTAAATGAAACAAACCTGCTAAATAAAGAACCAAGAAATATCCAAAAGAACCCAAACAAACAGAAGTGCTGTTTTTTGTATCTATCCACGAGCAGGAGGCCTTGATTTGTTTGATGTCTTGTTTGTATAACCCTAACTATGGTTATTTATCCGGATTATTTATTATTCATAGATCTCTGTAAACACTGGCCACACACACCACTGTTTCTGCATCTCCAATGCTAAATCCTGACCAGCCTTTCAGAAACATTTCATAGTCACTTCATTCTAGAAACAGCATCTTTCTGATTTGGGAATAAATTTGAGATCTTGACCCCGTATTCAGTCATTCCTTTACATCAACTGATTTCAGAGTAATAATTAGACATTTTCATCTCCACAGGTTGTAACAATGAATTTTATGCAGAATTAACTTTCACAGTTGGACCTGTGACACTCATATTAGGTGTACAAAGCCAAAATACATATATATAGAATTAAAATAGCTGTTTATTTGTCTTCTTTTTACTTGTTTTGATCATAAAATATCAATGTCTTGCCATAGTTTTCAATCAATATAAAATGCATTTTGCTTATAAATGAACATTCTGTTTTGCTTCTTTGTTTATAACGAATAAATAGCAGCAGCTAACTATAGCTCATTTGTGAGAAGTTATTCTCCAATTACTTATTACCTGTGGAATAATACTGAAATTAAAATGAGAAACCCAGTCAATATTGCATGCATCAAAAATGATGAAAATCTTCACTTAACTAGAACTGTGAAATGTTTATTGGTTTTTAGACACAGAGTCCTCCAGGGAGTGCTACAAATCCACACAAACTCACTGCATCTTCGATGTTGCATTTGAAGTGTTGATTTAGATGAAATATGTGTAAAAACTCCTGTAGACAGACAGCTCTCTAGTGACTATACATCTGCAAAGGCTCAAGAACATAAATTACTGCAGCATGAGTCTGGAATAAATTATGCTCACTTCACAAATTCTAGATCAGCTTGATTCACAGTAATGAAGGAAAAATTGTGTTTTAGAGCTACGAAACAGGAGTTTACTTAACCATCCTGCATATGTGTGTCTAATTTTAGACTGATTTTTTTTTTTCTAAGTAGCAGAATGTTAATGAAATGAACAAAGGAGAGAGGACTTGTGAAAGTAGGACATGAAGTGATGTGAGACTAGCCTGGTACAGCAAGTTCCCTGAGCTACATGAGAGCCAAAGGTAAAGAAGCTGCTTTCTCTTCTGGAAAAAAATGAATCAAGCTTTTTACCCTGCAGCATCCTACTCATCTCAGATCCCTTAAAGGTACTCTGTATCCCCTGCAAAGACAAAAGCACTTCTCCTCTAGTTTATATCTCATAGACTATCAAAATTACTATTCAGATTGGATCAAACAACAACAAAAAAAATTTCCCAATATTCTGCCTCCAGAAAACTAAAGTAACTATACAGTGGTTCATTACTTGCCACTATTACACACTAAGATTTTGCATTCAATAGGAGTTCCACGAATTTACTGAATCTTTACTGAGTTTACTTGTCTTTAAGGCTTTGCAACATCTTGTGGACATGAACGAGTCTCACACTTTGGCTACCTAATCTGTGAAAAAAATGCTCTCTTACATTTGGTTTGTTAACTAGTAATGTCTTGTGTTCCACTAGTTCCTGTATTGCGAGAAATAGTCAATAACATTTCATATTTACCTTCTCTGTGTCTCCTGAAGAAATAACACCCTATGTTAGCCCTCAGTCACTTCTTGTCCTTGCAGAAGTCTATTCAAACAGTTCTCATTCAGAAGCTATTCAATGCAGCTGACCATTGCCTCTGTCCTTCAGTGTATTTTTCTAGGTTTATCCATATTGTTTTTGAGATTGGGTGACTGTACATCTCAGGCTATATATCAGCAGAATAGTTTCTGATTTGTTCTCTAGTATTTTCCTAATGCTCTTGGTTGGTTTTACTGCTGCTCAACACTGGGCTGACATATTTTTCAGGCTCTCCAAGATACGTTTCCTGAGATGAAATTGTTAATTTAGTGATCATCACTATGTAGATGTGTTTATTTTCCTATATGCATTGTCATTATTGAACTAGAATGTATTATTTTATTACCCAAACATTCATAGAGTAATAGAATCACAGAATCGTTTAGGTTGGAAAATCCTTCAAGATCATCAAGGGATGGTAACTCAACCACTTCCCTGAGGTAATCTGTTCCAGTGGTTGACAACCCTTCCCATGAAAAAATTTTTCCTAATATCCAATCTAAACCTCCCCTGGTGCAACATTTCTTCTTGATGTGTCACTTGTTCCTTGGGAGAAGGGACTCACCCCACCTTACTCCAACCTCCTTTCAGGTAGTTGTAGAGAGTGTTAAGATTCTCACTTGTTTCTCCTTTTCTCCAGTCTAAACAACCCCAACTCCTTCAGCTGCTCCTGATAAGACTTGTGGTCCAGACCCTCCACCAGCTTAATTGCCCTTGTCTGGACTTGCTCCAGCACCTTGATGTCTATCAAGAGGTGAATATCAAGAGGGTTTTTTTTTAATTCTTCATGTAAGTTTTAGTTCTTCTGTCTTGAGTAATTCTGTGTTAATATAGATCTCAGCTCAGATTCCTGTGGGTCTCCGCCAGTACCCTCTTTTCCTTGAGGACACTGACCATTTATTCTTTCTTATTTATTTGGTTCCCTCACACTTTTCCTCCAAATTTGAACATGCTATGTTTATCTATGAAACAAGCCTGATCTTTACTGCCATATTGCAGCTACAAGCACTGTTTCAGGCAATGGAATATGCAATTAGTCTTCCTTGTCATTTGTCTTTTTACTTTCTTTACACTTCATTTCTTGATTTAGTTCTTACATCTTTTCTGCATCCGTTTTCTGTCTCTCTCAGTTTCCCTCCCTGTGTTTCTGTATTGACTTTCTTATTCAACCACTTTTTCATCCAACAACGTCTTCTCTTGTTCAGCTTTCCTGGATGGTCTCAACTCTTTCCTTACTACTCACATCTCTTTATGCAGGCTTACTAGAGATACGGTGTCTGCATATGTGTATCATTTCTCTCCTTTCCTATCCATCCCTCTTTCACTAAAAATAAAGGCAGTCAGATGTAATCTGTGCATGAGCCAAAGAGCCTAGTAGAAGTCTCTTCACTGGAGTAAGCAGAGTAGAAGGCAAGTTTTCTGTGAGAGCAAGCTGACTCATGTATGAGGCTGCTTTACAGACAGACACTGCACTGCTATTACAGCAGAGCTGAGTGATAGGAAATATGCCACTTCTCCTCTTGGGCTGTTCAACCAGTTGATTTGGATGCCATGATAAAATGGGGGGACCTGCCCAAGTGGGTTGAGATGTGCCAGGCTGCCTCATGCTCTTCTTAGATCACCTGCCTCTCTGGTGAATTGCATGCGAACTCCAGGAGGAAAACTTAAAAAGTTCAGGCATCTCTGCCTTTCCTAATATTTAGCAACTAAGGGATAAGGGAGCTGCAAACACGTGTAGAGAAGAATGAAAAAGCAGGGCACTGGGCAGGAAGTTGATTAACTCACCTTGGCTTGCTGCAGGTGCCTGTAGAGGCAACAACAGTAAAACACAGGACACCTAGCGCTGTAGTCACCACCTTGGAGAGATATGTTGAATTTTGCTCTTCAGTCTCGTGGCTCCTGCGAAAAGGCAGCAACCACAGTGCTTAGATATCTTATCGTGATCATAGCAAAGACAGAGCAGTCATCCTGTCTGTCACCCATGAAACATGTGGGTGGGACACATGCTGGGACACCATAGTGGAATTTTCCAACGTGATGGAACCTTCACACATGATGAGAAGGTTCTTTCCTCATACCTCAAGCTTTCATTCTCTTAACTGCCCTTTTTAAGGACAGCAATTTCTTCCTCATATATCCAACATCCTTTTTTTATCCAGTCATCACCAGGGAGCTCTTAGGAATTCAAAATTCTCAGTATATGGAAAATTTTGTGAGATGGGAATATGTGGCAACTGGTGAGAAAGTGGAAAAGATAATTTCTGTCATGCAGTTTTTTACATTTACCATTCTCCAAGCCATTTGTCAAGCACTGAGTCAAATATCAATCCTACTGAACTCTACTCTTACATTCACAGTATCTTACTCTTATTCAATGGCACTGAAGCTAGGAAGGACATCTTGTAGAGTGTGATGTTCTTCCTACCAAATAAATACTCTCTGTGATGGACTGAACCTATCTAGCGCAGTGAGGTAATCTGGGGACAGTACGGGGGAGTGACGGTGCCACATTCAGCTATTTCAGTGAAATAACTGAATGAGTCAACTATTATGTGTTAAAAGTGGTAATGGTGATAATGACCACACCTTGTGGCCACACTGCTCTCCTTTTGTCGAGATGAGCTCTTCTTCGGCGTAGTCAGAGTACTTCTGCTGCTTCAGTGCTTTTGCACAAAAGTTTTTTGTGCCAAATAGCATCATATTTTTGCCAGAGGGTGTTCATGGTTATTGTTTCTTCAATGCGTCTCTAATTAATTTTGCCAAAGCCACCTATTTTCTGCCATCTGTCAGGTGTCAAGAAGAAAGAATGTGGCTTCAGACAGCTAGACAGGAGCACAGGAGAACATGTGGTGAGATGAGAAGGATATGGAGGCAAATTCAGATCATCATCTCACAATAGCCTCTTTTATATGATACGTTACAAATCACAATGGAGTATTCTTTTTATAGTATAGAAACTAGGGAGTAAAAAACCCACAGACTAAGAAATTGCAGCAGTGTTATGAAGCAAGAGATGCTAAAGCGCTTTATGATCTAATATATCAATGACAACAATAATACAGTTATTGTGGTAATTTTTGAAACCAGTAAGCTGAGTCCTTGTAGACAATGCCCACAGTTTATACTTCTCATAAGTACAAATGTGTATTATCTTTTATCTAAACTGTTTCCACATTTACATATGCTTCCAGTTATTTATCTTAATTGTGGAAACAAAAACAAATACACTACATGTCAAGAAATGGCTTGACCTTCCTTCCGTAGGCCACGTCCTATGTTCTTTGTGTGCTCCAGAGCAACCTTGCGTTCTGATTAACTTGACTAGGAGCCGTGTTTGTGTATATTCTCACACAAAATCTATATATAACCTGGCCCCACAGGGCTCCACAGGACTGAACTGAAATCCCAGGAGAACTTCAGCTATGGTACTAATCATGTATTCATGATGGAATGCGGGTTGCAAGAAAATATTTAAGAGTCCATAGAAACTTTTCTTTTAAAGTATGAAATCCCTAAATATTTGGGTTCACATTAATCCTTTAGTTAGAATTTATTAGACTATTTCATATTTGCCTTTCTGTTTATTTTGTAAAAGTATACTTGTCTAGCACACATTTTTATGCCAGCTTTGCTTTGCATTTTTACAGTCTGCTAATTAGACCATTTTAACTAATTTGTTTGCATTTTGTATGAGCAAGTTGGGCTTTTGGATTGACTAATGTAATTGCAGCCAGTTTCTGCCAAATACAAATTACTCTTTCTAGTGTGAGGGAGAGAGAAAAGTAAATATTTAATAGCCATCAATACCCTTGCAGTATTCTAGAGTGTGCTTTTTTCCTATGGAAAGTTTAAATAATTTCTTCAGTGCTTGATTGCACTTTAATGTTAAGAAATTATTTTTTAATCTTTTTTGAAATAATAATGAATTGACATTTTAGCATCTCCGTAAGGGTTTTATTTCTGTGCACTTTGCAGTTTTAAATTCCAAGCTTTAAAATCCGGTACTTTCACATTTGAAGTTTATTTGTGTAGCTTTTTATGTACTGAGTACCATCTCCTGAAATCATTTTACTGGAATGTACTTGGATTTTAACATTTCTAAGTGGATGAAGTCAAGTCTGATAGCAAAATTAAACTGTGGGAGTTTTGCTTGCTTTCTCTTTTTTTTTTTTTTTTTTTTTCCCCCAGAGGAGCATAGCAGAAAACAGGAACTGGTTACCAAACCTCAACATTATAGGCATCTGTAATTTGAACTGCAAATCTTACGTTCTTCTCTGCAGAAGTGGACATAAAGGTATAAGTGCACCGGGGCCTTAAGCAGCTTAAAGCTCCTCAGTTTTCAGCCTTAATATTCCCAGGATGCTTCCTATGATACAGGTTGAGAAGACCATTTGCTTTCTAGGGCAAGACAACCCTTTCCTTTCCCTCTTTCTTCCTCATGCCTAACTCCCTCTGAGACCCTTGGATATGTGAACACAGACATGTCTGCCTCACCCAAACGGGCTGCCTCTGAAATGTTCCATGACCACACTTCTCAGGTCAGGGACGTCGCAGAAGTCTTAAAAGGTGTTGCTCTCTGACAAAATTTGGTGATGGTGCCCCTCACTCTGCTGTACCCACCTATGTGGTATCTGTGCATTTTTCCTAGGGTCTGAGTGTTCCAGGCTCTACTTTCTTTTCCCTCATGAGGCTTTCAAATGCATGAGTCCCCTAAGTGTCTTAACCAAAGGCCTAAGGAGTGAGGCAGCTGTTGTTCTCTGTCACCCAGTGAATGTGGGAATACTCCATGGAAAGCAGAAGGGTTTGAACAGTGGGTAATACTAGTTAGCTAGTACTAGTGTTGCCTTAGTGCATTTCTAACCTTACCTTACCTCTTGTCAGTCATGTTGTGCAGCTGGTACCAGTCTTACGATACTGCAGGAAGGGGAATCTTCCTCTGGCCACCTCACTGTTTCATCTAAAGAAGCTAAAATGATAACAGATCAACAGTGAGATCCAGCATTAAGGAAAGAGAAACCAAAACACCCTTTAGCTAAGTCCTTGACATGTCAGTACCCATTTTATTTTCATATAGGGTGCAATTTTATGCACCATTAATATATCTGTAATTATTAATTAAGACAGTGAATATATAATCAGTGCCAAATGACAACAGAGGTCCAAGTCATCAGCAGGCTATATAACCAGGTTCTGAGTTTCATAACCACAACAACCAAATTCCTTCTCTCTGTTCCATTCCTTTTACAGTAAATGTGTCACAGAGCATGAAGCAACATGTTTTTGATGGATGCTATCTTCCCAGTCCTCCCATCATGCGCTAAGGACAGGCGCAGTGCAAAAGATAATAATAATCTTTTTTTGTTTCTGCTATTTGCCTGGCCTAGATGGATGGGCAGGTGATTTGGTTAGAGAATTAACCATGCTGTTCTGAGAATGTTACTATTAACAGGCAGTTTTATCTGCTCTCCTGGTTAAGTGTGGCATTTTTTCAGTAAACTCAACATTGCCATTCATGGATGTCTAAAAGTCTTGCAAACATGAGTAGCAAGTTTAAGCGTAATTCTATGGTAGGACTTGTCAACTTGGATTAAAACTTTTTTTTAACACTACATTTAATACTAAAATTTGACACTGAAAATTAACTGTAATTACCTTAACAATAAATTTAATAACATTAGATTTAATACTAAATTTATATTGTATATTTTCTGTTATGGACATGGTTGCTCTTCAGCAAAGTGCTCTGTGGTCCTTTTATATACTGAATTTTTGGAGTAAGTACTTTTTCACCCTAGATACAGAGAGAAGTACCTCCCTGTGTATCCTTATATTTGCTATTTTGGAAATTAATCATAGAATCATGGAATCATGGAATCAGCTGGGTTGGAAAGGACCGCTGAGATCACCAAGTACAACCCTTGATCCAACACCACTGTGGTTACTACACCATGGCACTCAGTGCCACATCCAGCCTCATCTTAAAAACCTCCAGGGACAGAGAATCCACCACTTCCCCGGGCAGCCCATTCTGATGTCTGATTACCCTCTCTATAGAGAATTTCTTCTGAATATCCAACCTAAACCTCCCCTGGCAGAGCTTAAGTCCATGCCCTCTTGTCTTACTGAGAGCTGCCTGGGAGAAGAGACCAACTCCCACCTGGCTACAACCTCCTCTCAGGGAGTTGTAGAGAGTGATGAGCCTTCTCTTCTCCAGGCTAAACAGTCCCAGCTCCCTCAGCTTCTCCTCACAGGACTTGTCCTCGAGTCCCTTCACCAGCCTGGTTGCTCTTCTCTGGACCCGCTCCAGCACCTCAATGTCTTTCCTGAACTGAGGGGCCCA
>JAYRBT010000114.1:26152607-26167558 GCA_036023395.1 Myiotriccus ornatus
TTTTTTTTTTTTTTTTTTTTTTTTAATGGAGACATCGAGAGCTCGTCCAGTCCGAATTAACAACTGCGTAAACCTAGACCAACTGCGAAACCTCCCTCTCCCCGCCCCAGCCCCGGCTCCCGGCGGTAATATGGCGCCTGCGAGCGAGAGAAGCACTTTTCTCGGTGTTTAGCAGTTGAAATGTGCTCCCTGAAGGTCACACCAGGCGACGCGCCCGTTGGCTGCCGCTCAGCGCCAGGGCTGGGCTGGGCTGGGCTGGGCCGGTCGCAGCGCTGCAGCCCCCGACCGCCATCCCGCCGGGGACAGGAGAGCGGCCAGGAGCACAGGGCGGTTTCCTACAGCCAAATGTGCCCCGGCTAGGCTTTTTCCTACTTTTTATGTTTCTGTGTCTATAAGTGAATCGTACCTAGCCTACTTTTCTGTCTTATTAGGGGAAAAAAAACCCACGAAAAACAACCAAAACAGCTCAAACCCCACAACCCAAAACAACCCGGGGCTCAGAGAGAGTTTTTCCTTGTGTCAGGAAATTAAAAGGCTCAAATCTCCTACGTGACCGTGTTGAGACACGGGAGCACTGTTCGCAGCTACTTTAAAGCGCCAGTCTCAGTTGGTTTGGAGGTCGGAGCTACTATTCTTCAGAAAGAGAAGTGTAGTTCAGGAGGCAAACTCTGTCCCCGGAGGGTGTGCAGACGCTCTTTCCGCCGTCTAAGTGCACCTACCAAGGGAAAAGAGAGGTAGGGCTGCTAACCGCCCAGCTTAAATGTTTTCTCCTACCGGGGGCTGAGCAAGGAATAAGCTTGTCTAGCTACCTGAATAAATTTAGAAAACTAAAAAAACCACAAACAAACAAACAAAAACCAACAACAACAACAAAAATCCCAAACCAAACAAACACAAAAACCACCCAACTATTCTTGGCATTTGCGTCCCACTTAAGAAAAGTGTCTCGAAAAAACCCAAATTTTCCAAACTCTTCCCAACACACTTAGCAATAATCTCCTTTTAAACCTTGGGTCTTGCTACCGCATTAGGCTCCGTCATATTGCATTCCAAAGAAAATAGACTGGGTATTAGAAGAGGAATCTCTTCTTCCTAATGAATATTTACCCTGAGGTCATTACATCCGTAATGGTCCTCGCTTAACTTACCTTGCTCCCCCTCTTTCTCTGCTAGAGACTGGGATTTCAATCACAATGCCCTCGATTTTAAAGTGCCGTGTACCATTTAATGGCGGGGTGCAGGCGAGGTTAGAATATTATTGACTTCATGCAATATATAAGATGGATACATTTAAGACTTTTAACTTTTTGTTGCAATGACACGCTGTATTTTTATGAGATACCTATTATGCAGACAGAACCATTGTGCTGTAGCTGCCTCACAGTTGCTGGATCGTTTCTATCAGATGAAAGATTTTGAATAGTTTTCTTTCAACAAGGCATCCTTTTGGTCTTGATACAAAGAATGTAGGCATGGTATACACTTAAACAGCTCTGTCATAGAGCAAGATTAAATAGAGTATATATCGAATCCTGTCTGCAGTATAATACGCGCAGGGAACAGAATGGAGCTCGCTCCGCCGCTGAAGGAGTACATTAAGGTCTGATGTCCTGGGAGCATCTTCCAGATTTTCCTTATCTCTGATTTTCTTTAAGCTGTTAAAAATCTTTACAGACGGGCTTTAAAACCGTCCGTTTCTCGCGGAAAGACCGAGTTTGATAAGGGAGTCTTTTAACAAAATCTACTGCTAGCGCTCCAGTAAAGGGACAAGTTACATTCTACCTAGTCCCCCATCTCGGCTGCCACCGGGACGCCGGTGCGCTGGGGGAATCGGTGTGCGCCTGTCCCAGGCGGGCGGCTCTTCCCTGCCCTCCGACAGAGGCGAAAGAGGGGTCCCCATACAGCACAGCCCTACCGAGCGGGTGCCCCCCCGCTCCCCCGCGGCGGCAGCCCCGGGACAGGCGGCGGGAGGGCGGTGCCCGCCACCGCTCGGTGCCAGGACTGGGGGACGGGGGGTGCAGCCCGAGGAGCCTCCGCGCCCGCGGCTCCCCCTCCGGTGCTCACTAGAGCGACTTGACCAAAGTGCACGTGCTGAGCCCAACTTCCCTCTCCCCAGCTTTGTGCTCTCCGCTGATTGAGACCCCATATTAAGCTCGAGATCCTTTCTAAGCAACTACTAAGAAGTCAAGAGCATCCTTGCTTGCTTTCTCTCCGTGGCCTTTCATGCCCTCAATTTGTTATTCTACTGACACTTTTCTTAAAGTTAGCGCCTAGCATTGAAACATTAGTAACAAAAGCCCTGGAAAATCTCTCCCTCCTCAACACTAAATCCTCTAATGGGTCAGTGCGTGTCGAATTTTTATTTGATTTCCAATAATCTCTAGCACTTCAATATTAAACCTACCTCACCACAGAACCTTACCTATGGGATATTTTTCAGCTTTGCTTAGGAAAATAGAGACGCTCAGATTTCCTTCCACGTGCACCCACTAATTTATAAATGAGTGTATACAGCTGTCTTCATGTATATCTGTGTCTCTATATCTGCAGTAACGCTTTCATTTTGTGTCAAAATAACATATCCTGTCACTCCACGCCAAAAGTATATTTATTGAATGAAACAGCACCGCAAGCTGCATCTTCTTTATCAAACCTTCATTTCTGTTTTACCCAGTTGTTAAATATCTTTTCATTTCTTTTCCTATTTTAAAATATGTGTTACAGTAATTGTTACTTGGAGGTCTTTTGTGTATCTATAGCTCCTCTGATTCATATCTTTTCCTTTCTTTTAATCTTGTTATGCGAAATTATATACACATTTCTCAGGAAATTCAAGGAGCATAACTTTATTAAATAAAAACCTCCTAACCCTCGAGTTTTTCAGAAAATACCAATTTTTTAAAGTACATGTTCCTAACCCATGGGTTGTGGGCTGATTTTTTTTTTTTTTTTGTGGGTTTTTTGTGGGGTTTTTTTGGGGGGTTTTTTGTTTTTTTTTTGTTTTTTTAAATGAAGATCCCTAAGTCCTCTTCACTTTATTACGCAGATTTGGCGAAATGATTCTTCAGCTCTCTAATTTAAATAAGTTTTAGTGTGAACCAAGAATGAACATTATCCTCTAACCTGAGGTCAAGTGAAGGGTGATTTACATGACAAAGAATAATTCCCATTTTGTCCAATATGAAACAACTTCACCTTCGGCATCATTAAGAAGAATTTAGCACTTTCAAGGCTTTGGGGGTTGGGTTTTTCTTTCTCTTTTTTTTTTTTTTTTTTTTCTTTTCTTTTTTTTTTTTTTTTGTAAATAGTTGGCTATGTATAGCGCAATTTCCCTTTTATAAATCACAATACAAAGGCTGACTTCTTGTGCTCTTGAATTTCGACATTATTTTTATAGCCTCAAGTAGAGTGAATTTGCACCTGCTGGTATTTAAACTTTAACATATTAGCTGGGGAGGACTTATCAACTCAGCGCACTGCCCCGAAGCAAATTAACAATCTTCATTAAAGTAAAAGGAGAGAGGGAGAGGAGGGGGGGGGGAGATGTGACCATTTAAGACGTTGTCCCGGATCTCTCCCATCTATAGACGTTCCGAGTGGATTATTTGGGGTCTTTATAGCAGCAGAATTACCGCTTTACTCCCCCTTCCCCCCCCGCCCATTCGCTTCCAAATTTCTACTTTTCGCCCGGCACTTTAACCCTCTCGATACCTTCTTCCCCTCCGTGTGGAGCGATACCCTGCAGAGGAAGGTTGTAAAGAGGCAGGGGCGGCTCGACTGAGCTCCCGGTTTCAGTCCCAGCGGCCTCTCGCTCCCACCCCACCTCCTTTTAAGAGCACTTCCAAAAAAGCCGGGTAGTGCTCTTGGTGGTTCCTTCTCTCTCTTTTATGGCCACTTTCGGCTGAGCTTGCTCCTTCCCCTCGTCTTCCTCACATTCACACTACAGGACCCCTGAGGAAGTGATCTTAATCTAAATATCAAACTTACCGTCTGGAGGATCCTGTCTGGGAAAAGTTCTGCTCTGTTAGGTGTCAGAGTCAAAGAAACGACCGTCATCCCTCGTTAAGAGCTCAGGGCTTGGGGAGAGGGGATGCTGGCAGAGGGCCACGGGCAGGGTTCTGAGCACCCTGGCTTTGCCAGCCCGGCTGTGCCACCTCTGAGCCCCGAGGGGTGCGGGGACCCAGATCCCTTTCACCGCAGGCGGCTCCGACGCTCTCGGGACAGTGGCGCACCGGGCACCGACCCCGGGATTTCTCCCGCGGACACGGAGTGTGCACCTAGACGGGGCTCCGCGGGGGAATCCGCGTGTTTCCCGTGGCGGGAGGGGGCCCCCGGGGCAGCGTCCCGTCTCTGCCCGACCTCCCGTCTCTTTGGGGGGTTGTGTGGGGTGGTCGTGTGCTTGTTCACAGCTACACCGCTAAAGTGGGAGCATTTCGTGTTTACAACCGGCTCCGGCTTGTACTGGTGAGATGTAGTTCAAGCAGCGCTCCTGTGTGTCGCGGGCTCTTAACTGGAGCTTTGCTCAGTCATTGAGAGCAATAGAAAGTATATGGAAATCAATATATAGACAGTGTGGAGGGCAGATAATGGATTCGAGTCAGTGAGTGTTATAATCTGCATTACGGGCTTCGTATTGTTTAGACTGAGCACAAATTTCCAAAGGGTGAAGTGTTGGGTTTGAGTCCCAGTTCTCTCTTCCCCCCCCCAGCCCCCCTTCTTCTTCTTTTTGGAGGGCTTTGTGTGTATAGGGGGAGGGGGAGTGTTAAATCCTCCTGCCACAATTATCAGAGTATACCCCCCCCCCCCCCGCTCCTTTCCCGCCGCCCCATCTGATTTTAAAGGTAGTGCTTTCACGGCGAAGCTAATGACTTTCATTTAATTGAACATGCCCTGATGTAGCGGATTGTTCTCGCAGCCCTGCGCCTTTGTTGCTTTTGGGGGGAAATAAAGCTAATCAAACCTTTTGTCACGGCCAAATTCTCCCTCAGGGTCTCCCAAACATTTGTTTGAATAATTCACCTTAAGAATTGAAAATACTAATTGATTTTAAAATGCTAGCCCGGAGGGACGGGGAGGTGGGGGGTTGGGGTCGGGGGAGCCTGAAAATTAGAGGCGAAGAGCAAACGTCTACCTGCCAGGAGCGAAGCCTCCGCAGCCGCTGCCCTCGCCGGGAGCCGCGGCCAGGCTGGGCCCCCCCGCAGACCGCAGTGCCCCCGCCGCTGCCAGCCGCACGCTCCATTCCGTCCCCTCCCTCGGCCTCTTCTCCCCCTCCCCACCGCCAAACTGCGCCTGGTCACCCTGGCCTCGGATTCTCCGCTAAAGTGCCGGCGGTGGCAGGGGTGGGCTCCACCGGCCCGGGAGGGGGATCCCGGTCCGGGCGTCTCGGCCCCATTCAGGGAAGAATTTTGATGCGATTCATTAGAAGTAACGAGTTGACATAAGGTAAATCTACATCGAGGGGGCCTTTCTTTGAGTGCATGGGGAAGCTTCATTAACCATCGCTAACAAGGCGTGCAAATGCTCTGATTGGGCAGCTTTCTTGTAACGCCAAGGCCTTAGCAGGATGCCCACCTAATGAGGGTCACTACAAGAGACTGATAAAATATTCAAATTTTCCGTCGCACCAGGAACTCTGTACTAAAGTAGAAAGTTGAAGCAACTGTGTGCTTGTTTACCTTGAGAAGACACACTTGGGGGAGAAGGCATCTAGCTCTGACATCTCCATCTCACGGATAAGCACCGAGCTGGACGGTCACTGCTTTATGGACGTTTATTTGTTAAATTCGTCAACAGACTTCCCCGCGCCTTCCCTCGTTCTCCCCCAGTTTAATATTGTTTCGCTCCAGTTTAATGCGGTGCCTAATAAATAACTTATCTCAGAGGTTCCACGCTTTTTTTCTCCTTTTCTATCCCCTTTTTTATCCTTGAAGAAGAATTATTAAAATCAGCCTGATGGCTTTAATGATACGTCAATCATTTCAAAGTTGCTGCTTGTTGCTAATATGTCAGACTCTGTACACATCACTGCTACTTTTCTCGTTGCCACGCTTAAAGGCTGTCCCCTCCTCCCCCCGCAAATTGTTTCTTCAAGTTTTCATTGCTAGGTTACGATTTCTAATTAGAGCTAAGTATTTCACTTAATATTTAATTTAGACGCCCAGCACATATATCATACCTAGATCAGTCAATCAAGTGTCCCTTGTTGATAATGCTACATCATTAAGAGTTGTGTTTAATTCAGGAGCAAGCGACTGTACGGCTGCTGCTGCTAAGGAACAGGTAACTTTCGACTGATGGGAGCTACCGGCAACTCCAGAGGGATGGGGGGAAGCAGCTCAGCTCAACCGGGAGGCGGCTGCGACTCCCTCACCTCCTCCGGAAAGTTCGCTGCTTCCCAAGCGGGCATCTCGCCCCAGAGGCGAGATGCATTCCTTTTCTCCCTTTTAAAAATAATAATAATTACTGTAATATTAATAATAATAATAATAATAAGTATCTCACGTTTTCCTCCTCCAGCCTCTGTGCTTATGCAAAATATAGCAGAGGAGGCGTCCCCAAAAGTTTAACTTGGAAGCTGGAGCACTATTTTGAACCACTAATGAAATACCCCCTCGTCTTCTTAAGCTAATCCAAACAGCTAAAAAATATCACTTGCCCACTTATTTCTTATCACGACCGCTACAGCACGCACCGCATCCACAGGGCTCTGTTACGGGAGCCGGATGGGCCACATCTTACACACCCATCAAATGCGCATTCATTTATCCCGGAAAATCGTGACTAAAGAGAGAGAGGAAGAAAGAAAAAGGGAAGAAAGGGGTAAGATAGATGTGTTTGTAAAGATGGCATCAGTGCAAATTTGTCAGGGCTTGCCCCTGAAGACTGACAAAAATTCAATTAAATCGTCACAATAATAATAATAATAACAACAACAATATCAAAAAGCCTAACAAGACCCACACGATGGGTTCTCTTTTACCTGCCCCGGGCTCTCCCTTTCTCCCCCCCTCGCCTTCCCCCTCGCCGCGGCCGCAGTGCTGCATTTTCCTCTAGCCGGTACCTCGACCGCTACGCCCCAGCCCCGTCTGAACCTCTGCCTCCCCCGATAAAAAAAAAATAATCAGCGTTTGCAAGCGTCGATTGAATCACTCCCGAGTCAGGATTAAGGGACACTAACTAGGCAGGAGAAAATCGCAGCCTCCTGGGAGCGACCATCAAAACAAGCAGTGAAATAAAAGAGCTTCTCTCTCTGCTTCCCTTCCTCTCCCCAGAAAGGTCCTCCAGGTTGGGTGCTCGCACAGACGCTCGCAACTTCGTAGGGTTCCCTCCATAAGAGAGCACTGTTTTGCCCGGGTTTGTTCAGGGGGAGGTTTGGGGAATTGGGTGGGAGCTGCTCCCCTGCCCTGCAGAGCCACATGTCATTCTAGCAGCTGAAACAATGAATCATGTGGGACCAAGTAAGATTGACTGGAAACGGACGGCAGGTTCCCCGGCCTGGTGAAGGCGGCTATCGTCAGCACAGGGAGACCCCCGGGTCCCAACGCGGGGGTGGGGAATGGCCGGGGAAGGCGGGGGGGACCGAGGCCGCGCACCCCCTGGGCGCTCCCCCGCGGGATCTCAGCCTGCCCGTAACAAACTTACAGGATCCGGAAAGGATTTCCCCAGCCGAGAGGGCAGCCTCTGCTCTGCCCTGCCCCGTCCGCCGCCTCCGCCGCCGTTTTCCCGCTGCCGCTCCCGCTGCCGCCACCGCCGCCCGCTCCCGGCTCCGCGCCCGGCGGGACGCCCCGCTGCGCGCGCCGCTCCGCTCCGCTCCGCGCCCGCGGGGATCGGCGGCTGCGCCCGCCAGGCGGGTCCGGGCTCGGCATTAGCCGATTCCATTGACAATTTGCAGCCAGCAGCTGCAGTCATTAAAAGCCATTTACACCCTGGCCTCCTCACACAAAGCTGGAGCGCCGACAATTATCTGCTTGCACATTTCAGGACATGAGAGTGTGTCCCTAACAGGCTTAGGGGAGCGCTGAGTCCCCGGCCGGGCTGGGCAAGCGCAGGATCCGCTCCCCGAGGTCTGGCTGACGACCACCGTGCCTCGATGATCCCCGTCTTCGAGCCGCGGCAGCTGGCGGAAACATTTTAGGATGCTGACTCCGTCCTTGCAAGAGCCTCTGGCTAGCAGAGCTCATGCGCTGGACCTTCGCGGCTCAGAGGGGAGAGTGGGGTTCAGGAAGACCTTGATATTAGCTAATAGGCGAGGTTGTGGGTTTGTTTTGTTTTAAACGTGCCCTCACACGGAGTAGAAGCATTGAAATACCCTACAGAAGGATATTTTGGAGGAAATATTTTCTCCAGAAATGCAATTGTTACATGTTTCATATGTCTGAGGGAAGACAGAGGGGAAAAAAAAAAAAAAAAAAGGAGGGGAGAGGAAGAGAGAAATATGGAGAGAAAGAAAGAAGGAAAGAAGGGAAAAAAAGAAAGAAAGAGAAAGAAAGAAAATACGCATAGAAGCTTTGAGAGATTCATTAGGAATCCTCATAGAGGGGTCACAACCTATAGGTGAATGAACAGTGTGTGATAGTCCGTGAGGTTAAAAAAAGGAAAAAAGGAGAAGCGGTTTGGATGCTTTTCTGGAAATACATTTTAAGGGAGTTTAATTTGCAGCTTGAAGAAAAATAGAATCAAATATTAAGAAACTCCCGCAGGAATTCCCCCCACTCTCCCCTCTGTAATCCTTTACATAAAAGGAAAGGATTACAAAGAAAAAGATTGTGTGTGTGTATATTAAAATCTTTGGCTAAACATATTGTTGTCCAATTAATACCACCAAGTCGATTTGTAGAGGGGCTGAGAAGTCTCTTTCCCTTCTTAGCTGTACAACTGGAAATATGAGCCAGGAAAGGTGGGAGAGTAAAAAGAAGTTTTTTCCAAGTCTGTTAACAGAAGTGCTTAACCAGATCACTAAAAATTAAGAGGGCGAGTTATTTCCATTAGGACTATGAAGCCATGTAGCACACCGATGACAGTTTAGTGGAAATCAGATGAATGTGTAATACAGCGAGCTTCTTCCAGTCCAGCAGCTCTTCCAACTGGACCTATTCATCTGCCACTTGGAATTATTTCACGAGGAGTGCGCTGTGAAAGGATCACAACCAGTTTAGAGCGCAGCTAAAGAACTTCTACCACCCATAGCAGTATTATTATTATCCTTCGGATAGGGCAAGTCACGCTATGTTTTCACATTTTAATTGTAATATCTCACTTCCCCCCCTCCTTCCCTCCATTGATGTCTGAAAGTAGTTTGGGCTCCAAGCCTCACCCCTCGATCTCCATCGGAATGCAGAAAAGATCTTTAAAAAAGTTTTGAATTCCTCAATGATTTTTCTTCTAGAAAGGCGGCTTAGGATAATTATTTCAGCTTTATTGAGGGCAGATTAGTTGAAGTCTGGATGCTGCGTTTCAATACTCGTTGTACATGCCTTTACAATGTCGGTATTGTTTGCTACTGTGTGTGAACCTATTCAAAATATACACTTTTTAACACCAAGCAAAGTCCTGTCTAAATATACACAGTAAGTCTGGAAAGATGTCCATGACCCGTACAAATCTCTGTAAATCACACTTCCATAGCTACAGAAACCAAACAAAAGAGTTACCAGCTCAAGATGCTGATTAAATCTTCTTAAAAGCAACATACCTAATAATAAATATAGTTGCATGGTAGCAAGGTCTAGCGATCCAGCTATGTCTTACTGAGGGATGGACTCAAACCATCGCCACGGAGATTTTCCTACTCTCAGATTTAAAAAAAAAAAAAAAAAAAAAAAAAATCTGGGCTCAAACCTGCTTATGCTCTCCTCCCTTTCCTCATGCTTGCACAAGAGCCCTGCAAGTTCGAGGCAGAAATTGCGGGGAAAAGGAGAGGTCCTGTGTCAAGCCCCGACGGGTTGGGGGTGAGGAGCAGCCTCGCAAGGTCGCGGGGCTCCGGAGAAAGGAAGGGGCTAGAGGAGGTGAGGCGAGTGGGAAGAGGAAAGCCAGAATGGAAAGAAAACAAAGTGGAGAGAGGGAAGAGAAAGAAGAACGAAAGCGAAGAGGAGAAGGAGCAGGAGGGCGGGGAAGCGAGGACTGGGACAGGGAGGCAGAGAGCGGGGCGCCGCCGGGGTCGGGCGCGGAGCCGGGCGGCCGGAGCGGGCCCGGGCTGGGCGCCCGGGGCGGCTCCCGGCGGAGTGGCCGCGGAACAGCGCGAGCAGTGGATCCTTCCTTTCGTGGAGAGGGGCAGGGAGAGGGAGAGGGGAGGAGAGACTCTTCGGTGAACAAGAGCTAAACCCAGCCTGTACTGTATGTGCCTGCTTCTGGGAGGGTCACCGGCATGAGGATGGGTCTAATGATCTCATCTTTCTTTTCTTCCCCGGCACTATTAGTGCTCAGATAGGCAGAATGAAGTGAAACTACGTGCAAATCATGTGTAAATTGTCTCAGTTAGGAGCCCTTTATCCGAACGTGTATCCCAGCCTGGCCCATTTACTTTTCCCCCATATCTCCTTTAGCTTTAACGAGGCTCGTTAAGATCACAATAATATTCCACCCTCTAATTGCTCATCCCATTCAACAAATATGTGCACACTGCTTTTCGCATTATTTGATCCCTTATTTAGGAGGGGTGTGGAGAGGGAGGGGGAAGAGACAGGGAGAAGGGGAAGTGCTGAGATTAGGAGTTGCAAAGATTAAGGAGGAAAAAAAAAATCCAAACAACAAACCAGGCTTTTCCACCAACCGCCCCGCTTCCCTCCCCCCCGTGCATTTGGGCGAAGTGGTAAAAACCTTCCTTACGTACTCCGTAATGATTGGCAGGGCTGACAGTGATTGGCAGAGGCTGCCATGGCAACGCCACAACGACACTCAGAAGACCAATAGAAAAGCGAAACAAAATGTTTCAGCGCTGCACTCACTGTGGATTTAGGGGAGATATTATGAGGCTGTTGTCATTAGGGCGATCGCTGTTGAATCACTGAATCCTGACTCGGCGGCGGCGCGGGGCCGGGTGTGTGTGAGTGCGTGTGCGTGTGGGGGGTGTGTGTGTGCGCGTGTGCGTGTGCCCGCGTGTGCGTGTGAGTGTGTGTGCCCCCGTGTCTCTATGTGGCTGTGTGTGCGTGTGCGGGTGTGGATGCGTGCGCTGTGCGTGTGCCCTTTCCTCCCTTCTTCCTCCCTTTCTTTCTTTTCTCCTTGATTTATCTCCCCCTCTCCCCGGTCATCCCATGGTGTTCAGGTCCCCGCTAGAGCTTTATCCCACCCATTTCTTCTTGCCAAACTTCGCCGCCGATCCGCACCACCGCTCCCTCCTTCTCGCCAGCGGCGGCGGCAGCGGCAGCGGCTCGGGCTGCAGCCCCGGTGCCGGCGGCGGTGGAGGCGGCAGCTCCCGGGCACCCCACGAAGAGTTGTCAATGTTTCAGCTGCCCACACTCAACTTCTCCCCGGAGCAAGTGGCCAGTGTCTGCGAGACGCTGGAGGAGACTGGAGACATAGAGAGGCTGGGGAGATTCCTCTGGTCGCTACCGGTGGCGCCGGGGGCATGCGAGGCCATCAACAAGCACGAGTCCATCCTCCGCGCCCGGGCGGTGGTGGCCTTCCACACGGGCAACTTCCGAGACCTCTACCACATCCTGGAGAACCACAAATTCACCAAGGAGTCCCATGGCAAGTTGCAGGCCATGTGGCTCGAAGCGCACTACCAGGAGGCCGAGAAGCTAAGGGGTCGCCCGCTGGGGCCGGTTGATAAATACAGGGTGAGGAAGAAGTTTCCGCTGCCCAGGACCATTTGGGATGGTGAGCAGAAGACGCACTGCTTCAAGGAGAGGACTCGCAGCCTCCTGAGGGAGTGGTACCTGCAGGACCCTTACCCCAACCCCAGCAAGAAAAGGGAACTGGCTCAGGCCACGGGGCTCACCCCCACACAAGTAGGCAACTGGTTCAAAAACCGAAGGCAAAGAGACAGAGCAGCAGCGGCTAAAAACAGGTCAGTGGGGCTGCGGTGCCACGCTTCGGGGCGGGAGGCGAGGTAGGCTGCGGGACCCCGCGAGCGGACGGCCGCACTCCGCGGGTCGGCAGCCGCCTGGGTGGCAGCGCGCCTCTGCCTCTCCTTTCCCTCTTCTCCTCTTTTCCATCACGCCACCGGGAGAAACCGGTCCCCCCTCACCCCGGGGCGGGTAGGCAGCTGCAGGGATGCGACGGGGACAGGCGCGGCTCAAAGTTGCCTGACTTGCCTCGAGCAGTGCCCCGGCTCCCCACAGGCTCCCGAGGTGCGGACAGGGCAGGCGTGGGTAGCTCCGTCCGCGCGTGTTTGTCTGGATGTGCTCGGGGCGCATCAGCTGCGGCAGGGGCAGCGCCCGGCTCTCCCGGCCTCCCTCCCCGCAGCGGCAGCGGGGGTCGGGAAACCCCACGGCCCCGGGTCGGTGGGCTCCGGTTTGGCTTTCGGCTTGCCGGGATCTGCGCAGGGCAGAGCTCTGGCGCGGTTTCCCCGGCGAAGGGCCGAGGCAGGCGGTGCGGTTCAGAGCGGGTTTCGGCAGAGCCAGCGGCTCCGCTCCAATTGTTCGTGCTGCTCTGCATGCACAGCGGGACCAGCACACGCATACCCCAGAGCTCTTTGGCTCTCGGAGAAAAAGGAAAAAAAAAACATGTAAGAGACCGGGAATCTTTTTTTCCCCCCATCTCCATTCCTGTGTTTACACCACATGGCGACCTGGCCTCCTGGTCGTGTGTTTCCTGTGCATTTACGCTTGCATTTATTTGCGTGTCTCTCGGTGTCTTTTTTTTTTCTTTTTTTTTTTTTTTTCTTTCCCATGATAAAAGCGAGGGACCCTTCTTTCTTTCTTTCTTTTCTTTCTTTCTTTCTTTCTTTTCTTTTCTTTCTTTCTTTCTTTCTTTCTTTCTATCTTTCTTTCTATCTTTCTTTCTTTCCTTCTTTTTTTTTTCTTTCTTTCTTTCTCGTCACTCTCCGTAAAACTTATTTTGCAAATGAAAATGAACCCTTAATCCAGCTTGACTCATTGGTTTTATTTTAATTTAAGTTTGGCTACCACTGTAAGCGTGTAAACAAAACTTCTTGTTCTTGTAAATGTTGTCTCTTAAATTCCTCCTAATTATAGCACTGGTGCTATTGATTCACGGTTCTGTAGGAAAAATGCAACCTAGAAGTGCCTCGCTATTTAATTTCCATTAAATGGAAAACAGATCAGCTTAGGACTGTAAATAAACAGAAGTTGCCTATGGATGCTTTTGTTGACTCAACGCTGTTGACAGCAGATGAATGCATCAGGAATTGTAAATGGGAGGAAAAAATCAAAGACGCTGAAATTAGACGACTTAAAATAATGAAAAATTTACAATAAACCACGTTTTTTTTTTTTTTTTTTTTTTTTTTTTTGGTGGTCTTTGCAAGCAGTTAAATAGAAAATTCCCCGGTGGGAAGCATTTGAGCAAGGAGTGTATTTTAATTCACACTGGCAATGCTAGGCGCAAGCTGTTTGAGATTGGCTGCTCAGTCCAAGACTTTTACCTTCTTATCCCTGAATCAGGCTTTTTTCGGGTTTCGAGAGGAATAAACGGGCCCAGAGGAATATTCACAACATGCTAGGGAACCTAAAAATTATGTATTGCCTCTTAAAGAAATGTTCAAAGACAATATTTCCTTAAGCGTTGACGGTGAAAGGACCAGCACTTTAAAGATGATTTTGGTTTTCAGATTAATAAAGGACTAAAATTTTGAGCGGAGAGAAGCACTGTGTTCCACAATCTCCTTCTTTTATTTTATCCATAGCGCTGCGTCCCTGGGATAGGACCTCCCTCCAGCCCTGCCTCAGACCCCAGAGTGTATGTGCACTGGGAAATGTTTAGGCAGATATTGTCCAGAGCACAAAATGGGTATCCAGTACGATTCTTGCCCGCTACAGAACCCTCCTTGCAGCTTTTCGCGGCGGCCAAGTGTTAAGGAGCTCACCCACACACGGTTTCTCCTAGGCCCGCCGTGCTGCGGGGAGGAATGATTGGCAGTCTGGGTAAAGAGAAGGCGCTGCTCGTGTTTTCCAAACCTGGGGACAGGAGCCGCTTCTCCCGCCGTTCCCCATCCTCTTTCCGGCCGTGTTCCCTCTAGCTGTGCCTGGGCTGGGTGCTGTGCCCCCCGAGGCGGCCTGACCCAGCAGCGGGGGCAGCGCGGCCCGGGCAAGCGGCTTGGCCTTGCATCCCGCCAGCGCTGCGGGTTCCGCGGGGCTCTGAGGGAAAGCGGCCGGGCCGGGCTGGGGTCCGCAGCGCTGCAGCCGAAGGGTCCTCTCCGTTCCGCTTCGGGCCAGGCCCATCCCCGGGCGGGCGGGCGGGCGGGCGCTGGGTCGGGCGGGCGCCGTCCCCTTGGCGGCTGCCGGTGTCTGAGCGGGGCTGTGCTGTTGTTTTGTCTCCCGGCGCGATGCAGGCTCCAGCACCAGGCGATAGGACAGAGCGGCATGCGGTCGCTGGCAGAGCCCGGCTGCCCGACACACAGCTCCGCCGAGTCTCCGTCCACGGCGGCCAGCCCGACCACCAGCGTCTCCAGTTTGACAGAAAGAGCCGAGACGGGCACCTCCATCCTCTCGGTAACCTCCAGCGACTCGGAATGTGATGTATGATATCGGAAAACAAACAAACAAACAAACAAAAAAGTCCAAATCCAAACAGCCAAGCACCCTCTCCCCATCCCGAGCAAAACAAACCGAGGCAACCTAGAATCAGGACACACACACGCATGCACGCACACACACAGCCGGGAGGAAAGAAAAGGCCAAACCCGACCCAAACATAATAGCAAACAAACAGACAGGGATCAGAGAATCCACCACCACCGTCAGCCAACACCACCACCAAGAGATGGAGCTAAAACTTCAACAGTCACAAACGCTGGTGCTGCAGCGGGAGGGGTGGGGGGAGGGAAATAA
>JAYRBT010000114.1:26167568-26213376 GCA_036023395.1 Myiotriccus ornatus
CCGCCACCCAAATAATAATTATTATATATATAAAAAGAAAGAAAAAAAAAAAAACAAAGCAAAAGTGACAATTGTATTCTTTTTAGGACAAGCACGATTTCTCCTTTGCGCTTTTCCATGGACGCATTTCACCCACTTGCATGATGATGATGATTAAATTTGTATCTGGGAAAAAATATTCTCTATAGTAAAGGAAAACAAACAGAAACCAGACAAACAAATGCAAACTCCGATCGAATTTGTACAAAACTAAAAAATAAAAAAAAAATTAAAAGGAACTCCTTGAAGAGGGAAATAACAAACGTTTATCGCCTTTTTGTTGGTCCTATTTCTCTCTCTTTCTCTCTTCCTCTCCCTTTCTCTCTCTCTTTTTTTTTTTTTTTTTTTTTAGTCCAAGTGATGGTCCAGCCAAGATGCAATTTTCTGTTTTTTTGTTCAGCAGACAATCATTTTATTCGTAAGCACCTTTTTTTCTACACTTCTGTCACTGCCTGTGTGGGTACTGGTTATAAATGTGGAAAAAGAATAGTTATGACTGTAACAGATTTTTATTTTTATTTCAAAATTTTATATGAATTATGTATATCTTAATGATGCGGTCATTTTCCCAGTTTGTAATATATGTGTAGAAATGCTTGTATATGATATTTGCTCTCTTCTTTCTTCCTCCCTTCTCTCTGTCTATCTCCCTCCCACTCCTTCTCTCTCTCTCCTTTTTATTTTCCTTGACTCGGTGTTCCTTGCACAAACTTAGCTGTCAAAATCTGACGTGCTAGGTTTTCAAAAGGGACCTCAGCGATAGAAAAAAAGAAAAAAGAAAGAAAAAAAAAAGCTTAGGGTGCAACTGTAGTTATCTTATGCAAAAGCTATTTTGAGTATTTCATAGCAGCTTTGGGGGGTCTCTTCTTTAACTCCACGTAGGACGCTTAAACTATTGTTTCCTTAACTGCGTGTTTATCTATATGTACAAACTTTCTAAATCAAATACAGTATTCCATTTTCTTATCTATCCAGCGATGTTGGTGTTTCTGTCCGCCACGGGAAATCACGACTTCCCGTGGGCTCCTCGCTCCGCGCTCTGCCCCACCGCGGTCCCAAGGGGCACGCAGCGCTGCGCGACCCCTACGCCCCGCCGGCCCCCGCCTTTCCCGGCTCGGCGGGACACCCTGGAGGGATTTTGCAGGGGCGAAGCGACCCTGCGAAGAGGCTGCGGGCGGCAACGGGGACACAGTGCTGCGATAGCGACGGTTGCGCGGGACACGGATGTGTCCCTCCGTGTCCCCTCCACGGCTGACTCCATCGTTTCCCCCCACCTCGGTCATTTTTTTGTGCACTGCGAGCTAAAAGGCTTCCCCCGACTGCCTGTCTGCAGGGCCGGGTGTCTCCAGAGAGTGGTTAAGACTTTTCGAGATTTGTTTTGTAGCTTTAAATGAAAACAAAAACAAAAACTCCTCGCCCTAAGCGGGCTACGGCTCCTCCCCTCGAATCCGGAGTTTATTGTAATGTGCTGAAAGAAGCCTTTATTTGCATGACTAACAGTATTTCAGCATCTTTCTTTCTTTTGTGTTTTTTTTTTTTTTTTTTTTTTCCTTTGCCCTTGGCAGATTATTCATCTGTGCATTAACAAGAAGTAAATTCTAAACTTGTTTTTACTTGAAAATACGATTTTGAATATTACCAGGGATTTAGAGAGAAACGTGCCTGGAATTTCTTGACCATTTCCAAACTATTATGGACTTCCGATCTACCTTTGTGTTGCTCAAATCCTCTTTCCCTCTTCCCTCCTCCCCGTTTTTTAGTGAAGTCCGAGCTAGGTCTACGGAAAGCCAAAGGAACTGCCTGGTTTCCCACCCCCTACCCCTCTACCGCAAGAGGCTACCTGTGGATTTGGAAGAACTCCCATGGGGTGTGACATTTTAGACCAGGCGACTATTGGGTAGTTTTAAGAAATAAGCTGACGTGCGAAAACGTTAATACACCTTTGGTTCCCCTGAGGACACGCCGCGCGTATGCGTGCGACCAGCACGTACGGAACACGTCCCCGCGTGTGGCAGGAGCCACGGTGGGGAAGGACACATATGGCCCGAGGCAGCCCCCGCCCCGTCGGGGGTCGTCTGCCCTGCCTCGCGGGCTTCGCTCAACGCGCGGCTCCGAGGCGGGGTCTTCCCCACGGGCACCTCCTGCGGTGTCACTGCCTCACCACCAACACGAGTGGGGAGTTAATAGGAAATAACGTCCAGTTGTACGAAACTGGAATGGACGGGAATTGCTTGGGGGCAGACACACAATAGAGCTCCGGTGTTCCCTGTGGGTGGTGTGATGGACCTAGTTCGTCCCCTCCCCCACGCGGCTTTTAGAGGGGAGAAATCTCACCCAGGAGGGGATAAAAGATTCCCCAGTAGCCGGCACCCTTGCCAGGTCTCACGCTAGAGCTCAGGCTGCTTTTTCTGTCCCCTGCCTTCCCCAGCATCGAGAAAGTGGAGAGGCCTTTAGACCAAAAAATTCCAGCCTTCCAGTCACCCCCAGATTTGGGTAGGAAGATCTTCTATGTCGGTACACTGTTTTGAAGCACAGTATTTCTGTTCCTCTTGATAGCAGTGTCGTTCTTATCCAGCAGTATTTTTAAGGAAATTTAATACCTGAAAAGATTCAGAGGCGTGAAAGTTTGGGATATATTTTTTTCTTTCTCTTCATTTTCGAGTCTCGAAGCTGCAGCTAGAAGGCGTCAAGCCGGCAGCAGTAATCTACCTCAGCTCAGCCTCACACTGATAGGTTTGGATTTTTCTTCCCTCTGATTAATCCTCCAGAAGATCGCCCCGTCGTGCCGTGCCAGTTAGGGGATGCCAGAGATCGCCCTTAGCCTCGCCCTACGGGTAACTGGACTTAAGCTTTAGGACAGTTTAAGCTTAAGGGCAGGGCCTTTCCTCCCTAGCCATTTGTCACCCCCATCCCCTAAGTTGCTCCTTTGGTCGGATCTTCACCCCAGTCCCGAAGGAGGGAGCTGCCCCAGCCGTTCTGAAGGTGTCTCCCTCTCCTGGGAGCCCGCGGATCTTTGTGAGGGGCGGCCGCGGGGGGAAGACACACATTCATCCGGGGGGTACCGGTGCCTGCGCGGTTTCGGGGTGCCAAGGGTGCAGCTAATGATATGCCGTTTCAAAGCCGGGCTTCGTAATGGATAAATGATGTTTTTTTAGGATTTGCATTAGAAACCTGAATGGCTGATTGAGGTGTAAATCTATGAAAAGCTGCATTTAAGCCTTCTCACCCACTAAGTCCATCTGCCCCGGGAAGATAGGGCCTATCGAGCTCCGCCAAACTGGAGGGTTGCCTTTGGCCCGGCATTATCCACAGCCCCTCTCTAGCATTAGTTTATTATCCTCTCCGAGCCCGGCCGTTGATTAAGATGAAATTACTCGGAAGCTGAAATGTGTTTGATCAATATTTACGAGAAAACAGAAGGACAGGAGGCAGATGGCCGGAGCCCGGACGCCCACCGCGCTGGCTCCGCGGCAGCCGGTCCGGTCGGTCCCGCTCCCCGAGTCCCGCACCGCCGCCTCTCGCCCACCGCCGCGGGGGCACAGCCCCGCCCCGCCCGTCGGAAGTCGGGCCGAGACCAGCTGGTTCCGGAGCAGTTTGGAGACAGTAGTTACCCCCCTCACCGCCCATTCCTCGCCGTGGGGCTATAACACCGCCTTCATCCCCAAGGAACTCCGCTTTGCGGTTCCACCGGCGAGGAGAACTGGGGACCACGGAAGCCACCTGCCCTCCTCCCTCCCTTCCTCCCCGTGGTGGATGCCCGAGGGCCAGCCCTAGACCTTTAGCTTGGCTGGGGGTCCTTTGTGTGCCTGCTGGGCCGCGGCTGCTGCCGGCCCTCCACGGTCAGGCGTGGGCTTCGGTCACCCCCAGCTCTCTCTGTCCGATCAATTACAGCAGCCTTTTCGAGGGACTTGAATCTGCTTGCCCGTTGCCCTTAATTTTTAGCACACCCAGATGAGGTTACTGCCCCGGCATGAAGTGAAAAGAAACGTGGACGTTGGTGCCCTGGTATTGCTCTGATTTCCTCGGTTAGCTGAGCACAACTTTCTATTCGTGTTTATTCATGCAGTTTCTTATTGAGCTCCACATCGCACTGGCCTGGATTCCGTGTGTAGGGAGAGGATAGACAAACATTGCCTTTTTTCTAGAGCACACATACACACACGGGTGTGCAGACTCATACACACACATAAGAGTCCAAAATGCAGAGGGCACCCGTGGCCTGTAGCCACACCACCACCCTGCAGAGAGCCCAGATACACAGAAGTTTGTAAATGGTGTATATAAAAAAGGGAGAAAGGAACCAAACCATCCAACTGTAAACTGACCAAGGGATGGAGAAGTCAGGGACAAGGGAGTCTCTGCATCTCTCTGTGTGCAAGAAAGTGTTGGGAAGAGAAAGCACTAAGGGTATTACCGACAATCATGCTAAATATTCTCTTTTAGCACGGTAATGACAAAAGGCAAGGGCTGTCGGGCTATAGCTGTGATTAAATGATATGAAAGGGATTTGTGTTCCTGTATTTGGGGGAAGGACGGCTGCGAGGTTTTGTTTTCGACACTGTTCTTTTTTATTTTGAAAGCAAGGTGTTTTCAGACCAGGAGGCTTCAAAGTGGCTTGGCACCTTGTGATCTGCAAAAGAAGAAAGATGCTGAAGAGTACTGAATAAAGCAAGCACATATGTTAATACCTGGAAGTGTGTGGTTAGAATCACCTCACTGTAAGCGAGCTGAAGTGGCAGAATCTTCTCTTTGTGCAGCAGACAGGTCCTTTGCCGAACAGGTAGAAAAAGAAAGACCATAACTACACTAGAAGTCAAGATTTACAGCATCCAAATCCAGACTGCGACTGACCTCAGTTCCAGTATTCTAGTCCTAATTATTAGCAGGACATTTAGCTATACTGCAAATATTTGTGGTTTTGTTTTGGTTTTGGGTTTGTGCTTTTTTGTTGTTGTTTGGTTGGGGATTTTTTTGTTTGTTTGTTTGGGTTTTTGGTTTGGTTTGGGTTTTTTTTTTTTTGTTGGTCCCCATAGAAACAACATAAGGGAACGTTCATTTAATATTAAGGTCAATTAAACTTTATTTTTAAATGAGCGAAGGAAAAATTGCTTTCCTATTGGATTAACCCTAGCAATATCTGGCAACAATAAAGTAGTGCTACAGTTTACCAGAACACCTCAATCTGGACACGGACCTGGAGGAGTGTGTGTATTCACGTGGGTGTGTGTACAAGGGTGAACCCACACATCCACACAGTGTGGCTGTGTGCACTCACTTATGGGATGGAGCTGATGTATATAACGTTCACACACAGAGAGGCATATATATGTGTCCACACATATGCATGTTTTCAGATTAAAGTAGTTCTTGTAATATCTTGTAGAACACTAAATATTCCCTTTTAATATCTAAATAGGTCAGTAATACAGCTCAATAACATTGGAGGTGCCTGTATATTCTCTCTCTTCAGTCTGTGATAAAACATTCTTTAAGACTACTGGGATTTTACACTGTAATTCTATTAAATAGTAATTGAAGGGTCGCGAGAGGCTATGATACAGGATCAGCAGTGTGTAAGCCATCCGTTTGAACTTTAATTTGGAATCATAGGCAGATGGGATCATGGCCTCTTTGTGGTGCTTGCAGATTTAAAACTAGCCAGCACATGGAGTGGAAAAAAAAAAAAACCCTGCAATGCAGATTCATTCATTAAACATGAAAGGTTAGTGCTAGAGAGGATAAACGTTTAGACGTCTAGGTAAATACAGAAATATACTTCATTCCCCTCCCTTCACTGCTACCGTAACCCCCAACTATCTCAGTTACTGATTTTCTATTGTTATTACAAATAACTTTCCTTTATATCCCCAGTGGGGATAAGTGTACCTGAATGACTTATTTATACCTGCATCACAGTCTGTCTGTGAAACTTTTATTCCACTTGCATCCGGGGAGAAGCCAGATTTATTTATTTATTTACCCTTTTACTGCTTCTTCCGTGTGCCTCCTTGAACGCTTTTAAAGCTCTCTGGGAAAACTACCGGAGCCAAGCCCCGCTGTATAAGGCACACGGCAGAGAAGGAGCGAGCTGTTTTCTAAAATGGGAAAATAGTAATAATAAAAAACTAAACGCCAAACAGAAAGAGTGAGGTATTAATTGATCTGCTTGAGCCGGGAGGCAAATGATAAAAGCCACATTCTGCAGGAGGAGCCGTGGGTGCTGCTGCTGCGTGTCGCGGGGAGCTGTTGAGCACGGCCGAGGTGGTGTGTGCGTGTGGGAGTGGGTGCGTGCCCGTGAGTGTGTATCCGTGGGTGTGTGTTGGTCAGCTCTTAGGGCCGACGTTGCAGTTCCACCTTATCTGAAAACAAAAGACTTTCCAACTGGAAGTCAAATCCGCCCCTCCTCCAGTCTTCCCCGGCTGTATCGTATTAAAAAGGAGCTTTCATTGTTTATTTCTAAATATTTGTGAAGCAGACAGTCTATGGGTTAACCTAATTAACACATCCATACTGTATATTAGTGGACCAAGCGGTACAGCGAATTTCTAATGCGATGGTTGAATGTGATAGTCATTTCTGTGTTACAGGAGATTACGGCAACACTGGAGCATTTCCAGATTGTAGATGGTTTTAGATGTTGAATTTCCAGATGAGTATTTACCATCATAACTAATTTAAGACCATTATTAAATAGAAATTCTCAGCAGGGCTCTTTAATGATGGAACACATTACTAATTACAGAGTTTACGCTCTGTTTTGGCTAAGCAGTCTAGAGGGATGGGATTGTGCTCTGCATGCAAAGCCAATATTACTAACGAGGAGGCATCATACTCCTAACATTTCAATCATATTATTAAAGAAAGCCACTTCTTGCCTTATCTGCGCGAGGAGATAGCAAGACCGTTTTGTTTACCGGCCTCCTAAGCTCTGAAAATAGCTGGGATGGAGAGCGGGATCCCTCCCCTGCCTCCCCCTACTCCCAGAGGTTTGGCCGCCGGGGAGGCTGTGCAAAGCAGGGCCTCCCCCGCCGCTCGCCGTGCCGCGGGGTTCGTTCCCCGCAGCTCCCACCTTACAGGGGCTGCCCCCGTGTCCCCCAGGACCGCAGCGGGCAGCCTCTGCCAGGCACTCCGCGCAGAGGGGAAGCGCAACAGCGAGGGCTTAAGTGGAGAGAGGAGAGGGGGGCTCTTCCCCGCTCTCCCAAAAGTCGGTGGCACAGATACACACACGAGGGGCAGCTACACAGAATTGGCGGGTGCGTGTAGATGGGTACAAACAGCCTGCCAGTGAAAGACAAGTAGGAACAATTTCCTTGTCCCCACCCTCCCTCACCCCTTCGCTTCTCCGGGGTCCACGTCCCGGGAAGCTGCCGGTGCGTTTCACCCTGAGGCCCGGAAGACAGCGACTCTCCCGTCGAAGCTCGAGGAAGTCACGAGGTTTGTATTAAACTGTGAAGATGTGTTCAGGTCTGCGAGAGAATGACCCCGGTGGGAGAGGGGGAATGGGACACCGTGATCCCCGTCTGGATGAGCCCCTGTTCCAGCATCTCTGTCCCCAGGATGATCTCTCACGTGTGGGATTGGCTCCCGCCTGCCCTAGCATTTCTTTGAGACTACAGTGGCCTTAGAGACAGAAGGAGGCAAAGTAGATCTATGGCTTATTTACTCATCGCAGGTGTGGGCCACATAAAATTGCATTTAGTTTTCCTGACAATGGCAATTTTCCTCTTATCCATCTACTTCCTGGCCCACCTCCTTTCCCTCTCCAGGTTATAGAGCACGCTGTTGCGTTCAGACCCGATGTCAGTCCCGAGTTTTCGTTGCCCTTGAAAGGACGACAGACGGTTCTCAGCCTATTTTCATTCTCGCTATCCATTAATGTACTTGATCTGGACGATTAATAAGTACCGAGGATGGGTTTGCAATAACCTGCTCTTATGTTCAGTGCCGGGCTTGCCCGAGTAAAGGCTTTTGGATTGGCTTGCTCTGCCTGTCTTAAAAAGGTGCAGCATCCATTCTCTCTGCAGTTGAGACCCACATATATGTGTATACAGAGACAAACAGAAGTACATTTTCTCTTTATACACAAACATATTTACAAGGACAGTTGCATATTTTCCACACACCTCCCTCCCCAATCTGGCCTTACAGAAGGTGAAAATCTAGGAGGCACAAGAACACAAACCAATTACCAGAGACTCGATAGGTTTTCCCCCTCTCCTATTCTAAAGAACCCTTTTATGTCGTCTAAACAACAATCTAAACATAAAAATCTTTGGTTGGATTCGAGGGAAATTAAATTGTCTCCCCCCACTGTGTGCTTGTGAGACAGTCAGACTGTGTTAACTTCTAAATGGATTCTCTCAGTTTGTCTACTGATGTGTTTTACTGCAGCATGTCTTGTTCAATAACGCAGGATGTGGCACTCGGTGAAAATCCGGTCGCTCTTTTGGGGGCTCGCTGGGGACACGCTCCCGGTGTCGAGGAACTTCCATCTCGTAGGCCGGGCCACTCCGCGCCCCGAGTCTGCGGCCCCGGGGCGGAGATCCCTCTCCCTGTTGCTCCGGGGCTCTCCGTACCGCGCCGTTTCTCCCAGGACTGTGACTCCCCTATCCTCCGGGCAGAGCTAAACAGAAGGCAAAGCCCCGGAGGTGGACGTGCATTCCCTCGGGGCCACTGACTAGGGACCCTGTGGAGCACCGGCCCCACTCCAGCTCGGCACAGCCAGCCATCGCGGGGAGGAAGGAAGGAATGCCGCCCGCCTGGGGCTGCGGCCTCCCCTCGGCCGGGCACCGCCAGGGCTGCGGGGGCCGGGCTGGGCGCGGGGAGCGCCCCGCTCTGACCGCCCCCAGCCAGGCCGGCCCTGCCAGAGCCGCGCCGAGCCGCGCCGAGCCGAGCCGTGCCGGAGCGCTGCCCGCAGGTACTCCCTTCCCGGCGGGTTCTTCCCCGCCCGGCGTCCCGGGCGCCGTGTCCCCGCCGCGCCGCGCTCCCGCCGGCACCGACGGCGCCTCAGCCCGTTTGGAAACTGACTCATTCTGTAAATAATCTTTGACGTCCCCACAAAGCCGCCCTTCGAGAGGAGTTTATTAGCACGGAGCCATTAAAACAGATGTCATGTTAGCTTCCCCGTGACATTTGGGTGACACATCTCTCCCGATGAATTGCTAATTGTCTTCCCGCCCGCAGTAAACATCCCGCTCCATTGTCTGAGCTCAAGAGAGTTTCTGCCGCAAAATACAGTCCTGCACGGCGGAGAGACCTCGCCGTGCTCCTCCCCGACCCCTGCCCCGGCCCCGGCCCCTCGCCCCGGCCTCCTCGGTAGTACAGCTACCCTTCTTCCGTCTCTCAGACCCCATCTGCCGCTGCTGGCCCCCGGGTGAAGCCCCGGCCCCTTCCCCGCACCTGGAGGTGCGGCAGGCCCGGCCCGACGGCCTTCTGCCCTGCCCTGCCCTCCGCCGCCGCTCTCCGGGCTGGGTGCGGCAAGGACCCTCGCCCGCCCTGAGGCACACTCGGGCCCTTCCCGCCGGGCTCCAGCAGACGGCCGCGCCCGCGGGGCCGGGGCGACAGTGAGCCCTCCCTTCGTCCTTCTCCTTCTGGCATAACACCCTTTCCCAGCTCCTCCGAATTATTTATTTTGCCTGAAACAAAAGGTGTGTGTGGGGGGGGAGGCGTTCCATTTCCAGCAAAGTCCAGGCACGGCGGTGATATGTCTGTCATTTTCGGATGTGAAAAGCAGGGATGTGCAGGGCCGAGCCTTCTCCTTATTCCCTGGTGGAGGTACTCAGAGGAAACTGTCTGAGGGCTTTAGGAGGATAAGACAGAGCAGCTTTAAAGACGAGCTTTTCAGCTGAGTGGCTGACAGAATCCGTCTTACCTATGTACGTAAGGTTTCATATTCACAGCCGTTGTCTGTACGTTGATACATAATCTCTCGCCCTTGCTAATTCTCAATAGATGCAGAGATAACTAATCCTCCCAACTAGGTAGACACGGGCAGATTACGTGAATGCTGTCTATCTATCTATCCGCACGGCCGTATGCACACACATACAAGCACGTAAAGCATTTTCACTGGGTTTTCTTCCACAGAACTACACAAAAGTGGGCAGATGCAGAACCCGACGTCTTGCCTAGCAGATGAAGAAACATATACTTATCACTCACATATTCAGGGCTACTTGTTGTTAAAGGCGAAAGATTGTGTAGATCCGGAGTCTTTAAAAAATCCAAATCAAACACAACTCCCTCCTCCCCTAAACCAGTAAAACAACACTTGAAATTTTTTATCTGCTGGACAAAGAGACTTACTTGGAGTTAAGGGAGATATTATTTTGATTATCCAAAAGCGTACCCGTCCTTAAAGCCAGCCAGCGTCTACAGAGAGAGTTACCTGGGCTCTGCTTTGTTCTGATTTTTAGCATTGATGTTTTATGGACGTCAATTGCAAAACAAAGCGATTTTGGGATGCCTGCTATGTCTCGCCCCGAGTGTGCCTAGACCTTGCCTGCTCCCCGTCCGGCGGCTCTGGCTACCCCTTCCCAGGAAAGCCGGGGACGATGGCTCCGGTGGGGCAGCGCCTGTGCCCGCCGACTGCGCTAACTCTGTGGTCTGAACTCGGCTGAGTTTACAAATGTCGTTTAGTACCTGTCCGTCTCCACGGATGGGATGGCTTTGCAGCCGCTCGGGAAGGTGCCCGGCTCGAGCCCGGCGGGATCATTCCCACGGCTGCCGCCGGGTCCCGCCCCACCCCGGCCGGCCCGGCCCGGCCCAGCGACCCAGCAGAGAATGGTCCCCGGCGGACGCACCGCAGCCTGCCAGCCGCATCTCTGTGCGAACGGGAACCCTGCCCCCGGCGCGGGGCGGGAGGCGGGTGGGGGGTGTTCAAATGCCACCTCACTGCTCCTCGGTGAATATTAAACATCATTGTCTTACAAATGAGGAGAAACCGCTACCGTCAGAATAAACTAGCTCTTGAAACCTCAAGTCTCTTACAGCGGGTCATTAGAGACGACGAAGCTCTTAGCTCTAAAATCGGATTCCTCCCACCTGCGACTTCTCCGTATCCTGATGTCCCGAAACTGTCCGTCTTGTTCGGCTATTAGCGATACCATACACACTGGTCCCCACAAGAATGATGGGATGATCTCATCCCAGATGAATTCCTGCAAGGACCCCTCTCTGAAAAGGGGTACTTTCACTCCGGTAATGACCTTCCCATGACCAAGTTGTCTCCTTGACTGGAAACATGGTGGGGACATGGGACTTTGTCACTGAATCTGGGTCAGAAGAGAAGGGCAGCTTACGGTCCCTTGCCAAGATCTTTCCCTTTGGCTAATGACTTTGTCCTGTGTCAGTGAAGTCTCTAAGACTTGTTTTTATCTGCACAGCCAGAGGAAACGTTGAAGAATTCTTGAATTTTACACCTCTCTGCTATGGCTGTGAATGAGTCAGTCGCTCACTAGAGAATTACCATGTATCAGAGGGGAAACAACCACCTGCAAATAGGGATTGCATATTAGGAAATAGCTTCCCGAGCTGTATTATTCAGGCTGATGCTTATTTCTCTCATTACAAAATCAAGATACTCCTCCATCTCATGCAACATCCTAGTGTTACATCTTGAGAAGGGAGAGGAAAGTCCGAAGAAGTGAAGGTGACAGTTTGGAAAATGCAGGGAGAAAATAATACCCATCACACTTCCAAAATAAAAACCTCCTCACCAAAATAAAGCACCAAATAAACCACAAATCTATACATAATCAATACTGATCTGGAACCAATTTGTTCCTCCCCAGCTTCGTGTGGATCCCAGGGCTGCAAATGCTTGTGATTACAGAGAGTAGGAGGGTCATTTTCTAACAAGGGTGCTCACTGTATCTGAGCTCCAAATTATCCAGAGAGGACAGATGGCCCTTCTGATCTTATAATGAGAGCAGGGAGTGATTATCAGCCTGAACCAAAAAAATGATGCTCTGCTGACATATTTTCACAGTTCTGAAATCTGTGCTTGCACTTATGCCTCGATTCATATCCCTCTTCGTTTAATTTAGGCATCATTTGGGATTTTGAAGGGCTGTGTGAAATCCGCTCATTTATCTCTGTCTGTGCGTCTCTGTCTCTCTCCCCATGTATCTATCTAGGACATGTGTACAGACACAAAACAAAGGAAAGCAAAAGGTCACTTCACAGGAACTCTTAAGCCAAATCATGCTTGGCAAAATATTTATATATAAATATATTTGCCAATAATTAAGAAGCCCAGCTGCCTCCCGGATGTCTAGATTTTATGTCTGCTTCTTGGCAGTTTTCTGAAGCTGTTGCATTCCATCTTTGCAATTACTACGATACATGGTGAGTGAGCCCAGACACCAGCTCCCTTTGAAAAAAACCACAAAAAAAATCATACTTGTGTATGTACATATTTGGGGCTTGTGTTTATGCTTTCACAAATTTTTTTTTCCCCCAGAAGGGTCTGTAGCAGAGAGCAGAATACCCTATGAAGGCCAAATAAATGTAAAGAGAGATATTTCTTTCATTTGCAGATTGCTGTGACTTTTCAGTCTAAAAGTAGTGTTAATTACCTCTACCCTGCACAGAAGGTGTCACAGAGAAGGAGGCCTGGGGAAGCTTCTGGTGACTGACAGGAGTCAGATCTCCATCCCTCTTTTCAAGTCCCTCAGAGGTGAACTTGCAATTGCAGAGAAGTTAGGTCAGTACAAACAAATTAAATCAGGGGACTATTCAGTGGTTACACAGTCATTTCACTCTCATATTTGCACTGTAATATTGCATTACCCTCTAATTGTCACATATACTTTTCACTCTCCAAATATGGAAGACAAATACTGGATCCATTTAAAGTCGTACCGCTTGCCAGGCTGCCCGGTTGGTCGAGGAAAGCGTTTTCAGTGTGTTCTTGCTGCCATCTACTGGTTCTACAGCTCTGAGCGAGCCCTTCAGCCCCAAAACAACCCTCTGTTTCACAGCCGAGAAGAGAAAGGTCTATGGCAAACAGCGGGAAATGCACCTAATGGGAAAAGCCGTGATAATGTCGCCGGTGGCACTTGGGAGGTTGCCACGCCATTAATTTTAAGCATAGGGAATAACTTCTCTTTTAGTTACTGGAGCTGTACTCACCACTTGGAACTAAGCATGTGCATGTATCTTTGCAGACTCAGCTCTGAGTGTAAGGTGGCTTTACACAAACAAGGCAGCAATTTCCAATTGTTGGTGCTAAGAGATTCTAATAATATGTTCTTTGAAGAACAACAATTTGTTTGCAGAAAAAAGGTTTAGATATCCTGTATCATTAACAATGTCATATTTAAGGGCAGCCAGTGCCAAAGTTTTCCCTACTCCCTTTTCCTCTTCAGTATCCATCTCAACTCCACTCCCAAAATATGGCAGGAGGTGTGCCATACTATGTAAGTAATATCAGTTTGGCTTTGTCTGCATTTTGTCAACCCTTTCTCTAGAAGGTATTTTGTTTTCACAGCAGCAGCATTTTTCCTAAGGTATAATCTCACATTGTCTGTTTATTTCCAAATGACTGCTGGTTTGAAATAATGGCACCATCTAGTAATTTTATCCCATGAAAATCATACCATAGACATAACTTCTTCAGAGAATGTATGGTTAGGAGAAACTGATAGGTTAATACTCATGATTTTCACTTGTAGATTGCCCGAGTCAGATCCATGAGGCCTTAACTATCACTTAATTACTGAGGCTTGAGATAAGTCACCCAGATTCCTATGATTCCTCCAGTGAAGCCTCTGTAACACCCACACTGCAGATACACAGTGTATAGCAATCCTCTGAGTGAATCAAGAAGCTCTGGGCCTTGGACCCATCAAATACCTCAGGTCAAGCATCCCTTTCCAGAGCCCACCTGTAGGACCTCACTCCGGGGGCAATGATTTATCATCTTAAAACTATTGTCACCTTCATGGTCTCTTGCAATGTGAGAAACCTCAGTATTGATTCTTACTCCAAACCAGGTAGGATTTAATCACAGTTAACCACAGAAAACCTTTCTCCTTCCATGTGACAGAAATCCAACCTAAGAAAAGAAATTCTGACTGGATGGGCCACAACCCTCTAGAGAAGTAACTCAGGTAAGTTCTAATTCCTTTAATGCCTTAGGTTTTATCTTTTGGAGATAGCTTTCTGAGGTAGTCTTTCTGAGTTGCCTTACTTTCTTCATTCATAATTCTGCCTGAGTAATTTAGCCATCTGCTTGCTCCATGTCACAGTTTCTGTAACACCTGACTTTTGGTACCAGGGATCTTCACCTAAATGAGGTTAAGAAACCAAAGTTTAAAACTCCACTTGGGAGGAGAACACCAACAATGCAAGTGATGCAATGCTGAGACCTTCAGTTCTCCATGCCTAACAGCTAGCCAGCTAAACAGTATGGTCTCAACACAAGGAAGCTGAGAGTCAGGAAACACCATGCCTTCCTTCATATTGCTAATCAGTGGATAAAGCCACAACCTACAGATTCCCATCTGGCATTGGCTTCACTATCAGACAGAGCACATAGGTCTTTTTAAGGATATGCAAAGAATTTTAACATGTATTTTGAAACTGCAGATTTTTAGAGTAAGACCAAAGATCTTTACAATGTGTCATGAAACACACATGCCCTGCTGATCCTTTCCCAATCTCTCATGCATATTCTGTCCATTTTGGCAAAGAGTTTCAATGATATCTCAGCAGAGGAACAGTCTGGTGTGAGGTATCTGAGGTAAGGATCAGCAGAATAAGGCCTTCACAAAAATGGCAGTGTCATATCCATCTATATGAGATCTCTGAGGGTCACTCCATCTTTAAGTGTTGCTTGTTTCTGATTAAGCAATACAGTGACAGGCATACCTGTGGGAAGCAGATGTGACAGCTTTTGGCTCCTGAGTGACTAGCTAGCCAGCCATCCTGGCCAGATATCTGCTTTTCTTTTACTGCTGTTAGTCTGAGTTTGACTGTCCACGGGGATTCTGTCTCAGCGTATATGAACATCACCATAGTATGAAACGGAGCATTATCTGTAAAAGTATTTAGAAGGACTGCTGAAAAACAGCAGGACATGTTCATTTTAGGTTCTGCTTTGCCAGTGTGACATCCACATGATAGCCGTGTCCGTGATCACTCGTTTTTTAATCTGATTGCAACTTTCACTTACAGTTGCAAAATGCACTAATGCACTGCAATGCAGTGCTGTATCAAGGCATAAAGTAGGTGCACGCATTTAACCTGTGCACTGCTCTAAAATACCTGCACTTCCAAGGTTGAACAGATGGCCATAGGAGATGTTACATGATATCTCTGGTTAAATGCCTCCCTGCACATGAGAAAATTATTTTTTTGGGCAGTATAGCATATGATCATATGGGTCCTTTGTGACTAGGATGCAAGCATACTGAGGACGCAGCTGAGGCATGTTCTCAGCTTGAGTTTTGGTGTGTGAGAAAGATTTGTGTCATTTTGCACATTTCGAATGATTCAGAGATCATGGAAATGGGTTTTGTGCTGAGGCTGTTGACTAATTTTCATTAAATAAGAGATAATTTTTATTCAAGAGAATGGTCCAGAATCTTGTATGAATGAAGACATCAAGGATTCTGCAAAGCCCGGTGGAAAAAATTATGTTATTGTTGTTTTAAATAGTGTTCAACATATGACGCTGTGAAACATAATGAGTAGCCTGAACATCTTGTTGCATCACTAATTCATAGTAATACAGTTTTTTTTCCAAGACAGTTTGCAGTACTTTTCGTACCACTTGTTAGTGGTACTTCAAAGTCAATCGATGCCTGTTGTTCAACATCATGAACAGATTTCAAAACTGAGGGATTGTATTCTGTGGAAATGCTAACATTTCAAACTTTTAAGACAATGAAGAGGTAAAATTTCGAAATCTTAGATATTTAGGAATATCTACATGAATTACTAAAATCTTCCATTTCAGTGAGGCTGCAACACTCCATGCTGTATAGATTTCTGTTGACTTAATAATTCCAACTTTTCTAAATTATAAAACTAAAGGAAAATACTCCAGTAACTTAGAAATTAAATATTCCAGTGGTCTTTGCAAAGAACATTCACAGAATTTTCAGCAACCAGTATTGAAATCGACAAATTAAAGTATTTTTAACCTGTTCTAATTATCAGATAATAAAGTGGCTAGAAGGACAGGAGACTGACTGCTCTGCAAAATAATAATTTACACTGAAACTATCACTCTTATCACTCTATGATTTATGTGCTAAAATACGTGTATGTATTAAGAAACAAGGGAACTTACATTTAATTTAAATACTAATCAGAGGACAACTATTGAGATATTATGACCTTAAGTATGCATTCAGCAATTCTCCATCTAAGCTGATATTTCTACAGTCAGACAAAGCACAATGGGATAAATACAATTTATTTTTCTTTTTTTTTTTTTTGAGAAGAGGAAAACAATATTCTGTTTAACAATGAATGCTCTTTGGTCTTTAAAACTACTATGAAATTAGGTGAAGAGGAGAAGCTTTGCCATGCACCTTTACACAAGAATTGCATACACTGACTGGTGCTGATCATTCGTTTGGGAATTACTCAGGCTTCCCGTGTGGATCTGGCCTACTCAAGATTCACAACAGATAATGTGGTTAAAGAGTACATCCTAAGAATTGCCTGTTTGAGAGTCAAGTTCCTAAATCCCTTACAGAGCTATATACCCCAATGAATGGTTGCTCAAGTGCCTGAAAACTTTTCTTTTTCCTGAAAATTACAGAGAACGTCAAACCCTTTTCATGTGAACTGCCCTCCTCTTTGATTTTTCTATGTTTATGTCAATGGAAAGCATAAAATGAAGCCTTATTTTCATAGGGGACCAAAGCATCTCTGTGCTAAATTTGATGCTGCAGACTGGATAGATGAGTCCTGAATGAATGACGGTCTTACCCCTGTGATATGCACTTTCAGAAAATGCTTCATGGCTCATCTTCCCTTCAAATATATTGAAGTGACATATTTTCTGGCCTCTGCTGACTTCTGGTTGGACTAACTTGGTCCTAGCAACTGTAAGTGGTTTAGGAAATACTGTGCATTTTAGAATTGAAGCTTTGACATGATACAAGTTAGACCTCGTTGAGCAATCTGGATAATCATGTGTTTTATGGCTTTCAAATGTTCTTGCTGCAGTGTAAAGGTCCATAAATATTTAGAACAGCGAGTCTACGGTCCATTTATGCCTATTTTATGTAGCCTTGTTTTTCTGCATTGAAGTTTGTTATTTTCATGTGTGACATCTGCACTGTAGTTTTCAAATACGAAATATTTTTATTTTTTTCTAAAGAGCTTCTTGTTACACAAAGCATCGAGATGATCAGAAGATGAACTGTATTTTAACACCCTCAGACTGGAAGATATCAACAAAGATTAGCCAGAGAAAAATAAAGAAATAATCTATGACAGTGTTGAGAATGATTCTCAGAATTTTAAATACTTGTTAAAGGCTTTGCTGTATTTCACTTCAATAAACATCATGCTCCAGTTACTACTTGAAACCATAGGGGCATTATCCTGTGCAGCACTTATCAATATTTTAACACGTGAAAGTCAAATGATGTTGAAACATTGAACTATATTTCCATCTGTGCAAGCTAAAATGGTACAAATGCATCCCATGTAATGGAATACTACATCCCCAGTTACTTTCTTACAAGTGATACCTGATTCCTCTGTATTTTCTGTAGTTGTTTCCATTGCTCCGATGGTGCCCAAAGGAAGACTGTCTTTTAAAATTAATGTTTCTAGCATTTAAGAAGTTTTAACCCAAGCAGCCTTAATTCCAGAGAAAACAAATGCTTAGAAATCCCTATAAAAATCAGTAACTAATTTTCTGTTGCCCTTGTCTTGGTGTCGTATCTTTCTGTGCATGTGCAATTTGTGTGAAAATGGGCATTGGTACCAAAACAAAGACTCTGAGACTGGCTAGGGCACAAATATACTGCTCCCATGAGAGATTCTGGGAGCTTGTGTCCAATGCAAAAATGTGCGCAATAGGAAGAAGAGAAAGAAGTTGCTGCCAGAGGTCAAGCATTTCAGTGGGGTTTCTCTGAAACCTCTGGAAGGACAATTCCAGTCACAGACCTCGATGTGACCTTCACACTTCATGGTCCCAAAGCTCCTGTATGAGGCACAACTGGATGGCCTGTCAAAGACTAGACCAACTACCTGGTTTCACCCTGTAAGTCCATGAAACAGAAGAAGGATTGCTGCACTGCAAATGGGTGTGACACAGGTATGATGGCATGAGAGTGTGATACCCAGGTCAAGTGTCAACTGTATTGCTTAGTGTGTCACTTGACAGTCTGTACCCCTTCAATATGTTCTTTTACCAGCAACCCATCAGAGATTAAATGATTGATACCCCTTTTGTGAACCCTGTACCATGAACATGTTGCTTATGTTACTGCTGACATAGTGAACCTTCTCTATGGTCACTGAATTTATTTTCTTGTCTTATATCATGTTGATTTGATTTTTTACACAGTCTCCTTGTTTCTCCTGACTTTTCTACCTGAGGCCTTGACTTATATACTTTATATAATCTTATATACTCTTTTCTACCTGAGACCTTTTCTTATGTACTATAACTAGCCATTTACTTCCTTGTTTCTTGGAGCTATCTAAAGCTTTCTTTCTCCATGGTCATGTGTCTGTGTTTCTTGTATGATTTCTTTCCTAGTGAAGCACGCAATGCTGCCTTTTGTTATTTTTTTCAGAAAAGGATTTGAAGACTACCAAATCTGCCTAATTGTGGGGCTGCTTCAGGCACTTCTCTCCTGTCATTCAGGGGCTGCTCATTTGGCTACCATGTTTGACTAGTCATAGCACTACTAGGCTGTAGCATCAGATGACGTGGACTTTTTGTTCTCCTGCCCACGTTTTCTGTGCACATGGGAGGATGAATTTTTATACTGCAACATTGCAGGTCTGGACTGTCTTTCCACATGATCTGATGTCTTCGTCTAGGTGTTCAGGTAGACTAATGAGTCAAACAGAGAACTGCGGTAAACAGGAAACTGGTTAAGTGTAGTTGGCCAGGTCCCTTCATTTGGCTGTCACTCCTTTCAGGTTCACCCGTGAGAGAAGCAGTTATATAGGCTACACAAGACATGATGATTTTCTCTCTATGCACAATTCATACAGCATCATGCGGAAATCAGATCTGTGCTTTGCAGTGCCCTGCTCACCAGCAATGGACAGGACTCCAAAGTGCCCCTTATGCACGTGCCCAGTGAGAAAGCTTCCCTGTTTTCATGGGTTTCCCAGCTTCTTACACTGGCCTTAAATTTTTTCCACTTAATATAGCGAACCACTGGACACATGTTTCCCAGGGCTTTGTTGACTCTGCTTTATATTTTTACTCCCCTTGTGAGGATAACTACAAACAGTCTATTACTGTTGTTTAGCAGTGTTTCTCAGAATGAGTTTCAGAGGGCTTCCCATCCACCTGGAAGTGACTTGATCCACCAGAATGAATCCAGCAGAAGGGTTGCAATAATGTAGTCAATAAGTTATTCTACAATGTGTGCATCTAGAACACCTTCAGAGCTGGTAAAATTATACAACAGATACTGCTGCTTCGTCAGAAGATTAGTCCTAAGGCATCTCCCCATTACCATAGGATAATCACAGTGCCGGAATGAGTCTTTCCAGTAACATGAGTATTTTTGTAATGCTCCACTGTTCCCATGATTGATTACAGGTTGAACATTTTCCCTTCTTGTTTTCCATTGGACCCGGACAGCTGCATTTTCCATTTGTCTGTCTGCTTAGCTTGTTATTTGCCTTTAACTAGAGTGCTTGGGCAGTGATGTTCTCTGTCACTACTGCAACCCTTTCCCCAACAGTTCAGCTGCTCTCACTGTTTGGATTAGTTGCTTCAGGCTGATGCCTCTTTGTATTCTTTTCTGTAAGCTGCAATAGAGAGTCCCAGGCAACACCATCATAGTGGTAGGAAATGACAGCAGTGACTGGACATGAGGCAGCATCTCTGAGAACCCTTTAAAGGCTCATGTGGTTATCATGGTAAGCCAGGAAAAGTTGTTCCATATTCATTGGTTTAACTGGCAACTCTGGAATGGAGACACTGGGGCTTTGTGAAAGATTTTGATTTTTCAAACTCTTGCGTGGATCTCCAGTACATAAATCTCAAAAGACCAGATCAAACATTTGAGTTCCAAGAGGATCAAAGTTAAGCGTGGAGATCATAGGTCCTTCTTAAAAGAAAGCTTGGCCTAGGATTTGTGATGTAGATAATTAGGTAACTCTAGTTCAAGAGTAAAATCAGCCTTCGATCAGCTTTTGATCATAAATGGTAAATATGGTAAACAAATTATTTTAACCAAGGTTGGAGCAGAGCTGTGGTGTCTGGACATGCATGCCTGAGTGTCTGCAATGAAATAGGAAACAGGGATAATGACAATTGATGTATGTAACACCAATGTCAAGTGTTCTATGTTTGAGGTTTGGGTGACCCTGACTTCTGTTTGTTGTGTACCCCACAACTGATGTTGCCTAGAAATATACATGTGGGTGCCATTTGTCATCTCTGTTAGGTAAATGCTGAATGCAGTTTTATACACTATAATACAACTGAAAGTTCATGCAGTATTTTAGATATGTTTTCACAACTTTTCCTCCCAAAGAAAGATTAAAAAAATCTTCACATTCTCATATAATTATCCTTCATGCCTAGCTTGCAGTGCAAGCTGCATTCCTACTTAAGTGCTTTTACAAAATGTTTGATCTGGAAATCCAGCACTGTTAGAAGTGTGAGTCCTCACATACAGGTGGGGGGTTTTTAAGTGTACTTTTTGTTCTGGCTATGCTATGTTTTCTTGCTCAGGACATTTTTTTCCTTGATATGAACCTCCATAAACTGACTAGTGTCATGCTTTTTAATGTACTACAGGTAAAGTAATTCTGCCCTGAGATAATAGATGAGATTCTATATGAATAAATGCAAATGCATATGGGAGAAAAGCAGCCCATCTAGGGTGATGGCTCAAATCTGCAGCATACTCTTGCTATATATGCTGTTTTGCATGTTGTTCTGAGTCCCTCATCTCTAAAAGAGTATAGCAAAGCTGGAAAAGATTCAGAGAAGGATGGCAAGACGGCCAAGTGTCTGGAATAAAACTGTATGAGAAAAAAAGGTGGAAGATTCAAAACAAACAGAAGAAAGTATTCTTTTATACAACATGTCTGAAACCATAGGAATGCTCTGCTGCAGGATGCTGTGAATGGTGAAAGCTAACCTTGATTGAGAGAGACAGGGAAAATTAGCAGAAGAGAAGGCCATCAATCAAGACCCACTAAATACAAATTATTTTGGAACTGTAAGTCCCTGAGCAGCAAGCTGTTGGAATGTGGTTATGTGAGTTTGCCCTATCTTAGAGACAAGTTGCTGTACTGGATGGATCTTTGCTTTGATACGCTATGGCTGCTCTTAGCATTTATGTTAGAAGACTTCATATTTCTAAACAAAATGACAGCTGCCCAGTGGTTAGTTTTCCATTCTAGTTCCCGGCCAAAAGTGGAAAACCATATTTGAGCCCCTTCCCTTTGAACCTGGCAGGTGGACCAGGGTCTTCTCTTTGTGCCTGGAGTCATGAGCAGCAAAACACATATTTAATCTACAGCACAGACTCTGCTCTCAAAGATTTGGGTTTGTGCCAACAAGGAACAAAAACCCATTTTGAAATTTTTAGTGTTGCTGCAAAGAGAATGACACCTTAAAGTGCAGGGTGCATGTTCCTTCCTGATGCCTTCTCTGACAATCTTTCCTGCAAATGTGTTTTCCCCACATTCAAATAGAGGAAAGATCCAATGCACTACTTTCTTCCTTGCCCTCTTTGCTTAAAGAAACTGCTTTTGAAGACATGGGTGTCTGCTTTGGTCAACCATTTTGGAGATATTAAGATAGACTTTGGGACCCAGACTAAATGAGACATGTACGGAGTTTCTATACACCTGGATGTCACTTAATTTGGCAAGATTATCTTGTACCTGGAAAGGTAGGCAATAAAACTGAAACCTGTTTTCTACCTAACATATGGTATCTAACCCCACTGGAGGCTTGTGCTTGGCAAGCAAAGCAAAAACACTGCAAATTTGATTTAGGCACATATTCAATAGTACTCATATGGTTTCCACACTCTCTGCTTTGGAGACAGGCCAGCGTGCATAAACCAGGGGATATATAATACCAGTAGTATGGAATTCTCTTCCTCTTTTCAGCTTTCACTAAAAATTAGGTGTCTTTGTTCAGGAACACAGACCATTCCTTCTGGCAAAATAAGTCCCAAACCCCTGGCCTTCCATTCATCTTCCCTGTATGTATAAAACAAGTTATGAGGTCTAAAGGATCACATGAAGGACAGGAAAATACATTCATACGCTGTCATCTTTATTCATGTTTTGTTCACTTCATCGTTCACTTCATTATTTACTTCAATAAATGTTATCTGAAGTTCAGAAGTATGTAGAAATCCTAATGCAATGGCAACTGTAAGGAGCTGATGTCTTTGACAATAAACCATACAGAACATCCATGTTTGAGTTTTCTCTGCCTCAGTTTACCTACCTAAAAAGAGGATAGCTGTATCTGCCAGCTGATTTGGCTGGTGCCTTATGGGATTAAACTGGTGATTGGAAAAATGTTTTGATGTTCCTGTCTAAAAGACTGTGTGCATTTGTGAGGTGTTATGGTGTTTAAACAATGAGGGATAACATACAAATTCAACTTATTCACTGTACTATGCAAAAGCAACGCATTAGCCTCTTGGGTTGCATCAGAGTTTCAGCTTGTGATGGATTAGAGATCTCTCTAAATGCATTAATGCATGCAAGCATAACCAGACTGAGGAGTCTACACCGCTGAGACAAGCTGCTGCAGTATCATTGTCAGCAGGAGCCAGAAAGCAAGGAGACTGCATCAGGGCATGGGTCAAGACAGTGGTTACAGCTACTTTTAAACAATTCAACAGCACAGCAGTTCCTCCTCCTCCTCTGCTGTCTGAAGGCAAATGGTTATCTGAGACATGAACTGGAACATTCAGGCAACGTCGCTTCACATGATATTTTATGTTTGCCTTACTGCCAAAAACTCCAAAGGGTGTGCACTTTTCTTCCATCCTTGAGTTTGGAAGTTTCACTCATTTAATTACTGGACTTGAATCCAGGGGTCTCCACTGGACTGACAAGAGAGTTGTTAATTAACTGGCCAAGATTTAGCCATGAGTATTTTGGACAAGAATTGTGAGTTATTTGAAAAACATGACAGTTCCTATGCATTCAGATGCTGAAAATCTTGACTTTATTTGTGATCTGTGCTTCTGGACTCACTAAGAAGTAATTCACCAGCAGTGAAGAAGCTTCAGAGGAGCCCAGCTGCGTGCAGTTATGTGGCTACTGAGTGTTCAGGTGCAACGACAGTTCTGAGGCCTGTGGGTTGCAGAAACAGTGCAATACATTGATATAAGCAGTCACTAGCTAACACTTAACCTAATCCATTTCCCTGCGCTGGACCTCATCTCAATCACACCATGTTACTGAGGTTGGATAGAGATGTCAGCTTTCAGGAAATTTTGTTCAAGTAATAGGTTGGCATGGAGGCTGGCATGAGGCCTCAAGGTACTGACGATTTGTCTGAGTTTTGGTGAGATTTCAGACATAGCTCTGTCACTGCCTAAACTCAGTGTTTGTTACTGCACCTCCTTAAGGCAACATCCTTGATGTCACATTGTTGAGGTGGAAAGAAACACAAGCAAAGCATAAAATTTGGGATTATTAAATCACATTTTGGAACTGATGTTAAACTCAGTTTACAAGTCAGTCTGATCACCTGTTGGTCCTGGCATCATCTGATGTCATATGTTGGCCCCTCTGATAAGGCAAGAGATTAAAAGGAATCCTAATGAGACTCTGAAATGTATATTCTTTCAAGTTTTAATTTGGAAGGAGAGAAGAGAGGAAGACGGACAACTTCCTGCTATCAGGAACCTTCCTGTCTGAGACCACTCAAGCTTGAGGCTGTTCCAAATGTAGCAGCGAGGTTACCACCAACAAACAGAGTAGATCTGAATACGTCACTGCGGGCTGTCAAGGTAGATGGGGGCTCGCAGACCAGCCACTGTGTCCTGTTATGTTAACAGACCCATAAAAGAAACAAGGTGTGTGGGTGTTGCATAATCCTCAGTGCTCAGGAGACTATGGAAGAATGTTTTGACTTTCTCATGGAAAGTAGTTCCAGGGACTGATGGCACTTTCTGGGCTCACACAACGGGATTCTCTCCAAAAGCCATATCCATGCCTCTTTTAATACACTTTATATCGATTCTGCCACTTTACCTAGCCTGCAGGTTCTGGGAGGTGGAGGTGAAGTTTTCTACACAGCACTGAAGACTTTCACTCCTTGACACATTCCTCTCTCATGTTACTTGCTGTTTGGAAGGTGACAGTACAGGTCCTGTTGATGAATGAGCGCTGTTAAATACACTGAACAAAAGTGTGCATCTGCAATAAGGTATTTCAGCACCTCTCTCCCCTGGAGAGTCAAGCAGAAGTCAGAGCTGTGCATCTGTGTGTGACAAACAAAGGCACATAGCAGCAGCATGAGATGAGGAAGGGATCTTCCCCAGTTATACTCACCTACAAAGATGACACTGATTTTTGGCACTTCTCTGATGCTTTTCACCTGTGCATATTCTGAGACTCTCTCAGAAAGGGTCACAGTGAGAAACCAAGAAATTAGATGGGCAGATGAAAGTCTTGCAGATAACCCTTCTTAAGCATCTGGGGTGGGATGTGTGTGCATCTGTATCACAGTCTTGGGTCTTTTTCACGATGCATTTAATTAAAAACTTTCCAGATCTGAAGTATTCCCCACGATTTTTTGTTCACTGAACAGAGAGAATCAGCCCAAAACTCACAGAAGGTGAAACTGCAAAAGGTGTGAGTGCTGTTGAAGTATAAATCTCCGTTATTTTTGCTTTTGAGAAGATCCTTCCGTGTATCAAGATCTCTCTACTTCAGATTTAAATATGGGTACAAATTTTCTACTGGGACAGAGCAGGAATCAGCAGAGAACTGGACTAGGGATACTCCATCCCTCCTTTGCTGATATATTCCACTTCAGTACACCTCTCTTGGCCATGCAACACAGAGGAAGCCATGTACAGAAGCACCTGGTTGTACAACTTCAGTGTTACAGAAAGATTAGACACTAATTGTTCATCTCTGGGATTACCAATTGCCAATTACAGCTTCAGATCTTAAAGACCTGAAGGCAGTCCTCCTCCTTCCCCCTGCGAAGATTAGCAATGCCTTCGAAGAGGACTGCAGCTAGGTGTGGTGGGGTGTGAGGAAGCTGAACAGGCACACAGGGCAGGCAGTGTCCTTATGGTACAGCTTGCTCAGGTAACTTCTTCACCAGCTGGCTCAGTCATTTCACATCATACCTGTGCTGATCCTCTGCATTTCAGGCTTTGCTTGTCCATGCTGGGGACTACACAGTGATTTTGAGGCTTGACTGCAGCACTAGCACCAAAGTGGGTTGCCCGGGGCTATTTAGGGAGCCAAAAGATAGACTGTAGATAGAAACCATCAATCCTAGTTTAGTCACCAGAACCACCTCTTTTGCTCACAACAGCTGTCACAGATTCCTCCATCAATACTACCTACGTGGTGTTTAAAATAAATTTAAATATCCTTTCACAGAACTTTTGTGCTGGTTTAAAAGCAAACAGTAGGAGAAATGAACCCAACTCAAGAGAGATTACAAGTCAGAGTTACCATTTACTAAAGAGATGACAATAAATACAATGATACAGAGAAAACTGGTTTTAACCCACAAAAACAGGTGTATAACCAAGCACTCTGGTACAAGAACAGAACAATGTTTGTTAGCCCCTGTGCTGAGCACCACATGACCATGAAAGTAGAAGGAAATGAAAACCTGTTGGTCCAGATGATGATCACAGTTCTGTTGAAGTTCTGGTCATCCTCTTGATCTGGTGAGTGCTACCAGAAGTCCCCAAACCCAAAGTTTATATGTGCTCAAGTTCAGGTGGGAATGTCCAGTACCTCCCCCAGGGTGGGGAGTTTTATAATGGGTGAGTATAATCTGTGAGTCATGGGATATTTTTGGAATCTTTGATGGTCTAGGTGTTGCAGCTGCCTGTTATGACAGCCCATTGTGGCCCATTAGATGACCCCTCAGGCTGGGTGTGAAGGTGTTAATGCCTTTCCAGAAGGGAGTTACCACAGCTGAGTCATTGGTGTGAAAACAAAAGAACTCCCCTGACTCTGCAGGGGTTCTTCAACACCCAGCTTGTAGCTTGAAGTGTCAGGTGTGCCCTGGGCAGCTGCTGCAAACAACCTATTTGTTACCAGTCCATCAGAAATTACACAGAGGGTGTAGAACACACAGTTTTGGTTACATTCACGCAGTGATAAACTGATCCCAGCCCCTGAAACTAGGACAGCTTTTGTGGTCTTTCCAGACAACTCACCATGTTTACTACCCTTGTTCCTAGATGCTGAGAAACTACGTTTCAGTTGCCGTTTTTCCCATTATTTCTGCTCATTTGCTGTCATTCTTCCTCAGCAAAAATGTTCTTTAAACCACTTTCCAGAACAGCTTTCTCCATAAAAGAATATTTTTGCTCTGTCCTCCAGAATGCTCTCTTGTGGGCTTATATTCTTAATTTTGCTGCTCCATGTGCTGCTATACCCTTAGACTGTCCTGGTGGCAATATTACTTGACACTTCTAAAACTCAGCTTCAGATGTAACTGCTTTCTGATAAATCAAGTTCCAAGCACATTCATAAGCATATCCTAACTGTATATCTGAACGGTGGGGTTATTTTCCCTATTGACCAACAATCCATATTTTAAGTACCTTGCTGAAGACCATAGTTCTCACTTTCCTTTTTGGCACCAACACTGCATGTTGTCAGGCTATGAGGTCACTGCACGTTGTAAGGCTGTGAGGTGAAATCTACACTGATAACGAGGAGTGGCACGAAGGCAGCATCAGAAGCCTGAGTTCTCTGCGCTCTCACAGGACCACAATTTAATACAGGTGAGTTAAAGGTGTTAATGCAACGAGGCTTTCAGCCCTGGCATGAAATTTATCCGCAGTGATTAGGGAAACCCTATCATTTGGACTATTTTGGCACATTAGGCACTTTCTAAAGCTAAATGAATCCCTTATCCCCATATAGCTCCTCTCCGTCTGTGAATCTGTTCTGGCCAGCTGCTTGTACTTACTGTCATACAGTCTGTCCTATTTATGCTTCAGTGTGCTCTGTTCTGCATAGGAAACTATTTCTCTTCTACATTAAAGAGTTTTTTTGCTCTTGAGATTCCCGTAATGTATTGGTTCCTAACACAAACACACACAAAATCCCAACAAAAATGCAAACTCAACTAATTCTATGACAAAGACCAAAATTAATATGAAAGCAGCTTTATGTTTGTTAGAAAATTTAGAGGGATGTAGTATAACAGATTAGGTGGTGACATGTGAGACAAATGGCCTAATTAATGACTCACCATTCCAGGGATTTTGTCAGTAGACATAGTTATTTTCTGTGGAATTTATTAAGGAATTTGCTGGTGTCATCCACAGAAACAACTTGAACAATGAACATTCTACTTTTTAACTGAATTATTACACAGATGTCAATGGGATATCCTTACACTTAGGGGAAATGACTTTCAGAGGAGTATAAATGCAATCCTGAAAATCAAGTCATTTCTTTATGAACCACAAGATGAAGTAAGGCCCTTAAGGTGCATGAAATCTGTAGGGGAGAGTTGCCCACTCTGCCTTTCCCTCCAAAACTAACTGTGATGGTGCCCAAGCGCTCTTCAGCATGTGAGGATTTTAGGACATATTGTCTCTATTCTTGTTCTATTAACAAGAACCTCCTGCCTCTGAGCACTGTCCAGCCAGGGTGAAAGAACAGGCATTTGGGATTGTACAGAGTTCTTAGTGAAGAGTAGCTTAATATAGTTTAACAGGCTATTTCTGGGATATCCAATACAAGTCATACCCAGCTTTCATTATATTTTAAAGATAAATGTTACTGAATCCTTTTAGCCTCCCTTAATAACCCAGCCAAGACCCAGGAGGTCTGAGTACGTCCCACCACAAATAATTCCTATTCCTACTCCTTATAAGGACAGAGGATGCAAAGGAATGAGGAGGGATAGAGTTTCTTCAGTTTGCTGGTGCTTAAAGATGCATATTCCATTTGTCATGTGAAATTAAAGGCAACTGGGTGCATCAGCATTTTTTTAAATCTTTCTACGGCCTCGAATCTCAAGACCACAAAGGTATCTAATTCCATCTGAAGTCAATGGGAGTTGAGCATCAGTCTGAAGACCTAAACGTTAGGGGGAATTTTCAAAGGTGCCCAAGGTAGCAATTTCCTGTTAATACTGCATATAACCTGGCTGATTTCCACGGAAGAGGACATAGGTTTTGCCATCTACCTCTGTGAAACACAGAGGTCAATTGAATTGTTACAGACTGAATACATCTATTAAAACTCCATTCTCACTCCATTTCTCTACCTTGTTATCAATGTGCCTAATTCAGTGCTCACAAGTTCTTCCCCTGAAGTTACCAAATGTGCTTGTATCTGTGTGTGAAAGTACTCGTGGAAGTAGGAAGGACCTACCACAAGTTTTTCCAGGCATTACCATTTCAACTGCAAAAAGCTGGTAGCAATGTCAGATATGAAGTTATCTAGTATCTGGGTTTTTTTTTTAAGCACTGGGATCCTAAAAGTCTTTAATCAACAGTGAACTCAGAAATCCTATTTTTGACATGAATTCTAGCTCAGAGAGATGAAAACTGGTTCAACAGCACCCTTAAATGAAGAAACATGACTAAACAGGAATACATTCTTATTAGCAACTAGTTGTCTGTCCTACAGAAAGCAGAACATGCTAATATATGTAACCATAAAGACAGACTCCAAAATATTTAAGTTCATGAGCAGAGGTGTTGACAGTTAAATTGAACTTCTGGCAGGCATTTGCAGCTTGTGAGGGAGCAAATAGCAACTCTTCAGCTTTCAAAACATTTACCAAAGATAATAATTACAAAGCCACATAGTTTCAGAATGACTTTCATTTGTCAGAACAGTTAACAGCAGTGAGAAGCAAAGCCAAGAGAAAAGCCAAATGTTAGCAGGAAAATACTGACAAATCACTCGATGTAAAGTTGAGCCTCGCAGCATGACAGAAGAGCAAAGGACCTGCCATCTAGTCCCAGCAGGCCCACACTGACCCCTGGGAAGGAAACAGGCTGCACTGGAATTGTACCCAAGAGTATGGTGCAGCCTTGGGGCAGAACATCCAGTCTGACAGTGTCTCTTTCTCTCTTCACCCCTTTCCTAGTCTGAGTGGCTGTGGGTAGGACTGCATCATGTTCCAGCCAGGAGATTGAGAACTTGTGCTTCATGATGACAGGGAAAAGGGGAGATAGGAAGAAGGTTTCTAGGAGTAGACAACAGGGATAACCACCTCTGTGGGAAGGGAAGCATCTGGGATATTATCCTCTTCTGCTCGACAGGAGCAAGTGTATCACTCAGTGGATTTGTTCCACCTTGTGTCTTGGCATCCATCTCCAACTTCTTCTCCTGCTGCCTTTCCTCTGCCCTCTCTAGCCAGCACTCTAGCCTTATTTCTTCTATTCTGTGGCAAAAGTGGCTGCTGGCAGACAGTTATTCAGAGCAAGTGCAACTCTTAACTGGTCTTTTGTCTGATTCTTGTTATAGCCACTGCAGCCTGATGAATTTAACACAGGTTCAACAAGACATCCCACTCTGCAGGAATGTTTGCAAATGCTGAACTTATAATACCAGCTCTGGGTGATGCAAATTTGGGATGTTCTTTCATTTGTAAATGAATTGCAAAGAGCAATTGCTTACCTTCTCTATCAATTTCTCTGCAAAATAAACATTGGAACTAAAGGGATGAGGAGGCACATGAACTGATTTAGGTTAAATAACCTCTGGCAACCTAAAGTGGTTTCAGATACAATTTAGGTTCCCAAGTTTTGTTTTTCAGGTTTTTGCTTTCAAACTCAGCTGACTCTGACCAGTGTTGGTACTCTTCTGCTTTCTGTCCTGGAATAGATCCAGAAATAGCAAAATACATTGCAGAAGATGCTGTTCAGAGAGGAGGTCTGGGAGTACAGAAATAGGACAAAGAGAAATTTCATGAGTGAATATGTTCATATTAATTTTCTGTCCTGACTACGCAGATTAAGAATGTTTCCATAAGCCTGTATTATTTGCAGTGCAGAAAGAAGTCAGCCAGGATGCAGACACTCTTGAGCTCTGTCTATCCACATATAAACAACACAGGCGACCCATATGATGTTACTCCTGGGAACAACTCACAGCTATAGCAGCTGCCACCAGCTATGTAGCTGCTCAGCTGAGGAGACTATGACAACACTGATCACTCTAACAGCAAATGATATCAAGAATTTGTTTCCTAATATGCAGCTCAGAAAAGAGAATGTGAAAATCTTCTAGTCTTGCAGTGAAGCCACTAGCTGCCTTCAGTGTATTTCAGCAGACACAGAGCGAGGACAAAACTCCCACCAGATACTCTAGTCCAATGTTTCCCATGTGGATGAGCTTCAAACAGATTTCTGAGCATAGACAAACTGTAGGGGCTTGCATAACATCACAGACTTGCTGTGATTTGGCAATATCAGCAGGAAGATGTTGAGGTGTTACCATAGTACTTTCCTATTCACACTTCAGTAAGTAGTTAAAAGAAATATTTAACCATACAATCTCCACACTGTTATTCCTTTCTGACACTTTTGGAAGTGATTCTGCAGATAGATGATACCAGCACTGTGCTGCAGTGAAGTAGAAACTCTTCTGGTCCGAGTAGAAACTCAGCTTGCACAGAATACCTGGCTTTAGAGAAAGCATAAACAAAGTTGGAAGCTTGGTTCGTTGAACAGATGTTAAGAAACATGAGGCAATTACAACTCTTTTAACTCAGCCTTTTTGTGTTGAAAGCATTGTGGCATCTACAGAATTATTTATTGTGGACTTCTGTAGGTGCAGTGTGTTACTTCTGCTGTGTCTCCTGTGAAATGCCATGCTAAGTACCTGTAGGCACATGGATATGGTGAGATAACTCTGCCAGGGTAGTTCCTAAACCTGAGATGTTTTCTAGGATAATACTCAGGAGCCTTGTAGATCTCATTTTATCCGTGGAAGGCCACAGTCAGTCAGATCTATCTTTAGGAAAGAAGAAGAAAAAGAGGAAATTCCATTTCTTCCCCAATCATGGATTTCTGAATGTGTACTGAGGCCCTTGATGGTTCTGGGACTGTTCAAAGGTGATGGTGACAATGATGACAATTTTCTGAAAAAGCAGTGATTCATTCATAATTGGGGCTGTCCTTACAGACTCATATTTTTTGTGGCAGAAGTGTGGGTAGAAGTCATCAACATCCTTGGCCATATCAGCAAAATGAGTATATTTTTGGTAGCCTATCATTAACCAGATAAGTTTAGACCAAAGCCCAAAGAGCTTGACTGAAAACCTGGATCACTTTTCTGGAATTTACTACATTTAACAATTACTTTAGTTTTACTTTGTGTAGACCTTTTGTAAATGGAGGGGAGCATCTCTGTGCTTAGCACAGCATGGAATGATGCATTTTAGATACTGTACTCAGACACATCTTCCACTTATTCATATAATTTTCTGTATCATTCTATCTGTTCCTACAGCCACTGCTCCCTCTCCTTAACCAGCCTCACCAAACTCTTGTCTTTGGGTTTAATCCTGCTGTCTTCACTCACCTGGATAGTAATAACCCAGCACGGCATGATCAGTCATCTCCAGCCTCACTCACAGAGCCCCCATGGCTTTCTCTCCTGCACTTGGAAACTACAGGGTTTAGGGCAGCCAAGTGACCATCCAGGCAACTTCCATGCAGTCAGTGTCCAGAGAGTCGAGCCCCCCTCTGATCATGTGCTGGGAGGACCAATGTCAGATGAGCTCCACTGGACACATTTGAGCTACATCTGAGCTTCCTTTCGCGGGTTTGTTTTCTGCATGACTGATGTGCCTGGTATCAAAGCAGCTTTGGAGCTGCCCCCAGCACACAGTGGGGATCCACCCCTGGGGCTTGGTGATCCTTCTCTTCCAATTATTTCTAGAGAATTACACAAATGAAGTGTACAGTCGTGATAAGACTTACCATGGATTTAAGGAGTACTTACGTGTGTCATGGGGAAGCTGTGGGAAGCTGCATTCTGCTCAAAATATGTGCAGCAGGAATGGAACCTTTCCTTGAAGGATCTAAAAATACTCCCTGTCACTACAATCTAGTTGTGTAAACCCTCTGCTTACGGGATTAGTGGACTGTATATATGGAAGGCTCAGGACTAGGGTTGCCAAGGTCATACTGTGATATAATATATGAACTATGAATTCTATTTTTGTCCCACATCACTGTAACAATGCATTAAGAGCATTTTGCCCCTTTATATCTCCTTTTTTTCCCTTAATTCTCACATCATCCTAGTGTCTTCATACATGAAGGATGGAATAGTTTTTCTTTTCCACTTCTTGTCATGATGACATCAGGATTGGGACTCCACAGGCTCACATTGAAATAATTGATGCTATTTGCATTTCACATTCTAACAGCTCCATAACAAGATCTCTGTAGACTTGCACTGAAATTGTTTTCCCACTGAAGTCTTACAACACAGCAGCGATATAATGACATTTTAATGGGATCCCTATAGACTTGCTATGAAATTGTCAAGAGAAAATAGTGGTGATATTAATTGAATGGGAACTAACATTGTCAAAATCAAATATGAAAAGTAATTGCTTTGTTAGAAGAATTGCACAAATTTAGGTGTTAATCCTGTGAAGATATATGCATGTGAGGAATTTTGCTGATCAAACCAATCCCCTTGAAATGTACTACTCCAGGGAATAAAGTTAGGACCTAGAAGAAACCAATTCATTATATATTCTGTCTTTGTAAACAAAATGATTAACCCAAAGGCAACAATCAAAGTGCCTTAACTGTGACATTTCCTCTGCATGTCTGTGCAGATGCTAAGCAGCAGTTACCTGAAAAGCTTGGCACTTGACATCATGCATCCTCTAAGTGTTCATAAATAGAGTAACAGTTGCTTAGCTGGTAAAGCCCTTGGGTAAAACCATATTTATAATGAAGCAACTACTGCTGTAGCAGAACTAGCTTGCCATTCCCAATATCACCCTCCTGCAGATCCCAAAAGCTCAAATACACACCTGCTTTGGAGGCTAAACCCACAGAGAGAAAGGCTGTTCTTTTGAGATCCTTGTGTTTTTCTGAGATATGAGAATGTGTTTGAGAGAAGATTTTCTTTTATTTCTGGTGTGATGAGAAAGGGAAAATTGCTTTAAAAATTGACCTTGCAATTCTCATGTCATCACCTCAGTGTCAGGCTTTGGAGTTCAGTTATTTGAAATTTCAAGAGGCTGCTGGAGTGGCCAATGCCACCTGACTGTGGAAGACAGGGTGAACCTTCTGAGCTTACTTCCTTGTGTATTTTGTATGTAAAAATTACGCTAACACCTACTGACAGTTTTGTAGTTGGTCATAAAATAGCCAGGGCATAGCCAAAAATAATCTCACCTGATCAGAAGGACCTAAAACTGTTATGTCCAACATACTGAGTTCTATCTAGAAATAAAGTGTTTTTTATAGGGGATATTTCTGAGAGCAGTTCCTTGTAAGCAGAGCCACATGTCAGGAGGAGGTAAGAAGATCAATACACAAAACAAACCATTAGCAATGATAAAATATTCCCTTTCTCTCAAGAGAAGCCTAGAATCATTGATCTGTCGTGGAATCCATGCAGACCTATTCCTCAGATGAACAAAAGACTGAACAATAGAGTCCTGATAGGCAGCCTAATAACTCAGGAAATCAGTGCAGGGCTGCTGGGTGAGCTCCGGGGTAGGGGTTCAACCTGCCTTCATGGAAAACAGATCAGCACTTTCATTATGAACTTCAATAGAAGCAAGAGACATTCCTGTGTTTGGTAAAACCAAAACTAGGGACTGAGTTGTTAGGGAAAGAATGTAGAGAGGACAACACAGAAAATACTATTATGTCTTTGAATTCACCTCAAATATTGTATGCATTTCTTGCATTTCGTACCAGTAAAAGGATGTAGTTTATAAAAAAAAAAAAAAAAAAAAAGAAAGAGGGTAAAAAGTTTGATAAGAAGTAGGAAATGGTTTCTGTTTAAGGAGAAATTCAAAAGACCCTTACTTTGTATTAAAGACTGTGAAAGGATGGAGGGCATAGAGAAGGTGAAAAGTGTAGACATAGTCATTACTTCTAATGTCATAGGGACATGGAGACACTCAAGGAAAATACTTGCCAAAGAAAGGACTAAGCAAAGGAAGCCCTTTTTTTTCACACAACACAAAACTAAACTGAGGAACTTATTGATGCAGGATATGGTAGACAGCAAAACTCTAAAAAAAGTCTGAAAAGGATTATATGCCCTCACGGAAAATAGGTCCACTGGTATGTTTTAAAAACAATGATTTGGATTCAACACTGAGCTCACAAATTCCCTCATCCAGAGCTAGGTAGATAAACAAGAGAGAAGAGCAGTATATACCTGCTGTAATTCTACCCTCTGAAGTATTCATTGGAGTTCCTGTCATGGGACTTAACTAGCCGTAGTTGGGTGTGGTGGGACTGAGTGCAGCTGAAGTACTAGTGTTGTGTGATATAAGTCAGCATTCTCTCAGCATTGGAAAGGTGTCTTGTTGTCAAACTGCTGCTCCATCCAGCACCTCTGTGCCTGTCAATTCTAACTAAATAATGAAGACTTTAGAAAGCAGAAAGCACAGCTGACATCAGGCTTGCATCTGTGTACTCTTCCAATGGTCTGGGAGCACTCAGATGCGGCAGAGAGATGCTCCCTATGGTGTTTGCTCTGTGTACAAAAAGAGAGTTTCAAGCAGCAGGTTTACCAGTCCATTACCCCTTCCCAGTCACTATGCTCCTTGCAGACTAGATGTTCAAGTACACAGTGCCAGTACTTACCTAGTGGATTCTGAATTGTCATTTTAATTTTCAGAAATCATATAATATTATTTAGAAGAACTATTTGCCTTTTGGTTTTGTTTTACCTGTAGGAACATAACCAGACAGTAAAGCCAGCCATGGCTCTCCTCAGACCACTCCTGAAATGCCTAAAGATGAGCACATCCTACTAGCTCAGCTGTGCTGGAACTCCTGGCCAAAGAGCTCTATTTATTATAGCGTGTGATTGTCAAGTTACTTATTCCAGTGGCTCCACTGCTGCAGTGAGGAAAAACTGGGTGGTCCTTGAGGCCGTCACGAGTGCTCTGCACCTGGGGCTGCAGAAAATATTAAGAAGTAAAGCATACATAGCACTGGCTTGATGGACTGTGACCAGTTGGTCCAAAGTTGTGGGAACCACTGAATGAGCTGTAATCCTTAAGGGGCCAGAGTCCATTCTTATGTATTCAGAAAGAGACCCATAATTATAACAGCTGAAACCAGATCAGGCACCAGAGCTGGACAAGGGACAAAACATTAAGTTGTTTTATTTCATTCTGACCTCTTTTTATGGCAATAACTGCTAAAAGGAAAACAAATGTTCGTAGAGATCTGCTTTGTTCTGCCTTTACATGTGGAGCACACAAGGGGCCTTTTCATGCAGAAAAATGCATAAATCTCTCCCCTAGTTTTACTTATGGGAACACAGCATTTTCATATTAGAGAATGCAGCCAGTAATGAGATGCACAGACATCCGACAAAGAAGAGTAAGGATTTCAGAAAAAATAAAGGAGATATGATTTAGATATTAGCCAAAATGAAGCAGGAAGCTCATGAGGAAATGTGATTACAGGAATTATGCAGAGAAACCATTTCATGTATGTATACAGGGCCAGATTCTCAGCAGCTCTAAGTAGATGTAGCTCATTCACTTTCAGAGAAAAGACTACAAGAAGTCAGTTCTATGATTGTCTTGGCATCTTTCAATTCCTCTTTTTTTTTGTGTGCAGCTTTACTCATCATAAAAATTTTTTATTGTTTTTGTAGAGGGTCAGTGTCAGTTGGATTAGTGAACCATCAGGCACCCTGGGTGATGCAAAAACACTAATGCTGATGCAGAAAGGTAGGTGGAACACCTGGAAACAGTGAGAGAGAAGGTGGAAGCAGACCACTGCTAAGCCAATAATATAAGGGCCTTCCAGTATTCAGCAGCTGGATATATAGTGCTTTGAATATAGCAGTTCAAGCAAGAAAACAACCACAGGAAAGGATCAAAACACATGATCTTAAGGTACAATTAAAGTAGGATGACAATGTCACATCATATCTGTGTCATTCCAATTAAGTGAACTAGATGATTGCTTCCAATCAGACATCACCTATTGTAGGACTGCAGCGAATGACAGCAGAGCAAATCTTCATGTATATGATTTTTATTCCAAATACTTTGAAACCAGTTTTGTTATAACTGGTCAAAACATAAAACTTACATTAATAGTAGTAAGCTCTGCTTATTTCAAAGAGGGATTAGAGTTTTTTCAGAATCAGTAAATTACCAGTATGTTAAAAAGAACAATATTTGTAATAAGCTTTCAGTTTGTTAGAATAAATACTATAAAATGTGATTATATAGTAAGAAAGTAAATATAATGTGATGTTGTAGAAAAAATGTCTTTAAAATCAGCTCATGTTTCACTAAACAATTGCTGGAAATGCTAGTCTTGCTGGAAACCATTCCAGCTTCACTAATCAATGAGGAAACTAAAAAATGCTAATTTCTGGTAGACTGCACCCACTATGACTCTTTCAGAGTGCTCCCTTGGTCTACAGCCTGTAACTTTTAAGTATTTCTTGTAAATCCTTTGGGAAAGAATTATAGTTTTATTTAGTATTTGTAGCTGACCTGAATGATTCAGTCTAGATCTATGGTAAAGTTGCTTAAAAAGTACTGTGCAACAAAACTGGCACCATGACATTTTAGCAGAGGATTTGTAAATAAGCATGTTGAAAAATAATCTTGCGCCTTTTCTCAGCAGGATGTTGTTTTCCCTCACTAAGGCTCATAAAGCACATGAAATAAAAGAGCACATAGAAATAAAAGAGAAGCATTCTCAGAAAAGGATGGCAAGATTCGTCATATGTAGCGAACTGCTTATGAGTGTCAAATTTTCTCCTGAACATTTTTATCACAGAAGCAGTTTGAGAAAACTCGGCGGGAACATTTGTGTGTGCCCTTTCTCCAAAGGGTTAAGCCTCTAGGTCCTGCCTGTTCTACACCTTTTTACCAGTTGATATCATGTCTGAGTTGAAATATGTTATGTACTCATATCTGCACAGTTAAGGCTCATAAAATAACTACATCAGACAGTTTATGGTTTGCCTCTGCCAAAGACCTGAAGTGGTACTTCGATGATTTCCTTTAGGCAGTCTGTAACCCTTGTTTCTTCAAGTAGAAAAATCTACTCACCATGTCTATCCTGTAAACATTTTGACTGGTCTTTCAGTGCTCTAGCTCTCCCATATGCAGTAAAACATCCCAGATGAAAAAGTTTGTGTAAATAGTGTGTGCAGATATCCTTTGGGGAAGACTACAAAGGGAGCTACCCAGATTTCTCTGGAAGGCTCTGTTACTAACATGGCTAGGGAGCAGAGCAGTGTACACACTTTCTGGTAGTTCATTTTGTTGTTCTGTGAAAGAGGCCAGAGTATGAAAACATAGATGACATCACTGCCCATGCCACTGTACGTGTAAGTGAACCGCATAGCTACAGGGGCTACGTGTGTGCTTTATGTGTCAACTGTGCAGTCCGGCAAATATCTTGAAGATCATTTTGCTCCCAAGACATAAATTCCTGTCTATACAGTTGCTCTATGGACAGAGGTGCTTTTAAATTCTTTCTACCCCAGATAGGTACCAGAGGGGTCTCTCTGGGGAATGCTAACTATCTTTGTCTGTCCAGTGTCTACAACTTAACATTTTCCAAAGGCCTTGGAGGTGACCAGACCGATCTCCCTTGAGTCTGCAGGACAAACCGTGCTGCAAACAAGGCCATGTTTAAGTATTCCTTAGGGAAGAACAGGCTGTTACTTTCAAGAGAAAGGATTCAAGTTTTACATGAGTTACTCATCAACCTTATCTGCTCCTGAGAATAAACTGAGTAAATGGGATACTTATCTAATTGAAAGTCCCATCTGGACACCATTTGGAAGGCTGGGTAAAGATACTCAGGTTGGCTGTTGTGTTAAACAAGGAAAGTGAGGAAGAAAGCTGTGGTCTGGCCTTAATATTTTTGGAAGAGGGCCATATCCTACTGCAAAGAATTGAATAGAAAATCTTGTAGCCTGACTGAGCCCTAAAATAAAACAATTCCACATGCAGAGAGAAAAGCCTTGCTATATAAAGGATGATTTGCATTCAGATTCAATTACTATTCCAACCAGTATGTGGCATCCCACCTCATAATGGCAGTCCTGAAGATTTACAATAAGTTTACCATCAAATAATACACCAAAGCTTTCATGCAAACCTGTATTTGATTCAAATTACTCATGCTGTGGTAGTTTGAACATGCATCCTTCTGTATATAGGCTTGATCAAAACTGGCAGGCAAAACACAAAGAGCAGTGTCAATTAAACTCTATGGGTAAAGAGGAATGTATGAAACATAAACGAGAAGTAGAAGTATGTCAGGGATTCTTGCCATCTATTGTTTGATGTGGTGGTTGATGTGTAGTTCAGATGGACGCTTCATTCATGAAGTGATCCTGTAATCAGATTTGCACAGGAAATACATAATTTTCAGGCCTCATGTGTCCGCTCTCCCTCAGGATAAAGCACTCTAGGAAACCATGGTTTAAATAATGATGGATGTCACTTGCTGAAGTCAAACCTTGCTATTTGTAGCCTTCTCCACTCCTAGGAAAGGAAAATCACTGCAGGTGCCACAGGCAGATACCTCAGTGAGGCAAACATTGTGATTTTAATGCAATCTACAGGAATGTTTACTCACCATACCCATAGCTCAGTTTGGCTAAAAGCAGTAACCCAGTTTTTTTCTTACAGTTACCTGGTGGGATGGAAGAAAGTTGACATCTGGACACTTTCACATGTGTTTTCAAATCATCTTTGAGCATCTAAGTAGGGAGCTTCTGATATGTTGGGCTTGGAACCAAATGTGTAGTACTATACTTGTAGTAGAGGTAAATCACTGTTCTCCAACAGATACTGGGGGGCTGTGACTTCCTAGGGACACTCATTCAAGCATTTCATGCAATAAAAAATAACAGCCATATGTTTTCCTGAATAGGGAGTAAGTCCTGCAGACTTTTAAACATGGAAAATGTCTGTGCACAAATACAGATTTGTATGTTTATATATATATATGTATATATATGTATACACATGTCTTCCTACTATGAAAACAACTGACTGCTTTAATAAACTGCTTTCATTCTGAGATCATAATCACTCTTGCATGCATATGTGCACACACACAAAGGGATAGAGACAACTGGATCTCTAAATAGAAACGTACACGTTCTGGCTGTTTTTGGCTTTGCTTTTCTCTCCAAGCCTTCCAGGCAAATGGCAGCAAGGCTCTGACTCTTTCCAAGTGATCCTCCTGAGGCTTGTTTGCCTGAGTTCAGGCCTCTCACAGGGAGCACGCTGAGCTGAGCTACCTAAAAATCTGCCCTGCATCCTTTCTGGCATCCATGCTGGGTATGTGAACAAGATTATGTTACCTTCTTGAGGTAGACTTAAGAGTTATGTCCTGTATTTAAGGCATATCAATAGTTCATGTGAGGTGTGCACACTCCTGAAAGCAAAAGGATTGCATTGTGACATGAAAAGTGATAGGAAGCACCAGCCTCAGGTTTCCTCAGCCCCAGTGAGCAGTTTAACAAGGCTTCATGATGCATGTCTCCTCTGCTGCCATGCCCGTAGGACATGCTGTGTGTCTTTATTCCTTGTGCCTACGATATCACCTCATCTGTAATTATAAATATATGTTTAGTGTCACTTCAAAGCCTCCCCTTGACAGGTGTGTTCCCTTTTCAGGGATTTTGAATCTCTGACATTCTTTCTTCAGAAACTCTGGAGCAGGGTGTGATAGCCTCCTGCTGACCTGTGTTCAAAGGGACTGTCAGAGAAAGCCCATTGCAATGCAGAGAGAAAACTGACTTTTGTGTCACCTATTGAACACGCATTGGCTTCTAAAACAAGAGGTCATTTTCTATGCTTGGCTGTTTTCAACCTGGAAGGTATTTAATGATGGGTATGGAGACTGGATTTGTAAGACATAAAAAGGTTAGCAGTAGTTTAGACTTTCCATCAGGTATGTTTGATGAACAAAAAAACCCTTTCCCGGCTGTGTTTACTCATTACATATATTTTATACAGTCCAGCCATGGAAGCTGGAACTTGGCTAACCCATTTATTCCTTTTGTGGCATTTTTCTGCAAACTGGCCACTTTTTTTTTTAGAAGTATCCATCTGTCAGTTTATTATATTATTATATTATAGTACCATCTAGAGGTCCCAAATGGGATCAGGGCTTCTTAGCATTCAGTTGTCATCTGGGAGAAAAAATATACAACCTGATTAGATAAGAGGAAAAAAATAATTCCCATCCCTATCTCATAAATCACATAACTGACCCTACTGTATAAATTTCGCATACAGTAAGATGCACGCAGTCAGTCAAGGAATACAGACCTGCCAGGTCTGTCATTTTGAATAGGACTATATTGTTTTTAAAGACAACGCGCCGGTCTACACAGATTTCACCAGGAATCTACTGGATTTCTGGCTGTCTGGCAGCCATCAAGAACTCCCAGACAAAAAGGCTGTTGTGCAGATCAGCACCTCTCAGACACATCCAGTTACTTCCTTGGGACTGGCCAAGAGGTATGGAAATAAGAGACAGAGCTGGGATATGAACTAGGTCTGCTGAGTGTTAATCACAAGGTTCTCCTGCTGCCTTACTGTTCATTGGTCATAGTCACCTGAAAATGAGAAAAAACATTGACTGGCAAACTTTCATCTTCTTTTTAAGGGGTTCATATTTCTGAAAGACTTTTCATCACATAGGATTTATGAAGATATTTCTGAGAGGGTGAGTTTTCAGACCTTTAGCCTCTGACCTAAAGAAAATCTTCTTATAGACTTCCTATGAAAATCCCACAGTGTAATGCCACTGATGATGGCAGTACTATAAACCCAAATTCATGGCAAATTTAGTCCGTGATTTAGAATTACTATATGGAGCTGGAATCCATAAGCAATTTGAAATATCTTTACTCAGACAGGCTGAGCATTATTTTCCCAGAAGGCAGCAAGGCAGTAGTTGATCCTAATGAATGTAAATAAATACAATAAATTTGTACAAATTAACATATCCAAATCACCTAATTTAGGTACAGCAACACTTAACTACAAGACCCTTTAGCTCCAGAAAGAAGACCTGGTGCATCTAAATGAGTCAGATAGGCCAAACGTACAGTTAATAAGTGGATGCAGGAGTCTCTGAATGGCAATCCAGAAAGCTGGTGTGTTGTGTGGGAACTGTGAAGAGTCAAATTACAAAACATGCTAGACGCATGGCAGCAAAATATCTGAAAATTCTTCTGGCTTCAGATGCTTTCATTCACCTGGGAATTAGAATGCTTTGCTAAGCTTATGGGTGAAGAGGGATGTCAGCACAAGAAAAAAAAAATAATCGTTAAATCCTTACACTGGGGCATGTGCATAGAAATCAAAACATCCCTAGGATATTACTGAATTGAAGATTTGTGACTCTGCACCCCGGAATCTACCTCCAGTCTATCAGGCATTCATACCAATGCCGCATTCCTCCCTTTTTCTTCTGAGAAGTAAGATTGGTGCATGGCTGGGAATGCAAAGTCACAAGGATGGCAGAAGCAAGGACAGTCCTGCACTAAAGGCAGAATGCTCAGCTGGGAGGGCAGAACCCCAAACTGCCCTTCACTCCTGCCTGTCCCTTTCTTTCTTGCCCTTTTTTCTGCTAGCATTCTGTTAGCATATACAGAGCCTGACAGGGTGCTTTGATGCACATCATGCATGTGCCCTGAAGGTCTGGTGGTGCTGAAAACCAGACAACCTAGACTTTCTTCTGGGACTTAAATGCATCCCTAAGCTAGATAGTCAAGGTCAAGTACAAAGAATCTAGATTTACACTTTTTTAAGTAGTCAGAGTAGGAGAAGTATTTATACTGCAGTAGGATTTATCTATCCTGCCTTGAATTTTCTGAACTCTCTTTCAGCACCATGTGAGTGCCCATAGTGTTGTCATCTGGTTCTTTCTTTTTGGATTTAGGCTGCCATTGAGTTAAAAAGCTCTACCTATTTCCTAGTCAAACATTTCACTAATAAATGCATGATGCAATACAGGGATCAGCTCTAAAGAGACATCCTCCTAGCTATAATGAAGATACAAAACTGTTGACCACACGATTGAAGAAAAAAAGGTTGAGTACTGAAAGGGAAATAGCAAATAGTTACTTCAGTCTGTGTATCTATTCAAGCTTTGACAGTATGAAGGACAAAACATGTCTTAGAAACATTAATTATAAGTGAAAATATGGTCTGTATTTTGCCTTTGTTGCAAGAGGAGTCCAAGACTTTGCAGTCTACCATCCTGGCTCTGCATCAGCTGAGACTGCAACAGTTTTAATTTTCACATTATGACACTTTGTCTTACCTGGTCTTATCTAAATCTAGCAAGAACTATGAATGTTCAGCTCTTGCTACCAGATGTTTGCGTACTCAACCTTCCTGAAGCATGTCTTGACTAAGGGAAAGTATTTTCTGGGGTTGTTTTTGTGAATGAGGGTGTTTGGTAGCCTGGGATCCACTAAATTGTTGACATTTAGTCTCATTTCTGTGTATCTACTAATAAGGTGTCCAAGTCCTCTTACATATTTTTGATCAGCTGTCATTCATCTGTTAAGGATGCTAAGACAAACTTTGAACCCAAAAAGGAAATCTATTCCTTCTGCTATTTCACATCAGGGTATTTGGGGCCATCTGCTAAGAGCGACTGTACTGGTATATATTTAAGGAATATTGTGTGGCTACACGACCACTCTTTCCTCTGGACTGAGATGAGCTCAGAGTGCACAGAGTGAGGAAGGCAGGGAATGCCAGCTTGAGAGATGAGAAAGGACAACAGATCCTCCATGCTGGACCCAACTCTGATCTCATAAAATCTATGCAAAGCTTGTGTGAGCTTTGTTGATAAAAGGTTGTTTTTCTAAAAAGAGATGAGGAGAAAGACCACTGAGGAGAAATCTCATAGGACTCTGAAAATTTGAGCTTTAGGAAAGAAACTATGAACCAAAAGAATTAGATGCTATGATTAAACTTTTATAGGAAATGACACTGATCTTGAGGAAAGTAAACCCTTACAGTCCCTATGGCTCAACACCATAGATACTGTATTTTGATGTAACTATTTTTAATGAGTAAAAGGTGGTGCTAGACACTCACGACCTTTGTGACTCTGGACCTAAGATCCTAAAACCTCTGGATAGCTGGACCACAGGGCAGTTGGCTCTATTCAAGTTGCCTGTAAGAGCAAATCACAGTAGCTGGCTTTGTGCCATTGTACCTGTCCCAGTGGAGGCTAAATACTGTGTTGTATGACTGACCTACATATCATTATAGAAGAGAAATGTTCCCTGCTGCAGTTTCTGCCAAGTGCTATAGAGCTCTGATTGGACAGATGAATGATGGCAAATGCACTCCTAATAAAGCCAATGCCATTAAGTTAGAAAATGAGGCTGCTGTCATGTATGAGTGGTGGCAGAAGCATTTCTAGCTTAACAAGGTTTGACAAGACCTCCTCAACATGCTCAAATGAAATCAATGTCAACACCTAATCAGTTAAGCAGGTAATGGATTATTTAAAAAAATTTAAACTGTAGCTGCATTAGCTCATTTAGAAAGAAGGAACACATGACTCCTACAGATAATGTAACATATTTTAACAGTTGTCACATTTACCAGGTTCAAGGAGAAGCTGCTTTATCTTGAAGAGCTGTATACAGCAGCGTGGCGGCAAAATGTAGGGCACGTCATGAATCTATGGACAAAGGAATTTGCAGGCTTTATCAGTCACTGCTTGGGTTTGCATAACAGGTCGGCTCAATGAAATATACATGAACAGCATCTGTTTCTGCTTTTAAGATCACAGCATGCAATGTGAACCACCACCCACTGGATAGAAACTGGGTGATAGGAAGAGAATCCAGCACTTTAATGAGCAACAGATAAAGTATTTGCTGTCATTGCCAGGAAGCTAGGAAAGAGGCTGAAAGGAGTGTGGACAAATGGTCTGAACTTGAGTGTCCTTAGACTCTCCTGAGTTACCTAGAGAAGTTAGAATCATAACTAACAATCTCAGATAGGGACTAGAGAGCACTCCTATACTTGCATACTTACTTTGATGGTTTAGAATAAATCCCCTGCCTTGGGGTCTAGTCACTGATCAGCCCACAGAAATGAGGCAGGTATTTGCAAGGTGCTGACATACAAAGGTTCTTACACCTCTCTCTGCAGCACCTGCAATGTGTCAGTGTCCAGGACAGGCCAATGGACTAAGTGCCTATTCCTGTGTTCCTGAGAAAAAGGTGATTTAGAAAACAGCCCTGAGAATCACCACCTGGAGTTTCTGATGCTTCTCACCTGAGAAAACTGGCAATGTTCTGCTCTGAATTGCATTTGGTTCCTGATCCCTACTTCGCTCCCTGTTCCAAGGCTGCCCCTGTCTTCCCTCTCCAGTCCCCACCTCTGTAGTGCCGGCAACAGGTCTTTTTCCCCAGTACTCACCACAGTCTCTATTACAACCATATCATGTCTCATCTCTGGACCAGAAAACCCATGGCTTTGCTCTCACCCTGGTTTAAATGACGAGGAACTCCAAGCTGATTCAGTAGACAACCACAGAACTGGAGGAGGTGAAATGAGAACAACTGGGGTAGTTTCACCTTTTATATATATATATATATTTTTTTTTTTAGTCCCTCTCTGCTGCTGCCGAGACCCACTGGAGGCATGTTGTGCCTGTGCAATGTGCAAGCCTGAGGCCATCACGAGCGAGCTCCCCCGCAGTTATTAATCTGATGTGTCTAAGTCACGTAGAGACCAAGTGTTTGGAACATAAGACCTTCACTAGGTTTTAATGGATCTTCAGGTGCCATGAAGTATCATTGTATCATAAAAGTCGGGTGTTTATTAATACACACCGGGAGAATGGGAATCGCGAAGCTCCTCTTCTCTAAAACTCCACTAATAATCAGCTGCCAGCCGCCTGTCCCTTCAGGTGAGAAACCCTCATTTAGCTTACTGGTGCCTCTAACAGCGCTCTGTGAGTCGGTCCGACAAGCCTCTCCTCCTCCCGCGGCGCCCGAGGCCGCGCCGGTGTCCCGGGGCCGGGCCGATGTCCCGGGGCCGGGCCGGTGTCCGATGTCCCAGGGCCGGGCCGGTGTCCCGGGGCCGGGCCGATGTCCCGGGGCCGGGCCGGTGTCCCGGGGCCGGCCCGGTGTCCGGTGTCCCGGGGCCGGCCCGGTGTCCCGGGACCGG
>JAYRBT010000114.1:26213830-26230611 GCA_036023395.1 Myiotriccus ornatus
TCCCGGGGCCGGGCCGGTATCCGATGTCCCAGGGCCGGCCCGGTGTCTGGTGTCCCGGGGCCGGGCTGCGGCCGCCGTGCCGAGCGGGAGCGCCTCGCTGCTGCTCCGCCGCCGGCCGGCAGGTGGCGCCGCGGGCTCAGCCTGGGCCGGCGGCCGCGCCCCCGCCCGCCGGCACCGCCCGGGGCGGGGCGGCCTGAGGGCAGCGCGCCGGGAGCGGCCGCCGGGGCGGCGGGGGCCGAGGGGGCCGGGGCGCCCCGGGTGTCGCCGTGGCGACGGCAGGCTGGAGGAGGGGGACAAAACCTGGCGTCGGGTGGCACAGGCCCCCCCTGACGGCGTGGCGTGGAAGCCAGGCCGGCCGCACAAGAGGCGATCAGAAAAGGCACGTGAGAGGGGATGTCGACCAGTCTGACCTGCAGCCGCGGCAAGCGGACTGTTATATTTTATGGAACCTGAAGAAATTAAATGTCTTTTGGGCAGATGATAGAGGGTGAAGGAAGTGCCACCAATTAGGTGCTAGAGGAGAAGAGATTGGTTCTTAGCACGGTGAAGACCATTTTGTTGTAATATGAAGTTCAGAATTGGTGTCTCCGCTGTGACATGCAGGTTGAAACAAATTAAACATTTGGTTTACTTTGTTTTTGATGCCTAGATTTCATAGCCCTAGAGGTCCGTCCAAATCTTCTGCAGGTACCCTGCTTATCATAAACAGTTCTCGTTTCTTTCTAATCGGAGATTCCCTGTTACCTCAGATGGAGTAGGTCTCCAAAGTGGGGTACTCATCATACTTCAGAGCTTACCTATTATTTTGTGGGCTGTCTAAACTACCATGCGGACCACCTAGATGGTGCTGCCTGTATTTTTAAAGCTAATGCTTGCAGCTGGAAGAGGTGAGCCCTGCTCTGTCTACTGTCTTTGCCTTCATGTCCTGTGGCTAAATGGGGAACACTCCACTCATTACCAGTACAGACGCTGGGCTATTCTAGAGTTTTCTGAGCTCCCATCTTTCTCAAGAAGGTTGTTTCCTTCCCTTTTGTGGGATGGTGACCGGGGGGCTTCTTGCAGCCTACTCTAAATGGGATGTTAAGAGCCATTTTGAAAATCAGTACATTAAGAGATAAACTCCCAGTGTTGGGAGGAACAGGGTGAGAAACTCCCAAAACAAAATCAAAATATTTAACACAGATCTCATCAAGAATTAGTTTCCCTTCTTTCCCCAGGAAGCTGGCCTTTCTTAATCAGATAATTCTGTATTTTCAGATGGCAAAATATTTTCATTGTGAATTTCTCTTAGTTTTGGCCAGAACAGGAGTTTTCCACTTCTAGTTTGACTTTGTGATTGTGTATAACCTTCCATCCTGGATATTCCTCATACCCAGGGCTAAAAATTAGTCTTTAATACCGTATGTGCAATAAACTCATCACTTCAGGGAAGCATCAGACCTATTTTACATGTGCAAACTGATCATGACTGTCAAGAAAGAATCCTGATGAGGTAAATTAATCATTCATTTTCCTATGTAATCAGAAAACTGGATGTTGAAAGAAGTATGTTGACTATATATGCATTTTATTAGATTGGTTCATAATGAAGTCTTACCTGGACATTATTTTTAAATTCCTAAGAGCATGCACAAAGTTGAAAAGGTGCCTGAATGGCTCTGAAAAAAAGCATCAAGGTTAATGGTAGTGTATCAAGTCAAGAAAGAAATATTTAGTGAGAGCAGTATTTGACACCATCTTTGACACCTTCATTATCAGAAAAAATGCAATACGTATCAGTGGAACTTTCAAGTCACACTGGGTTAAGAAATGTTGCTGAATTGAGAATGAAGCAAATAAATCCAGAGACATTAAAATATGGATTGAAAATATCTTTGAGAATATAAATATTTGTTCAAATATGATTTTTTTGGAGAAACAAATACAACATAGAGATGTTTATGAAAAGTGATTAATGGATAGTAAAAATCAGGCAAGTTAATGAATATCCCTTCACTACAATGCTGTGTCAGTCCAAGGTAGGGTAACTGATCTACATGTTTGTTTATGTCATAGCAACAGCTCTCATGTGATCCTACTCCACTGCTATGTTATGTTAAACTCAGGATAGTATTATTTGAACAGTAGGGACAAACTGGTGAAACTTGGGAAAAAATCAACAGAAGCAATCTGAGATTTAACAGAAAAGAGGTAGGGGTGTATATGTAAAACACTGCATAAAATGTGAGATGTATATAAGGGGATTTATCCTTAGGCCGGGACAAATCAGGATGTGTGTCTTTTCCCTAGTAAAGGCAGAGAACTGTAAAATATCATCCTGTATGCATAGGACAGACACATAGACAGTTCTCAAGACAGTGCCAATAAGACTCACAATCCATGCACTGGATACTATTCATTCTAAAGGTCATTATGGATGCCTCCTGTCTAATTCTGGAGGTGAATTGTTCTGTCACTGATGACACTGAAAGGTAAAGCATAAGCTTACAACCTTAATCTGTGAATTCCATGCAATAAAACAGTATTTCCTCTAAAGCCCATATTTATGTCCAGGAGGAAAAAGTCTTATGAGTAGATAAAAGGAAATTAGCACCTTTTAGAGACTATGTACATTACCTGGAAGATTTTGTCAGCACAGAACCAGTAATTGACCTACTGACAGTATTTTACCAATGAAACTCTGCCACAGTCACCATTTCCTTGGTGATGTGATTGGGAATTTTGGAGAACAGACTGATGAAATGCATACTGTACACTACATTATGTCCTATCAGATCACAAAACCTGCACTATTATTGAACTGTGATAGAGAACGCTGATGGCAGTGAAAGGTAAAATACGGGTTTATGGCTTTGCAGTGTGAGAAAACAAAGCTGTGTAATAAATAGCAGCATTCTTCAGAGGTCACAGCAATGCCAGTCTCAATGGAGGAAGCTACACATCACAGGTGAAGAAGGCTAGACTTTGTGCAGTACATGATAAAATGTGTCAATGACAGTTCCACCTGTGCTTCTCTGGTGCTCAGGAAATTTATAAGGCTCTTTTGGTTGAGAGTTTTGATCTACAAATGAGTCTTTAAAGGTGTTTAACATTGGATTAGCAGTAGTTTGGGTTACCAGGCTTGTTAGCCGGTTTCCTGTCACAGATTGCTCACCTGTGAGATCCTCATGCTGCTTTTGCTTACAGGTGCTTGTAGCTGTACCAGTATCCTGAAGCACACAGGTCACACTGAATGTTTTGCATGCTGATGTTCACTCTGTAATGGACAGTCAAATTAGCCCACTTATCTGTTTTGAGGAATTGGGTGTGGGTTCCAAGTAACACACTGTCCCCTTCTTTTTTTTTAAGCATTGTCATTTAGATCCCTGGATCTGGTTAAAAAACCAAACAGATGGCAAGTCCACCATTTCAGCACAACCACAGATGAAAAGCAGCATTGCATTCCACTCCCTATTTAAATTGGATAAACTTATTTCTTTGTAAATTACAGAACAAAATCGGTGAAGTATCAATGTCACTGATCTGCTTGTATGCAAAGCAGTGATTTTATTTCTGATTTCATGTAACCAGAGACTAGATACAGTTGCCACAAAGTTAAAAGGCAAGATTAGTTGCTATTATGCCATAAATAAATGCCAGGTTTTATTAGCTCTATCTGGCTTCTGTCCTTACTGCCTCCCCTCCAGCTTTCCCCAGCCAGTGCTGCTGCACCAGCTGGACATGGCAGTGCTGGTGGTTTACACCTGAGTGGGAAACACTGGGACCAGCAACCACAGGTTTCCAACTCTGTATTTAGGAAATACACAAAACTGTACTAACTCTTCTAACCTACCCAGCTTTATTCACTCCTTGGACAGTAGGGATTTGCAAGAAATGAGGGAACATTGACTATGCCAATATGTCCTCTTGACACATATAACACAATCGGATTTTGCAGAGAAAATGTCAGTGAGTGCTGGTGGCAGTGGGTCCATGGGCTGGCTCTGGGTGGATAAAACTCAGCCACCCATTTTTAACTCCATGTTGTCTCATTTCAGCTCCTCACTGGTCTCTGCTTACACATTCAGTCTGCTCTGCTGATTGCTGGGTCACTAACTGTGCTGCAGCGCTGACTCACTGACACCATTTCATTTCTGCATGACATAACAGAACAGGCCTTGGAGATTCCTTTATAATGCCACAGATAGACATAAACAGATGCTCCAAACAGATGTAATCAAACACAGATGTGATCTGAAGATTCCCAGGCAGGCTCTGGGGTCCAGCCAAGATACATGTAGCGCAGACTGACAGCTAGCTGGAAAGGCAGCAAGGGGCTCACCTTTCCCTCCTGCTGATGCTGGCTGAGAAGGGAGAGATAGGTATGGCAGATACAAACATGCACCAGCTGCTGGGGGGCACCCAGGGGTGGCCAAGCTGCAGGAGGGGTCCCGTCATTCTCCATGCCTACCTGGTGCTGGGTGCAAGGCTGCAGGCATTGTTGTCCTTGGAGGATCTTGTAGTAGATGATTTGGTCAGAATCAGCTGTTTTTGTTACCAGAATCTACCCAAAGAGCCTGCTCTTCCAAAGAGACCGTGTCCAAAGAGGCCCTGGTCCTTTCCTTTTAGTGGGTGGTGAGCAGCAAGGGGTAAGTTTTCTGTAACTGGTGGAGGGCATTAAACCCGTTCCTACTCATATAAAACTACTTATGCTGAGGCACATGCATTGAAGGGAAGTCAAGGAGATTGCAGAGTGAGGAAAGGGGAGTGAATGCCAGAAATGAAGAATGGGGAGAGTGGGTCTTTCTTTTCACATCATGCCTGTGTCTGGTGCTGCTGTTTGGGATCCACTGATTCCCTGTGTTTCCTTCCCCAGAACTACCTGGTTCTCTTCTCACAAAAAAGATACATTAGCTGGAGCTTTATGGAGGAGACGGGTCAGAAGGTGAACAGTGACAAAAATAAAGGTTTTGTGTAAGATGGTGCCACCTAGAGCAAGTCCCAAACTGGAGGTGAGTACTTGGTGGGGGCAGGGAACAGTTGGACCCATTTCAAGGAAATTTTTACGAAAGAATTTCTTCATTTAGAATCCTAGAATATAGGGGTGGAAAAAGTCCTCGAGACCTAGTTATCTAAGCAAATGCAATGTGCGTTTCTATGAGAGAGAATTAATCACTTCTTAAATTGACTCATGCTATGGGCTTGATCCAAAGTCCATGGAAAAACTCTGACTGACTTCACAGCTCCTTGGGGTGTAGGTGGGAACTTTGCCACTGTCTTCAAAAAGAACAGGGCCAGGCTTTAGCTCTTGGCTGAAAAACAAATCAAGAAAAAGACAGAAATCCTTTTCAAAAGCTTTAGAAAGAATTTATTATTTGAATTTCTGTAGCCATACTGTTATTGATAACATTAAATGGCCGTGAATTTATGTGTTAAAGTGTATTGTACCTAAATAGAAATTGTATACATATCTGCTTACATATTTGTTGTATATAAATCACTTAATAGGAAATGTAATCATAAGGTCGTATAGATTGAAAGTAACAAATAATATCTTTGAGTCTTTTGGAATTATAATCAATTGTCTTCTGGTTAGTGCAGATGACCACTTTTCAAAATAGCTGTTTTATTTTGCTTTTCTCTACAGAAATGACTGAGTGTCAGTAACTATGATTTCAACAGACCAGGCAGGTGGAGATTTTTTCAAAAGCTTATACTGATAAATTTGAAGACAATATGAAAAGTATTAATAAAAAACATAAAATATCCATTTGTCAAAGTCCATATTGCCGACAGAAAAAAGAAATTTGAATTTTAACAACATTTCTGTGTAAAAACCTCCTAAGACATTGAAATGGTTGAAAAGTTTTGGAGAGGTCTTTTGAAATGGAGTAGTCAATTAAATTTAGATTTAGATTAATGTACAGTGTATACATACAGTAGTATTTTTAGAAAGAGGCTGAGATTGTGTTCACAACTATGTGAACAAAGGAAAAAATAGATTGAGATTCGCAACACTTTCTGAGACTCTTTTCTATATCCCATTTCTTTAACTTCTTTTAGATTTTCCATCTCTATAAATAGGTGGCACCAAACTAAACTGGTTTTGACCTGAGCTGCCCTTGTCATCAAAACTGTCCTCGGGAAGTACTGACTCTCACCGGCTCCACGTTCATCTAGGGTTGACTTAAACATGTGTTTTGGGTTCAAGAATGCCCTGTAAATATAAATAACTATTACAACTCGAGTACATTTAATGACAAAAATGTGCTAATGCCGTGCTGACGACATTTGCCCTTGAATTACATTCCTTATAAGGACGATGCTGCTCGCCCGGCCAGGCGGGCTGTGGGGCGGCCCTGCCGAGAGGCATCCCCTCTAGAACTGTCCCAGCCACCCTCATCTTTGTCCCGAGTACAATAACCTAAAGCAAAGGTGTGTGCCCCCACCCCACAAGGAGTACCTGTCACAGCCCACTGCAGGGAAGCTGTTGGAACTGGTCGAAACTGGTTTGAACCTGTCGGAACTCGTTTGAACCGGTCAGAACCGGTCGGAACGGGTTTGAACTGGTCAGAACCGGTTTGAACTGGTCGGAACGGGTTTGAACTGGTTGGAACCGGTCAGAACCAATTCGAACTGGTTTGAACTGGTCGGAACCAGTTTGAACCAGTCGGAACCGGTTTGAACCAGCTGGAACCGGTTTGAACTGGTCAGAACCAGTTTGAACCGGTCAGAACTGGTCGGAACCAGTTTGAACCGGTCAGAACCGGTTTGAAACCGGTTTGAACTGGTTGGAACCGGTTTGAACCGGTCAGAACCGGTTTGAACCGGTCAGAGCCGGTTGGAACTAGTCAGAACCTGTTTGAACTGGTCAGAACTGGTTTGAACCAGTCGGAACCGGTCTGAACCAGTTTGAACTGGTCGGAACCTCACAGTCGGTAACACGAAACGCCAGGAAATGGGAAAGCAAACCCACCTCTCCCTCTAAAACTCTTGCTCCTCCAAGCTACATAAAGGATGGGGGGTTTTCGACAACAAACAAATAAATACAAATATAAATACAAATATAAATACAAATACAAATATAAATATAAATATAAATATAAATATAAAATAAACGTCCAGACCCACGCCGCCGCGGGACCAAGAAGGACAGCTCCGCCGGGACCCCAGCACTCGCCAGGCAGCGATGGGAGACGGGAAGATGCAGGGGTAGCTCCCACTGGTGTGCAAGGGGCGGACACACGTGTGCTGATGACTCGTCTCTCTTGCCCTTGCCCAGCTCGCAGGGCAGATCAAGGTGCGGGGTCGTGTTCCCTGGGGGTTTTTGGTGTCAGCAGCCGTGGCCTCACTTGGCAGCTCGCCCCCGCCCCGAGGCCCGAGTCAGGGCTCGGAAGGGCTGATGAGGGCCCTCCCGCCCAGCTCCCGGGGCTGCTGCAAGGGAGGCACCTGCTCCCCCAAGGAACCGCTTTTAATTAGGAGCGGTAATGACCTTCTCCTTGGCCGGGGGAGGTGAGTCAAGTGCTTTTGCACTCCCGGCCGTGATCCTGCCTTCATTGACGGCTTTGCTGGAGATGCTAGGCCCATGTTAAAGTTGCGGCAACAGGAGGGTTAAAAAAGCCCAAGGAGCCCTGGCCGCCGGAGGGGCCCCCGCTGTGTCAGCGATCCCTGCGGGTCCCACCTGCAGCGGGCTGCGGCAGCGAGGGGCGAAGGATGGCCCCAGCGCCCCACGTCTTCCCCCATCACCCCGGTACCGCTTCTGTCTCTCACACATCCCAAAATGACAGAGAGAGGCAACGGTTTTGTTCTCCTGTTTCCACATTTCGAGGGAAAATGCCAGTTTCCCCGGCGTTAACAGTTCCTTCCCCCGCCTCTTCGTCTTCCCTGCTGAAAAAAGAAAAATCCCAACGAGGCCCCAGGCAGACGGGTGGGTTACGGCGCGGCCGCCGCCGTGGCTCTGGGCTGACGATGCCCCCTCGGGGTGAGCTCCCCGGTGTCCTCGCCGATGCCCCCCGCCTCAGACCTGCCTCTGAACCAGGCATGTCGGCGTTCGCCCGGCCACGGAGCGCGGAGATAGAGCTTGTCTCTGCTGCTTGCGTAGCAGACAAGCCGCTTCAGAGGGTGCCCAGGGCTTCAGGAGCAAGGGAAGAACCTGCACCAAGGCGGGTTAAGCGGGGGCACAGCAGCTGCCGGGACCTGCTCCCACCAACACCAAAATGGCATGCGGGGCTTTATTGGCTCGATTGGCCCCTCTGAGGCGGCAGCTTTCGAGAACTGCAAAGAAAATACTGTCTTGCAGTCACTGTAATCCACGGTTTTCATTTACTATTATTCAATCAGGATTTATCTCTGTTTTTTTAGGAGGCTACTTTTCCAGGACTGTTACTCGATACTGATCCATTAAATCATTCCAGCTGAGAGATTAAATGTATGATTTGCAACCAGCTGGATTTCTTAAATGGTGTCTTCGCCTCCCTTCAGAATATGAGCAGACCCGACGAGAAAACACTTTGCTTTGGCATGGAAACTCGCACATTTGCCCGAAAATTACCGCACGGAGTTCATTCAATGCCAACAGTATTCTCTTCCTTTCTCTTCACTGGATTAGATTTCCCCCAGCCATAAAATGCCTCCAAAAGGGAGATACCATCGAAATGGCAACGCATGCCAAGCGAGAGGGTAGGCAGCAGGCTTAAGCCTTCCCTCGTACTAACACCGCAGCCGCTCTCTGCGTCTCTCAGGGCTGCCCCGACTCCAGTGAGCCCATACAAGCAGCGCCGACCCCGGGGAGGGGGAGCCGGGGCGCTGCTGGGCACTTACCGGGGGCTGGGATTCCCCCGGAACGCAACCCTCGGACCAATTCCGGGGGCATTCCGTGTCCTCGAAGTGTGACAGGGGTGAAAGGCAGGCTGGGGAGCTTGGGCCGTCGGACACAGCTCCCCGTTGTACACCAGAGGGGGGAATGTAGAGGAAGGGACTGGTCTTCGCGGTCCCTTCACAGCCGGCACTATTCGAGGAAATAAACACACCCGATTTAGAGTAATTATGGGAGAGGCACTGGCCGCCCTCCACCTCCGGAGATCCCCGGCAGGAACGGCATCTGGGAGAGCTGGCAGTAATAACCATCAGATCTCGAAGTAATACCGTATAGGTGGGATGCACTGTCACTTTGGCTGTGCCGGCCTCGCCAAAAACAAACAAACAAAACAAAAAACAAAACAAAACAAAACAAAACAAAACCTTTCTGAGCTAAAAGGGATCTGGGGCTTTTCTCCGACCGAAATCTCCACAGAACCACCTCACCGGGGGAGATTTGCCGCACCTATGAGGGAGAAAGCATGTTCTGGGTACACTCGGGGAGACAGAGCCCAGATCCGCACACACCCGCAGCAGCAGAGTCCTGTGTCAGCCAGCGTCGCCTCTTCCCTCTGACCGCCCTGGTTTCTGCTAAAAGTGACACTGAGGTGGGATCGTACACCTCCGGCCCTCCTGATTTGGGAAAGCAGCGAGGGGACGAATCCTACACCACTCTCTCCACAACCACCCGTGGGACGTCCGGCTCCGCTCCCCGCGCAGCACTGCCAACTCCTAGTTTCGTTTGGTTCCGGGAGGTTTCCAAACCATCCTGATTTGAAGGTTGTTGATGTTTTTATTGGGTTTGCGCTCGGCATTCTCTTAGAGAACCTTGTCCTAAGCTGTCTCATAATTCTTCCATGTCCATTCCCTCCCCCAACTCCAGCCGTGGCCTCTCTCGCTGCGCGGTGAATTGGGCTGCGGATCCCCGCCCCGAGCAGCTCCTAGGCTCATGGGTAACCGAATATCTCAGGGTACCGAAAGAAACCCACCACTCCCTGGCCCCACAGCAGCCTGGGAGTCCCGTTCCCCGGCTCCAGCAGCCCCTGTGCCCAGGGGAGGCCATGCGCTTGCTCCACTTCCCTGGCTTTGGTGGTGGGCCGCGGATCGGAGCGGGCTGGGAGGAGAGCGCTGCAGGGCACAGTTACCCCACCTCCCTTGCGTGCCCCGACGGTGGGAAACGGCCGGTTCCCTACGACGGGGCAGCTCTGGCTGGCGCGGCACAGACAGCCCCCGACGGCCGCTTGGTTCCACGGCGCCGGGGTAAATGGACGAGGGGTTCCGTATCGGCCGTGCTCGGGACGGGCCTCCCCTGGGCATGTCACTAGCTCAGCCTTTGGTAATGCTTTCCCCCATCACGCAGCTCTCCGGTGACAAGAGGGGGACAACAGCCTCTTCCAATTAAGCGCATCGCACTGAACCAGCGGAGTTCAGACGTTGCCACCGTCGCGGCAGCACAGCCAGGTGTTCAGGGAGAGACGTCTCACCGACGGGGGACGGACTGGCCGTTCACCCTCGCCACCTCCGTGCAAAGGACTGCGTGTCCCCGCGCGGCGTGGGTCCGCCCGCTGCCGAGGTGGCCACTTCGCCCCGGGCACCTGCCGCAGAGGTTTCCGAAGCACCGGGCAAAAGCCGGCCCCGCAGCGGGGACAGCAGACGTCCCCGCTTTCGGAGGGGTGGGAAGGAAAGGGAAAAAAAGCGCGGAGCGGGACCAGATGTCCCCTCGGAGCCTTGCTGTGCTGTGTTTGGCTCTGTGGACGGGATGGTCGGGGTGTGTGTGGGACGAGCGATGCAACCTTTGCTGCTAAGTGCTCTCTAATCGAGTTCTCTGCTCTCTCCCCAGACCTCCAGTACAACTGCATCTAAACCCCGCGCTTTGGAACGGTGCAGTTGGGAGTACCTCTGCCCAAACTCAGACTCCGGCACGTCTAGAAATCGCTCTTCCAATACGATTCACTAGACTTTGTCCAACATTTTTTAGCAAACTGTAGGCTTTATAAAGTCCCGCTTTCTAACTCTTCACACACCCCGTGTTTTTTTTTCCCTCCCTGTTGCCAGCCAGTCTTGCCTGGGTTAACATCCAGACGAGCTCCTGACAGTCAGTTTTCAGACTCAGATGTCCGTCTCACACGCTTTAATTCTAACTGCTGCCTTGGTTTTCATGCTACAGCTTATTTTTGGAGAGCAGGGCAGCGCAAATGAATATTCCTGATGAAGGTAGCTTTCACCGAATTCTTTACAAAGTCTATTCCCTTTCCTCCCTCCCACCCCCTGGGTACACACGCACCATACCGAGATTTGCATTTTTCATGGCGGGACAGACAAGTCTATAAAAGGCATGTTTGTTTTTCCTGGCTGTTTCAAATATGTATTTCCTGGAGGACTTCGCATCTGATGGGGTCATCAGAAGTACATGTGCGATTTTCATCTTTCCAAGTGATTTCTCCTCTCCTACCTTCCTTTCCTTACCAGCAGTGTTTGCTGATATAACATTTTATCTGTTCGTCCACCTTAGTTCCCACTAAACAAGCCTGTCCGTCCCAAACTCTCGGTGAAGTCTCTGTTTCTAACGCAGTTAGAACTAACTAACTTCCTTTTGCTGTTGTTGTTGTCGTTGTTGCTGTTTGGGTTTTTTGTTTTGTTTGTTTCCTACAGTACCCGGCTTGGGCTGGAGGTGCTCTGCAAGCCCGACCGCCCACTCGGCAGCCGCTGCTTCTTGGCACCCCGGGGTGCGAAGCGGGACGGGCTCTGCGGAACACCGGAACTCCGGATAAAGGCAGATTTGATATTTAAAGCTGGAGATTGAGCGTTTTGCTCAAACTCGGCAAAAACTCCCCAATAGCTAATAAACAACCCCCGCCTCCCGTTTATTTTATGGTAATGAGATGGACCTTCTTCCCGAGCAAGAAGCCTCCTCCCCGATACATGGAGTGGAAGATTTAAGCACTGCTACCCGCAGCAAAATGGGAAGAAGCTGATCCCACATCCCAGCTCCGATGTTAATGCGTTTTTTCCAAATCCCAGAGCTACTCTCCTTCAGACAAAACCCTCACCTTTTCCTTGTGTATTGAAGCACTGAAAGTTCCCTTCAGTATATTTTCCTTGGCTGCCTGAGCTGCAGTATTTTGATTCACTAAGCAGAGGAAGTTAAAGAACTCTGCAGTAAGGGCCAGTGCCCAGTGTTTTCATCACCACTCCCCTACATTATTTGTCATGCTCAAGTGAGGGTTTGTTCAAGGCAAAGCCTGTGCATACCGGGCTGCATTTGTTTCTTCTAAAGAAGGCAAGAGATTTTGTTTCCGGGTCTGGTAACAGGAGCCCCAGTGCCTTACACAAACATAGCTGGGCAGGCAGAGGCATTCCCAAGGCTTTTTGTTCCGGTGCTGCAGCAGCCCCCCTCAAACACACACTGAGGCTTTGATTAGGCCCAAACTGCTGCGCTAGGTCCTGGGAGAAGGAGCAAAGTAGCTTTCTCCGGAGTAGCCCACAAAAAACATACCAAGCGGGTGGCTTCTCTCATGTCGAGTGTTTGCAAAATGGCTTATATTATCCAAAGGAAAAAGCAGCCACACAGCCTTGTAGATGAGATGCGACTGTGTTTCTCAGAGGGAGTCCTGTTTACCCCGAGAGCCTGCAAGGGCTAGTGGATGGAAGGCGTTTAGCCAGGAAGCTCTGGCATATGCTCCCCTACTCATAGGAAAGGCTCTTTCTCCAATAAGTGTGCTTCCTGTACCCACAAGAGCATTGGAAACTGGGCCACATCTCCAGTAGCTTGTCAGGATGCTCTCCCATGGTGTCCATCAGTATTTCCCCATCAGGACGATGAGTTGAGCCTTGGCAGGACAGATAGAAATGTTTTATGTCTCAAACGAACTATTTCTCTCATGACTCTCTTCAGCATGGCATCAGGTTTGTGAACACTCATATAGTAAAATGCAGCAGAAAAAAATCTGCCCTAGTATGTGAATATTCAGCTCTCTGCTATCTAAAGGAATTGCTCCAGTTACAGGTCTGGGGGCTGTAAATGCTGAATACATTATGTAATCTGGGAAGATTTTAGTTTGAGGTCAAATACTGCTTATACATAGATACACACACACACACATATAGGTGCATGTGTATGTGCATACATGAGAGAGACAGCGAGTACGGTTCTTCCCCAGTTTGTCCGGCCATGCAGTCTGCCTGCCGCATCCTGGCCTCAGTCCGAGGTTAGTCAGGGGGAGTTTCATGGATAAAGCCTGCCAGGACCGAACCACCTTTTTATTCATGCCTCAAAAACCTTGCAACTACCCCAGAAACAACCAACCCTGAGATGAGATATGCCACATGTAACCCAATGCTAGTGAATCATAACTAATCTGTTTAAAACCAAGGATTAGTCACATCAGTTTTGGCATATTCCTCTATCGGGAACTTTTTTTGTGCGTGGAAAATCGGAGGGATTTGGGGTAATTTACCAAACATCAGTACTAAGGCAAGTATGGTCCGATACAATGAGTCTGAACATGTACAGGTTTTCAGGTTGCATTACACATGTCCCATCATTGAGGCTTTGAGCTGCATGCACCCTTTATGACGGATTGACCTGCAGATGTTTTTTCTTACTGTATGATTTCTGTTTCTAGCCATCTTTAATTGGCTTCAGCCACTTGCCCTATCTTGATTTCTTGGTATATAAGAGATACGCACTGAATTTACATGAGTTTTCACAGATTCCACTCTTTCCAAGGGCCTTTCTCACAGTGTCAGCCCTTCATTTACTTTCCCCAATCGGATTGTGCCTCCTCTGTGCAACATGACCTTTTATTAACTACGTAAACCTCATCCTGTTTTCATACTACCTCTTTAAATATTCCCCACCTTGGCTTTACTCTTTCTCATTTTTTCTTTCTCCAGAGGGCAAAGCCTTAAGGCTTTATTTCGGCTTCGGGGCCATGTTTTATTAACCTAGACGTTCTGTTATCCTTCCAAAACTCATTTCAATCTATAAAAATACAGAATAATTACCTATCCAATTAATTCGTTCTTTGCAATATTGCACATCTGCATGTATTATTTTACAGGGAGCAGGAATCTTCTATAGCTCTAGGAAGCAGCGGTTCCTCTATTTGCAAAATGTTTATTTTCAAAGAATAAAAATTCATAGCTAAAATTATTAGATGCTTTTCAACGGAAATAACAGGATCTGCTATTTAGACCCTAATGCGTGCAGGGCCACACTGGTATGGTCCCACAGCACAGACAACAGTCACAGCATCTCTGCTGCTGAAAAAATGACCCCAAAGAGCAGAAAAAGGGGAAACATAAACCTTAATATACCACATTGCCTCCGATATAAGACTGCACCCCGCTGCACCCCAGCATAACGAGAACATATAGCCGCGAGTGAGGGTAAACTTTTTTCCGTGGGCCGAACCTCCCTCTTACCGACATCCATACATTCCCTTCTACAGACTTTTGACGGGACCTCAGAGAAACGTGCTTTTAGCGGACACCCACAAACGCACAGATGCGCTAATCCAGCTGCAGATTATATCAAATTAGGACACTGCCCGTACAATACTCCCATTGATTGAAATTTCAGCCAACGTCTGAAACCTGGACACAATCTTTGCTGAACTGCACATATTTCTATTCCTCTTGAAGCCATACCGTTTTATCGGTTTATTTTTTACAAGAAAATCGTTTAAAGAAGTAAAAAAAAAAAAAAAAAAGGAAGGTGTGTAACCCCCTTTGCAAGCTATGAGGAATATTTTAAGCAGACGATATAAGACAACGAGGGTGCAAGATGCATTGAAATCACCCTGAGCTCTTATCTTTTAATGGGGCAAACTGGCAAGAAACTTGCCTGTCTCATTTGCCACCCCATGTTTACAGAAAAAGGAAATTAAAAATAAAGAAAGAAAAAGGAGAGGAATAGAGCAATCACTTTCCCAGCACCACTCCCGCAGGCGCTGGAAAGGCGTTTGCAGCCCAGCCGTGCAGAACTGCGGAGCAGGGGCTGGCCACACTTGGTTTGCCCATCCGCCCTTTAAGAGAGGTGGGGAGCGGGTGGCGGGAGGGTAGGCTTTCTGCCGGGGCCAGCCGACACCCGGCGGAAAAGCCCGCAGCCTACACCGCCGTGCCCTCGGTGGAGCAGGTGGCTGACCTCTACTCTTCCCTCAGGGCCCACACCGCTCGTCCTTCTCCGACCCCTCAGCTCCCCGCTCCCGCAGGGCGACTTCAGCTCCCCCCGGCGCACGCCGCTTCCCCGGACCAACATGCCTCGGTGGTGCTCCGCGGGTCACCCCAAATGGGGCAGGCTGCGGGGGTCTGAACACCCGACACTGCCTTCCCCGGCGTCCCCCACCACGACGCCCGCTCTGCTCCGCTCAGGACTGAGTCCGAAAACACCCCACGGGCGAGTGAAGCAAGCGTACGCCGAGTTAGATTTCTAGTTTTTATTATAAAATAAAAGCAGAAATATTTTCCAAAGAATGTATTCACATAATATAAACAAGAAACAAAACTAAGGTGAGTGACTTGCTGTTGATACTGTCGTTTAGGTCTAAATTTGAGCAGCAATTTCCCTTTTCTTTTTAAAGCCAGCTCCTGCCCACGTTGCACACAGAGGGGGCAATTCTGTCTCTGCCCTCCTCCGGGCCGGAGCCGGGCCATCACTTCCTTTTCCACACAGCAAATGGCTAAAGCACCACATGGACAAGGCCGAAGAAGCTGTCTTTCTGCATAGCGTCAGCTACAAGAAGGTTACAGAGTCTGCCTAGAGCGCGTGTTGCTGCTATAACTTGACTACAACTTTTGTATTCTTAGTTGAAATTGTACATCGTACACCTGCCACGGATACATAACTACAACAGAATAACGGGAGAGATGTGTAACTTCCAAACAGGCATGGCAACAGCAGCCTTGTGTTCCACTTTCTTCCCCGCACCCCCCAAAAAAATATTACAGTGTGCCTCTTACCACACAGACCGGCCCGATCGAGTGACACCACTGAGAGATTCGTGAAATTAAGGCTGGAAAGAGCTGCTAAACCGATCCCCCTTACAGCTTGCCGTGAAAATCACAGCTCCTGTCCAACAGTCCTTACACGCCTGAAACCACCTGTAAACAACTCTTAAGGCTTTTCACAACATCACTGCCCACAGTCGAGTCCGCTACCTTGCAAACCTGCAGCCAGCCTCCTGCCAAAGGGCACAACGCATCCACTAAGGTGTTTGTCATCGCTTTCATAGTCTCTGGTAAGATTTAGGGGGGAGAAAAAAAAGGAAAGGAAAAAAAAAAAAAGAGAGTAAAGGAGGGCCAGTGCGAAGGAGTGAGCGTGTACACTGTTTTAAGAGCCCAGATCGACCAGGTTAGATGACATGGGGTTGAGGATGGAGTCCTGCAAGCTGTGGTGATGCATGGGGTCGGCGCTGGGCACAGGGATGGCACTGGGGCCCTGGGGGTGGCCCAGGCCGTGCAGTGGCTGCAGCCCGGGATTGGAGCTAAGCAGCAACGCGGGGCTGGAGGAGGTGTGATCCGGGGTCCCTGATGGCGTCTTCTCGTCCTCAGAGCTCCCCAAAACTGTCTTATTCCCGTTCATTGACGCCGAGAGCGGGTTGTGGCTGTTGGAGTTGGAATTCTCGTTGTTTTCCCTATAGGAAACACAAAAGAGGGAGGGAAATCACCGTGTGGCCGTCGCTCCGGGGCGCACGCCGCGGGAGCCGGGGCGGCGGGGAGCTGGCTCCGGGGAGCAGCGAACGGAGGGGAGTGCAAAAACAGTAGGTTTGAAAACTGCAAACCTCCAAGGTCTCTTCATCTGGCACTAAGGTCTAAGGTCCTCTGAGCTTGTAAACAGAGTCTCCCACTAGCCCTGTGGAAAGTGTCACTTTGCCAAAACGTAATTTTCTGCGTCCAAAGGGTTTGCACAGCAATAAGGGGGGGGGGGGGGGGGGGCGGGACGG
>JAYRBT010000114.1:26230711-26432395 GCA_036023395.1 Myiotriccus ornatus
AGGGAAGGGAGGAAGACATAAAAAAGAAAAAAAAAAAAAGAAAAAAAACGAAGGAAAAAAAAACTTTTTAACTTTAAAACTGCTCTAAGACCTGAAGAGAAATTTGGCCACGATTTCTCCTGGGAAGGCCAAAGTCCGGCGAGCTCCAGGCAGAATGGCTCCGTGCAGCAGAACAGCCTCCCGGGCTCACATCAGGAGGCCAAGTCTTTCGCTTAAGACGTGTTTTTTTCCCCCCTCGCCCTGAGCCTAAAGCTCGAAATGTAGCCCAATATGGAAGATAAGGCAAGCGAACAGCGTTAACTGGGCCCTCTCGGGAAATGCCCCGCACGGCCGCCGCTACCCCTCCATCCCCGCTTGGGCGGCGGTGGGCGCAGCTAGGGTGGCCCCTCGCACGGCTCCGCGGCGGGGATAGTCGGCACCTCCGGTGCGCCTACCGACAAAAGCTCGGAAAGGCAGGACGTAGTTTCGAAATTCATCACCGGCTAAATACCGAGAAATCACTGAAGGCTGGCCAACCCCTTGCAGATATATCTATATATTTATATATATTTTTTTTTTTCCCAGAATGAGAGGAGCAAGTTGGGGTCGGGGCGGCCGTCCCTTCAAGGCTTAGGCGGCCTTTAGGCATAGCCCTTGTAGAAATACTTTAGACAGGGTCCTGCCTGAAATACTGAAGGCAGTACAAGTCTATTTAAAAGCTTCTGCGGAAGTTTTGAAACACAGTATCTGGCAGAGGGGCCCTATCCTGCAGGATTTGTCGAGAGAAGTTAAGCCATTGCACTGACGGTTTTTCCTCACTGAGGGCTGCAGGATGTGGCTGGAGACACTTAGTGCCAAAAAAACAAAAATAGACAAGAAAGCTCTGTTTGAACAAGTTTCCTTGAGTGAATGGCAATCCCATGAACGGTCTGTTTTCCAACGCCTGGAGTGTAATATTAGGTTGAGTGTATTTTTCAGTGTCAAAAATCTTATTTGTCTCTGGAGACCTTTAAAATTTGATTCCGCGGGAAGAAAAAAAAGGAATGGAATAAGTGTAACCTTCATTTCCTTTGGATATTTGAAGGTGAGTCCCTGATATCACCAATAAAAAGGATCTCTAACATCTCGTAAAAACAACACTTGAGAGGATTTGAAGTAAAATTAAATCGCTAGCACCGTTTCGTGAAATGAATAGAACAAATCTGTGTCCGAACCTGCCGGGCTGCACAGCTGCGGGGCTGCCCGTTTCCAAAACACGGTAGACAGAGAGTCTCGAAAGGTAGAAGTTACCTAAGAGGCAAAGATCTACAGGAGATTTCTGATGTTAATTGACCAAGCAGGTCATACAATCAGGTCCGTACGGACCGAGCAATTCAGAGAACTAGTGAATGGAGTTAGAGGACCCATTTTGCTTCTTCGAATCGTCTTCCTAAGGCACAGGGACTGCTGATGACTTTTCAGTCAACCCGAATACCTCTGCCCGGCGATTATTAGTCCCTTCACTCCATTTAACGTGAAAAGCACAGTAGCAGAATCATGTTCGTCCTAAGAACATACACCTATTGACACGAGTTCATGAACACCTTACTGGGTAGGGAATAAGAACTGCAATGTCACGAGCGAGGCAAGAAGTTGCTCTGCTCAGTCCTTGTCCAGGTCTCCCGCCGCACGCCAGGAGCCGACGACACTGGACATATTTGCTAAACGCGTTCAGACCTACGCCTTCCCCTCTGCCCCCCGGCTTTCCCTTTCTGCACCGGGGTCACCCTCCAGGACACGCTCTGAGCTGTGCGGGCCGCGGAGCCCTTGCCCTTGGGCCTCGCCGCCACCGGCCTGTCCCGAAGGGCCTCGGACCCCCACACGGACCTCCGGCCACGGGCACCTGGCTGGGCTTCACTCTGGGTTGCCCCGGAGAGGCGACGGCCGGGCTGCTTAACCGGGAGTCGCCGCCGGCCGTGAGGAACGTCCCCATCCCAGAGGCTGCCCTGGGGCCGCCGCGCCGGCTGTGCGGGGAGTGGGATGTCGGCGGGGAAGGGGTCTCGGCCGCCTCTCCCGGGGCTACTTTCGGCGGACAGAAGCCCTCGCCGAGAGCCCAGCTCGTTCGCCGCTGGCTCTCTGGGCTCCCCCGCGGCGGTCAACCCGTTCCTTCCCGGCGGGCCTCCCGCAACCGGGGCCGGGGCAGAGCGGGGGGCTCGGAGCGAGCGGAGGGGTCGGGCAGCCGCGGTAGCAGGGGAAGCCGTGGGGAGCCGTACCTTTCCTTGGCCTCGGCGGCGCGGTCCCGCTGCCGGCGGTTCTTGAACCAGTTGCTGACCTGGGTGGTAGTAAGGCCGGTGGCTTCGGCCAGCTCCCGCTTCTCGCGGGGGGACGGGTAGGGGTTGTGGGCGTACCACTCGCGGAGGACACTGCGGCTCTTCTCCTTGAAGCAGTAACTTGTCTCCTCGCCGTCCCAGATGGAGCGGGGCAGCGGGAACTTGCGGCGCACCCGGTACTTGCCCACCGCCCCTAGGGGTCGCCCCCGCAGCTTCTCCGCCTCGATGTAGTGCGCCTTCAGCCAGAGCTGCTGCAGCTTGGGGTGGTTGTGCGCCGAGAACTGGTGGCTCTCCAGAATCTTGTAGAGCTCGCGGAAGTTGCCCCGGTGGAAAGCCACCACCGCCTTGGCCGTCAGGACGCTCTCGTTCTTGTGGAGGTGCTCGCAGGCAGGGAGGGACCAGAGGAACCGCCCCAGCCGCTCGATGTTGCCGCCTTGCTGGAGCACCTCGCAGACGCAGGCCACTTGCTCTTGGGTGAAGCCAAAAGTCGGAAGCATCGACATGGTGAGCCCTGCCCCGCCGCGCGCCCTATGGCCGCATAGAGGGGAGCGGCGCGGGGCGGTGGGCAGCGCCCGGCATGCGGGGCCGGCCCCGGGGCGGCTGCGCCCGGCGGGGCCCGCTCGGGCGTCACGGCCAGGCGTGGGGGGCCGCGGCCATCGGCGGCGCCCGGCCCCGGGGCGGTCGCGGGAGCCGGGGAAAAAAGGCGAAGAGCGACGAAAAAAAGTCTCGAGAGCCGGAGCGCGGGCGGCTTTTCCCCCGGCCGCCGCCTCCTTTTTGTAAGTCCAAGTTGCGAGAGTAACTTCGTGCCTCTTTTGTCTCCTATCTGCAGCGCTCGCAGCGGCCGCGGCTCTCACACCCCCACCCCCCTCGGCCGACGGTTTGGGATCTCCCTGTTTCCCCCCAACCCCCCACCGCCAGATCCCACATAATATAGTGGTAAAGCCCTGCTCCCTCGCTCCTCTCCCTCTCGGAGTTTTCCCCCTTTCTTTCTCTCTCTCTCTCTTTTTTTTTTTTTTTTTTTTTTAATAATATTATTCTAAGCTGGCATGAAAAGTGATTATCCGCGCTGTGATTGGTCCGGTTATCTGACCCGGGGACTGCCAGCAGAAGACAATAGTTTTAGTCAAATTATTTGCCATGGTGACGCTGTCAATCAGGGGTAACCCGATCTGTTTTGAGGTGGCTCCCCGGCTGGGTTGACAGATTGCTCAGATCCACTCAGAGGCGGCCCTGCGAGCTGAGATATTAGCTAGCGAGAGAGAAATTTCCGCCGTGATTGACGCTGCAGGCTCCCGTCGGGGGAGAGGGGGAGCGCCGGAGCGCGGAGCCCGGGGCCCTGCTTCTCGCCGCAGGGCGCTGCGGCGCGGCGGGACGGAGCCGCCGCCCCGTCTGGATCCCGCAGTCCTGTCCCGACCCCGCGCCCCGTCTGGATCCCGCAGCCCCATCCCGGTCCCGCCGCTCCGGACCTCGGGCTCTGCCGTCCTCGGCACCCGCGGTGGGGAGAAAAGCCCTTCTCCCTTGCAGAAAAATTTCTTCCTAAATGCGTTTGCTTAGCCTCCCTCCCCAGAGCCCAGTAACCACTGCTGGAGAGTTTTATAGGGAAGGGGCCTCTCACGTACAATGGAGACCCTGTTTGTGACCTGGGATCCCATTACACGCTGGTAGTACCTGCCCGGGAGCGAGGAGAAGGCACGATGATACGGGGCCGGAGAAGTACTGCCTCTCCATGAATCGCTGGCCGTGCCCCACCACGCTCTGGCGTTCAGGGCGCTGACATTTGGGATCACTGGACGCCGGACACTTATTTATACTCGATTTCCAAGAGCGTGTCGGGGTGTTTCATCCAGGAGAGGTACACGTGTAAAAGTGTAAAAGTCAGAGGCACTTCGCTTGATTAGATGGACCCTTTATCACCCACGCGTGCCCATTACACATCGAGTTTTAAGTTTACTGACTCTGCGGGGCAGGGATCCTTATCCTTTCCCATTCCTTTCGGTCTACACAAAGCGAAAGTGGAGGGAGAAAGCTGCGCAAGCTGGAAGGTCGAGGGAGAGGGTGCGAGAGCGACGAGCGGGTGAAGGGAGCCGCGGTGCTTCCTCGGGAGCGGCTCTCGGGCTGCGCAGCCGGACTGGGCCGCCGGGGCAGAGGCTGGCGTCGGGGCTGTCCCAGGTGAGGGCACTCGGGAGGAGCCTCCCGACCCCAGACTCAGGGCAGTTTCCATGGCCTGTAATGTACCCCTTTTGCGGAGAAACAATAATTAATCCCACAAGCTCTTTCTACGCTATTTGCGGCCCGGACAGGACAGGTCTCTGCAATTGTGGGTTCCTGCCACTGTACCTTTTTAGCCGCCCCGGCGCGTCAGGGATTTAGCGAAGTCACAAGAGACTGGGCTGCGGCTTTCCGCCTCGCAGCCTGAGCCTCCGCGGCCGATGGACGGAGCCTTCGTGCCGGCCCGGGAGGGCGCAGCGGCCGTCCCCGGGGAAGGCGAGGCTAGTGCGGCCGGCGCGCAGCCCAGCGGCTCCCGGCGGCGGCGGCTCCCGGCGAGGAGCCGCGCCAGGGCTGAGGCCAAGGAAAATGCGGCGGGGGAGGGAGGCAGAAGGAGGAGGAGGAAGAGGGCGGGGTACGGGGGCAACGGATCAGCCCGCGTCCAGCTCCCACCATGTCCGGACGCCTGTGAGTATCAGCCGCGTATGTCTGTGCTTTCTCGAGTGCATTCCACTGTGGAAGCTACGTGTCCTCCTACCTGTCCGTCCGGGCTTTTCCCGAGTGCTGCCGTAAGGAAAACGTGTCAAGCGGGCAGTTCCTGCCCTGGATCCCCCAGGAACGCAAAATAGAGGCTTCTTTTTCAGGGAGAGAAAGAAGCAAGCCAAATTCGTTTAAAAAAAAGTAGGGGATATTGGTGATGGCTCGGTAAAGCCCTCTTGCATGATTTTCCCTTCGTCCCTTTACAAAATGAGATCTTGACCGCTTAGTGCCTCTATTCCGGCCGATCCCTGCAGGATTCAAGCTGTGCTTGTTTGTAAACGAAAGCATCCCTGTCCCAGAGCTTCCTAGACAACCTAAGCAGCTGGATGGTTTGCAGCCGTAGCGCACGGTGACGGGACGGGACAACCGACCCACTTCAAATATTATTCTTAGCAGAAACGGGGAAGAAAAACAAATCCCTCCTCTCATCCCCGACCTCAGCGCACACACACCGTGTGCCTTCTGTTGCCTCCCGTAATGGGGACCGTGGAAATAGAGAAAAGTGCTGGAGAGGTTTGATTTGTGTGTCCCGCCTTCCCGCTACCATGCTTGTTCGCCCCACGAACGAGTGAACGTTATTATTAGGGATATACCTGCCTGCTCTTCCTCTCCTTCCATCTCACAACCACAGTGGTTGAATCTGAACGGGAGCAGCTGTTCGCTCTAGCCGGAAAGGAGATGTCAAAACCTATTGAGTGGATTTAGATCTGAGAGTCTTCTTAGCATCCTAAAATGTGAGTACAGAATCTACACGCCAGCTTCTCCGTAGGCGCTTTCACTTTACGCTGCAGCTTGTACGTAGCGTAAGTTCAGTTCCCAGAGAGCTGGGCAGAGGCAGGGCTACCCCCTTCCCGGGCACCGTGTATCAGTTTGCGTCCTAGAGCAATTGCAAATTAGTGACATCTGGATCCAAATTCTGTATAACTGCTTTTAACTTTCTGAAAAAAAATAATTTTCCCGTACTTTCAAGTAGACAGAGCAGATACCGGCTTGCAAAGCCGCGGCACGGGGCGAATAACTTCGTAGTGTCTGGCAAGGGAAACAGAAGATCGGGCGAGGAACTTTTTTTGGTATTTGCTAAGGAGCTCGTTCACTGCCATTACATTTCAGAGCAGGAGACGCGAATCGCCTGTTCACGTTTGCTCCCGGTCTGACGGGGTGGTTTCACCTGGCTGCTGCCGGCTGTCTCCCGTTCAGCTGCTGTGGAAGGTTTTATTCGAGGCGACTCGAAAGGCGGGTTTCATCCCGGCCCCTGTCCCGGCTGTCACTTTGCCGAGGGCCCACTGGGCAAGCGCCTCACCCCTCCGAGCAGTCGTTGTCGCACACGCAGCAGCGTGCGATACCGTCAGTGTCAACAACATTGTGAAATAAAAAGGTCGTTTTTATCGCAACGCTCCTTTCATTAACCAGGACACAGACTGTCTGAGGAACGGGCTGAAGACGGCCGTATCTCTTCAGAGGAGCCTTTCCTTGCACGTAACTGCTTGGTACCCACGAGTGAGTGCAAAGGTAGCACTGCAGTTATCTGGAAATCGCCTTCTCGGCTATGCCTTCACCGTCTCCTCGTAGATAGCAGCCTGTGCAGAAGACTGCAGGCCCGCATCGTTCTCGTTAAAGACACCACTAAAGAGAGGAGGCGATTCACCCAAACTCCTGCCCTGTACCTTTCCACCAGCCCCCACGACCACTGCCTTTGCTGAGCCCCTTACACTTTTTGCCGAGCCGCTCAGCTCCTCGCGGGGCTAGGCACAAGCCTGTCACCCACTCTCCCAGGGCTGTGGACACGGGCACTCTTGCCGGCCGGCCTCGGCTCCCGGAGTGGGCAGGGCAGGGACACGGGGCCCCTCCGAGGGCGCTTTTATCGGCAGGGGTAGCTAACAATTGATAAACCCCGTAACCTTCACATGCCAGAAAGAATCACATCTTCCTCGCAGATGGCGAGGACTGTAGCGAGAGCTACAGAACACCAAGTTTTCGTTTCTTTTTTTTTTTTTTTTTTTTTTTTAATGCTTTTCTTTCCTTTTGGTGGGGCTGCAATGTGCTTTTCCCTTAGAACCGGTAGGGTTTACCGAGACCAAAGGCCTGCCGCAATTAAATTGCTACTCCCGCTAGGTTACTTTTAAAAATTATTATTTATTTAATTATTATTATATTTTATTTTATTTATTTATGAATCATGGCGACCTTTCCCAGGATATCAGGCCTACCTGTCCCACACCCCCTAATCCGGGAGCTCAGCGAGTTTCACCGGGACCACACGTTTCTCCATGGTGAGACTAGGGATTCTTTAGGCGGCCAAAGATCACCCGGGATTCTCGGAGGCAATTTTGGAACCCGGATTCGAGGGTTATTCCCCCCGCCCTCTAGTTATTTATTCACACTTTTATTTATTTTTGCATTTTGTTTAAAACCCAAGTCTATCCCACCAGAGATGGCATTAAGATCCTGTCCCGAATGAAAGAAAGAAATCACGGCAGAGGATCACTGCACACAACTATATTAAGACAAACAACAATTGCTTGTTGTTCCTTGATTCGGGGCGAAAGCTTTTGCTGTGCGCAATGCGCCGTTCCTCAAGGGGACCGGTCAAGGATTTCAGATATGTAGCGAGTAACTCGATTATGCTAACAAAATCCGCTTGAAAGAAAACGTTGTTGGGTTGCGGGGCGGGGAGCGGGGTGCTCTGGACAGGGGCGACCGGCTGGGCGCCGGCGGGAGCGGAGCCTCTGCCCCGGGGAGCGTCCCTGCTCCCCGCTCCCGCATCTCTGCGGATTCTCTCTATCACAAGGAGTTTTCCCCGCCGGCTGGACCTGAGATGCTGGAATAACATCTTCGAAAGAAACGTATTAATTAGGAGATAGGGGCCTGATGCGACGTGACTGAGTTGGGCTCCGTGAACCTTCCCGCCCCCGCCTCCCGGCCGTCCCTCGGTGAAATGGGACTCCGGGGGCGGCACAGTCCCCAGCTCAAGGCGCTGTAACCTCCCGCGCTCCCCACGAAACACGATAGCCCTCCAACCGACTAATGCGGCCGGTCCAGATTACTTTTATATTATCCCTTCTCGGTCTTGGGCTAGGGGCTGAGAGTTTTCGCTCACTTCTGCTATCAGCACTTCCTCGGCCGTTACTCTCAGCACTGATATTTATTTGGGGTATCCCCCCTCCACGGCCCTCAGCCAAACTCAGATCCTGAGGAGGGCACAGGCGGCTTGGGGGCTGACCGGGGAGGGTGACGACGGGGCCCCGGGTCGGTGCCCACCCAACCCCTGCCCCGCTCCCGGCTGCAGGGACAGCCTCAGATGCTCTGCGGCAGAAAGAGTCTCTCTCAGCAGACAGTGTACAGCTTACAGACAAGACAACAACAACAACAAAAGGCACATATGGTTAAAATAAAGAAAGAGAGAGAGCTTTCTGCCTTAGGGGATTTGCAATAACTAGCCAGAAATGCGGGGTATTGAATCTAAACTTCTGATGGGCTTCTGCGGGACTGACAACTTAAATCACACTACAAGCATCAATTTGACAATATTTGTAAACTTCTTGTTTCCAGGGGTCTTCTTGATCAGAGATAGACCAGGTTGGTATGAGCTTCAGCCACGAAGGTCTTTTTTTTTTTCCCCTCCTCCTTTCCCCTCTTCCGAGTTGATGAATAGCGATCAGGTTTCTTTTAATGGCTGCCCCCTATTCTCACAGCCTCCCACAACTAACCCAAGAGCCTGTTTCCTCGACCTCAGTTAATTCCGCTGATTATTCCAAGATGATGAGGAAAGTACGAAGATTGTTCACTGTTCCTACCGATTCAGGGCACTTCTGTTATCATCTCCATCCCTGGCTCACGGGGATTTGACCGGGGAGTATTTTTAGGAACAGGCTGCCCTCCCTTCCCTCCTGGCTTCCCTCTCCAGGCAGCTGACAACTTCGGGTGCTCGGCCATAGTGCTGCCGCTCCGTGGGTGCAGGATGCTCGGCGTGGGGTGGGGTCCGAGCACAGGTCCCCTTCGCTCAGCGGCAGCGGCTGGGGGGTCTCGGAGCAGGGGCACCGCTCGGGAGGGGCTGTCGCAGGTGAGCCCGCGCTCCCGCCGGCCGCTTTTCCTATAAGGGGAGCAAACCGCCGGCCGCTCCCTGCATCGCGAGAGGGAATTTCGGTTCTCCCCTAGGAAGGAAAGCCACTCCTTCGGCCCCACGGGCTGCAGGCGGGGATCCACTCCGAGAAACCTCACTAGAGGGCTCTAATACTCAAGCTCCCATCGTTGCTGAGAGAAAACAAGGCTCGTCCGTAACGTCTTTTAGTCTTCCAGACAGATTCAGCCTGGTAAGGTCTCTCCCAGTCTGTCAGAGGTGATTTACATAGGTTATCACCATGTCTTAGTAACAGCCACCAACCAGCCTGCCTACCTGCAAGTGATACCTGAACTGATGTCCCCTTCCTGGTGCATAATAGTACACGAGGACTTTGGGGGTCCCTTCCTCTTCTGTATACATGCCAAGAGAAGAAAGTGCAGTCCCTAAAACAATCAAGGGCCCGGGGCACAGGTATCCTTGTCTACATTTAGAGAGCAAGCACTGTATATGGATATGTAGATTCCTCCCTCCCCCCACTTTACAATAGAAAGAGTTTGTATGAGTTCTTCCATGGTGTATGCAGTGTAGTATGTCCATAAACACATCCATTGTTTAAATTCTGCAAGGCAGAGGCAAGCTGAAATGTAATGTAGTATAGCAAGTAATACACAGAGATATTAATATCAAACAGTAATGAACTTAAATGGAATTCATTCTGGTTTGGGGATTGTTTTTCCCCTTTAAATACTTGCTAAGATTTGTCATTGGGAATAAATAAAAACAGAAAATACAGCATCAATTAAAATGAAAACAATTATTTGTTGTAAGGGAAACTTCATAACATTTCAGAATGCATTCAGTTTAACTCCCAATAGTTTTTGTAAAATAAGTAAATTGCCTTATTTGCAAAAATTAGGAAGTGCAATTTAGTTTCTTGTCATGTCTTGCAATTCTCTGAGAAGCTTTGTGTACAAACCAAAACTACAGGAAAAGCTTTGTGGAAAGCTAGATAGTTTAGATAATTTAACATCTGTTCAAAGGTGATTGACTTTCCTGTGGAAAATTTGCTACTTCTGAGCTTGTGACAACATTCTGTACTTTCCCCTGTGGATTGCTTCAACCTCCTTTTTTCCTGGCTTAATTCTGTCTCCGTCCTTTGATGTCCTTTTTTTTTTCACAGGTTCTTGAATCAGCTCAAATATGCTGGGGACCATTTACTTCCCAGAGAAACACCTGGTATCCCTTTTCATTCCTGTTTTTTTTTTTTGTTTTGTTTTGTTTTGTTTTGTTTGTTTGTTTTAATTTTTAATTTTTATTTTTATTTTTCTTTCCCTAAACAAGGACTTTAGTACTAGACTAAGGTCGACTTCATTACTTATTTAAAATGTAGAAAAGGCCAATCCAGCAAACACTGAGTTGGCTCCAGTCAGTTAAGTCCCTTCAGCAGGCAAGACTCTGTACTTGTTAAGAAACAATCTGCTGCTGGGGTACCATACCAACATCACATTTCCTCCAACAGCCTACTCATGTGTGCATGGTAAGGTGCATAAGGGTACATCATCTACACTGGAAGTAGGTGCTAATGATAGCAACCACTGCTACGGCGTAGTGCAAGGAGGGGACAAGAGCTCAAGCACCCCATTTGGCTGCTATCATGCATTCAGGCACAACTTTGACTGTTCCAGATGACACCTGGTTTGACTCTCTCTGTCCTGCACTGTTCTAGTCCTCCAACACTCTTCCAGAAGTTTTTGCAGTCCCAGGAACCCTTCCATGCTCTCAGTCCACTCTCTCCTTAGGCTTCATGTTATGAAAATATCACTTGAACAATTTATGATGCATTCCTTCTATTATCTCTGATACTCAGAACAAGAAATTGTTATGTTTTGAACTACAGAGACACCAGAAGACCCACAGACCTAGTGACAAATGCCACTTAGCCCCAGGAACAGAGAAGGGTTCCCAGCTGTCATTTATTTAACAATAGGTTCATAGTTCAAACATCTTTGCAAGATGGGACTTAGCTTCCCACCTTCTTGAGACTCAGTAATTCTTCCTTCTTCTAACAGAGTTTAATCAGTGATGAAGTAATTTTTAGTTGTTTCATTCTCACCATAAGCTGCAGGGGAAGCCAATACTAGGCACGGGACTGAAGGTTTCACTGAGTGACAGGGAGCTGCAAAATGGGATTCTTGTGTGACTACCTCTCAATTTTTCTATATGTGCTACCTGATACAGGCAGAAAACACTCAGGATATTAATTGTTAAAGTGTTTGAATACACACACCCATGCGTGAATCTATGTGTATTTATATATGTCTAGATGGTTTAATTAAAATTTGTTTAATTTGAATTAATGTAAAAACAGATTGCAATTTCTTTAGATCCAAAACTTTTCTTAAACAGTAAGATAACCACATCAAAGTAACATAACCTGGTAAACACTAACTTAATTATGAGGTCTTTTTCACTTCAATAATGTAAGAGAGTTGGTTGAAGAAAGGAACAGAACATGAGGTAAGCTGAACAAAGTCCAGAAAGAATTTTACAGAACAAAAGGAATTTTTTTCTCTCTCTTTTTTTTTTTCCTTCCCCCCACCCCCCAATCAACATTCTGAAACAAATACAGTTGTGTGTGAGGGTGTTCATGTTTATTTTTAAGTGAAAAGGTGTTAGCAGCAGCATTTGGCATGTGCTGAAGAAGTCTGAGAACTGGGCCTTATAGTCATCATAAAGTTAACTTCAGTTTCCAAGAAGAGAAGAAAGTAAAGAAGTATAATTGGGTGAGTAGTATGAGTTATAATGTGGAAGCTGCAATGTAATGAGCGTGTTTAATGCACATAAGGGAAGGAAATGTACTCAGTGCCAAACTGGATACCAGATTTGAGGCTGGCAGTGGTGAATGAGTGGTATGAGTACATCAAAGAGAAAGATGTGTCTGAAGATGGTTCTCTTAATCCATCAAACTGTTCTTTGAGACATTTGAATACAGAGGACAGAGGTGGGGCCATTAGTTTAAAGGATGGGGCAAAAGAATGAAGACTCCAAAACAAACGGACCAAGAATGGTCCCAGGAACATCTCAGAGATGGGTGTAGATTTAACGAATGATCCAGGGATTGCTGGAGGCTTAGCTCAGAGTGACTGCAGTGATCTCTGGTCTCAAATAAGATGAAGCCTTCATCTATGTGAGAGACTACTGGAGAGTTGGGACAGTATGAATTCTGCTCATAAGACATCTTTCTTCCCCACAGCTGCAGAACGAATGAGGATGCTATGACATGGGGGAAAGTTTCAGCTAGGAAGATTTCAAGGAGACAGTGTGCTTGTGGTCACCACAAAGTCCTCTGTGGCCTGGGGCCACAGACAGTGGAGTAAGGAGATTGGAGCTCTTTTTATTTTCACACACTCCTTTTCAAAGGCAATAGCTGTATTCTTTTTCTCAGCTTCAGAAGGTTCAGAAAATCCCTCTTGGATGAATAAGCTGTGGCCAGCTCCAAGGTAGAAGGGTGCAATATAAATCTAAAGCACATCAACTGTGTTCAGGTAATTAGATGGCTTATAGTTTGCCTGACACTGGTGACTGATTTGGTTTAGTTTTTCAATCTCACCTGACAAAAATCTATATGTAGGTGAGTGATGCACCTCTGACAGAATTTTGAGAACATCTGTGGACCTTGTTCCCATTCTGCTTAAGATACTTTGTATTTACCATCATTAATTGTGCAATATATTTAACGTTGTAATGTGTCCAGAGACTAGGAAAGACTTTTTCTAGCCTCCTACCTTAGCTGAGTAGTGGGGGAAATACCCTGAACACGCAGAATTTAATGGAGTGAATCCCAATAGGTCTGTGAGCTCTGGATCAGGGTTCTGAAGCAGTTGAAAGAGTAGTGGGGAAAGAGGATTTGCCATGAAATAAGAAGTAGAAGGAGGTTTATGAAAGTAAAAGTTTGAAATGGTGTCGATGAACTTTCCTCAGGCCTCTTACAATTAGGCATCTGACACACAGAGTGGCAGACCATCTAGGATGGCAAAGATCTTGGCAGTATTATGGGACTAGTATTTTCACAAGGAGGAACTGTTCCTGAACAATGCATAAACCTTTTTTTCTTCAGGGTCAGGTAGGCATGTTAGGAAGACAAGTCACATTATTATTAATTATGACTCACTTAAATTGATTCTATTCCTTGGAGACAATAAGATGAACATTTATGTCTCTGGTTACATCTCTTGGAGTACATTAAAAATAGCAAAGAGGTGCAAAATCTTGCTCCTGGTGTGTGTTTTCTTTCGGATAGTCTTTCAAGACTCCAAAGGTGTTGAGATATTGTTGATATTATGTAACCTTCAACACTTAAGCATATGCACAACTACTTCTTATTTGATCTCTGGAGATCCATAATGGGGTCCTCATTCAATCATAGAGGGAACTTTTCTGGGTACTACAGAAGCAGCAAAGTTTAAATGATCATTATATGAAGAATTCAGTGAAGCAGATGTTTCCTGCCATATGTTAAATAAACAGCTACTTACTGTGTACTATGTGGTGATGCAGGCTGAAAATCTGCCACTGAATAATATGATGTCATGTGAAGTCTTGAACTGTTTCCTTATATAGTCCTCAAGAAATAATATTTTCTTTGCCCACATCTGAAAATAAATTCACAGGCAAGTATGCAACCAATCAAATCTTGCACAAATGTTAACACCCAGATGTGTGTGTTTCTGCATGGAATTAATGTAGCTAACAGAACTCTTGGATAGAGAAATCCTGTAAAAATACAGATTAGGCACACATAAGTTAAATATTTCTAACCAGTTTGCCAAGAATGTATAGTTTTATGAAATCTGTATTAGGTACAGAACTCTCAGTATTTTATTCTAAACCCTTTTCATTAGTATACAAAGGGAGAATGTAGATTTCTGTAAAAATCAGCAGAACTTTCCTGTTTCACATACAACAAACCAGAAGAAGCACATGACCTTACCTCCAAGGGTCAACCATTGCCCTCCAAACTCCCATTAGAAGCTAGAACTTGAATAATCCTATCTTTTAATGATAAGTTCTACAACAAACCCATGCTAATTAGCAATAATGATTAATAGTAAGTTTGCATATTGGACAGAACTTCTTGAGTAAGACTGTCTATTATTTACAATGCTAAATTCCAGCAGTACTTGATATGACTATTTAGACTGTCAACTTATATTCATAACAGAGATGGGAAAGACTATAAATAGACAGAAAATATCTGAGGGGACCTGCGTCTTGTTCAGCTTCATACACCATATATCCTCAGTAAATTAAGAGGGCCTATTTTAAAGTTAGGGAGCCACAGGAGCTCAAAATCAGATAAACCTCTGAACAGAAACCCAGGGTATGATGTCCCACTTAAACTGATGTCTTTTTTGAGAAAGGCTGAACAACCTTGCCCATGGAATCCCCTTTCCTGGCCTCACTTCAGCACTGTGCACTTTTCATGGGCAGATGGTTATTGACCTATCACAGTACTTTCTGGGTATCTTTTGATGGCTGTTCAGCCCCAGAAACAAAAAGGGAAGGTTGCCAAATCCATTTGCTGTATGTGACTCCTCACTTCAGTCACACAAGAAAGGGCCTTGACTCTTTAACCTGGGCAGTTCATGTACGGGTTTTCTCTTCATACGTATCCTCTAAAACCAAACTGTGCACTTGAGAGGCAACAAGCTTGATATGCCATGTGCTTCCTATTTGTTGAAGGTATCACTGCTGAAGCTCTGTTGGCATGCTAAAATGTGAACATTTTTACAGTATAGCAGGTTAAGGAAGCTGGTCTTGATAAATTCCAGTAACATTTTACACTCCACGTGCTCATTTATGTGAATGACAGATTGCACTGCTACATCTCCAAAGAAGCTCCTGACAAGGGTGATTCAGTGCACAAAGAAAGTGGAACATGTGTCTAATTAATTTTCTACATTCCCTAGCACATTTACACAGGACTGTGATCTTGTTCTCTCTGCTACACCAGAACAAGAAAAAGAAATGTATGGACATATTTACTTCTCCTTCACTCTTGACTGATTTTAAAACTACATAAGGAAGTTCACCTGAATTTTTTCTCTTAGCTGAACAGTAGGAAAAGCAACTGTGTCAGATAGACTAGAGGCAGATGATGTGGCTTGTTGGATAGTAGGGATTAGAGATGAACCAGCCTGCCTGACGTCTTTGTGTTGAAAATAGAGTTACCAGGTAATAGCAATTGACACACACACTGTATTCTGAAAGTACTTCTTGCAAGAAGATAGTTTGAAACCTTTCCTTGTACTGCTCTTCCAGGCATAGAAATCACTACTGGTTTTATTCATTTGGTGGAACCAATAGAAACAAATTTCAAAGATAGGTAGTTGTTTATGATTGACTAAATACCTAAAACATGTATCATTAACCACTAAGTGCTCTCTAAAAACAGCACATAGATCCAGTTGTAAATACTAGAAATGGAGTACCTGATTTAGAAACCTTTAGAATAATCCAAATATTTCTTAAATGCCGTTTTAACTTTGCTCTGGTCTGTTCTGTGGTTTGTTCTTCACCCTTCGAGGTGGATGCACGAGTTTCCATTTCAAGTTTTACTTTAATGACTTCGCTTGAAGCAGGAGAAAAGGAAAGTGATATGAATTAAACATTACATAGTGTTTGGCAAAGCACTTTCACGAATTCCATAAGAAAGAGAAAAACCCCCCCAAACCCTACACAGTTGCACAGAGTTAGTAGCAACAAAGAATAGTGCTGTTACCATCCAAAAGTACACACTTTTCAGTCAGTCTTGGCTGGTGAAATGCAGAAGCTTAATGTGGATTACACTTTTAAAAATCTTTCAACTTCATAAAATAGAAGAGCTGTAGTGTGTTTTTAGTTCAGGGTACTTTGCATGCAATCTCAAGATAAATGGGAGATACTGATTGTCTTTGTACCTGTGCCAGCTGTTGTCGTTAGATATTGCTGTTTCGTTTCATCAGCTGGACGAACTTACCCAGGGACATCGATCAAATATCTGCATTTAAAAGAACACACTGTCAAATTAGTGGATAGAAAGAGCACATTATGAGAAAGAAATTATCTGGTGAAAGATTTAAAGACTGACTCGCTTGTGTTTCATTTCATTAAATGTGGAATCGTCCCCTTTCATTTTCCATTTAGCATGAACGTTCTGGTACTCCACTACAGTATCAGTCTTAGGAGAAACTACTGGCTTGGGATACACATGAGCCTCCTTGGAAAGAATACAACTTCTCGTCTTACAGATTCCAGATTACCTTAAAATGTGGGGCCTGGGATAGGTGACCCTACTGGCCTTCCTGGATATATTCCCATGTATTCCAGTAAGTCTCACGGCTGCAAGGTTGCCTGGTGCACTGCAGGAGCCTTCTGAGCTGGCCAGGCTGGTGGCTGTTTATCCAAAGGGAAGGGCTTGGAACAGCAAGGGAGTGCATCCACCCATCTAGAGGACACAGAATATAGTCTGAAGGAGAAAACACAAAAATCCCTAGGAAAGCATTGTCTTTGCTCTCCTCCCTTTTAGATACTCTTGGAAGATAATCTTGCTTTTTACACTTAGGGTCAAGGGAGCAGCTCATGGTGGTAAGGGGTGAGGATGGGGCTGGAGAGTGAGCACACATGAGTTAGAGGAGATCTAGGTGAGCAGAAAAAAAAGAAGAAAATGGATTATAAAGAGCTTTAGAAGTTACAACTGAGAGTATTTTATGTTTGTTTTAGTAACACTAGGTAATGTTATCCAGGTTGGCTAAAAGATCTTGCTCTTCAAAAGAGCTTGTCAAAGGTTTATTTTATAAAAAATATTAACAAAACACACTCTAAAGACCTTGTGTTTTGTGTCTTTTAAGTCCTTGTCTAAGTGGCCATTTCTTGCAATTCTTGCAATTTCTTGCTGGTTTATTTATTATACACTAAGCATTTTTAGACAAGAAATACTTCTGTTTTCTGATTGATATCAATGTGATAACTGTCTATTTCTCCCTTCGTTCGTATCTGTGTACCCAGTGATATACAGAACCCAATGGACCCATCCTGCACAACAAAAACAGGCTATTGCTGGCCCAGGCAAGAACTCAGACACCTGTATTCATTTTTACGTCTGTGGCAGCGGCTGAAAGGCACTCGCCTGATGTTGTAAGGAAGATCCAAGGAGTGTTCCCTGGGAGATGCATATGGCTGTAACTAAGGTCTTTCCCTGTGTATGCTTGCCTGCTTGCTCCCCTCTAAATGACAAAACAGTACTACTTTGGTGCAATGTCACGGTCATTAAGTGCTTCGCTTGCATGTTGAGGCCATTCTGACTTTCAAACCCCACCCACACCTTAGTTATCTTGGAGCCAAGCAAGCAGGCATGGAAAGGGTTCACAGAAGTCTTTCATACGGCAGAAACCCAGTGTTACTCGTCTTATACTTAGCTTTATTAGCCCTCATGGTCACTGGTATGTTGGAGCACCAGTGTGTGCTCCTTGTCAAGAGGGATCCTGGCAAATGGGCCACTCATTGTAGTGAGGAGAAGCATATCTTGGTAGTACCCAGACAGTTGCCATTCCAAAGCCAGAGTTCATGGCTCAAATTCACACTTCATAGGGCAAGTTCCCTGTATACACTGTCAGCTTTGAAACCAAACACTTCCACATCTAGTCTGCACTGTAAATCAGGCTTTGGTGGTGCTTTCCATCCAGCTCCATTACATGAGTAGTCTGATTTAGTTTTATGGCAGAGATGTATTTCGGCTAAAGTGGTATTTTTCACAGACTGGGGGATAAACGTGACTATTCTGTTTGTAAAGCAAAAGGCTATAAGATGGTAACAGGCAGGCACAGGGAGTGCAGGTGCAGTTCCAAATCCCTGCCTCGTTGTCTCAGTACCTGGGCTTGGTGCCTGATTTCTCCCATGCTCAGATCTACAGCAGCACCACAACGTATCAGAACTTCAAATGAAAGCATTTACTCCTCATATTAAAAAATTCATTTCCATTAATGCATGTGAAATTCTGGCTTTCTTTTGGAAGTGAAAGGAGACAGCCCACAAAACTACTGTACCATCCTTGTTCCTCAGAAATGTTAATTCATCATTAAAATTATTAAACAGTAAATGGCTGAGATGTGCTATTACAATCTTGAAGTATTTCCCTTGATTGTTTAAAAATCTCTGTTTTAATTCAAGTCATCTATTTTTTTACCTTTTACAGTTTTGAGTGCTCTATCTTAGCACACGGGAAACATTTCTCAAATGTGTCAAAGTGACTTGTCATGGGTTTGGAATGAGAACTAAATTAAATGTCCATACTGTAGCATAGTTATATAAATAATGAGATATTCCAGTATAAACCATTCATTTGGCAGTCATTTTGACATCATCAAGTACTAAGTGCTATGGAGTTCCTGCCTAACTTTGACACATTCAGAGAAAACCAGGAAGGAAAATGTGTGTGTGTGTTTAGAATTTTATAGAAAAAGACAGCCCCTTTTAGTCTGTTGCCATGAAGTTATTTCTAACTTTTTTTTGGAAATAGTGCAAGAGGTTTAACAAAGTACTCTGGATTCACAGCAGAACGTTGCAGCATTCATCCGTTTCCCACTGAACTCCAAAACTTGTTCCCATAATTTAGAAATAGAAATGGATAAAAAAAATATTAGTGATAATCAAGAATGATTTATATATATTATGGATGAAATAGTGTCACTACTTCTAAGAAAAAATACATTAAATACAAATTCTTCATAAAATAAAAATTGTTTCCTTTTGAATGTTGCTCAGAATTTGCTTATTAGTGTATTATACCACCATGTTGCCAGGTCTGGCATTTTTTATCCAAATAATATTTTAAAGTTCTGGCAAGGCTTGAGGTCTGCAATGCAAACCATGTTAGGAATAATACCTGTACAGAAACACAGCAGTAGCAAAGCCTCTTTTGCTGGGATTCTAGAAATAGTTGGCACTGGAGGGCCCTTTTGTCTTGCATCAACTTCACAAACTTGCGTGGAACCAGGCTAACAATAATCAAAACCTGATAATAGATACTTAGTTCCAAACTGTCTTTCCAACTGCCTAGCTACTTTAAGCCAGTTTTTAGGGAAGAAATCTTTCTAACTCAAAGATCCATGCACACACTGTTTGACAACATGAGTGGCAAACAAACCTTGTACTCTAGGTGGATTTCATCTTCAGACAAAAGGCATCCACTGTCTGTTAAAACAGCATCCTGGTTTGTCAGCAGCAGATCCTGCACCTACTGGAGAGCATGTCCCAAACCCCAGACTGAGAGAGACAGGCAGTCTGGCCCAAAGCATGTCTTTACTTTCTCATCAGTAGACACCCTTCAGGTTAAAGTCTGGGACTTGTTGGTTGGGTCATAGAGGAATTTTTTTCTGGCACCAGGCACGGCATATCTGTCTGTCTTTATGTTTGTGCATGATTCATCTCCAAAAACTGTAACTAATATCTCGAATGATCTCTGAAATCTCTCTGGATTAAGAAATAAAAAAGCACCTATTCCTCTATTTGTCTATAACTCAGTGACTTAAAAGATTGAAATAATTTTTCACTTGGAATCAAAGTTCATAAATATTGCTATTAACTTGTAGCTTTGCAGAGATTGCCTCATGTAAATGTAGAAGTGTCTCTAAGTAAAGTGCATTGCAACTTGCTTCAAAACCATGGTTAGTTACATGAAATCACAAGCTTCCAGCAAACAATTTAATCAACAGTCAATCTTCATTTAATGATAAAAAAAAGATAATTTTATGTCTTTATTGCAGCTAATAGTTGGCCAGGAAGCACAAGCCTTCTACCGCACTCTTCACAACTCTGTTCTCAGCTTGCCATGAAGAGAAAAAAATCTTTCTGTGATGGAATTTGGGGAGCAGCAGGCTCCTAGTAAGGGCAGTGGTGTGCCGAAGCCACCCACCCATAGTCTGGGTTGCACCTATAGCATATACTGAATGATGGCACCAGGCATCCCAGATGACTCAAGAGCAAATAAATAAGAATTAATCCAGTTTTTAAGTTGTACTCATGAGGTGTATTGGGATAGAAAATATTAACTTCTTTCATTCTCCTTGACATTCTTAGCACACCCTTGTAACAACATTTCAGGACTTATTTTTGTCATCTGTCTGCTAGGGGTAATTTACTGACAGTTCATTGCTTACTTGGCCATGGGTTTTCTAGATTTTATTAGTTAAATGCCTAATTGTGTAAAGATTATAGACCTTTATAAAGCAACAAAATTGCTGTGAGCTTTCTGCTTAAAATCCCCTCTGACAGGCAATCTCACTAAGTATTCACTGATCTCAACTCTGTTCCTATGGCTTAAGAATATGTATCAATAACTCAAGGGTACAAATGTGTCAAGGGGTTGCAATTATCCTCAAAACAAACACTGGAAAAAAAAGAAAGCACAAACTAAGTGCTAGAAAAACAGAGTTAAGGCACTCCAATTTGCTTTGTCCAGTAGTGACTCCATTGTATAATGATGCCTTTATGATTAGTGCATAGTAAAGTTTCTTTCTTTCTTTCTTTCCTTCTTTCCTTCTTTCTTTCCAGCACTGCAGAGGTAAAAGTAAAATAAAATTCATTATTTCATTACATTGTCATAGTCTTTTTAATATACTACACTCTGGAGATTTTGAAAGTCCCAGAGCAATATTTTGATATGTTAATTTGAAAAAAAAAAAAAAAAAAAAGCATTGTAGGAGAGTTCATATAGAGCTAATATTTTCTTGTGTTAGTGTTTCTATTTTTACACTGTCCTGCTTTTCCCCAACATTTTATTTCTTCATTAGTTTAATTAGGTTCTCATTGGATTTCAAATACAGAAATGGGAAAGATTTCCTGCCAAGACTGACCAAGATGTCACAGACATACACAGTCCCACATCCTCCCACTCTTCGTGTCTAAGGGTTTATATTTTCAGTCTAACACATATCTCTCCCCCACCCACGCCAGATTCAAATACTGATGGAATGTGCAGTGTGTTTGACAAGTTCTTGTATTGATAAGATAGCTATTTACCAAACAGCAACATAGAGACCCAAATTTCCCCTTGTCTCTTAATATATTGCACCATGCCATGTAAGAAATATTGGTGGTGTCAGATTCTCAGTGCCGGCAGAACGACAGAAAGGAGAACTAATTCAGAATCACAGGCACCCGGAAAAGGCTGGTGGAAGGAGCAGTGCCACAGTAAGTGCAGCCTCGTAAGCCAAGGTGTCTTCCTGGGACCATGGGCAAATGTGTCAGCTGGGGAAGCTCTGAGGAGGCTCTTCTAGCACTGTGGTCAGATTGGCTTCCAGCTGGTCACAGCATCTGGGAAGAGTGAAGGTGGTATAATATTACCTGTGCTCCAAGGACTTGGCTTTGAACTAAGCAGGGTTATGCTGATCAACCTGCCTGAGCCCTTCATGCCTTTGGTGTTCTCATCACAGCTTGGAGAAACATTGGCCACTTCTAATGGAAAATGCACAAGATATTTGTAAGAGAGATACAGTTTCTGTCAGAGATTTGGTATAAGAGTGGATCCTTAAAATTATATATTTGTTCTAATTAGTAACAAAGCCTTCTTCTGCATGCAGTGTTGTAAGGAGGTATTGTTTGCTGTAGCTCAAATGAAGACCATGTTTCATGGTCATTTTAGAGGGACAAGGCATACCTTTTCTGACTGAAGCTACGGGGAACTGGAACAGTGCCACTTTCAGAGGGCTGAACAGAACAGTCTCTGGGCTGTCCAGGGTAGCACTTTAAATGGCTTTTCAGTGCAAGCATGAGGGGTATGCATATGGAGAGGGTTACAGGGCGGAGACTCTTCCTGGTTGTGTACCTGTCCTTTACCTGCCTCTTGTGGGGTAGGTGGCTTCCCATCCCCCCAGATATCCAACAACATGCCTTCTGTGATAGAAATCTCACCACCTGGATGAGAAAGAAGGGAAAGCAGGTGCAGTTGCAGCTCCGCTCCTTGGCAACATCCCTCCCCAGCCAAGTCTAGAGCAAAAGCTCAAAATGTGGTTGGGGCTGCAGAGCTGATATGGGCAGTGGGACAAAAATTCTTGTGGGTACAGACTGTGATATGGGAATGACAGCTCCTTTGGGTGAAGTTGTTTTGATTTTAACTCTATAGAAGTACTGTATGGCCTTGTCTTGGGTAGTGAGAACTTTCCAAATTCTCTCAGGATCACCTCCTCTTCTTAGGGAGAGCTTAGAGAGGAAGTTTACCATATAGAAATGCAAACTTACAAAATTTTCCACTATTCAGAAGTCCTTGAACAGGATCCAGATGATGTGGGCTCATGAGAAAGAGAGACTGAGCCATGGTTACAGTCAGGGTGTGCTCCAAGATCACTTCTACTCACTCAAATATTTACTTCCAAGAGACACAGATATATATATTCTGTAAGACATTGCATTACCTTCCAGTATTTGTAATCACATGATCAATGTTCGGTTGATCTGATAGCTGCCTGAAGTACAGGTCACAGTGAGTTATCACACTTTTCTGACAGCACTGAGTGGAAGGAAAAAGCTGCAAGAGAAATGATCTATAGTCCTCAGTTTCGTGAACTTGGAATGGTAGATAATAAGCAGATCCATTATTTCCATCTTCTGAAGGCAGCCATCTTATATCTCTGTGATCTGTAGTGTAGATAAAGGTGAAGTAAACCTCTTGCCTTACAGAAAGCCTTCTGTCCCCTTAATTCTGAGCATAAGCTCTCCTGGCAGTGTAAAAGGCATAAGAGTGAAAAAGTAGACTTTTATTACTGCCTCACAAAGAGGGTATGCATTTAATCATATACTTCCAGCTTGTGGTTGAGCTTCTATCACTTTTTAATTTTGAATGTTAATAAAAATGCTTTGTGAGATCAAGTCAGTAATTCATAACCACATTTATAGCTATTATTTCCCAGTTTACTCCATTTCTAACAATTTCTTGTTGGCAAAGAGAGGCACAGGGTTTTCTGTCACTACTAGGTTTCCACAACAATGAAATTCTCCTTTCAGGCTCTTTCCAACAAGATTGGATTGATTAACTACGCTACTGTTTATTTTGCTGTACCTGCCAAGTATATGGCAATGCATATATAGGAAAAATTAGTGTAATGTGAATATGTGGACAAGAGAGAATGCCAGAAAAAATATCATCCCTGAACATGAAACAATTCCCATTTAATTTCATTTCAGGACATTAGTGTTTAAGATGCACCTCTCGGACAAAGGAAACATCAGTTTCTAATTCAATTTCTAATTCGTCATTTTGTAACAAAACAAGCTGAAAACATTTATGAGAAAATAGTTTTATTGAAAAGTAAATGACACCCTTTTTTTCCTTTTCATTTTTCCTCCCTTTCCCCCATTCCCCCAGCAGGGCCAGATTTACCCAACAAGAACCCTGATGGGAAATGGAAAAGAGTAGGTTCAGAAAGGTAAGTAAGAAAAGCTGGAGACGCAGTATACTTTTGGAACCTTAGGATCTTGGTTTAGGATTATGATCCCAAAATAATGTTCAACTAGTACTTGTGTGAAGAATGTAACAGAGTTAGGGAAGACAGGCAACTGCAAGACAAGGCAAAGAAATGTTTCTTTCTTCTCCTTCTCTTCAAATTGATGTTGCATGTGGAGAAATACTGAAGAGTGCTAACGGTGTAGGGGAAGAAGGTGATCTTCCAAGATGGGAAGCCAAGCCTTTTCTCACTTTTCCCTTTCTCCCTTCCCTCACTGTAATAATCCGTCAACAATGCTCTAGATACGTGTCTGGACACTTCGGCCATGAGCCTGTCTGTCATAATAAAGGGATACTTTCAATTTCAATGAAGCATTGCCATGGATGCACACAAGGAATCGAGGCAAGATATAGCAGGAAACAGAAATTTCTGCAGCCATTTCCTTTCAGATGGAACAGTGATAATTTAGATAAAAATTAAATCTGTTTTTCTACTGGTTATATCAGTAGCATCCCCAGGAAGTGGGACTGAGATCAGAGCTGAGATTCAGGATGTGTACGGCATGGGGAACACAATTACCTATTTGCTATATATCCCAACCTCACACACAGAAAAATCTGAGCACAGCTATTACTGACAAAATTGTAGTAAGAATTCAAATCAAATTCTAAGAGCAGCCCCTGGACTTTGAATGGTTTGGAGTAGAGCTGGGAGCAGTATTTCATACTTGGTTCTTATAGCCATGGTGGATCAAATCAAAAGCCTGTTTCACATTTTCTTTGAATTACGAGTTCAAATTCCAGATCTTAGCTTTGCTGTTCAGTGGATATATATTCATTGGCATTAGTATTTCTGAATGGATTAACTCAGCCACTGTGGAATACAGATCCTGTAGTTTACTTCAAGATAAGCATGAGCAGCATTAGAGCAAACATTTTGGATATTTTCCAAGAGAAAAGGTTTGCTCATGGAAACTAAGTGTTCTGTAGAGAAGTTGTGAATTTGATGAGTCTGTTGAAACTAGTCCAGCAGGCATCTGACCAAAACCTGACTATTTTTTTGATCAGTTCATCTACCTTCTTTTTCCTGCCCAGGCTCTACCAGCCTTTCTGAGCTCACACAGAAGGACTAGCAAAAATCAAAGGCAGCTTTGGGTTTCTTGACGTGTAATTTTGTGTTGTCGTGCCAATTCATCACAGCTCTGCCTCAGAAATCACTCAGGAATGTAGAAGCTGTTTCCAGGTCACTGTGACTGTGCCACCAGGATCAAACTCACTGGAGAAAGTGAGCTCAGCTTGTGGTCAAGCTTCCCACAATACACTGGTGGGAATGGAGCTGTTCAGGTGCTTGGGCTGGGACCAGCTCCTCTCCTGATTTATCCTAGAACCAAAGAGGCTTCAAATGCAGCATCGTGGGAAGTTTTGTGTATCAGAGAGAACTGCTCAGCGGAGGTTACTGACTGTCACAGACCTTCAAATAGCCAGTAGATGGAAATAAACACTGGTAGTTACTGAGACATACTAGATATGACCTCATTACCTGGAAATGGAAGGCTTTCTATATAACCATTTACTCAAGTAAAATTATGCCACAAAAAGGAATATGCTTACTTTTCACCATCTCTATTTATTAAAAACATTGCTAACATGCTGCTTGATAACTTGATTTATGAAGTTTGTGACAAATTGCTTGCTTAATTGAAATATGTCAGGTTTCTAAACACTAAAGTTAATTATTCTTCCTTTTCTAGTGGAAGGCTGACCTTTAATTGTACAATATTAATCCACATATTGTATGAATTATGTGAAATATCCATTTTGAATGTAGAGAGAGACATGCATGTGTTATTGTAGTGGAGTACAGTTACATAATTATTTTTAATTTAGGATATCAGTTTAATTAAATACTTGCAGAAAGCAAGCTTTTTGAGGAAATTTGCAATTACAATCAATTTGAATGTACAGCTACATTAATATGGTGACAAACCCAATAATAAAAATGAACTAAGTAATTATGGGCAGGTGCTGAACAGATGTGTAAATAGAAGGTCTCTGCATGGAACATTGTTATATATCATTTTGAAAAGGGAAAGAAACCTGTTATCCATAGCCATTCATACATGCAGTTATAATCAGTCACAAAAAGTTAGTTCTTTCAATTTAGATAAATCATTTAAAAATGTGTACGGCACTTAGGCTTTCATTTTCTGTTTCTGGAAAGAAAGTCTAGTTGATTGAAGACTGCTGCTCTACTGTACTCAAAGGGTCTGCCGCACTCTTGAAATATATTCTTCTTTCAACACATTTATGATGAGTGGGTTTTGAGTTTGGAATGGTTTAACAGTCAAAACAATTCACATTCCATATTACAAGCTGAGCTTTATTTAAAGAAGGGGGGAGGCTAAAACTAGTTTAAAGTTGTTTGCTCAAGTATTCAGATTGCCAAAAGCCCAATTTAATCTCCAAATAGTTAAAAAACAATGACATTGCATTACTACTGTGAACTGCTTTTAGGTAGGTTTACAGTGCGTTTTTTCCTGTGTGTTTTTTTTTGTTATTGGTTTTTGGGTGTGTGTATGTGTGTCATTTTCTTTTTTTCCAAACCAATATATTAAAATATACTTTTTCAAGTCTTCTATTTTTGTGTGGTGTGTTAGAAACAATCATATCTGTGATGTAAGCAATTAAGCTAAACTGGAATTGTGTATATAGCAATCATAGAAAACCCAATGAAAAACTGGCATCTAAGGAATAATGAATGTGAGCCATCCCCTTGTATGGAATGGGATCCCATAAGCTGTCTACAGAAGATCACAGTGTCTAAAGTAGCCCTGTCTAAACAAGGGGCAAGTCTCAATTCGACTCTTTCGGAACCTTAGATGCTTTATTCTAGAGCACAGAGATCTGCTTTCCTCTCCCCAAGGTTTACAGCTTTCAAATGGATCCCAGTGGCTAAGCCAGATGCTTCTCAAGCAATACTTGGAAGGGCAGTAAAGTACTTTTTATCTTTCTCAGGAACAGTCAATCCAGGTGTTCTTGGCACTAGGGAAAACTGTGAGAGGAGTTGTGCACCATTCTGTTTCTTATCCCACCATGTGCAGGACCATCATCTTATCTGGAAAGGGAACAACAATTACCACGTCTGGAGAGAGACTAATAATGAAGCAGTGCTAGTGCTGTTGCAATAAAAACTGTCTGGACAGATTCCACTCATCTATTTCATTTGTAACAGGTCGAACTTCAGAAGCACAAATTTGTATTCCAAATGCGCTATGAAATGTTTCAGGTGGGGAGGGTGAAGTGGGGACCTCACACAGTCCTGCATCCTGCAGATCTCTGCTGCTCAGCAGCCCCCACTGATCACACAAATGGCAGTGACTTCTATACCGTGTGCTGGTATAGAACTCTTCCATACTACCACAGGGCAACACTCAGCCTGTAAACAGTATCAGAGCACAAAGATGACTCCATCATGTATAGCAAACTTTCCCTCAACTCCAAACTCAAAGACACACCAAGCATTTTCTGTAGAAAGTGAAAAATGAAGCAGTAATTATTTCCTAGGAAAAATGAACAAATCCAAAGCAGTGGAGAGGACAAAAGAGTCTCAGTTTTACAGTAGAAATCCTCAGGATGCTTACTGACACGTGTGCCTTCCTTGCTAAAGGAGCATGGCTTAAATGATGGACAGGCTCTTTATACTCATCATGCCCCAGCTACTGGAGGGAGGGGTTTATTTTAAGGAAAGACCTGATGTTTCCAATCAGAAAGTTTGCAACACAGATTTTGTCTTGGTCAGGGGAGCATCTAATAGTCAGACTTTGAATAGGAGTTATTCATGGAGCACTGTAAGGCAGAATATAAAACAAACCTCATACATGCTGGTATGGAAAGATTTTGCTTGCCATTTCAAAAAGAAAGTGGTTTGGATTCCCTGCATTGCCATACTTAGCCATGCCTCCTCCTACCTCTCCTTGCATTTGCTTTCCAGCTGCTCCTATAATCTCTCAGCTCATCCGTGTTTGGTGTCTGAAGAGGCAAAGAGGTTGATTTCGGAAGAATTTAGGGAAGATTCACACCACGGGTGTCACACAAGGCAGTCACATCTAAGGGCAGTGCTTATGACCCATATGAGTTAGCACCAGCACCAAAAGGAAGGTTCCTGGTTCAGTGCCATACTGAGCCAACCTGGCAATATTCCTCTCCAACTGCACCAGCAATTGTGCATGACTCCACAGCACTAGTGTTGTGGCAGGAGTCTTAGCAACACAGCTCTCACCACAGAGACAGACACACCTGTGTCAGTAGGTGCTTAGGTTGCTTTTGTCCCTCAGAGAATCCTCAAGTGATCAGGGTACTTGTGGCCTCAGTCCCCTCGTCAGAGAACACAGTGCCTTCAGCTGTGTTTTAGCTGTGTGAGAACTGCTCAAGCTCACTACTGTTGCCACGGCTGCTAAAGAAAAACATTTAGTTAAAGGTGAGGGTAGGCACACATTATAGATGTAAGCATATGGCTGTCAAGCTGCTGCCCAGCAGCTTCCATAGATATGTGGCACCTTATGTTATCCAAAGCACTTGGAATTTTTCATATAACAAAAGCTAACGAAGGCGGCTATTACAGCTTTATGCTGCACTTGCTTCTTGATAGAGTTGCCAATCCAGTGCTTTGAATTCTGTGCCAACAGCTTCGACAGAAGTGAAAGAGCAAGCTGTGCTTTTAACAGATGCAAATGCTTTGGTTGCAGTGATGGCTGCTTTTTCAAAACCATTATCACATATGGGGGCTTGCAGATGCATACCTCTTCCTATGTGACAACTCTCAGACAACTGGAAAGCTTTTCATAGCACTGGTAAGCTTTTAAGGGGCAAAATCAACTGGCATCATCTAGCAACTCTTTTACTGTCTTGCAAGTGCTTGTATTGAGCAGATGCACAACATGTGGTTGGCACAGTTGAAAATGTCCTGCACTGCAGCCAAAGTGTTATACCAGCCACAAGCCACGCTGCTGAATTTCAGAGAATTTGCAGTCCTTTCACTGATGACTGCAGAATGAAGACTAACACAACAGCATCATGCATTAAATTACTGATTAAATATTCTCAATTTGAGAACAGTTCATCATCTAGTTTTTGCTTTTCTCACTCTATTTTCCATGTCTTAACCAAGAGCACAGCTACTGAAATAACGTGAAATTCCTTGCTTCACTTGAGCAAGGTTGTCACAATATCCTAAGAATTGGCTATCATCTATTTGCTTCTTTGAATTGTAATTTTATCATGAAAAGTTCCTTATGTCTGTAATGAATATAACGTAGAGGTACTGAAATATGTAAGGCTATCTTCTACCAGAAGACCTTATCAGCTTTTTTTTTGGTCATTAAATAAGTACATTGTTAATTTTAAAGCTTTGATTCACACAGACAAGATCTGGCAAATCTTGGCACTATATGCTATTTGTCAAAGAAAGAAATAGTCCAGAGTTCATAAAGCCTTGACCCTGCAGGTGTGTCCATTGGGCTTTAAATGGCACACGGTGTATAGTCCAATGCAAGTGAAGGTTGGTCCGAGGAACTAGTGAGGGTCTGCTTTGTGTAATCTGCTGAACAGAAGCATAATTCCTTACTTAAACAAATTCATCATTAAAGAAAAGCATGATCTGATTTAGAAAATCTAAGCCAAAAATTCTGGTTTTTTGGTTGGAAGAGAAAAAATAATTTTTCATCACCTTTTGAAACTTTGTTACAAATGAAATCCCCCCCCCCCATATTTTGCAAAATGAGACCTTATTTTAGGTAAAACACTCCAAGTGTTTTTTTCATTTTTTTTATTTTTCTTTTTCCCATGAGCTTTTCCATCTTTTGTGCAGTAAAAACAACTTAATGAAGTTAGCACAGATTCTCCATACTTTTTAGTAGGAAAAGAAAAACAGGATCAAGAAAATTTTACTTTATGTACATGAAAAGCCACATCATAGAGCAGAAAGACTGAATTTTCAGGTAGAGACATTCAGTGTGTTTGCCCTTTGCAGAGTAATCAACTAAAGAATCATGCTCACATCAGCTCCTGCTCCCCTAGTCTTTCTCTTTCTCTCTCTTCTTTCCTTCTTTTTCTCTTTCCATTAATTGATTTCTTCACATTTGAACTGTCATTTCTGAATATGTGACTTGCAGATTAATGCATAAATAAATAAAATGTTCCCCATGATCAAATTCTCTGTGATCAGGACCAGGTTCTTAGTGACTGTATTGGTGCAAGTCACAAGCAAAGTGCAGAAATAGTTCCCACTCCTTTTTTGTTAAAACAAACTTACAACAGTTGGAGTGCACATACAAGGTGCAAAGTAACTCTGACAGAGATGGAGGGTTTGTCCCAAGAAAAAAAGACATCCTTTTTGGGCATAGGTTCTCTTGGAGCCTTGTGCTTTTAGGTTGTCCATTTAATAGAAGCAGAACCTTTACAAGGTTCTCCTATTCAATCAAATCCCCAACTAATTTAATTAATTTATTCAAAGTAATGAGGCAATTTTTTTACATCTGTCATTTTTCTTACTGGGAAGGCCAGTGACTAATCTGCTGTCATAATCTAGAACAGTATCATATGGGCAGCTGCTATAATGTACTCTGTCACTGGGAACCAGAGTATCATTCCTCCCTAGCTGTACATTGCGTCACTTCTGTATCAGGTGGGACATCTCTGAAGAGGTGACAGCATGTTGAATGTAGGTGGCAGGCAGGAGGCTGGCACAGGAGTCACCACGCTCATCTTCTGTCAGCAGAGATTACCTGTAAGTTCACACCAGCCAGGACAGCCTCACATTTTAAGACATGCAGAACCTAATGTGAACCTGTAATCAGCGAATTTACATTTAACTTAAAAGTGTCCTATCACATCTCAGCTGATGAAAAAGAAAAAGACTTTATCTTACAATTGTGTTTTCAGTGGACATGATGTCTTTTCTCTGACAATTGTGAGGATATGCAGGAAATTCTGATCACAGAATTACTTACTGTAGGTTTCCACATATACATCTATCTGTCCTAATTGCAGAGATACTTCTCACTTTTCATGTCCATAAATGACATCACCTACTCAAATAGACCACTTTAGACTTTAAGGTAAGATTCAGAGTGCTTAAGACATGTGGGTACCTAAAATATTCAGAATATCCCTCCTAAGACATTCCGTATTAAGTCTCACTTCCAGGGCTCCAGAAGAGCTTGCTCCCTAACTTTCTCCTAGGGCATTTAGCTGTAAGCCAAGACAAGCCACTAAACCAATGTGTGAACCTCTAAAATGTTCAATATGTATCATAACATGGAGATATCCGGCTGACAAAAGACATTAGGCAAGGCTTTCAAGCTCTAGAGGATAAATGAAGTCCATTATTAGATTGATTCCATCATGAGCCCAACATCTGGCTCTCAGCTTCTTTCATGATGGTGCTGTGGTTGGGATGCTACCTCAACTTGCATTTTCATAAGCTACACTGTTCAGTGATTTATACCAGTCTGCTTCTAATCACATTGTGCCAAAATTAACCAACTATAATTGCCACCCAGGGCAGGCCATCTTCTGGAAAGGCCATAAATGAAATTAGCTATGAGGGCAGGATGCAGCTGCATGGCTATGAAGTGGAAAAGAGATCTGTGCACTAGCTCAGCCTCTTCCCCATTATGTAAATGAAAGAGCATGGCACTAATGGGGAGAAAGGGAGACTGAAGTATCTGTGACTTCATCCTTTCTCCCCCTTCTCCCCTCAGTTTTAATTGTGTATGCTTTTCAGCTGCAGAGAAATGAAAACTTCTTTATTTTTGTTTAATTTCTCAAGCACTTTATTTACAAGATCAATTAAAAATTTTAACTTCAAATCACAAAGTACTTCCCCTCTCTTCCTCCCATAATTTCAGTTTGTCAGCAAAAATCCATCCATAAACCCATCATGTTCACATATGTGCATACAGCATCCAAACCACACTGCACTCTGGAACGTGGTGAGAGCTTTAGTATAGCTGGAGGGAGCAGAGGAATGGGATCTGAGAGGTGGGAAACCTCCAGAGTATAGCATTTCCCTTTTTGTACTTCAGATCCAGGGCTGGCTGAAGTCAGAAAGTGGTTTCCTAGCAGCTTCAGTAGGCTTTGGAACAGGCTTTAACAATGGAGCTAGCAGAAGATACTTGATTATGATGTCAGCTTCATAGTAGTTGCCAATATTTTTTAAGCTAGGAAATATTAGCAAATGCGATAACACAATGAAATGTGGTGACAATAGGAATACTGTTCATATCTTGTTCATTCGAGTTATTACACAAAGTAGAAAATACAATTAAAACCATGTGGTGATCTTCAAAGTGTCTGGCTTTGTTTAAAACTATCCCTTTTTCCAAGATCAAATGTAAAACAAAGTCTTTACAAATAATTTTGTTTATCAGACAATGGTCATACAAAGACTGGTGTAAGCACAGAGGGAAGAGGGAGGCTGGCTTTCATTCTGCTCCTGCAGAGGTGTAGGAAAAAGGGATTGGGACGGGCAAAAGGACAGAAGGACAGCCTTCCTTCCCCTCTTCAGCACTCTCTCTGCACAAACCACCCATAGGAATGGACTCTTGGAGGTCTTCCCTGGAGGGAAAGAACAAGGTTATCACACAGTTAGTTGACTTCAGAGCTAAAAAGAAAACTGCCACATGAGCCCAGCCTTAAAATACAACCACCGTAGCCAGTAATCAGTAACAGCTTTTCCCTCCAGTGGAAGATGCAAGAAACACACAGCACGTTCTCAGTAATAGTTTTGATGCATGCCTTGCTATAAAGCTGTTCAAAGAGAAACTTAGGGCCCAGCTATACTCTATACCCTACAGAGTTAGATCCTATAATCCTATTGATGTATCTTCTTTTTTTTTCTTATGGTCAAAGGTTTGCCAGACAAAGACTGATTTATTGTTTATACTTCTATAATTACCTCATGGAATATAAGCCCTTAGATCTAGCAAACACCTCCTCTTGTAACATCACACCTATTCTTTCCTCTTTCTCTTTTCCCATCTGCTGACATCTTTGCTTCTTGTATCTCCATCCTTTGATGTTCAAACCACTGTCATAATTAACATGTGCCAACTGGTCCCGATCCCCATCCTGCTCCCCCGCGAGCAGGAAGGCAAGGAAGCATCGCCCACTTACTGTGCTTACCCCTCTTGTGTCTGTTTTCCTTGATGTGCAGAAAAGGGGTGGAAACCAGCTGAGGGTTCTGCTTGTACGTGTTCATGGATGAATGGGAATAATCAGTAAAGGTCAGATGGAATTAAGAGCTCCAAACAACCCAAATGTATACTGTCAGAGTGTCTACTAATGATAGACAACAAAAGCCACCAGCAGAAAAGTTGTGTCTACAATCTTTCTTGAGCCATTGATGGCTCGTCAATATACAACAACAGCATAAGGGATTGCTGAAGTTGATGCTATTAATATGCCTGTTATCTCAGACATGTCCTTTACGTTCATTATCTAAGGCAGCTTTAGATGTTGCTTTATAAAGACCAACAAACGAAACTTTGAAGGATCTTCCTCTTTCAGGTAGGTGGATTGACTCAGTGCAGTGACTTTTGCAGATAAATGTGTACACTGAAGCTCTGCTGAAGTGGAATTGAAAACTAATTTCCAGAACAAAGAGAAAATTTAATTTAGGCCTAAACCAGCTATGAGGAAACTGCAGATAGTGTGACTTAATACTTGCCAAAAATGTGATTAATAATACTGAACATATGACATTGGACCTGGTTTAGAAATGTATTCTATAAGCAAAGACTTCATACCCATACTTGGGAAAAAGGTCCTTCACTGAAGCTCTCAGTACAATCACGTACTATTGCTAATGAGCCTAGAGGGAGAATTTTCAAGGACACTCAGCATCAGGTTATCTCAGGTTCCTTGGTGCAATTCCTTCTGACCGACTTCGGCTGGAGCAGAAATAGACCAATTGCACAGCAATGCTTAGAAGACTTCGCACACGCTCAAGGAGTCATTCTGGCCTTACCCAGTGGGAACTGTCAAAGAGAAAAATGCTGCATGGGAGCCAAGCAGAGCAATTCCAGGCAAGAATGGGCTGTCATATATTAAGAGGTGGACTTTTAAGCCTGAAGCAGTTGAAGTGTCCTTATTACTAGGCAGCTTACGTAGTGGTGGCTCAGGAGATACCCAGGCCCAGGGCTCAGCCACGTGGCTGAATTTTTTTGGACTGAAACTTTTTTGCTGAAACTTAATATATGAGTCTGTATTTCAAGCCACAGCAAAAATTTGGCTTAATTTAATCAATAAAGATGGCACACAGAGACAATCACTGAAGCTTTTCTGAACTGTTTTGTCTTAATCTGGTCCATAGTGAAATATGGTGCACACACAATTACTGAAACTTCCCTGGCCCAGAAAGCAGGGTATATTTGACGCACATTTGACAAGTATCTTGTATGATCCCATCAATTACCTTTTGTAATAGATCTTAATTCCAAGGGCACAGGATGGAGTCCTTACACCACATGAAAAGCACATTTTACCACATGGCAATCATGACTTTGCTCAGCCAGTATTGTATTTTGACAAAACTTCATGCATGTATCACAGAATCAAAGAAAGGTTAAGGCTGGAAGGGAACACTGGAAGTCATCTAGTCTAACCTCCCTGCTCAAGCAGGGTCCTCCAGAGCATGTTACTCAGGATTGTGCCCAAAAGGCTTCTGAATATCTTCAGTGAAGGAGACTCCACAGCTTCCCCGGGAAGCCTGTTCCAGTGCTTGGTCACCTTCACAGTAAAGAAATCCTTTCTCATGTTCAGGTGGAACTTCCTGTGCAACAGTGTCTGTCCATTGCCTCTTGTCCTGTTGCTTGGCACCACTCAGAAGAGCCTGGATCCATGCTCCTGTCACCATCCCCTTTCAGATACTGATAGAGATGGATGAGATTTCTTATCAGTCATTTCTTCTCCAGGCCAAACAGGTCCAGTTCCTTCAGCCTTCCCTCATAAGTAAGAGGAAATATGAGCAAGGGAAAGCATATCACAATTTACTCCATTTCTTCCAACAAGACTATCTTTCACGGATAACCCCTTTATATTGAGAAGTCCTTATTTCCTGACACTATTCTAATATTTTTCAGCTAGAGTGTTTAAAATACTTACACAAAGTCCTCATCTTTATTATTATACACTCTATCAATTGAGCTATCAATTGAGAAGCCTCCTTTCGCATAGGAAAGTTCTGCTAATTATGACACACTGGACATCTACCATAGAGTTTAGCTGAGAGGCTCAAGAACTGGTGCAAGTCAATACAGAGAAACTGGATGTAAATCAACTACAAGTTCTCCAAGTTCTGGCACAACTCTTCATTTAGACTAATTTTCTCAGCTGAGGATGGCTCTCGGATCAAAAATATAGCCTTTGGAACAAGCACAGCAAAAATATTACTAGCAGAGAGATAACATCTAAATCAATGATGAGTGCCCAGAATATATGACCACCTTATAGTTAAAATATGAAAGAAGGACTTATATTAGTTTTACAGTTCTAAGTAATATTTTCAAGTAATGCCTAATGTGTTGCAGATGTTGATAGGAACAACTGCTGACTACAGCATGCTCCAGCACAAAGCTGAACCAAACAGTTTGGAGAAATCCAGATTGGAACTTTGCAGCCAGCCTCCCCGTAAACTTAATCACAAACAGCAAAACACTGTAAATAATACCAAGCCAGTCCAAAATCCTACATCCAAATCAAGGTTTTGGGGAATTTGCTAACTTTGCTGACAGCTTCTTATGAAGGGCTGAAGAAATGTTCTACATCTTAAGGCAGCACAACTCGGTGAAAGTCCTGTCTTGGAGCTGCGTACAGAGCAGGGAATCTTGTTAAGGTGCTGGCAGGGTAATCAATGTGATGTAATAGATGTTATGTCCTGCATTAAAGGAAAGTCCTGCTTATCAAACCTGATTTCCTTCTATGACAAGTTAACCCACCCAGCTGATCCAGGTTGATGTAATTTTTTTGGATTTCGGTAAAGCTGTTGATATTGTCTCTCACAGTATCCTTCTGGACAAAAGGTCCAGCACACAGCGGGATAAACGCATCGTGGGGTGGGTGAGCAATTGGCTCATGTGTCAAGCCCAGAAGGTAATAGTGAATGGGGTAACATCAGACTGATGACCAGTCACTAGTGGGGTTCCACAGGGATCCATCTTAGACCCTGTGCTCTTCATAAATGACTTGGACACAGGAGTGGAAGGGATACTGAGCAAGTCTCCCAGCAACAACTGGGAGGAGTTGTTGACTCCCTCGTAGGCAGGAAGGTCCTGCAGAGAGACATCAACAAATTAGAGGACTGGGCAATCACCAGCCATATGAAGTTTCACAAGGTAAAGTTCTGGATCATGCATCTGGAATGGGGCAACCCTGGATGTTCATACAGACTGGGGAATGAGATGCTGGAAAGCAGTGCCATGGAAAACAGGACCTGGATGTCCTGGTTGAGGGTAAGTTGAATATGAGTCAGCAGTGCCCTGGAAGCCAGGAGGGCCAACTGTGTCCTGGGGGGCATCAGGCAAAGTATCATCAGCTGCTCGAGGAAGGGGATTGTCCCACTCTTCTCTGCACTGGGGCAACTTCACCTTGAATATTGTGCCCAATAAAAAGAAAGATGTTAAATGCAGAGAAATATATTAAGCTATTAGAGAGTGTTCAAAGGAGGGCAATGAAGATGGTGAAGGGGAAGCTGTATGAGGAGCAGCTGAGGTCACTGGATCTGTTCAGCCTGGAGAAGAGGAGACTGAGGGGAGACCTCATTGCAGTCTTCAGCTTCCTCATAAGGGGCAGAGGAGGGGCAGACCTTCTCTGTGGTGACCAGTGACAGGACATGAGAGAATGTCCTGAAGCTGTGTCAGGGGAGGTTTAAGCTGGATGTTAGGAAAAGGTTCTTCACCGGTTGTGCATTGGAACACAGCATTCCCCCAAAGGGAAGTGGTCACAGCACCAAGCCTGACAAAGTTCAAGATGCATTTGGATGTTACTCTCAGGCACATGGCATTAATCTCAGAGATGGTCCTGTGCGGGGCTAAGGGTTGGACTCAGTGATCCTTGTGGGTCCCTTCCAACTCACCATATTCTGTGATTCTGCTATTTTGTACATCAAACATCAACTCTATGGGAAAGAAGACACATTACATTGCAGTGCCTGATGAAAATGCTGCCTCAAATGCAAGGAATGAAAGGGTGAACACCAGTATAAAATTCACCATGTCTTCTTGAGTTAAACTGAAAGACCAACTGGTACCGCTTCAAGAAAGAACATTTTGCCAACCAGGAACAATAAACGGGACCATTATGATGGAAGGTGGGCTGTCCATCTGTGTCTATAAAAAAGACATACACAGGAGATATTTTCAAGTGTTTTGAGAAGTTTTACTCTGACCATCCAGTCTCAGATGTATCTCACCAGTTCCACCTGGGACAAGACTCCAGAGACCAACAGAGCTTATCACAAGGAAATTATTTCAAATACGAAGTCCAAACTTTCCATCTTTCTATCTTCAAAACCAACCTCTTAATGTTTGTTGTAATATTAAGTCACATGCATAAATTTTTAAGAAATCATTTGAGATGATACATTTCTGATCATTGAAGTAATTAGTGAACTGTGTAAAAGACACATAAGAGAACTGAAAAGTGACCCATCTTCCATGTGGCACTCTATAAATGCTATTTAGATGTCTGCTTTCACACCTCTGTAGTTCCATTCTGATTTTCAGCTTATATAAAAGCCTGGAAATATTTTGCTTCAGAATGGAAAAATTGTAATGCACAGTGGAATTTCTTGCTTAAAATGGCACATACACACCTCTGATCCAGATTTTGGGATGTGGAAGGTTTTTTTATAATCACTATTTTAAACTCACAGTAATATATTCTACATTATGATTTCTAGGCCTCTTGACTTTGCCACTAATAACATTTATGGCAGTTTTCATGTGAGCCAGCTCTAATATCAAACATGTTCATGTCTTCCATTACACAAGGGAAATATCTGGTGATAATTGCTAGTAAGTCAAACTGTGACAATTACCAATTTTCCAGGCGAGTTCAGGAATGATCAAGAGCATAGCAGGATTCAAAAAGGATTAGAAATGTATAAGGATAATAACACAATTATAGCAGATCAGAATTAGAAATAAATAGAAGAGCAGTCATGTAAAAACCCATGAACAGTTTTGTCCTGCAGTCCTTCTTAGGCTCGGTGGCTTATTGGTGCTCCAGGCATCACTGGGTGGTTCAGGCCGTGCAGGACACACTACAGGGCTGAGAATTTGGTCTGGGAAGAAATTACTGTCTGGAATGGTTTTCCGATTGCCATCTACTGTGTGTTTCTTGGGCTTATGGCATCTTGTGACTCCCAAAAACAAGGTAGTGGAGTCAGCACCACACCAGATCTTCAACAAAAATTAGCCATGCTGAAGACATCAGCCTGTAACAAGAAGCAGCAAACCACCTACTACCAATGGGGAGGAGGAGGTTAGCTGTTAGCTTGTCCAGCTAACTCTGCACTTCTGGGGAAGGGACAAGATTTCAAGGACAAGAGAAGAGAGACAGGGCCAGGAGAGCCAGCCCCTTCAGGCTTGCACTCAGCAAAGTGATCTTACATTACAAAACCCACTATGTTCTACACAGAATTTCTCTGCAGGAGCGGCAAAATTCTGCTTTACTAACAGAGCTGAGAAACTGTAAACTGGGTCTGCTGGGACAAACCAAAATTATAGATTTTACCCTAAATTTCTATGCTACATGTATCTCAACAAAGTGAAGGTGACATCTGCACTTTTTAATCTGGAGGATGGCTTTCTGTCTCAGAGAAACTGTGGGACTCATTTATGTGATGTATAAACACATTTACAATACAAAAGAAATACTATAGTCATCTTCAATGAAGAGGGAGTCCCCTGTTTCCAGTTCTCTTACAGCTCTAGGATGAGAAATCCAAGACTCCTTTCAAAAAAAAAAAAGAATGTTTTTGTTGTTGTTGCTGTTTATGGGAACTCTGAGTGATTCACTGAAATTCTACTGATGGATAAAAGCAGTTTAAAAGGCTCAAATGTAAAGTCCTAGATTGCATCGGTTCTGAATTTACTTCTTATGTTATTTTTTTCTCTAAACTCCTATTTATGACTATGTAAAACAGCTAGGTAAAAGGGTATTTTATCCCATAATAACATAATTAGTATTTATGTACATTAAACAGAATAAGGAGAGCTAATGACATGGAAGGGAATATGGAACTACATAACAATTTGGAACTCTAACACTCTATCTTACTATGCTCTAAAGAATATGTGGAGTTTATTGATGACAGGCCTTATTCATCTTAGGAAAATTATAGTACATCCTGGTAAAATCTACTAGGTCAACTTTGTGTTCCTCTCTTAACATGGCCTCATCCTTTTTGGGGAGATACAGGAGACAGGAAGAGGTATTTAAGAGTCTGTGCCCTTATTCTAATTTTTGAAGGTTTCTAGCTGTGATAGCAGCACCTGTCTTCTAGAGAAAAGAATGAGAATAGCTCTTCATATGCATACACTTGAGTGCACACCCACATTTAATTTATCAAAAGCACATCCTACTGCCATGTTCTCAGCTAAATATTACAGGCAAACTCAAATCATTCTGCTGAATAGCCAAACCACTATGCTGCCAGTGATCTGTTCACCGTGTGTGGGGTGTGTGTATATGTACATGTGTTTTATGTATATATATATGTCATACATATATATATGTCTATATATATGTGTGTGTCTATATATATATATCTCAGAAAGAAGAGAACCCTGAAAGTAGGACTCTGCCTTATAAGAGGAGCTGTAAGTTGCTCTGTGAACTTTCTAATAGCACGGTTCTTGGCAGACATATAAACAACTTGGATTTTCTTGAAAAGAGAGGAGTAAGAATGGTTTCAAGAGCATGGCAATCTGCTCACTGGTTTGCTCTGGGCCCCTCTTGGTGAACCTGTCACGTCTGTTAATTTCAATGATATTTTAGTGACTGTCGATACCGAAAACGCAAAGAGATGGAGGGGGTTCCAGTAGAAAAAGTGGCAGAGATGCATTTACATAATTTGATTTCCTTCAGGAAATATTATTTCTAAGCAAAATGCAAAAAGCCTCACTGGGATTATCATGCAACCATTTCCAACAGTATTATATACCGCACATGCACTGTTTTTCCAAACAAATGAGAAGATGCAATATTGCAGCTTTAAAGCCATCCTTCATATCTACTGCTTAGTCAAAGTTTTAAATTTTTTTTTCCCACTTTCAATCTCACTGTAGCTTTACATAGCTAAAAATATCTCTTAATACCATTGAATAAGTACACAAAAGAAATAGGCCTGCAAGCCTCAGGAAGATTCACTTACTGTAAAGTCTTGAACATCAGCAGACAGTAGTCCATATGAAGTTATCCTGCTTTGAACTCAGAAAGCATAGTCCTCTCCCTCTCTCCCTTGGGCTCCTTGGTATTATCTCCAGGGCATATTCACCTGTGCTGCTCTTCCCCCACATTTTTGTTCGGTGCTCTGTCCCCACCCACATTTATACTTCTCTTAATCTCCTTCAGGCAAGTACCAGATAAGTGAGCACGATGGATACTGCTACTGCTGTCATTGCCATTGCACGAGTGATTGCCTGTAACTTCATTTGCAGCCCTGTGGTTTATTTATTCTTTCTTTCTCAGACACCTTTGGCCTCTTTCACCTCAGACCCTCTGTAGAAATAACTGCAATTTAATTTAACAGTCCTGTGCTGTTTAGGAAATTTTAAAAACTGATAACTGACTGCATCTGCTCCCCAAACACCACTGCCTCTGATTTGAAAGGCTTCGAGAGGACCAGAAGAGAGCCTGCTGCGTGCAGCAAGACCTTGCAGCAAGCAGAGAAAGTATGGCAGAGCTTTAGGTAAGTGGGATATAATTAGCCATGTTGGAATTTGACCAGGATATCAGGGTTAACACCCCTGCTCCTGTGAGAAATGCCTTGGGAGTTCCTCAGCAGCAGGCAGCCAGGACCTCTTGTTTTCATCACATTCCAGGCACTACATGACAGCTACCCAAATACACTTTGCCTTAATGAAACAGAAATGCACATATGATACCCACAATTTGGAACTAAGGCATGGACTTTATCCCAGAATGGATTAATTCAGATTTGTGAATTATTCAGTGAAAAAAGACTTCTGTATTTTGGTTGTGGACCTTATCTATTGGGAAATAGTGACAACGAAATCAGTCGGTGTTAAAACTGTGGAGCCCACAGGTTTTCTGAACATCTTGATCTGCGTGTGGTTGACTGATAAGTCTAGAAATGGGTGTTTCTTGCATTGTGCTTTTGTGCATCACCTACATAACTCCCTTTGGAAAGAGCTCTGCTCATGGGCATAACACAGAGCTCCAGATTGTGCATGGAGACTTCTGTGCAGGCAGGAGTCCCAGTACTTACACCATCCAGTACTTACACCATCCAGTACTTACAGCATCCAAGATGAGTCTCCCAGCTGCTTCCTCTGCATGTGCCTTTTGACTGCTTATGTTTCTATACTACATGAGCTGCTCCAACTCTTGTACTATCAGCTAATCGCCTTCTTGAGGTCTTTTCTAGTCCCAGGTTTTTATTACTTTCCTATGAGTCATGCATACTATGGGTTGATGCATCTCTGCCCTGCCCAGGAAGACTGGACGGCCAAACAGCTGCTGGTGGTGGGAGGAATGAATCTTCTCTAATTTCTTCAGTAAATCACTGCTTGCTACCAGCAACTACCAGAGGGTATGGAAAAGTGGCTAAGAATTTTGCACTGATTAGTGTATGGACAGAGAGATTTGCTGTATACCCATGTTTTCCCTAACCCAAAAGTGTTAAACTGAGTGAACTGTATTCACCTATATTCAAATTAGTACATTTGCCACCAGAAATTCCCAAGCAGTTCCATTATTCCTCCACTGACAAGAGGTTGTGAGCACTGGTAGAGTTTAGACTTTCCTGTTTTATACATGTTTCCGTATGTTGGGCATTGAAGACAAACGGATCATTTCTCTCCCAAACATACTCCCTCCTGTGTAATGTGAATGTATTATGTGTAATCATATTCCAAAGCAATAAGATTAGACAAATTACTCTACTCTAAAAAGTGACATTAAGAATTGCCTCTCCATCTTTATTAGCTCACTTTTTCTCAGTCAAATATGTTTGGCTTACAAGAAAAACGATGTTTTTCATTCTGACCTCAGGCTTCCCAAATTCAAACAGAGATATGGGTCAATAGCTGAATGAGAAAAAGATTGTCAGAATGATTCAGATCCTTTTTGACACCTCAGCATCTTCAAATTATTGCTTATGTCAGACATTGGTTATGCCTGACAGTGAAGGGAACAAGCACATGGTTCAGATGGTGATCTGTGTGCAGGAATTCAGATAATCTTGTGGTAGCTCTGCTCCACTCCAATGCAATGAAAAAAGAACATAACTTTTTTTTATCACTATAGTTAAAGCAGGAAAATAAAACAGAAGTCAGCCAATGTAATGAGTTAGAAATGTTTTATATTATCTTTACACAGAAGACTGATTGTATATTTTTTTTTCATGTTTTGTGCCAGAAAAGTGTTTTGGAGACTAACCATGGTCAATACATGCCAGGGCAATTGATTTTGCTACATAGTTATTAAAAACCAATACTGCCACAACTGCTTGGCTAGAAAGGGCTATACAGAAGCTGTCTTCTCTCTGATGGCTTTGAGGAGCAGCAGAAGTCAGGGACCTCATATGGGCTTCCGTGTCACTGCAAACCTGACTTGTCTCTCTCCAGCTGGCAGGACCCCATGAGCAAAATTGTGGCTTCCCAGGTCTGTCTGAGCCTTTCAGGAGGATGTGTGTCAGACAGTAAAATGAAATTATCTCCTTTTCAGCTCCATGGCACTTTTAATAAAGAGTCTATAGAGCTGAGCAGGTGGGTTTGGGCCTTAAAGTCATCACTGAGCACAAGACGAAGAGCAAAAGTAAGGTAGCTACGAAGTGGCATATCCAAGATATGACTCATAACAACCCATAGCAGCAGCTCCCCTTAGAGACAGACAGCCCCTGATGTACCTGAGCTACCTCCCCCTTTCTGGGCACAGAGGGGTATGTGTGGTTGCTGCAGCCTTGGTGCAGAGCTGGGGCCCTTCATGAAAGTTGTGGGGGCCCACATGAACTGTGAGGCACTGGGAGCTGGAACAGTGACTGCAGGGAAAGGTGCTTGATCTCGAGTTAGAAAAAGAGCAATTAAGGAGAAATAATATCGAATCGAAGGAAACAAACAAGTAGCCGAATAGACTAGCATCTGGTGAGGTGGAGAAGGTGGTGGAGTCCCACACCACTGGCTCAGCATTGCTTTACATTGTGGACAGGCTGCTTGTGCTTCTTCAGACTCTAGGCTTTTGCTGTGTCTGAAGGCAGCATCCAGGCTGGTTGAAGATACCTGATGGGTCCAGAGCAGTGGAGTGGTGACATGTGGGTCAGCTGTGGGTCTGCTGGAGCTCAACAAATGCATAGCCTGGCCACCATCAGCGCTGCTGGCAGGTGAGGGTGCCGCAGCTACCCCTCCTAGCGCTGGCAAATTCAACTGCCACACAGGCAACCAGGGGATGCCAAAGCTCTCCAGCCTGGCTGGAAATGGCTGGGTGGCAGCACTTGAAATAGACCACAGAAATGTGTCAACCAAGGGGCCATGTTTTCTTTTCTGTTTGCATAGCAACCAGCACATTGCTGGCACTCAATAAATACAAGCTAACATGAGCATTCTGTGCCTTGCGTCAGGACTCTCTGTATATGCTTTGGTTCCTGCATTTTCCATCTTCCAGGCATTTGACAGAAAGCTGTAAATAGGAGGACCTGGGCTGAGCACCAGGCAGGAAAACAGCAACTCCCAATGGTGGTCCATGCTCTCTGTCATGGCCCAAGGCAACTCGCCCAGCATGACTCCGTATCAACTTCCACTTGTGTAAAGTGGGGATAATACTCACTTTCCCCTTCCCCTAATCAGTCTGTTTGCACTGTGCTGGGAAATTCCATAAATGTTTCTTGATCACAGTGACATTTTTTGACTGTAAACCCCCAGAATGACAGTACATCAGCAAAACAGTATTGATATGGTCTGCATGCCCCTAGAGGTGCTGTGCCACGAGGCTTCACTGCTGATGATACTATCACAGCCCAGGTAGCTGGCACAGCAAGGGCAAATGGGTAAAATACACAGGCTGGGGATTTTTGATTATTGAGTAAATTAGGAAAACTCAGTCCACAGAATCACTTTTCACTCTGGGAGGAATATTGTGACGTGGGCTCCGTGATTTTTCTGCGTAAAACGTTTGCTGAAAATTAAAGCAACTAATTTGAAAAAGCTCGTAGACAACCCAGGAAAGTAAGTGAACCGTATTTTAACAAAGTGTAATTACATCAACTCACAGATGGTATTCTGAATTTTGGAAAGCTCATCCTGCTTTAAGGTTTAGCACTTGTGATTAAAGACAGTACTGTATAACTTAAAAGATTTAAGAATTATACTCTAGGAAGTCATGCTATAATAAGCTTTAGATCAACAGTTCATATAGCATCATGGGATTCTCAGACCCCCAAGAGAAAGGGTCCTAATATACTGTAACCTACAGCTTTCCCCTTGAAATATCTTAGTTCTACAAAGCAATAAACCAGTCTGGACTAAGTTACTGAAGGTCTTTGAAGTACTGGAAGACCCATAAATAAGGTGAGTACTTTGGAGCGGGGGGCTCATTTTGTGGTGTACATATACAACTATTTCATAGTCAAGTTGATTTGTAGCTGCCCATACGTCAGTTTCCTGGGAGCAATAAATCTTCTTTCAAGCAAAACTAAAATGTCACCAGTATTTATTTCATGCATTTTTTACCCCATCAGGAGAAGAAAAAGTCAGCCTTCACGTAAACTTCTATGCCCAACTTGCAGCTCCATGCTAAAATTCTGCTTCATAGTACAAAATTTTTGTAAATCTAAATTGTAAACACTGGGAAACAGATGTACCATTGCATGGTCAAAAAAGAGTGGTAACTGTCACTGGAGAAATAAAACTGAGTTATTGTTTCCAGTTTCAAAAGAACAGCAACAAGTCTAAAAAACTATATGTGATCTTTGTCCTTTTTTCCCCTCAGACACCTGCACTCATCTAATGTTTCACTGAGCCCTGAAAAATAAATGCATAGCTTCAGTCTCCTAATCCATGTGGCTCCAGAGACCACTGTTACATGAGAACTTAAACTGATGATGCTGAGCGTCCTAGGGGCAGCTTAATCTTTTTTAATTCAAATCAACTGAGTCCCATGTGGCGCTAGGATGATACTCTATATGCTGCAATCAGACTGACCTAGACTTCTTGTGCTCTAAATGATTAATGAAACTGCCTCCTAGTTTGTTTCTATGGTGATCTGAAACTTGACACGATGTTGGAATCTGCCATTCACGCTGAATGAAACGAGGAGGAGATAGCCCAGGAACAAAACTCCATCAGTCCAGAGAAGACTGAATTTTAAGTCATTAGTATCCTTGTACTTGGGTTGTTGACTCTTGAAAATAAGAGTCAGATAAAATATCCTAGCTAATATAGCTTTAATTGGGTAGTTTACTAGTAAATTGTTTCAATATTAGCAAAATGAGTTACTGTGAATACAGCTTTCTGTGTTTTCTTTTGATGGGCAAATGTGGGATAATGCTAGAGCAGTAGTTAAAGCGGGTTTGCAGCTCCCTATAAAGAAACTGATTCAACTGTGAAAACTCCGCAATGCCTTTAAATACTGTAAATAAAGCTTTGAGAAAAAAAGAAAACCAAAACTTAGGAAAAAAAATCTATGTTCAGATTTTATTGAGTGCATAAAGAAGACTTCTTGTGTCTTTGCAGTTTGATCCTGCCATTTTGAATAAGGAGTGATTTAATTTACTACAGTTATTTGAGGCTTTCAGAGAAAATAAATGCCTTTCAGTTTTATTTTGAGAGGGAACATATTACCAAACTTTTAAATATTTTGGATAGTCCTGGAACCACTGATGAGTATCTGCAGTCACCCTTTGGTCTATCTATAGTGATAAGGTAAAAATCATTTGAAAGAACATAAGTAAATTAGCTTAGCTGCCTCACCAGCCACAACACCATCAAACTCAGCTAAAACCATCTGCCTGAATTTTTACTCAGTGTCTAGAGCCAGGGGAGCAGCCCACATTGGATGCCAAAAGGTTATTGCTAAACTGTAGGTGATGCTGGCTTTAGTTAGTTACTAAAGTTGACTTGGTTGTGCTACTTCTGTAGCTTGACTGCTTTTCGAGCAGGCCTCATCTATGCTCCTTCTTGTTCCCAGGCAAACACATTTCACAGAATATGCTGGGTTGGATGGGACCTGCCAGGATCATTGAGCCTAACTCCCAGCCCTGCGCACGACCATTTCCAAACCTCACTGACCATTTAAAGATGGACGAGAACAAGGTTTTCTGAAGATGGTGGGAGCAGCAGAGCCCTACAACCTCTAAGATAGTTTGCTGGTGCTTTTTCTGCCTCTATCACTTAACATTACTTTTATTGCCTTCATTCCAAACTCCAGACCACTGAGCGCAGCACCGTTTTTTGTCTTTTTACCAAGTCCTGTCTCTCCACCAACACAGAGAGAGATGCTGCTGCTCTTTTCCTTTCCATGTCTGTTTAATGGGAACACTGCTGTGCTGTATATTTGCCTCTGGTGAGGCTACCCCAGTACTGATCTCATTGCATCTCTCAGCAGCTTTTCAGGAGGGCACAGCACACCCGAATCATCTCATCACTTCATCTGGAATCAATCACCGCAGGTCCACTGATGTCAAGAAAACTATGCTCATTTGCATCAGCACGTGACCTGGTCCTATCTCTTTGTGATCTTTAGATCAACAGTGCTCCCACTGGGATTCATGATCTCAGAGGAATCTAAACCCACTTTCTAATATATTTAACCACTGCCTGTCATTTTTCTTTCCTGTCATAAAACACATTGTGGCTCCTGACCCAAATTCATAACAACTTAAATTCCTTTGGTGTGAATCTGGGACTTTTTTCTTAATATTGCACCCTGCATTTAGAGAAGCCAGACTTAGCAGATGGTTTAATTGATACTGTATTTCTTGATAATCAGAAATGCCTTTGCAGATATAAAATATTTCATGTCCAGGAGGTTGAAAGGAATCTGAAGGACTTAGTATTTTCAAACCTGCCTTGATAGACATTGCCCCTGTATTTCTTCAGCTGTCTTAAAATCCTTGTTTATGTTACCATCAGATGAAGACATTACGGTGCAATAGTTTTCATTTTTCCCAAGTTTTATTTCCTGGGATTGCACAATAGTACTTCAAAAAGTACTTCAATTTTAATTTTTGGAAGAAAAGGCAGAGAGAAACAGAAATTCTTTAAGATTCCCTAGACAACGTACTCTACTATGCTGCACGCAGATTCCATTTTTAAGAGAATTCCTTATTTGAGGGAAAAGTTTGAACTATTTTTGAATATCTTTGATTATCAATAACAACTCTACAATTACATGTCTCACTGAGGTTCTTAGAAGGGTTATTGGGAAAAAAAGTAATTTTCCTTTGGGAAAAAAAAAAAAAGAAAGTCTTGATTATTTTTGCATAAGAAACATGGAGAAAATGAGTTCAAACAGAGTAAAAATATCTTGATGGCTATATAGGTCTCTTTGGAAGTATGTGAGACCATGTTCCTGTGATGCCTGTTCAGGAGAAGGCTCCTTTCCTGGATTTCCACATTCTAGGCCTTTGGGTTTAGTTTGTTCTGTTGAAGCTGCTTCACTTCTATAGAAATCATTATGCATTTATAAGACCAGTGGGAAGGGACAATAACAGCCTCCTTATCAGGGCACTCACCTGGGGCACAAGGAGATCCAAGTTCAAGTAATTACTACAAACCATATGGGCCAAATTCCTGCAATCCACATCTGCAGTAGAGCCCCTTCTCAGGTGAGGATGGAGTGACCAGAATGATTACAGACCTCATCTCTTTTATGGATGAAACCACCCAGGAAGGAGGTGAGAAACTAGACAACACAGAGACCAATTATTTCGGCTCATGCAATTTTTTGGAGGTAGGTCTGCATGACAAACCTTGGCATCCCTCTACCACCACCACTTCCAGGGAAGCAACACACATCCTGGGAGGGTGAGCTAAGTACAATCCTAATTTCTGTGTGTATACGTCTTTTCCAAGCAATTAAACCTGAGCCTCTAGGGCAAAAATTGAGAACATGTTTACATGGATGAGTGAAAAAGTTGCCTTGTCTAGGATTGTGCCAGGGCAACCACGTGGATTTGATGCTACCTGTCAAAAGCTGTACAGACACAAAATTTTCCTTCTCTGAACTCAAGGCCTAGGCTCATTTTGGAGTAAAATCATGCACTGATCAATGTATCAGTGGGACTATACTTGTCACATGTGGTGCATTTTTGGGAAGCAAAGGCTTTGCAGCCTCTCAGGCAGGAGAATGCTCACTCTCCCGGCTTCTCAACACAGTGACAGCCACAAGCTCTCCTAGGAGACTTTAAGCAGACTTCTGTGCCAGTGGTTAAAGAAAATTATGTCCTGTGACCCACACAGGAACAGAAAATACCTGTTTCCAGTTCAGGGAGACACTGCCAGAATGCAGGCACGAAGAACAAAGTCCAAATAGAACTATAATGATAATGCCAGTGATCCTTAGAATCTTCATGACAGGGATCTGCTTTGAGATATCTCTCAAATATCCAACATCACCACATTTTTTTTTTTTTTTTTTTTTTGCATTGGCACAACTCACAGCCTTTAATAGAGTTCTGGGATACTACTAGGACAACAATAGAAATGAATATTTTATAATTATTATTGTTACAATGGTTTTAGTAATATTTGCCTTGGGACAAGGGCAGTTTCTGTTATTCTACTGCTTGTTTCTACATCTTCTGGAGACATCTTCATTTTGGGAAGTGAGATGTGACAACTGATGAGATACCAGGTTGAAATCACCCACAGCTGGGATATACTTAAAATACTGTAAGTCTTCTGAGAAACCAGTAATAGTATATGAGTACAGAAGTTAGCAACCTAGGTTAGGAGGAGGCATTGTGTACCTTTTTTGTTTGTATGGCGCTTGGTACCATGACTGCAGCTCCTGCCTCCTCCCGTTGGCAGCTGAGGGGTAGCCTGTGCTAGCACATGGACTTACAGAGCAGCGTGTGGATTTGCAGTGACTAATTATTTGAATATGAATCAGCAATGCAACACTGTGGCAAAATGAGGCAAATGCTCGGCATTGAGTCACATTAATAAGAATGTCACGCATAAAAGAAATGAGGTAATTATTCTGCTCTACTTCACTTGATAGGCCTCGGTTGGAACGCTGCATGCTGTTGTGAGCACCACATTAAAAGAGAAATACATACTAATTGGAGAACTCAGAAGAGAACAACAAAAATGAGAAATCATTTGGAAAATAACACTTACGTGTATGATTGTTCATAAACACATGAAGTGCTATTAAAAAAAAGGAGCAATTATTCTTATTATCTTAATTCTAGACCAATACAGTCATTAAGTACAGAAGAAATCAAAATGGGCAATGCCAGGGTTACAAGCTGAAATGCAACATAGAAACAATGCTTTTAGAGCAAGAGGTCAGAGAACCTCTTGGCATCACCAGCTGTGGAAACAGTCCAGACTAGCCTGGACAGTAAAACTGGCTGGAGGACAATTGATTTCATTCCTCAAATGTTTCTGAGGTTTCCAAATTTAGCTTCATGTCAAATCAAAAAATGTCTACATTGTCTGCAAAGGAAAATGCAACAAAAATGGCACATTAACTAAAAGTTTTTGGTTTGACAAATGTATTTAAAGTGTGATTATTTTCTATTTCATGCTATAATTAAAATAAAAAGTGATGTGAAAAAAAAACAACAAAGCATTTATCCTAAAGGTGACAAAATGAAATACATCAACAATATCCTCAAACATGAAAAGGAGATTTTAAAAGAAATCAAAAGTATGATAACGTAACAAAATTTTGACTCTCGGTAGAACATTTTTTTAAAATTAAGTGTATGATTTATTTTATTTTATTTTGCTGTATTTTATTGTATTTTATTGTATTTTATTTTATTTCTCTTTTAAGCCAACTTTGTGAGTCACGTGCTCAGAAGGGAAGATCTAGGAAATGTACCTCATTTTTTAAGGCTTGTAAGGTTATAGTACAGCAAGGGGGAAAAAGGAAGGTCTCTAAGGGTTGCTTTTGAAATTAGAAGGTACTTTTGGGATGGTACTCTTCTTTCAGTTTTTAACCATTAATTTCTACTACATATAAAATACCTGAGAAAGCACACAGATTTAAAATGTGTGCAGTGCTATTGATAAAATGAGTAATTTAATATACTCACTGTTAGTTTTCAGTAGTAAAACTTTCCAACTTAAAATCTGATTACAGCTTTTCACGCTTGTGCAGGAAAAAGCTGAATTTTAGAATCACTCACTCTAAGCCACTAGGAAAAATAGCGAGAGGGACAATATAGCTGTGTAACACACATACTGGGTGTTGCTTCTTGGCCCTCACGGTTGTGCTGCCTCTCCTTGCTTTCAGATTGCTACATTAGCAAATTGGCCGTCAGTTCTCCAGGCATGGCATTCGGCCTTTGCAGCCCTGGGGATATCAGTAACACAAAGATTGCCCCTTGCAAGCTGCAGTGACCTGCGCCCTACAGCTCTATCTATCACATAAAAATGCACTGCTCCGCTACTGTCACTTTTCACAGCTCCATCTCAATATCTCTTTTCAGGTTTCCTGCTGACTGACAATGTCAGTTACAACATTTCACACAATTTTTCTTCTCTATGTGTGAAATTACATATCCAAGAACTGTGAAAAGAGAATCAGCAGGTTCCTGGTGCTGTTTCTCTGTGAGGAAGGAGAGTTAACCACTGTCTAAGAAATCAGAATACGGCAATTGCTCCAGGAAAAAAAAAAAAAATCTATGAATATTTGTTCACATTTTAAAACACATCTGCTATGATTCTCTTCAAACTATTGTCAGAAAAGAAGGCTCACAGACACTACTTATATCAAGCAATTTTGAAAGATATTACCAGAGATTAATTCCTGAATTCTTAATTTTAAGCATTTTGATTGGAAAGATGATTTTATGAATAGTGTTTATCCAGTCAATTTCAAATTTTGATTACTGAAACCTGTGGACTACTGTTTGCCTGATAATTTCACTTAGGAAAATATGGCAGATTTATATACAGCTCACAAAACAAAAAGAAGAAGAAATGTATTTACAGACTACTATTTTCTTATTTTTTCTGCTCAGCAAGAGTAAAGTGGAGTATATGTTATAGCTTCCGATGTATGGCTTTTTGTTTCTGTCGCTGACAGAAAAAAGCCAATTTGTTCATCAAAATACAACCAACTCATTTTCGGTAAGTTCAGTGAATACCTTGAACTGCTGTTTCTCCTGACGTGTGTGAGAGAGGTCAGATGAGTGCACTGAGCATAGTGAACTTATGTGGAATCTCTTGCCGTATTGCCATGTCCTACACATCTCATTTTTGTTTTCCTTTTTTTTTTTTTTTCTTTGCTCTCAAATTCAAAAGTGATCAGGGTAACTGGGAGTCAATTGGTGCTGGTCTGAATAAGCAAAAGTTGGAGTCTGTGAGTTAGGCCCTTTGTGCCACAGCACCAGCACAGCTCACAGCGATGGAAATATGCACACATATGTATGTTGAGACATGCAGTCCATATATTTCCCCTTCACAAAAAATACTCCCAACCAAACCAACAAAGAAAAGGCAAATCAACATAAGCAAATCCAGTTTACAGTTAATAGGAGAGATGGAGCAAAAGTCACTCCAAAAACTTCCTTTTTACTCATAAAGCATCAGCTGAATGCCCACTTAGGTATTCATGGCATCTACCTCAAATGCTTACAGAGAGCATTTTGTATATTTCTTTTGCTCCCATTAATGCAATTGAACATTTGGGAAACAAGGACAAGAGGCAGCGTCTTACTGTTGGTAAGCACTTGTTCTGGGGGTGTTTGTCTGGAATCTTAAGAAAGAAATCATTTGCCCCTGAAGGAATACAGTGAAAATGGGAATGCCTGTGCCCTTTTGAAACTCCATCTGTACTGCATCAAGCAAGGTCATTGATGAAAACTAATGCCTCATGTCAACTTTTCCCCCATGCTTTAAATGATTTTACAATAATTAATTCTTATTAATGTAGATTTGATTTTGTAAAAGTTTTGCAGTTATATTTTTTGTCAGTGTTTTTTCTTTTCTTTGCCCGTTTCCTTATCAGTTCCTCTCACTAAAATAATGTTTTTATGTCTAAATTATGCTGCTCTTGGCATCAAATTTCAGGCAGTTTTTAATTATTAAAAATTAGATATGTAACTTAGAGCTTCCCTAGGATAGTCATTGCATATGTTATCAGGACTCACACACCAGATCAAAATAGAACTTACTGACCTTGCAAGTGATCTGCGGGCTGTATTTTTAGTTGAATAAACTGTTCTTGTACACTTTCTTCAGTCCACTTACATGAACAGTCTCTTCTTTAATGTTAGACATAAAAATCCTCTCTGATTCTATCTGATTGTCATGGTGATAGATTTAACATATTTTGTGCTTTGTAACAGTTTATGTCCATGTCCGAGAAAGTAGTTAAGAGGGTTTTATTTAATTAGCAACAAACACAGTCAGTGGGGTTTCATAACATATTGTATGTTTTTTTAACCCGTGCACATAACTGAAGAGTAAAGCAGAACTCCAGGATGATCAATCCCCCTCCTAAATGTACATAGGGTGAACAAGAATTATGTAAGTTATCGTTCTGGAGACTTTAAGTGTTCAAGTGCCACAGGCAGCACTTGAATACTTCTGGAAACAAAGAAATATTTATTTTAAACCACAGTAGCTCATTCAGGTTACAGACAACCTGACTCATTGTAGTAGTAGGTTTTCATGATGGGTCCCAAGATTAGGGCTTACAAACCCAGTTTGGCTAGGGCTTGTATCTAAAAGTCAGTCCAGAAAGGAAAGGTGTGTGTCAACCTTATTTTCTGGCACATCCTGGTCACTTAAGTATTTTTCTTCTGCCATTTGAAAACAATGAGACAATCAAAAGTTTTAATTTTGTGTCTATTCACCTTTATACGTGGGCGCTAAGCATTGAAAGGCTGTTTTGTTTAACCACTAATGTTTCATCCTTTAAATGTGAGCTCTTACTTGCAGACTACCCTGCTTCTGTGCTGTGTAGGATCAAACTACTTGGCAGGGCAGCAAATTTGATTTGCATTAGGAAAGGGATATTACGCATATAGGATTTCACAGTTCATTTTATATCCTAATCATCAGAAGCCCTTATTTGGGGTCTGAACCAGAGGGATTTGCTGCTTGCAAAATCAGCGTATCCAATATCAAAATATTTCAAAAAGTTAATTTCATCTCTCCAAAGTCAGTTAATGAAAGGTGCAATTCTAGTGAACAGCCTTTGGTCACAAAACTCTCTGAGTCCTCTTTAGTTTCATTAAGAGTGAATTAATGTAATGTTAGATGCTGACATTTAAGGGTCACTGCACTCCTATACATTGCAATAGAATGGTTACCCATTAAAAATATTATAAGACTAATCCTGCAAATGGTGAATCAGAGGCTGAGGATGCTCAGCTCTCCTTAGGGGCTACAGATTTCTAGACAGATCTCCAGTGACCCAGTTCTGCTCTTCTGATGTTCATGCTGTCCACGTCATTGTGACTGCTCCTTGTTCCTGACTTATGAGCTTCACAGGGATCAATACCCTGCCTTCAGGGAGATGCCTGAATCCATATTCATTTCCATAGAAGTAACGAAGATTATTGTCAGAAAAACCCTGTGACTCAAATGGGGTGAGAAATGCTCACTTTTTCCCTTGTTGAGGGAGTTCAGAAGGGAGGTGGTTTTCAAAATCTGTGAGACAGACCTGTCAAACATTTTAACTCATGGTTACTAAAAGCCAGGAAAAAAAGAGCAGAGTTACTTGGATGAGATTAGTCTGTCATGGTAACAGTATTTATTTTACCGACCTTGGTTCTCGTACCTCTTCTCTCTACAGCTGCGGACCATTATTGGTAAACCTTTCTTCATTAATAACATTCAAAAGTAAAATAGCTTTAATGTTGCTAATTTTTGCAAGTGACTGTGTCTAAGTCAGAGATGCTGTGCTACTGGTACACCACAGTTTGTTCTTCTGGTGCAACCCACAACACAATTCTTGGCTCATCAAAGGCTTTAACTGCTGCACCCTGGCACTGGGATCAGGGTGCCGCAAGATCTGAAGCTGGTGGAGAGGATGACAATTAAATGACCTCAGGCCTGTTCTTCTGCCCACATTAGTGAGTGTATTTGCTGTGACTGCTGAGCTCATCCAGCCATCAGAGTCCTTCAATGTCCCACTGAGGGATTCATAAAAATTGCTGGAAAATATGCTCTGTTTTTATAAAGAAAATGCAAATGCTTCAGTCATATGTCTGTGTTGGTGCTCTGCTCAGGTCTTACTCACCCAGCATGGACTCAGAAGCTCAGGCTGTCTTCTGACTGCTGTTGCTGGCACCCTGAGAAACAAAACCCCATTTATTGTTCAGTTCCCACCCAGATCCACAAAGCTGAACCTCTGGGTTCAATGATTAGTTAGTGTCCTCTTAAACCAAGCAGAAAATCAACAAGGTGAAGCTGAGAGTTGGGTACTGACCTGTGAGTCAGCATGGACCTGCAGTAAAGTCACAGGCAAATCACTTAACTATTCAGTTTTTCTATCTGTGCTGATTTCTTTCTGAACTCTGAAGACCATGGATGAGAAATGAACACTGGTGTCAAACCTAAGTATCATCCTTAACAAAATCCTAACTGAGAAGAAAATCATTAAGACTTTGACACATATCTATGGAAAAATATTAGCATTTTAATTACAATAAGCTAATTTTGTGTTTTAAAATGACAAAATATTAAAATTTGATTGTTATGACTCGTTCAGTTAAATAACAATCCAGCTGTAATTGATTTTAACCATGTGGGTCTTAATATAGCCATTTAACATGACAGGTTAAATATTAAATACATTTAAAACTGCAAGCTACAATTTGTGATGTTTTATCATCACAGCGAGTTCCAAAGAACATGGTGTTGTAGAAAAACAAAACTTACTGTATGTGAAGTCTTGATAGTTTTCAGATAGTTCTCTACACCTCTTGAACAGTTTAAGTCTCTAAACTTCCCTAGACATTGTGATGCACAAGCATAGGATGATCAAATGAAATGAGTCCATAAATCCAAAATGAGCCCCCTTAGCAGTTTCCAATTGATGCCTCTGCTGGAAAATACACTCCTTTAGGGCTATTGATAAGCTCAAATTTTTGAGAGAAATATCTGCACATCCTGCTTCAAGGCAGGATAACAATTTCAGTGCAAGAGCAAGAAGTTACTACTAAAAATAATCCAGTCTCCAAACATGAGTTCACAGTTCTAAACCACTGGTTATACAGGGGAGCAGTAATGGATGTCAGACTCCTGATCTTCATCAACACCTCTCCCTTTTACTTCCAATACAATCCCTTCCTCCCACAAGGATTTAAGTTGAAGTAAAATAATGTCCAGAGAGTTATCCCTTACAGTCATTTCTGCCTCTGAGATTGCACCAGCAGAGTCAACTTAGGAAAACAGATACTGCATGTTAATTTAGTCAGAAAGTCAAGAAACTATATAACCAGCCTGGAAGAGTCTGCCTACACCAAGCCAGAATCAGGCTTTGTGTTCTGCTGTATCACGTTGACTTATTTTATCTCAGAAAGTTGTCAGAGCTTGGACATTATTGTTAACAAAGTGAAAAATAATAGCCACATGACTATCTAGAAGACAGTACCAGAGAACTATGCAAAATAAAAGTAATCAAGAAGCATAAATCAGCTTCGATATTTAACTATCACAGCTTCTGTTCAGATAATATTCCCAGGCTTCAGTCAGCACTTGTAACGAGTCAGTAACAATTGGCAGAGGAAGAGCACACTGGCTACAGGCCTACCAAGGATGTTAAGTATGAGCTCACTTTCCAAAAGTTCTTGAGATTTTGGGACAAGTACTCACACACTGGGAGTTCCATTCAAGACCCCTTGCTCTTCTGACTGGGAGAAGGTAAATGGCATTTTTCTACTACTGTAACTGCACAGAGGTTGTAGCACAGCCTTTCAGAGGAACTGCCCTCTCCCTCCTTCTTTCTCATCCCTTTCCCTCAAGAATTCTTATGCTACAAGGAATGTTTTCATGAGACTCTGTGGGGTTTGTAAATTGAAAGATCAAAGCCTAGTATGGAGAGCTATCAGATCAACCAGGCTGAGTTTTTACAGTCCCTGGGCACCAAACTTCAAGACTCATTTTCTAAGCCCTTTTGCAAATGGGACACAGGAGAGTTTGCATAGAGCTGGTATCCTTATAGTTCAAGCACATATCTGAACAGAGAAAACATTCATCCTTTTTGTTGCAGACACTCGATTGAATATGCCATGTTCTTTCAACTGCTTGATTGCTATTTGGCAGTAGTTTCTGAGCAATTTCAAATTTAATAGTTATGTGTATCAAATAAAATGCCTGCAGTACAGCAGACTCCAAGGATATGCATATTGTATGCTTACATCTAAAATTAATAACTGCTGTTAGGACAAATAAGTAAAGGGAGTAATATGTCATCACTGGGCTTTTGTTTAGACTAATTTGTGTGATGTCTGGTCTACATCATGCAATACAAACGTTCTTCCTCTGTCTCCAATATTACAGTCATACATTTGGGATGAAAATGGTATAAGAGGAAAAACAACCTGTTATTCTTCTCATTTTGACAAAAATGTTTTGTTCTGTTTTGTTTTCAGGAAAAAATAAATTTATTTAAGGTAGTAGAGAAATACTGTTCTTTACCTCAAGGACTTCCCAGGCTCTCCTCTGAAGTCATGGAGATTTGAGAAGAGTCTGGGTTAATCCATAGGTGGGATTCAGTGGGGTGGAGAAACTACTCACAGTGAAACATTATCACATGTTGTCCATCCATCCATCCATCCAAGCTGAAAGTCACAATGAAGGACTAGAGAGTTACTCAACATTAACCAGACAACTTGAAACCAAAGTGCTGGGGCTTTCCTCTGTTTTCAGAGCCTCTCAAAATTTAGTGTTGTTGATTCAGCCATTGCTGATTCTAGTTAAATTGAGAGGGGAGGTGACAACCCATACCGTAGGGAAGGGATATTTTTCACTGCAGCAGTCTTGTGAACAAGTGGGAAACGCACAAAGGAAAGCTTTATATGTCACGCAGGACTCGCCCTGTAGCTTCACAGAGCCTTACTGTGCACCACTTCCTCAGAAAGCCCTTCAGAAACACTCCAGGCACCTTTACATGATAAATATTAAGCTAGGTCCTTGGCAGAAGACTAAAGTTTTAGTTACCATACATGACATGATTTCTGCAGCAACTAGCAGGCTAATCCACAGAGGGAGAAGCAATGTTTTATTTAGTCCTAAGCAATACCTGGGGCCTCCTCCAAAATGAAGGATCACTCTTTCAGACTGACCATAAAGCACTTGAAATCAACATTCCTATAGCCGTGAACAGCCAAAATTGTATTTTAAGGAAGGGGAAGTACAAAAAAATGAAGAAAATAGAAAATAACACAAACCATAGAAAGTCAAATGTTAACTTGCAAGAACAAAAAGATTGTTAGGAACGGCACACTAAAGGCATAAAAGAACAGTAATAAAATTTTTTTTTTCCAAACATGTTAGCAGAAATTCTGACAAAGACTTTGTAGGGTTGATAGATGATTGTGATGAACTAGCAGTGCTTACAAAGGACAAAGAAATATATATGGGGCAAGGCACCCTATATGCACACAGTCAGTTGTGAGCTCTAGATTAGCTGTTACCACTCAAAAAGAGATCTGGTAGTTCTTGTAGGTAGCTCAATGAAAATGTCAGATCAGTGCTTAGCAGCTGTAAAGTAACAAGTAGAATGTTAGAAATCAAGAAAGGAACAGAAAACAAAGTAAAAAATGCTACATACAAATCTGCAAAAAAGAAAGCCTAAACCTTGAGTTCTGGATACTACGTGTTGGGGTGGGCGAGCTGTCTGTGTGAACACTTCATTCAAGGTCCTTCTTCCCATCCCAGAAGGACAATAACTTGGACGTGCACCTTAGTGACATAAGCTAGTTTTTGCTTCTTTATAAACAGCTTTCGTAGTTTGTGCAATTAAGTGTATTAAATAATGCTGTCACTGGGAAAAGACAGTAGCTCATAGCCTTTTTCCCAACTTGATATAACCATATATTTAGGCACCTTGCTACCTAGGAAAAGGCATGTTCAGTCATTAAGTGGCAAAATTACTCAAGAACACCAGGTTTCACAAAAGCTACTCTCTTAAGAGGGGAGCAGCCTGGTGGCGAGCTGAAACCCCTGCTAAGGACGCCTGTGCCGTGAAGGCTGTCCTGTCAGGTGAGGATGTTCAGCCCTGAACCTCCCATGGTGGGAGGTGTCTGTAATGACTTTCACTCCCTGAATGTGGCTGGGTGAAGAGATAGCAACAAGCTCCCATTTCCTTCCTAAAAGTAAGTTTAAGCATTTTCCCGAAGTACAGGAGGTACAGATTGTTATGTCTTTGCTTAATATGATCCTCATTCCCAGTGGATGCCTTTGGTATGATCTCTAAAATATCTGTAGGTGGGATACTCTGATTTCTCTGGAGAAGGCTGCTCCAATCTGTTTAAAATGTTAAATATCAATGACTGAGAAGGAAAGAGGACATGATTCTATAGGCTGCTGTCTGAGTCACTTGGGGAAAGTGAACTGGATCAGAGCTGCTGCTCTGGTGAAGATACTCTTCCCATATTGAAAAGCATCCTATCTCATAAGTGGCAGGTACGTTTTCACTGTCTGGATTAACTAATGTTTATGGTAGCAAAGTGAAAAAGTCAGTGGAAAGAGACCTTGAATCTGAGAATGTCTTCTTGTCTGGTATTTATTTGAGAACCCCTCTGCAACTCATGGTTCAAAGCACTTGAGAATGGATTGAATTCTCAGTTTACTATTTCATGGATGAATTGAATATATAGTTCAGTATGAATCTATTCAGATGCCTACTTGAAAGCATCCTTCGGTGAGAACAGCAACCTATTGTAAATACTGATGAGGTTTAATGGTCAGACTGCCTAGTGACAAGATGATTTGTGTCATTCTGGGTGAACCTTTCTGTGTTAGAGGAAGTTTCATTTCAGAAAAAAAGCTACCTGCAGATTCATGGATGTTGAGGACTTACGCATTCATGGTGGCAAAAAGGCCCACAAGCTGTTTTGCGGATTTATTACCTACCTAACTGCTGTCAGCAGTTTCAGTGAAGATAAGCCCTATGGGACTACCATCTTTCTGCAGATGGAACTGGCAGGATCCAGCTTTCAGGGCTCTCACTGTAAAGCTGAACATTTTTCTGATGACTTCTCAGCTCATGCAATTTGAATAGCTAAGTCCATATTCAGATTTTTTTTTTTATGGTTTTTGTTTTTTTTTGTTTTTTTTTTTAGGTTTTTGACAGTATCAAAAAGAAGCTACAGAAGAATTAACCTATTGGTGGTGGACATACCTTTTGGAAGCCAGTCCAGCACTGGAAGGAATGCTTCTTACACCAGAAAATCCCATGTACCTCTTTAACTTCTCTTCCAAGTGCAAAAGAAACTCCCCCAACCTCACTTCTCTACTAAACACATAATAAAACATCAAAAAAGGGTTTTTTACACAAATCTGTGCACAGCTTCTTCTTAGAGAAAGAAGGCAAGAACAATACATGGTACATTGCTTTAATGAGCTACTGGATAGCCATCTGATCCTGCTAATGAATGGTGTGGCACAAGAGACAGAGCAAATCAGAAAAGGAGACATCAGATTTTATATTAACTCCTTTTTTGCCAAAAGCAAGTAAGAAAGTTCAGATGAACAGATCCTTTTTATGGGCCCTGCCTTTGATGCCCTTTTGAAAGCAAGTTTACTTTGTTTCCAAGAACAGACCTTTGATGATTTTTTTGTTGCATGTTGTAGTTTCTCTTCCTCATTTTTCTTTTCCATAGATAGGCAAACGATATCATAACCTCTGGAATACTGAAATTTTTGGCACAAGGAGGTGGTTATTGTATAAATCTACTATAATACATCAGAATCTCAGATGGTGTAAATTTCTATAGCTCTGAGTGTTGCTGATTTACACTAGTAAATAATATGGATCTGTTGCTCTAACTGCCAGAATTCATACTTACTTCAGTAGAAATACCAGGTCCCATTAAAATCCTTCAGTTGGTTTCTGCTGGACGAGGAGAAGCCCTGTTACTCTGTTCCAACATCTAATTGCCATCTGGAACCAGTAGCAAACACACGAGAATTTTAAACTGGGGTATTGAGAAGCCTTCCTCTGCTTGGGTTTGATTCATTGCTGCTACCCTACATCTGTGTAACTTCAAAGAGTTGAGTAGAGTCCTCCATGCTGAATTCAGTGCCCTGTTCTTGCCTAATCACTTTCTTTACAACCATAATTTTTTCTCCCTCTCCTAAGCACTTTCTTCCTGTGTTTTGAGGGAAGAATGGGCTGTAAAGGATAAAGGAACATTTTGTCTCCTCTGTGAGAATAACATTTTCATCCTCCATTTACAAACCAAATATAAAAGCTATCTGCATTGTATTTCCTACGCTTATCTTGCTGGTTTCTGTTTTGCCATAGTCATCGTTGCTCCAAGATTTTTTCTTTTTTTTCTATGAGCTACCATTTCTATGAATTCACCTTTAAATGCTTCCCCTTCTGACTGATTCCACATACTGTTTTGTGATAAATACAAGCACATTAGCAAACTGTAAGGCAGAAAGAAGCATTGGTATGACTAAGCGTTGCCTACTGAACAGGACAGGCCAAAATATCTGCCCCAGCGATCGTTTTGTCAGTTCAATCAAAAGTTGTTGTCTGTATGCATATGCGAGGAAGATATCTAGACTTTAAAGATTTCAAATGTAGAATTCACTCTAGGCAAACAATTCAAGTTTGCCTCTGTGTTTTTGTGTTTGTTTGTTTCATAAAAAGAATAACACATGATCCTGTCTTCAAAAATGAAGATGTTAAACTTTATCCAGTGACATAGTGAGAGTGACATGGGTCCTGATGCAAACACCTTCTCTAAATCTGCCCACTCATACTTATCCCATGAACTACCATTGTTGTAGCATGAAGTGTTCATCTCCCAAACACATGAGAGCCACAGTATTTGCAATGTCTGCACAAAAGCTTAGCATGCCCTATAAGCAAGTGTGATTATTGCCTCAGGCAGTAGACAAGATCCAAAATTCTCTTGAATCTGTGAGACAAAACTTCTCATACTGGTGCATAAAAGTAAAGGCAACAAATGGATATTAGTGTGAAATGCCTGTACCATCACACCCCCAGGTACCATATGGTGCTGAGTGTTTTTAAACATTGCAGATGAAGATAAGAAAAAGATTCTGGAAGCAATAAAGAAAACATGGCTCTGCTAAAGATGTCCTCACAGACAGCAGAAAACAGACAATGATTTAAGGACTCTGTGAATGAGATTTCAGCACCCTTCACAAAATCTGGGAAAAGTGAGGAGAACTGTTGCCCTGACTGAAAAGGGGAACTAATCTTTGAGTTAACTACAGTAGTTTTCTAAGAAAGGCATAGCATATGTACAGAGCTCTTTCTACAGTGGCTAGAGTACCATAAACCAAATACCATTATGGATGCTAATGAGTCTAGGTTCTCTTTATTAGTCAACCAAGTAATACATTTCATAAGGTATCATTCATTCACAGCTTGCCTCTGTGGTCATGTCAGTATTTGACATTTCGAATTGCTCAGATACAATGTGTATCCTTTTTTATCACTCACAGGGAGGATAACATCTTTGCTTTCCTGCAGAATGAGGATAAAACTGGAGACTGACAACATTGTGCTGCTGTGGACATGAGATTATATACATGGAAGCAGTATTATATAGCTAGTTACCTCAGGGAGGGTTCCCATCCCTGGTTTCTGTGCTTGGTGTGCAGTGGCACAGCTAGTTAATGCTGTTCATAGAATCATTGAATAATATAATATACTGAGTTGTAAGGGACCCACAAGGATTATCTAAGTCCAATTTCTGGCCCTGCACAGGACAGCCCCATGTGCCTGAGAGTGTCATTCAAACACTTCTTGAACTCTGACAAGCTTGGTGCCATCACAGCCTGTGCCCAACCACCCTCCGGGTGATGAACTTTTTTCTAATACTCAATCTAAACCTCTCCTGACACAACTTCAGGACATTTCCTCGAGTCCTGTCAATGGTCATAAGAGGGAAGAAGGCAGTGTCAGCCCCTCCTCTGCCCCTCATGAGGAAGTTGGAGACTGCAATGAGGTCTCCCCTCAGTCTCCTGCAGGCTGAACAGACCAAGTGACCTCATCCACTTCTCATACAGTTTCCCCTCAAGGCCCTTCGCTATCCTTGTTACTGTCCTTGGGATGATAATAGTTTTTTATCTTTATCTTTGTGTATGTTCATGCTATACCTGAGACTTGCATCACTTGGACATCCCTGGAGCCACTGTGTCCCACAGACAGAAATTGCTGTTAAGATCACGGATGTGGACTTCCAAAGCACAAGAGATGCTAAAACCAAAGCAGAACCACTACAGAGAGTGCTCCACTAGGCCTATTCTCATCTGTCTGTGGGAGTGCTGGAAGCAGGAGGGATGTGAGAAGAGAGAATCAAAAATGAAACTTCACCAATTCCAATATTTTTTGAGTTCAGCCCCTTTACTACAATAGTCTACTGCAGAAAAACTTAATCAACAGGTTTAATGCCATTTCCAAGACAATTGTAAGTGAAATTGGTAGATTTTTCAACGCAATGGTGTCTCTCTTTCAAATAATGTGTCTTTCTGACTTGTTTAAAAAAGGAGTCAGTAATTTTGGCCAAGCCTCCTACTCAGCAAAGTGAATCAGTGAGTTGTAACAGTCTAACTTTGACTGCATATCTTTTTTTCTTCCACTGTTATTTTGTGTATTTTAAGAAAATATTTTACTTCTTTATGTGTTATTTGCTTCCAAGTATTACAAGTATTACTCAGAGAAGTATAAAAGAAATATCCCTTCTACATGGGTGTTATATTCAGGTTTTATTTGCACATAATCAGTATAGTTATAGTTTAAGTGGGCAATTTTCCATACCCACATAGGCAGTATTTTCCACATAAAGGTTCGTATTGGCTTTAGACCCACCCACAAACTATTTACTTGCATGGTATACATATAATGATCAAGCTTATAGCTACTTCAGCCAAACCTAAATATTTTAGTTTGTGCTTCTTTTGCAAGCCATTTTGTCCTGAATAAGTTGCTTCTATTTTATAGAATTGCTTTTATGAAGATTTCTGTGCAACATGTTTGCTCTTCACACAGATATGGACTGCGGTCTCAAGTTCAAATATAGATTTTTAGCACTCAAAGTGTTAGGAAAGTTTTCAAAAAAGTTTTATTTTAGCTGTTTTCCAAAGTATAGGCTATTTGCAGAAACTGGATTTAACTTCAAATTCAATTTTGTAATCTCCCAAAAGTTCAGCAGAACTAGGTCATACAATTTTTTATTTATTTTACTTTGTTCTACTATTAGACATTAATTTGGTTCTAATTGCCAGACAGAGTTTGAAGGAGTTCTGAAAATATGAGAACATGCAAAATACTAAGCAGTGGCACAAGCCATAAAAACCCATTTCTTAGTCACTTTCAGACCTCTCCCACTGAACACTTTCTCAAGCTATTCCTAATGGAACTATTGTAAACATGCTCTTCTCCCTGGATTTTCAGATGGAAAACATGATGACACTGTAAACTGCAAAGCAGCATGGAGTGAGGACATCTCTGCAACAGGCAGCTTCCCATAGAAATATCATCTGCATGTATGTCCCTCAGTCTCGGGGAAATGTACTCCCAAGCTTGAGAAAATTTCCAGTTCGGAGCAACACCCTGATGTTATCACTGTCTTCAAAGTGGACCATCAGTGTAAAATGAGCATTTTCTCAAAGGAACACCTCTTAAGCATAGGAAGTTTTTCTAGGTAGGGATATTCCCAAACAATATGAAAATCCTTAAATAGGAAACACCAGGTGATGTGAAATCTTGAGGAAAAAGGAGGCAACATACACATACAAGCATACAATGTGAAATCTTTCAGGGAAAACATGCTGTCCGAAGTAATATGTGAAGGGTTTTGTTTTGAAGAAGCCACCCCCTGCTGTGGCAGCAAGTATGCACGTATGATTACTAAGACGTCTAATTAAATTATCCTTATCTGAATGCCAGCTGAACTTAACAAAGCAGATAATAAGTTCCAGAAACAGATACCCATGTGGGGGGCAAATTATTTTACTTCCAAAAACCAGAGCTTGAAATTAGAGATATGTTAGTAATAGAGAACATGATTTCCCTCTACCCCCACTGTCTGCACCTGAACTGGTATTTCCATCAGACAGACCATGAAGCTGAAGTGGAGCTAAATATCTGTCAGATCTACTTTCCCAACTCTGCTTCTGTGAAGACGCTGTAGTTTGCCTTCTAACTGTACTTTTAGAAGTGGATTTCCTACAGATTGGTACATGGAAAAGTGGAAGTGATACGGTCTTATGTGCTTGCACCGATTCAACATCAGTTACAAAGAATCAGAGTATTATCAACTCTTGATTATTTTTCAGAGATTTATCTTGGTAGCAGGTTAACTGCATCATGCATGGAGAGGCTCCAGAGATGGTTCTGTATAGAGCTAACTTCTCTGGGGAAAGCTATCCGTCAGGTCACAGCCCAGCTCAGATGCCCTAGCCTCTTTCACATGGACTGAAGACTGAACTGTAAAAGTCTGAAGCCTCAAGGCAACTTTGTACAGAAGCCATCAAGTCTTCCACACAATCCTGGATCTCTGAGTCCTGGAGAACACTGTGCTTTCTGCATTTCCACATATATTCAGCATGTGCCCCTGTTAATTTAATCCATCACTGGCCATGCTGGATCAAAGACAGATCCTGAAAATCCACTGACTCAGACATTTCCAATATCTTCATATCCCGAATGGACTTCTTAAAGAGTTGACATAGGTCTGATACAGCCCCTGAGAGAATCAGGGCTCCTTGAGCCTGGAGACCCGAGGAGCACAGTGAAGAAACCAAATTATCTTTAGTATCAACACAAGCCTAATGTGGCCAACAGTGAGACAGGGCTAATTACCTTGTTAGATTTTGCATCTTATCTATTAGATTTAGGACTTAACCACTTTCCCAAAATGTTCAATGGGATTAATTATTGGCATGTTCTATAGCACAGGAGTGGCCCAGGCCTTTTGGGCCAGTGCCCAGTCAATGTCTAGCCTTGGCACAGGGAAATGCTTTGCTGAGAGGTGTTTTCTGGAGCCAAGGCCCCTATGGAGAAACATGGTTTACGTGGCAGAGAAGGGAGGAGTTCAGTGGCATGAGTTACAGCCAGCCCAGGTTTCTTTCTACTGAGGGCTGCAAGCAAGCAGATCATAGCCACTTTCCTTTATTTATCCTGTAGGAGTCACACAAAGTGTCAGGGTACCTCAGCATCGGGGTCTGCAGCAGCTTATGGCAACTCTGGGTTATTAGCTAGCAATGGGTGACTCATCTCCATGGAGCCTGCTCTGAGCTGCTGTTTTACCTGTGCAACAGGACCTGAGACAGGACCTGAGCAGCCTGTTGAAGAGACTGGTAATTTGGGACTCAGCTGGCATTACTTGGCAGCTCTCTCAGCAATATACTCTGTGTACTCACAGTGAGTCAAGTTGTCTGGGCAATTTTTCCCTTTCCTGCAACACAAGTCGAACATTAGTACCTCATCTTGGACTAGTTAATGTATCTGTGGAGTCAACAAAACAATGCAAAGCAACGTATTTTTCAATACGCTGTGACAGGTTAAATCAATAGTAGATACGTTATGTTGTGTAAGGTGTGGTCATCTAAACACGCTCATGTAGAAATTATCTACTACTGATTCAACATGAAATTCACTGATCCAGGGAGCTTTCTGTTGGCTTGGTTAATAGCAGAATGTAAAAATGGGGATCAGATGTCAGCCCATCTATTAACCTGAAATGTTAGAACTTGAGCTGAGCTTCAGGAGGACCTGTTCTGGGGGCAAGTCCAGCTCACGAAAGTATCAGGCCTTAAGGAAGAGTTAAGACAGTGCAGGTAAGAAGCTGCTTGTCCCTGACAACGGACCCTGGTGAAACACCCTCACACTTCTATACTGCAGCAGCCTGCTCCACATAAGCTAAGCACTACTGATCTCATACCAGTACTATCTATTAGGAGCTGAACAGCTCTGTGTAGAACCAGCAGAAGCTTTTACCGTTGCCTGACCTACCTGGTCAATTCTTGGTCAGGAAAATTTCTTCATGCTTCAGGCACATTATGGGCAGCAACATCAGTATGTCCTTTGAGGAGCTAGTAAATCTAGTATATTATATGTTATACGTGTGTAATATATCTATTATATATATTTGCATATGTATCATCGTGACATATGTTACATTTATAATATATAATGTTATGTTAATAGTCTATGTATTGTGATAGAAATAAAAAAAAGTTGAAGCATTTAATTTCTGAACAAAATTTTCCCTTTTCTAATATTTGAATCTTTTTGTTGCTAATTAGCATGTCACAATGGTAAACATAAGGGAACAATATTTTAATACTAGACTAACACCTTTGGAGTTTGAGAAATGTCAGTGTGTTATGCTGATAGCATGAAACAATATGGCTCAGGAAACTAATTTTCTATGAAACTTATTTTTTTTCTTGGGAGAGAAATCACATAAAACCGACTTTTGCCTTGTAATTCTGGTGATGCTGCAGAAGGTTATAGAGAACAGATCTTGCTGAAAGAAATGTCTATGGTGAAGGTAAAACTCCTATGGGACAAAGTTTTTCTTCCTCATGCTGCAGGCACAACCACAGTGCCAAGTCTTGGTCAAGAAGTGCTCATCATTGCTTATAGATTTCCTTTGTAATATTGCCAAAGGCAGCTTCAAAGATTTCATGGAAATTATGGTCGGAAGGGACTTTGAGATCATTCAGTCAAACTTCCTGGTACACCATTAGCCAGGAAGCACTAACCAAATTCCTTATAACCACCTAAAGAACTTGGATGCCACAAGTATTTCAGAAGTCCAGAAGACTGGAAATATTCAATCTTAGAACAAGTTAAATATTAGAGCAAGTACAGACAGACGCTTTTAGGTCTGAGAAATTTCAGATGAATTCTCATTACTGAAAGAGTGGAATTGTGGTTCAGTAAAGAACTAAGGGTAAAAATAAGAAAAAAATAATTTATTATGGTCTCATGGAAATTTGGCATGATCAGAAGAAATTACTTCTTTTTCCTTTCTTTGTGAACTTACTTCTCCTTACAAAGGACAACTGCATTGCTATATTATACTTTGACTTCTCCAAGATGTTGGATTTAGTGTCACATGATATTAGAATGGAAAAGCACAGGTTAGTTTAGCTGATACAGTATTGCAGATGTGTCTGAAGTGTGGCTGATAATAAGGAAATATCAAACAACATTGCCAGCCAGATTCCAGTGGGACCAGCTCTTGCTACAGCAGTATTTTCCACATATATGAAAGATCCAAATAGTGTTGTAGAGTCCTTGCTGGAAAAATCTGCACAGGATTTAGAGATCTGTGAGGCAAAAAAATATTGAAAAGGAGAAATTACTGTTGCAGGGTGATAATTTGATTAAATGGTCATGATCAGACAGCATGTATTTTCATACACCTGAATTCCAGGTATTAAATGGGAGACTGAGGAATACAGTCCATTCTTAGAGGATGACAGGTTTTATCCTCAAAGTAACAAGTCAAAGGAAAGATTATGGTGTCATTTGGATAATTGCCTCAACAGGCAGCCTCAGGGCAAGCTGTGGTGAAAAACTAACAAAAACCTTGGACATATAAAAATGAAAAGTACCAGGGAAAAATAGGAAAGTCTTCTGTAGCCTGTGGACAGGCTCCTAGTGAGGTGTTAATCTCTAAATCCACTACAAGGTAAGAGAGAGGCTGTAAATCCTAGTGCTCATGTTGACTCTGGGCTGCATACGCATGTTGGTGGGAAGAAGGATACTGTAGCTTGCTTCAGAGCATCTTCCCAAAAAAGCTGGTCTCAAACCCAGGCTGTAAAGCAGGATTGCCCACAGGGCTGGTACAAGAAGTCATGGCAGCCACAGGTAGGGCATAACACACCTATCTGCTCTGTTTTAGAACACTGTGTGTACCATCAGATCTTCCCATACAGGCCGAGAAAGGCCTCTGTTATTTAAGGATTTTCATTCACCCCACGGTGAATAGTAACTATAAATTACAAATGTGGAATGGATTTTGCTGTTATTTTTACTGACAGGATTTTTAGTTACATAAAATGTCAATTATTTTCCAAAACAGAAACTTTTGACAGATCTCATATTTTTTTGCAGAACCAGAGCTAGTTATGCACTAATTTCTTGAGGGTTTTTATTTTTTTAAAAATTTAATAGGAGTAAGAACCACTATACCTGCTAGGAATATCATAACAAATAGACATATGTTGGAAGAGAAGAATTGTAAATCATTAGGGACATGTGCAATCCAGGCCTCTTCTCTCTCAAGGCTTCATTGGAACAACATGTAGAAAGAAACAGCCAATATTTTAAAAGCAACAGGAAAAAAAATCTGTATATTGTTTCATTTTTTTTCTGTAACAGTATCTTTACTTGCATATGACCAGATTATTAATCAAAAAAATGGCCATACATAGCTATAAAACTGGCTTTTCAAAGATTCATCACTTTGTCACGCACACAAAGAGATGCGCATTTTACATGTTGGAAAAATGCCCTCAGCACAGCAAATAACATTTATACAAATTCTAAAAAGGCAGAATTCCATATCCAGTGCTAATGTTTAGTATCTAACAGAAAGCCTAAGAAGGAACTTTAACATGTATTGTTAGTACTGTGCATTTTAGGTAGATATTGAGCACCCAGCTCCAGTGTGATGAATGTACACATAAACTTCAAAATTAGTCTTAAAAGCATATAAACCACTTCAGTTGTTAAGATTTTCTAAAACCTGCGTGTGTGGGTAATATCACTAAAAGCAGGTATGTTGGATAAAAATGAATGATGTCCCTTTTCCAATATAAACCCAGGAGTTCATCTTCCAGTGTTGTTTATAAATAGAAGAGAGTCAATTTGCTTAGGATCTGCAGGACGTTTGGGTACTCCATTTAGGTAATGACAACATTTTTAACACAGCTATCACTCATTAGGTCAAGAGGTTGTGATTAATCAAGAAGTGTTTTGGTTTCGTCTGATAGACATCTAGTCTCTTTAGTTTACAGTTGAATGAAGATGGCTTCAACAGTTTACAGAATAAGCTGCAATGATACATTAGACTGAAATTGAGATGGGAGAGAGATGTGTGATCTATTTTAACTGTTCCATTTGCATTACAATGTGCTGTGTGTGAATTCATCTAGGCACTGCCAGAGTAAATTAAAATCTGCTGGGAATGAGTGAATGCATTGCACAACAGGAATGAACTGGCAGGTTACAGCTAGAAGTCTGCTGAATGTTACTAGGTGATATTGTTGGTGTTTGGACTAAAAGAGGAGAGTCTTTTAATAACAACTGGCTGGTTAATGGCTGATCACAAGATGAGAAAACTTGAGGCAGAATGGGTTATGACAAAAAACTGTAATGATTAAGTCTGTTTCCCACAGCATTTTTTGGACAAACATCCAACAGAGGCAGTATAGGTCTTGCCAGATAAACTACAGAATGAGGAGTCACACTTTTGGGTGATTAACAAAAAAGAAATAAACCTACAAACACTTGGTTGTGGTATAAAATATCTCAAGATACTGTAAAATCTCAAGTTCATGTTCTAAGATTATCTATCAGTATTTTGCTATCACCAACCTCTGTTCCAGTTTTCTGGGGAATCTTAAAGATCTTTGCTCTAGCTGTCAAACAGCCAAAAGGAGTATGTCCCAGGGAAGCAGACTGCACTCAGTAGGAAATGAGAAGTACAGTCAGCTACTCACATTATCTGTGAATACGTCTCGCACCCACAACCATCAATCACATCTGCAATCTGCAGTCAGCACTTCTTAAAATCTTTGTAACACCTTTGTAAAAATCGTATTGCCACAGCCTACACTGCTTGGAGGGTTTTATTGTTCACCTTTGTATAATCAAGTCAATTAATGCATGCACTTTGGAGGATGTAGCCCCATGAAGTACTGTCACCTGTTTGTTCCTTTTCTCCTGATCACATTTATACATACAATCACACACACTCTTACACGCTTATGCGCTTTCTTTCAGATGATGCTGACAGGCTGAAGGCAAAGTAGCACCAGGTGAACAAATAGAAATCTCACCAAAGTTTCTATAAAAACAAATCCCATTAATTCTCCCTTGAAGGCAGGAGGGCCCTGCAGAGAGACCTCAACAAATCAGAGGACTGGGCAATCACCAACCAGATGAAGTTTCACAAGGGGAAATGCCAGATTTTGCACTTGGGATGGGGCAACCTTGGATGTTCGTACAGACTGGAGAATGAGATGCTGGAAAGCAGTGCCATGGAAAGCAGGACCTGGGAGTCCTGGTTGAGGGTAAGTTGAATATGAGTCAGCAGTGCCCTGGCAGCCAGGAGGGCCAACTCTGTCCTGGGGGACATCAGGCAGAACATCACCAGCCGGTCGAGGGAGGGGATTGTCCCGCTCTGCTCTGCATTGGGGTGGCCTCACATTGAATATTGTGTGCAGTTTTGGGCACTGCAATATAAGAAAGATATTAAGCTATTAGAGAGAGCCCAAAAGAGGGCAACAGAGATGGTGAAGGGCCTTGAGGGGAAGCTGTGTGAGGTCACTTGGTCTGTTCAGCCTGGAGGAGACTGAGGTGAGACCTCACTGCAGTTACAACATCCTCTTGAGGGGCAGAGGAGGGGCAGACACTGATCTCTTCTCTGTGTTGACCAGTGACAGGACCTGAGGGAATGGCCTGAAGTTGCATCAGGGGAGGTTTAGGTTGAATATTAGAAAAAAAGTTTTTCACCCAGAGGTTGCTGGGCACTGGAACAAGCTCCCCAAAGGGAAGTGATCACACCACCAAGCCTGTCAGAGTTCAAGAAGCATTTGGATGATACTCTCAGGCACATGGTGTGATTCTTGGGGATGGTTCTGTACAGGGCCAGGAGATAGACCCCGTGTTCCTTGTGGGTCCCTTGCAACTCATCACATTGTGTGATTCTACTGTACGTGAATTCTGTGCTAAAAACTGCACACGTGCTTTCTTTAATACTACAACCAACAAAAATGATGAATTATTGCAAAATACATACACTGAAATCTGTGTATTGACTGAAGACATCTGAAAAAATACAGCAATGATATGCTATTGTAACTAGCATTAAAAATTTCCCTGGTTTTAGTTAGAGAAGGTGGGCTAGAAAGTCCGGAAGCTGGATCTGAACTTCTTGATGATTATAAGATGGTATAATGACTATTTCCACATTTGCCAAAGACTAGCATTGATTAAGAAAACCCAATATGATCTGGTGGTCCATACTACCCACAACTCGCTCCATATTGAAACACCTTCCTCAGGCAGGGAATTCCTCTATGCGACATTGTTCTGCTCACTCTCGCTTGCTCTCTCCCAGCGGACACACTTGTCCTGCTTTTGGCATGACTCAACTTCTTGTTGAGTTGACCTTTGCCCCCTTAAATGAAAGGGTTTCATGCCCTGGAAACTGGCTCTTTTAGCAACTTCCACTGAACTAGAACCTTATTCTCCTATAGTAACAACCAAAGAAACACAGTAAAATACCTGCTTGGATTATTGAAAAAATAATATATGTGGGGAAAAGGAAATGCTGGAGAGACCTAAAGCTTCTAAGTAGGTTACATCAAAGGGTGCATTACACACAGCTGGAGGATTAATGTCCACTTATCTAATTAATGTTTTTATAATTTAGCATGATATTAAAGAGATTTTAGTGAGAACAATACTTTGAGATAAAACCACAAATTCTAATCATTAGGAAGCTGGCTCTTCTGATCCTATTAATAAAAAGCATATCCTAAGTAATCTCTGAAAAGTCACTGCTTTCAGAATATACCAGGAATGCAAAATATTATTTTCCCCCTGATTTTCGAAAGAAACCTCTGGAGACAGAAAAAACAGTCTATCAAGAACTGCAACATTTCCTGAACTAAAGTACAGGGAAAAAACAAACAAGTGAAATGCTTTAAACAACTCATGTTAAGGATTTGCACAGGAAAGAACTTCAGTATGAAAAGTGAATCAAAGGAAAACAGGCGAAGAAGACAAAACAACCTAGGCAGCTCAATCACCCTTGACCTAAATTTTTTCTAATGTTTGATAAAATCTGGTGATTGATCCTGCAAGAATACCCCTAATAATTTCATCATCCATCATCTATTGTTGCCACTAAGATTTAGAAGAGGAGTCAGTCCCATGCTCAAGTTAAAACGACATGACTGCAAAATACCAGGGAACAAATACAGGTTTAAAAGCAACAACAGAAAGTTTGGAAGTCCAACATTCCCAAGTTGGCTGTGGAGACAGGCTCTCTTCTCACACAGTTTCCTCTGGCAAGCATGTGTCTGATGCTGTAATTCACATTAAATAGCAGTCACGCATCAGGGATCTCTCAGGTTGTGTCAAATTCCCCTTCTGCTTACAGCTGGTAGGAAGGAAGGCTGCAAATTCCTCTTTATTGTAAAATCTCTTGAAGTGTGGAAAAGGTTCAGAAGTACCAGTAAAGCATTTGAGGAGAGATTCTTAAAGATATCAAAGTATTTTATCCTTCAGTGAGTTAATGAGAGTCCAACTTCAAACCCCAACCCTTGGCCCCACCGCACAGAGTATCTGGTTTTTGCTCCTGATCTTGTCTGACCATGTGTTTCTCACAAAGTCCTTTACTTCAGAGTCTGTTTTCCAGTTATATACTCTAAATAAAAGTACAGGCTCCTTTTTGTAAATAGGCTTGGAATTAAGGTTGGTCCTGCAGTGCAGAAAAAGCACTGAGCTTGTGAGTGAAGCCAGGCTCCTCTCTAGAGTCATCCAGAGGCCCAAAGATTGGAGGTGGGGGCACCATTCTTGTCCCTGGTAATGAAGGCACTGGAGGGAGCTGGATGTGGAGATGGTGGGCCATTCACACTCCTATAATGATCCACGTGACTTGTCCTTCAAGGACAACAAGGCATTTCTTGCAGTGACTTAACATCATCTATATACCAAAATAAAAATATGTATCTTAAGGGAATATATTAAAATCCCTGTTTTGCTAGTTTGGGCCTTGAAAGTCATGTCAACAGCTCAAAGCTCATGAGATTTTTAGTTTAGAAAATTTCATAGTTCTTTTTCTTGATGTACTGTTTGTAGGATGACACCAGAAAGAAGAAAAAGTACTCTAGCTTACAAACACAGAGTTGAAGTAACACAATTTCATCATCTCCCAAACTTTCTAAATAAGGCTCAGAAAGCTTTCATAGAGCCAACAATATGGTGGATATCTTATTCCTATTTTATGGAGGGTGAAAACAAATTAGAAAGATGTTATCTTTAATTAATGTTATGTTTTTATCTGATACTAGAGAGAAGTTACTTTTCCCAACATCCATTTGGTGCATTATGATAGGTCACATTCAGCCTATTATGTGTCCTCCATTGTGACAGTCTGTCATCTTCCCTGGAGCCAAAGAAAATAAAAAAAACCCACTCATGATTCATTCCTTGCTCCCTGTCTTGAGACTGTTTGGTGAAGTAAGACCTTTTTTCTTGTGCAGCATCTTAGTAAATTCGAAAAGGCCCAGGCAGAGAAGTTCACACAGGGTTATTTGCTGAAGATGTCATTGGAGTATCATGGGAATTAGTAGGAGACTCAGCAGTTAAGACAGTAGTTAAACTATTGATTTTTTACTTTAGGAAGCACTTTCTCCCTGTGGAACTTCTACTGGAGGAACAAGCTGTCCTGTTTCCCACATTAGCCCTTGGAAACCTGTTGGAGCCCTGCCTGGGCTCTGGGCTGTACAGTGCCTCTGGCATTAATGTCTTGGGTTAGTGGCAGGAGCCTGCCCTGGCTGTCCCAGCCATCCACAGGGTGGGCAGCACCAGGCTGCCTTGGCCACTGCAGGTGGGCCACTGCACCTTGTCCCAGCATTCAGCTCCATGAAAAGTAATTCAGTAGATCTGGAGGGAGAAAAGTGTCCAGTTCTCGTTCAGTGGTGTGTCTCCCTGGTTCATAGGACATAGTTTGCCCAGAGATCCCCAAAACTCAAAGCATAGGTCACTAATTCAAGCCAGTCCAAACCTCAACCCTCAAGAAAGAGCCCGCAAGACAGACAGACATCCCCATGCTGACACAAACTGCCCATGACACACTGAAGCAAGAGCCATGGTTGCAGACCTACCTGCACAGGAGTCTGAGCCAAAAGGATCACTTTATCTATAGATCTAGATCTTAGGTGGAAGGAAAAATAGAAAGACTTACCAGTAACACCATTTCTCACAGCAGTGTTCATTTATGACTTTGCACCATTTCTGGGGAGCAAAGAGCTTGTGTTTACACAGTGCTTGAGAGACTAAGTGTCTGCAATCCCTTACTTCTTTCTGCTTCTCCATAGTCCTTCAGCTGCTCAAACTCAACGCAAAATGTTACTTGGAGAGTTTCTGGACTTTGCTTTTCACAACAGGCATTGCACAGCTGAGTTAGAACTCACTGCCTGCACAGCAGAAAAATTAACCAGGCTAATGTTTCTCCAGTTCTGCAGTAATGGAGTGGGATTTCATTTAATTTAGTTAAATACTGTTGCTTGACAGAATGAAATGTGATCTCTAAGGTAGAGATTAAAGTTGGTGGACCTAGTGCAAACTATTTTGGGTTTTTAATTATTCTTCTGGTGAATTATCCTAATTAAATTTGTCAGATAATCATAGGATATACTACATGTGTAGAAACTGATAAGAGCTGGCCACTCATCTCCCATCTACTAGCTATTATATTCTCTAGATAAAAATCATATGCGTTGGAAAAACAGCATTCAAAATACTGAAGTTGATGCACAATCACCTAATTAATTTTTTTTTTTTTTTTAAGTGCTTGGAGAAAAATGGAGTAAGTGGAGAAATAGCTGTAATTTATGGAGCTTCTGCCAAATGATGCCGTTGGTCACACCCAGTTTTGTACATGAACGCATTTTGCTGGATGAAGGTCCTGGCACAAGACATTGTTTGGGAAGGGGAGGGGAGGGAAGACAAGGCATGGCAAGGCAAGGAGCTTTCTAACTTTTTTTCAGTTTGCACTAACAGATAATTGGCCACATACTGGAGAAAATAGTACTTTACCATCTTAATAATACGGCTTCACATAAAAAAATCTTTTCATGCTGCAGCTTTGCTTCGAACTGTTAGCTTTTTTCTTAATAATAGCAAAAAATGAAAGTCAGCCTACAATAATTCCTTTCACCAGACCTCAGTGACCTAAAATATGTAGCCTCCATTGGAATTCTATTAAACTCAGTGGTTTCTGATGTATATAATCTATGCTTCCATATATGCAAACATCATTAACTCATCCGTATGGAAAATTTTTGATAGACAGTATTAGAAATTTATATTGTATATGTCTAAATCTGCATTTCAGACCTCTGTGGTCATATTGAAGAGAAGGATTTATGACCTTATAACCATCATTTCCAATTTCATACACCAGCTTTAACTAGCAAATAGCTTTCTCAGTTGAGAAATTTAATTTTTTTTCTGCATAATAGCCAAATGTCTTGTTATTGATAAAGATATCAGAAAGCAAGAAGGAACACTAAATTAAAAATAGTCAGTGGCTTTGTTCTGTTTAAATTCTTTGATGGAATGATTTTGAAAACCAGATACTTTTAAACTTCCAGTAACACGAAACTCCCACAGTTCTTTTCTGTGCAGGTTGCCAAGAAGCATGTCCTGGCCCTTGGGACAGTGTCCTGCTGCTTGCCCTGAGCTTTCAAGCCAGCTTTGTGGCTCCCAGGGAACGTGCGCTGTCCCTCTCCCCAGCCAGGGCAGTCTCTCGGCAGGAAGGTGATGAGACAAGGCATAACGTTTGCACTGCCAGAGCAATGTAGGAAGAGCAATTCCAGTTAGAGGGTTTCTCTGAGCTCCTTTAGGAGATCAAAGCAGTATCTGGAGCGACACAAAATAAGGGAGGTATAAAGGTAGTTCTCTGTGCGCGCTTTCCCAGTGAATCTGTGTCGTGGTTTAACCCCAGACAGCAACTACTTCCCACACAGCCACTCACACCTCCATGGCAGGGTAGGGGAGAGAAAGGAAAGAGTAAAATTGAGGGAAATTGTGGGTGGAGAAACAGACATTTACTAACTAAAGCAAAAGCCACATGTCCAAGCAAAACAAAACAAGGAATTCATTCACCACTGCCCATTGCAGTCAGGATAGCAGGGTTCTATCATGCATGATTATTACCTGGGAAGACAAGTGCCATCCCTCTGAATGTTCCCTCCCCTTCCCTCTTCTTCCTCCAGCTTTATATGCTGACTATTATGCCATACACTAAGGAATATCCCTTTGGTTGACTGGGGTCAATTGTCCTGGTTATGTCCCCTCCCCACTCCTTGTCACCCCCAGCCTCCTCACTGGTGGGGTGGTATGAGGAGCAGAAAAGGCCTTGATGCTGTGTAAGCCCTGCTCAGTAATAACAAAAAAATCTCTGTATTATCAATACTGTTTTCAGCACAAATCCAAGACACAGCTATACTCCTCACTACTGTGAAGAAGATTAACTCTATCCCAGCCAAAACCAGCACAACCTGCCTTTCACCATAATCATTCAACCAGACCAGAGAATATGGCTCCAAATGTTTGGCAACAGCTGCAAACTGATGAGTCATTTTAGATGCAGCTGTCCCAGAAGTACAGGTATGCATGCTCACTCAAGAATTTAAACCTTTTTTCACCCATTTATTTACAAAACAATTATTGGGGGAGCGTAGAAGGGAGCAATCTTGAATTTTTGTTTCTGCTCCCCACGATCACAGTGCTTAACCAGCTTGTCAGTGTGAAACGCATTTCAGCCACGGCATAGGGGCTGGGAGCTGGGATACCTCCCTGGTGCCCATTTGCTCCCTGCTCACATGGTCTCTTGGTGCTCCCAGCTCCTGGTGGGGCAATGCTGGTACAGAAATGGTGTGCAGGGTAGCACATGACCTCAGCCTGATGGTCCCGTGTGGTGGGACACCTCACGTCCCTCTAAACAAGCATGTGGTCTACAGGCTGTGATTTGCACCGTTGCTTTATTGGATCCAGCTTCTGCAGGTCCCTGCCAAGCCTTCCTGTAGGATATGGGTTTGCAGGCTCTCAGCCAGAGGGAGTGGCTAGTTGAGTGCAATGAGACCCAAATCTGGTGACTTTCTATGTCTTGGGCAGTGAGACACCTTGCAGCTCACACCAGGGCAGTTCTGAGCACTGGAAGAGGGCAAACTGCCATCACCCCCAGCTGATTTAGATCCAATGCAAAGGTACTCACTTGGTGCCTGAAGCCTTAGGAACACTTTTAGCTGAGTTTTTATTGCATTTCTGCCCATAGAGACTCTATGTCAGTACACTTTCTCCTTCTTCCTTAACCCTCCCTTGTTTTCAATTCCTTCCCAATGACCAGAGACACAGCTCCTGGTGTGGTCAGAGCCATGTCAGGAAGGAGAACGACCTTCACGTTCCCAGATACACCCCTCTCTGTAAAGCACAACTGCACTGGCTGGTCATGCTGTTAGATCATATTGCAAATTCATGTCTAATTTGACCCTGAGGTCTCCTTCAGCATTGCTGCTTTCTAGGATTCTCCCTCCCTTTGGATGTCTGTGTTTCAAATTACGTTTCCCTGGGTGTACTGGGTTACATTTTCCCATGAATGTCATTATTATTTTCCAGCTTTATATTTTTAATCGCACTACTTTCACATTTATTACCTCATTGATGCTTCCAGCTCCTTCAGGTGTAAAACAATAAGGACTGTGAAAATAAGATTGTAGTATTTTGTGTGGCTTCTTTCTTTGTTATTACAATTGTCCAGCACCCTTTCTCTCTCTCTGTCTTTTAAAAGCATGAGGAAATCCCAGGAAACATCCTCTGTGTAACAGAGACTGTTAGATTGTACCTTTCCCAGCCTCCATTAATACCTCTTCAGCACCTCTCACCTTTAGAGTTCATTTTTAAGCAATCCATCAGGCCCATTTGAGAATATTTGAAGAAAGAGAACCCAGAAACACCATCTGTCAATACTACAATGAACTTTACACTCTAAAAACTGCCTTATTTTCTAAGACTACTGATTTTGGGATATTTTGTGAAGGAAATTTCTTGTGTGATGAGTCATCTGGTTTCCACGCATTCCCAGCTCAGAGGTAACATACCCTAAGGCCTGGAGCCTGATGCAGCAATCAGTTGCAATGACAAGAACGAGCTGAATCTGAACCAGAACTGGACACAGGTTTTAGTGAAGTAAAAGTCTAGAGTGCTGTTGGCTTTGTTGGCAATTGCTTTGTCTGCAGCTAACTTGGTATTCTCCCACAGTTTTCGTTACAATTTTGATTTAATGTAATATTTATATGTCAGTAACAATCCATTGCCTAAGTTAAGAAAACTATATATTCTTTACTCTGACAGGACAGTCCTGAAATATTTGTAGACCTTTGTTTTTTTTCTGGCTAATCAGAAGAGGATCTCAGGCTGCATCTCCCTTGTCTTCTAAAGGATCAAAATGCTGTGCTACTGAAAGTCATGGGCATAGCAGAGTTACTCTTAATAAAGAAATTCAGAATAGGTGTAATATTTTATTCTTAAAACAGGACTATTAAGGCAGCTTTACAGGAAAAAAACAATAGGGTGGGGGGAAACCTAAAGTGTATTTAATACACCGTAACAAGTATTGGAAAATCCTATCAGTGTTATACAAGTAGTACTAAAGTGAGGGATAAGAACATTTTCTGCTGCATATGTTGTGTGTCAGCAGCTCAAATGAGCCATTCTATAATCCTCAATATTTAGGAGTGTTTCGAATTTGCTGTTTGTGAACAGTCCCCAGACCAAACGTGTGCACCCAGGGGAAGTTTTGTCTGAGGTTTCCAGGACTCCTGAGAGAAATGAAAGTAGATTCACATAATGGATTGATTTCGCTGCTTCAAGGTGCTTTCAGATTTTATCCCAACTGTTCACAGAACTCGTTGAACTGCTACTTTCTATGTTTTTTAGTCAAATGCTTCCACTGAAAATTCAGTGTGATGGAAAGTGAATAAAAAGGAATTATTTGGGGAGGAGGAGGGGAAAGCAAACAAAACATAATTTCTCAACACCGTATTTTGTGAAAACATCCATCATAAAAATATTTTATAAAACCATCCTCTCTTCAAGTGAATCTCAAAAAAGCTAACAGTTACCCCTTGCCCATGGTACAGATCAGCCTAGTCCCATTTTAAGGACTAAACCTTGTGACTGGTGGTGAGATGCTGTCATACTCTTGCTGCTCTATCCTAGTTTTTCGAACACCCAACAGAGAGAAATTATTTAAGTGTTCAAGCTTTTCGTGGTGAGATGCTGTCGTACTCTTGCTGCTCTATCCTAGTTTTTCCAACACCCAACAGAGAGAAATTATTTAAGTGTTCAAGCTTTTCTTGGTGTTCAATGTGAGCAGAAAGACCAGCAGTATAACTGGAGGCAATATTTGGTGGCAATATTTATCAGTGTATGATCACCTGTAGTCAGGTCCAAATCTCACCATGCCAAAACAGAAAGGCATCAGAGGCCACTGGTTTTGCTTTTCTGAGTTTCTGGATTAAAAAAAAAAAAAAAAAAAAAAGACATCCCGTGATCCCATTCCCAGAGGCTAGATTTTATTCTCATTTGCTCTAAAACCAGGAACATCAATAAAGTGGCACCAGTCCGACTGTGCTTAGAATCAAATTTCTAACCTTGTACTTTCAGATAGCTCCCAGCATTGAAATAATGCAGTGGCAACATCAGGTTAAATCTTGTTTCACTCAGTTTTGCCAGAGTATTTTCCATCACCTTCAGTGGGGCCAGGATTCCACCCAGAATACTTTACTTTCTTTGAGGGAAGAAATTGCATTCACTCATCTGAAGGAAAGTACACTGACTTGCTGAAAGTACTGCCTGTGCCGAGTGTGGAAACACCAACAGGAAACAATTGGCTGCATTAATCCCCATTGTTGGTTTTTGAAGTAAAATTGCAGATAGTTTTATCCTCTGAATTTACTTCTCATCTTTGCAAAAACCTAGACATGCTGTAAGTATAATCCATGTGCAGAACAGGGTTAAAATATAAAATATCACGCACCCAAATCCCTACACCAAGGGACCAAAGACTCGGGAAAAGAAACTGTTAAACTTTTCTCATCAGTCTAGAAACTATGCCACTGCTAAACCCACTCATTTCAGAGATTTATTTTGCTAGAAAGGATTTTAATTTTCCCATTTCAGTTCCTCAGAGGAGGCAAAAATCTTCCAAGTACAGAGTCTGCGGCAGCGGTGAATCAACTATTGTAATACACTGCCTCTTAAAATACTTCAGGGTAGTCAGGCGTTAGGAAGGCTCCTATTTTGTGTGAACTGATCAAATACAGATGTTGCCAAAGAGTTGACCTTATTGACCGTGACTTAACTAGAGATTGAATGGCAGACAGACGGTCAGTAGTAGGGTGAAACCATGTTTTGGCGGTAGGGTGTAAATGTATATACAGTTTACAGGATGTGAATGACACCAAGCAAACATCTGTTCTATTGATAAATAGTTGTTTTAGTTACAAAAATTTTTATCCCAAGAAAACATTGCATGTATGTGTATATATATATATATATATATATATAAAATACATACTGCCCAATATTATTAAGTGTTTTGAGTGCATGTCGTGGTCCTGGAAAACTTGAAATAGAAAAATATTAAAAATGGTACTAACTTTTCTCTCTTCCTGCAATATCAGATGTCATATAAAACTCATCAGCTGAGCTGAGTATTAGTCTTGATCAATGGCAGGAAACCAGGGGATCAAATGTTAATAAATCAGAAACAGATACCTCCACTTGAACAGAGATATATCACCGACCTGAAAAATAGGGCAAATTATTTGACAACTTTTATATGCATATACCAAGGTAAAAAAAAACTTTCATAAGTTTTCATGAAAGCTGAAACAAAGGACAAACATGGAGAAAAAGTAACTTAATGAGGCAATGAATATAGAGCATGGAGTCAGAGACCCAGAAACACCTTTGCTTTCTTTTGGACTGATATAGTAAAAGAATAAATCATAAGGCTTTTGCTAATATAACACCAATCTATTTCTATGGCAAATTAGCTCTGTTCTACTGATATTTACTCCTTGGGTAAGGTTAATGAAGTAACAGACTAGGCCTGTTTTAATGTGTATCTTTTCTCAAGAGCTATATATTAACATCACAATTCCAACAAAAAAATTACATCAAGTCTGAAATGCTCAGAGAGACTCAGTGCTCCCTATAGCTTGAAAACTTCTAAGGTCACAATGACCAGCTTTTTAAGGTATGATACTTAGTTATATTAGCTCAAAGTTCCTTACATTCATTTCAGACAAGCACTCTTGGAGTGTGGTCTTGTCTTTAAATTGAAACTATTTGCTCCTGTGCATAGTCTACTAAATTTAATTAGAAAATCCTGGTAGACCAGCAGGACAAAATTTCCCTTCCTTCCTATTTTCCCATTCCACAATATATCACCTAGAGTAATTAGGACCAGCGAGGGATCATCTTCACTGGATTAACCTTAACTAAATTGTATGCATTCAACATGTGCTCTTTTGATTAACTTGAGCCTGGACTGATGCCTGTGGTACACCCACCTTGTAATTCTACACACTTAATTAATTTCAGATGAACAGCAAAAAGGATAAGTTGAATTCTCCAATTAATAAACTGGTATTACTTAATGTATTTTAGCTTAACTTTTCATTTTCTTCCTGTGCAGGGATAGGAAAAACAGAAAATAAGAGAGAGGTCGAAGTGAACAAGCTTTGCCAACAAACTTGTAACGACTTTTCAGGGCCTGATCCTGCAACAGCCTAAGCAGATAATTTTCCCCCTGACAAGAAGAGGAATTTTGGCAAAAGAATCAGTCCATACATTTAAAGTATAAAATGCATAGGAACAGAATTCTTTTTCTTTCAAAATGATAAATAAGCATTATTTAAAACCTCCTCACCTTAACTGAGTTTTCCATATGGTTTCACTCATGCGTGGGTTTTCCTCCTTATTAAAAAAAAATATTATAATGTCACTGGCTATGGGCCCAATCCTCCAGGCCTTAGTCCCACAGGCTAAGGCTATTTTTCTCTTCTCTACTGTCATGGGGAGCTGCCTAACAGCCCTGTCTTAGATGCATTTGCCCAGATAAGTAACTTTGCTTTTGAATCTAGCCCTAGTGAATTCAGTAGTATTTATCAGAGGAATTGAATTACTCACGCAGAAAAATATTTGCAGGAATAGGTCCTAAAAATGTTACTGGAAACATGAAGAAACATCCAAAGAAAGACATGAGGAAAAGACTGCTGTGTAGTTCTTTTTCAACAGAATTAATTCAGTTGCTAATTATTGAGCAGGGTTCTTACTCTTTGAAGAACAAATTGCAGTGAATACTGAGTTTCTCACTTTTAATGTGTAGCTCTGCTAAAGTTTCTCTCCAACATTCGTAAATGTGTTGTTTCAATAAAATTGATGGGATTAAGGTGAAATCTGCGTATAAGTATTTTGCTGAAATGGACACTGGTTGTTCAGTGTCTTACACGATTGAGTATTGAATGAGAGCAAAATCAAGTTCACAGAGAACAATATATATTCAGTTGGATGTGTTTTTTAAATTAATTCTGCCTCTGTAAAATCATTCACTGTTTTTCCTCTCCAGAAATTGATATTCTAACAAATGCTGTTAGAAACAAATATCAGCTACATAATTCTATTGAAGGTATTTCTAAGGTAGATATGAACAATCTCTTTGTGCACGATTTATATTGACTGCCAGTATTTGGTTTTTCTACTAATAAGAATAACAGCAAATAGCTGTAGGCAATAAGATGGCCTAATAAGATTATTTTTTTCGTAATTACTATTTGGTTACTTCATCAAATCATCAAGTAGTATTTTGTTATACACGTGTTTATTATAAATTAACATTTGTCTACTATTAAGAGATGGTAAATTTTTTGCTGATGATTTGATTTATAGTATTTCAAAAATCAAAGGAAATTTATTGCATAGGAGCATTAGATAAAACTTTTCAAATATCTAAATTGTTAATGAGCCTTTATCTCTCTGCAAAAAGTACTTTGACACCTTAATCAGTTTGGTAATCTCCCAATTCGGGTGGATGCCTTTGATGATTTTAACTCCCACGTGTAATTCTTTAACAAGAAATCAGGCAAAGCAGTTTGAATAGTAAAATCCCCTATGAGAAGGGAGGAAGTAATGATAGATAGCATTAAAGTAAAGTTGTCAGTATTTTGGGTCATTTTACAACCACAGAACATGAACATATGCAATTCCTGCCAAATTTCGATGGTATTTCCTTTTAAAGCAAAAAAAAAAACAACCCCAAAAAACCCCAAAACAACAACAACAACAAAAACCAAAACAAAATGCACCACTAACAAAAAAACCCCAAACAAAAAACCCCCCTCCCCCTAAAAAAACCCAAACCCAACCAAACCAAAACCAAAAAAAACCCACACTTGGGTAAATGCAAGGAATATTCGTGATACAGAAAAAAGGAAGAGTGTGCAGAAAATAAAGGGTTCCTTAATACTGACTTACCTTGTAGCCAGTCAGTATGCGAGATCTTCTGGCCGAATACATTGTTTTTATTAGTGTCAAGTACTTGATTTAAAGTGAGACCTCATCACCTTACAGAGAGATATTTTTCCTGGAGTATATGCACGTATCTATTTATCTATTGAGTGTGAGTATGTATATACACACACCTAGCAGTAGGCCTGGTTAGTGTCGGCTTGACTGAGAGAGGATGTTAGTAATTACTATTTCTCTAAACACTACTTTAGCATAGTTTAGTGTATCAGCTGGCTTCTGCTGCCAGAGTACCCGTGCTGCCTACTGGAAGTGACTGCAAAGCCAAAAGCCGCAATAAAGGCCATTTCCATCTCCACGGAACTTTGTGGCTTTCTGCTGTTGATTCCTGAGAAAGAAATTTTGCTTGGCTTTTTTTCGGGGTGCCCATGGGCATCTGGGAGCATCTTTGGGCAGTGCTGGGTGAGAAATCCCAGGACTGGTGCAGGACACAGGCAGTGTCTGCTGGGCTGGTGTGTACCAGATGGGACAGGAAGAGGAAGCAAAGCCATACCTGCACCACTGATGCCCACTGAACCAGAGCAGTTGGCGACAGAGGAGAAATTAAGTTTTGGTTGATGCTGAAAACAGCAGCAACTAGCACTTCTGTAGGAGCTGGAACTTTTCCCACACCTGCACGGGGATGCTTTTGCAATGGACTTTCTCTGGTTCCCCATTCCTTCCTTGTGACTGTGTTTTCAAAGGGTCACGATGAAACAACAAACGCAGGCTGAGAGCTGTTAATCTAGCAACTGATGCTGTAAACTCCTGCACAATTATTTCTCTCTTTTGCAGGCAACATTTCTACTGCTTTACAAACAGATCAAGTGAAGTTCTCTTGCACTGACACTTAGACAAAAAACAGTCTGTATGCATTAGCAGTAGAATGAGTCCATATTAAGAATAGCTTCTGGCCTTATGTTTTACGAGCCCAGTAAATCAAGAGCATTAAGGAAAAATATGACACTGTTGTTTCATGTGGTTTCTGCAACACAGAAATGTTCTCATGCAGCAATAACTGAGAAAAAAAAAAGTAAACTGTATCTTCCCCTCACACTGTTTACTGCTTTACAATTATGTTGTTTTTAATCTTTTACCTCTGAGACGTTCCTTGAAATAACAGGTTTGGGGGGTTGGGTTTTCTTGGGGGGGGATTTTTTTATTTGGTTTGGTGGGGTTTTTTTGGTTGTGGCTTTTTCGGTGGTTTTTTTTTGTGTGGCTTTTTTTTGTTTTGTTTTGGTGGTTTGTTTGTTTGTTTTGTTTTTTCTTTTTAGTGTTTGTATGGTTTCTATTGTACTTTCCCATGAAAAGGAAATCCTTGCCTGGTAATATGTTTCACAACACACACCTTTCATATGCTCTATATGTGTTGATTTGCTAAAACAGTTCTTAAAACTCTTCTTTACATGCTTGAGAGGTTTCCATAGTATATCACCAGCTGGAATGTTATTAATGTTTAATTTTTACCTTGCAGTATTCTTACATCAAATCATTAATCTCTATTGTTCAGTTTTGAATACAGTATTATTAAACAGTCTATTAAGTAAAAAAAAAAATAAATGTAGGGAATGTATAAAAAAGGCACAGTATTATTCTGATGACAGCTTCCTGGTGGTCCATCATATATAAAACTAGCTATTAGGAATATGTTTCAAACTGGCACCATAACACATATTTCATAGTTGTTAAATGCAATTGTATAAATAGTTACTGACTATATTTGGACTGTTTTAAAAAACTGAATGTATAATAAATCGCCCCATGAAAAAAATTCATGGAACATCCTCAGCTGCCACAAGTAGGAGACAACCTTCATTTTTTTCCATACTATCTACAGCAATTAGCTCTGATATTGAGCAAATTAGAATATGATCCTTCAAGCATTTATACACATGAGTAGTCCCACAGGGACCAATCAATATCCTCAGCAGTCACGGAAATATTCACATGCATATGGTCAATCACAAGTATATGGTTTTCAGGAAAAGGGAGTATTTTTCTAACAGTGAACCATTTTTAGGGTTCAGTCCTGCTTTCCCTAAGTTTTGGTAAAACAACCCATGTTAGTAAGAGTATGCTTTGGGGCAAATGCAAAATAAATTCTGAAAATAGTAAACATATTTTTCCTTTTAGTGCAGTGACTGCTCTTAATATTAAACCCTATACTTGACATGAATAACCACCCAGCAGGGTGATACAGAATACAGGATAACTCAGGCATTAAGTGATTTTTCTGCAGCCTACATTGTGCTTTCAATACTGACATGCACTCTGCATACTTCCAGTTGTTTTCTTGAAAGTTAATGTCTTGGTGGGGTGCTGAGTATTCTTGTATTGGCAAGAGCTAGTGAAATGCAGTACCTTTTACATCAGACCATTTCTAAGCAGTAATGCAGTTGGTACTATTTATTAAATGACTTCCACCAAAGGTAGAAGAAAGATAGAACTGCTGCTTTCAATTATGCAATCAAGAATGTGAAAAAGCAAAGCTGTAGATCTGGTATGGAAATCATTATATCTGATACACCATGTCAAACAACAATAGTGTTTGTGCTAATCACATTTTGGAAGGCTGATATTGTAGCTGATTTTGCTACAAAATGGAAAACAATGAATAATAAAGTCCACTGACCTGTCCCAAACCATACCGTTTAATCAACTCAGTTCTAAGTCATTGTTGGCTGCGACAGTAACCCAATATGCCAGTTCCACTACATCCTCTGCCATTGCTATTTCAGAAATCAATACTGAAGCTGAATCAGACTCCTACTAAGAACTCTGCAGTAATGACAACCTGATATCCACCCTGCTATCAAACATTGTGGCTTGCTTTAAATTCATCTGTTGCATTCACTGTTATATAGATCACAACTACAGCTTTTGGGCCAAGGACTTTTAAGAGACTCCTTCTTCATAGATGTTTCAGCTCTCAGTGGGAGGTAGGGGGCTGAGACTTTTCAGGTCTGGGTGCTGTTGAAGATTCACCACTCTGAAAATATGTCTCTGTCATATGAGAAACTCTGAGATCCCATTCTTTGTAGCAAATGGAGAGGGCTGCATCTTCCCTGGTATAACTGGAGAAACAATGGCAGTCCTTTTTCCAAACTACCCCATCGGCTGAGTTGCCTCCCCTCCCTCCTTACCCTGGGAGACTTTTCTCCCTGGCCTTGCCCTCCTCCAGAGGGCATCCCCAGCCCTGCCTACCTACCTTGAAGGGATCGCCATCCTGCCGACCTGCCCCTGAGAGGACCACTGATCCTGCTTGCCCCATGCAGGTCAGCCTGTGTCACTGCCAGCTCCTGAGCAGTAGGCACTGCCACTTCCCCTGCCCTCACAGGGACAGGCAATACATCCACTAGTACCATGAATAGTCAGTGTGATGGGGCTCCAAATCCCTTGCAAATGTCACCAATAATCTCCAAGTCAGGGCAGCATAGAGATCAGCCAGTAAGGAACAAATGTGTTTAAATATCAGCAGGAAACATGCTGTATGATTGCTCACAGAAACTGACAGCTAGTGAATTAATCAACATGGATCTACTACTAAACAAGGAGTAGGAATCAGATGATCTTCATAAATTATTAGAACTAGAAGAGGTTTATCTCTCTTATTGCTTCTCCTTGACTGACTTGCTGAGATAACATCAAACTATTTGTCTGTTATCCTAGTTATATCCTCCAGTCTTATAAAAGATACTACCTCTGAGGGAAAGCCATGTGTATAAAATAAAAACATGCATTTTGCTCCAGTACAGATAACCACTAAACTGATTATACCTTTGTACCTTGTAAAGTCATTAGCAACATTCATACAACATTAAGTCTATAAGATCTTAATTATTCAAGGTAGCAGAATATGCCACACTTTCTGTAAACTATTTTACAAAAAAAAAAAAAAAAGAAAAGAAAAAGAAAAAGTACCCCTCAACACAATGACTTGGTTTCATATTCCTATTCTCCAGAAGTTTTTATTTGGTTTTTTGTTGGGTTTTTTTTCCATGACCATTTCCTATAAACAGATATATTATAAGTAACATACTTACACTTCAGGAATGTCTTCATTTTTATCCTGGCATTCACATCTGTCCCTGTTTAATGCTCTGCTGGTGGTCTGGCTCCATGGCATGCCCACTGCAATGTTCATCTTAAACAATATTTACATTGATTAGGGACCCCAGTGCACTGGAGGCACTTATTAGAAAATGAACACAATACCCTGGGATAACAGCGAACATCTAACTGCTTTACTTCTGAATCTCTATTAATGTGTTGCTTAAGTGGATAAACAATGGACTGTCAAAATGGAAAGGTGATGGAAAAGGACAGTGAGAATGTATAATATAAAATATTGTGTGCAAAATGTGCAGTTGAAAACCATGCAAGGAATGAATGCAGCGATGCATTTTTATTCAGGTTACAGTAGTATCTGTTGCAGTTTGGAACACTTTCTTCTGTATGTATACACAGTAAAACCCTTTCCTGACACTAAAATCTTATAAGCTTAATAACATAAAATCAGAGTAGGAAAACATATTTGTACAAAAAAACTACGGCAGGATTCAAGACTTTGCCTACATTACATACCATGTTTGTGGCAAAACCAAAATTGAAACCTACATTTTGTTCTGGATGTGAAGAGTTCCTTGGGAGTATAAAGGTCTTTCCTGATTGTGAGGGCCTGAGCTGCTAAATTTGGAAATATTACAGCTCAGCGGTGCTATGGAAAGTCAAGATAAAGCCCTTGTGGAAGGAGGCAAAAAAAATCAGAGGGTAGCTTGGGCAAATTGCTTGAAGCAATTTTGGTATGGGTTCCCAGACTTTCAATTGGGATGATATTCATCAGGTCTCTAAAGAATAGAGACGGCAGAGGTAGTAAGGAACGATGACACAGACTAAGAGGACGCTTGAACAATTACTTTTTTTTTTGTCTCCAAAAATCTAGAATTTTCATATCTGCCAACAGAAAAATTTAAATTTTAAGGATATTTTGTGGGAGACCAATTTGGGTGTTCAGGAGCACTTGGAACACAAGCAGAGTAAGTAGTAACAAGCTGCAAAGAGTCAGGGAAAAAGGGATGTCAAATAGGAGGGTGTTGTGAAGCTCAACACTGGTCAGTGGGTTTTCTCTACTCTACCATCAGCTTCTGTCTCCAGTTACATTCGGCAAGCAGAGAGCAAGTTGGAGGAGAGAACAAGCGTCATATACGTCTTGTTCATGTTCCACTATGCTGAGGGGTTTCATGCACATTCTGAGCAGGGCACTCCCGAGAGCAGCCACCTCTCTGGGACTTCGCAGGGAAGAATGGTGTGTGGTCTGAGAGGAAGGGCTGAAGCCGTGAAGTCTGAGCCCCTCACTCCAACCCTAGCTCAAGGACTGCTTTTGCCCTCAGTGTGCCACGTCGCAGAGGTCAGAGAGCTCTAATAACAATAAGATGGACATAAAGAGGAGCTATTCCATTAGTACAGTTTGTGAGTCATATGTGAGAGATGCTGGTGGTATCTAAAAATATTACCAAAGTCAGTCTTCTGTGACATCCGTCCGGCTTGGAATAACAGTTTGTGTCTGCCTATGAAAAGTTGCTGGTGGAGTTACTGTTCCACAGAGTTTTACTCCCATTAAGAAAGAAATTCTCTTTCCAGCTTTCTCCTTGGTTCAGAAAGTGTTTGAGGTGCCCAGAAAAGGTGGTGTGGTAATTCTTAGAATCAAGAGAGTAGGAAACACAAAGTCCTTTTTTATGACAGATTACAAATATGCTTTTATGCATACAAACTATGTGCATACATGCATATACCTGTTCAAATCTGCATAAAAGCTGATCAATATACAACTATCTTAGCAAAACTGTTATGCTGAATTATTAGCTGAGGAGTAACATGCATTCTGCTGCTCTTAAAAATATTGTTGATCACGATGGAATGGGAGATACTCAATTTTCAGAAAAAGAGGGGAAAAAAAACCCTGAAAAATACCCTTTTGAATTAAATAGTGTTCTTGTATTTTTTAATCTCCAAATCCTGTACTTCACATGTGAATGTTTCCAAAAACTTGGGAATGAGAAAGAGCAGTCATTAAATGCTGGGAACCAAAAGAAAGTTTACATGTACAAAATGTCACTTTAATGCAGTATATGAGTAAGAAAACATCTGTCCAAAAAAGTGATTGATTCTGACATATGTGAAATAGGTATAAGCAAATAAAAAGTGATCCCTCTAAATCTTGTTTTCCAACATGGGTAAAATAATGCGAGCTATATATTTAAGATGCAACCCAAATTAAATATGGTTGCTTTCAATATGTCTGTGAAACATGAGATTTTCTGCTACTTCTCTTTTGTATCACAGAAATTCCCCAGGACTGTTTTATGAAGTCTTACTACTTTATTTTTTAATATTAAGAGATCGAAAAAGGCCTCTCTCTGTTTTGCTGTTTTCCACCAGTGAATCATGGCTCCCTTGCTACTCCAAGAGGAAAATTGTTTTAGTAATTCTGGAAAAAAACCTACTGCTGAGTCAGCATCACAACAGAAAATGGCAAGTTTCATATTAAGAAACACAATAGAAATAGGAATATCTCTTAGTATCCTCCATTAAAATTAGCTGGTGTGTGAGGAGCTGATTTAGCAAGTGCCGTATATACTGGCCATGAGAAATATATCTTGTATATTGTCAGTACAAAAAATCAGGTTCATTTAATAAGAAAGAGAATAAAAGAAATTAAGGTAAAATTCAGAGCTGGGATTGAAGCAGCCCCAAATATTTTACTCACAGTGGCACAATACCTCAAAATGCTCAAATGCAACCCTAAAGCAAATCAGTGAGGAGATTTTTGCTTTCAATTTTGTCTGTAAGGTGTTTTCAAATAAGCAATTTTAATAGCATTTTTCAATCAGTGTATACTTACAGATAAACCAGTAGGATTTTGCTACTCTGTCTGGGATTCTAGATTTTACAGAGAAAATAATTGGAAACAAAACATTCCTCAGCAATCAGTCTTCTCTTTCTGATTTACTAAACATGTCCATATGTAGTTATTGCTTGTATTTGTAAGATTGGTAGCAGTTTTAGAGGAGGAATATGCTGCAATTGCAAATTAAAGTAGTAATTTGGCAGTCATAGGGGGAACCTTTCTTTTTTTTTTTTTTTAGAGGGAGCTTAATAATTTACTGCTACTTATACCTTAGTATCGAACAACATTTTTGATGGCATAGTTTTTAGACTGTTAGAGAAACACAGTCAATTTTTCAAACAGGATGCAGTAACTTGCTGTGAAGAAGAAAGGTGCTACATCCTTTCCCTCTCCACCTCTGGGCCTGATTCTGCTCTGTCAATTGTCCACAGCTCACCTCTGCAGCTGCCACTGCGACAGCATCAACCCTTTGTGCTCTCTGAAAGAATTTTTGCCAGTGACTTGTTTTGACAAGATCCAAAGTCTAATGAAACAAATATGAATCTTAAGACTGATTTCAACTTCATCTGAACTTAATTCAATTCATAAAGAAAAAAACAAACCAGTCTCTGACAGGCAGAATTTCTTAAAATACTGCAGTTCTCTGATTGTAATTTGGGGTCTAGCCCATATTTGCATGAACGTGCCTTCTGACTGTACAGAAGCTCTTCACTAGAGCCTTTAGTGTCTTTATTTGTTTCTTTTCTGCCTTTGAATACCTTGCCGAAAAGTGCACCTGGTTTACTGAAGCTTTCTAAAAATACCTAAATATTTCCCACCAGTAATAATATGGTACTAAATATTATAATGACTCTACATTAAAAGTGTCACTGTGTCAACACAGATTTTAAGCTACAAAATTTTTGCAGAGGAAGAGAAGCTGTTAGTACTAAAATAATACACTTGTTAAATAATTTTACACAAGAGTATCTGGAACAATAGGTTAAAAATACTTAATCTTAATATTCCTGGGACTTGTTACTAGCAACTGTCACTACAAAAGTTAATGAAAAAACTTACTGCAAAACCACTGAGTCCTTTTTCTTTTCTTCCATTCTCTCACTGTAGCACGAATATGTGGTGAAAAGTCAGAATTGTGCTGAAGCAAAATATTCCAAGACACTGTAAAAGCGCCTTTTCCTTTCCCTCAGCCCAAGGGAACACTGACTATTTCAATAATCGGTGAGAACTTTTTGGTTATGATTTCTGTTTCCTTTCTCTGTTTTTCCCTCCCTCTCAGTTTTTTTCCACTATCGTATGAGTGTTTTCTCAATAAAGGAAGTAGAAGAGCTGCGTGACAGCATTTATTTTATAAAAACACAAAATGTCTATTAAAACGAGAGAGGGTTTAAAAAGAAAATATCAAGTGGGAATTATAGTCTTAAGAGAGGGGCAGAAAGACTGCAAATACTATGGGAGAGCAAATTATAAATACTGAGGTTTTGCTCAGCATGAAAAGCAGCACCTATAGAGAACAAATTCCATGCATTTTACCTTCATCCCAGCTTCACTGGGGATCAGCGCTCCGAATGGAATAACCGTGAATTATCGTCACTATAATGGAATCCTGCAATTTACCAAAAGGAGCAGGAAAAATGGACTTTTGCTAGAACTTTCATACTTTTCAGTCAACCTTCGCTAGTCAGACATATGGACTATGTTAGCACTTCAGGTTACTGGCCCAAAGTCAACGTAGAAAATTAATTTCCCAGAAATACAGAAATTGCCATTTTTCACACCTTAGTCAAGGAAGGCCAAAACAAGTAAAGCTGAAAGAATTCAAATGCTAGTTTTGAATCGGTTGATTTGCTCTGAAATAGCAGCTCTATCAGGATGACAGAAAATTTTGTATACAGAGGCATGTGACCCACCGCAAACCTGGTTATAATTATGGATTTCAAAACAGTATCTAATAAGCTGAGGCCCAGACAGCAGCGCACAGCAGTGGAACACATCCAGTATTCATTAAAGATGTACAATCTAGGAGTCCAGGGTTTAAAGACAGTTTTCAGACACAATTTTCCCACTTGTCTCAAGAATAAGGTAGAATAGCAAAAACAGAGGTAATAAAACGTGGTCAACCTCAATGACTTGGCGTGCGTTCTTGGCAATAGCAAAACAGAGAGACCACAGCTTAGCTCTGAGAGTGAACTTGCAACACCCTGAATTTTGCATCCTTTTTTCTGTGGCTGTTTTTGTTGGATCAAAGAAATAATCCATTTGCCCATATTTTCAAAGATGACACACCAAAACCTCATCTACCATAAAAATACACTTAAGTACACCACTGTCTCTGTGAAATAGCACATTTCTCTTTGGAAATTATTTTGATTCACCAATTATCACAAAAAACTGGTAAGACATTGATATACAGTAAAGATGGAAGAAGAATTATGGTGTGGAAGGATAAAATGATGATCCTTTACTTGGCTTTTCTGTTACTGGTTTTGGGTCCATATGAGAACACCTCTGGCTAGGCTGCCTGCAGTGTCTGAACCTGGATTTAAATCCTGGATTTAAAATCAAGATCCTCAGCTCTTGGAGGTAAAAGGTGAAGCCCATTAGTGAAGAGACAGAGGAGACTTTTAAAATTCCATGTCTGCTATTGCCAAAAAGGGTGAACACATCCCAGTGCCAAGGTGGGAAATATTCAGATTAACTCTCCAGCCTATGGATGCCAAAATGAGAACCAAAAGTGCAGTGTGTAAATACATACATACATAATCATCCAGATGAACTTCTACGTTCAGGTTTCATAACTGCAATAACATATTGCAAATTTGTGCAAATGTGAGCCTAATTTACAGTAATAAAACCATGTGCATTTGTTATTATATAGTATTTCCAAAAAAAAAAAGTGTCTTGGATGCATGATAATAGTAAATATTGCCTTTAAGTTCTGCTTATACATTGGGAAAAAAACCCCTTGTTTTTATAGACAGGCATTTTCTGATGAAAGGGTCTTTTGCAGATGTACCTCTCAATGAAAAATACCACATTTGGTGCCTGTGAAAGAAACAAGGCTGACTGTTTAGGAGACTGATGTCCCTCTATTACAAATCCATGCTGCAAATAACTCCAAGGAGATTGTGACTTTAAAAGAGCGGGTTTCATTTTTTGGCTTCAGCACAGTGTGAGAGGGATGCAGAGGGTGAAATCTCTGGATCATATACCAAAATAAACATTTCAAATCTAATATACACACACAGAGAATTGTTAAAGTGTAACATTCCCTAACCTAATATGAAATTTGGTACGACTTAATCTGTCAGAGAGAAAAAAATAATCACCACGCTTATAATATGTAATCTATTCAATTAATTAGAAATATTTCTCTGGACCAAGACGTTCTGGCTTCTGAAGGTGCACAGGTATTATGCATCATTCTGAAACATGCCCAGAACCCGGAGTGTGGGTCAGTATGTAACAGGACGATGATATGATGGTGTTAACTCTTGTCCTCAAAGACCAGGGGTCTTATCCAGTCAAGCACAGCTCAGGATTGAGCACAGAGGCCATGCTGATGTGTAGGTGCTGAGAGAACCACTCATCACCTCAAGGGGTCATGTTGCAGTGCCCTGCAACCAGCATAGAAGGGTACAAGGCAGTAAAAATGAGATTGGCCCCCCTCAAAAAAACCAAACCAAACTAAACCAAACCAAACCAAAAAACTAAAATAAACCCATTCTAAATGTGACTCACTTTCACTGATGTTTCAACATGCATCAAGCAACTAAAGCCATTTGGGTCTTCATGAAACTAGTTTAAGCAATGAAAAATATTTCTGTCATGGCAATATCTTGAAATTATCCCCTATAAAGCAGAATTTTAACCAGTTTTCTGGAGTAAAGCATGAAATCCTCTAAAGTAAATAGCTTCCCATTTCCTTTCTGTTCCACAACAGCTTCCCTCTTCTTGTGTTGGAGTCCTGGGGACCCAGGGACAACTGGGGCTGTCTGCCTCCTGCTGCGTGCCTGTCCAGCTCTGCCCTTGCATTGCAAAGGTACATGGGGATTTGCCAATTTGCTCGCTCTGACCAGATGAATATCTCAATTACTAATTCTCACCAAGAAGCTAGAGACATATGTATCCACAGCTGAAAATAGACCCCTTTTTTTTTTTTTTTTTTTTATTTTGTTCCTTGGAACATGAGGAAGCTTAAGGAAAGAAGGGAGAGACAGAGAGAGAAGTGAAGTCAGCTCAGTGCTTGCACTTATCATGAGGTAGGAATTCGTTGCTGAATAAGTCCCAGTTTTAAAGTGCATAGCTTTGTTTTTAACAGCTAGTGAGGTTTTCCTCAAACTGAAAGAAAAACTCCTGGTTATCTTCCAGAAAATTTGGTTTTAGCTATCCCTTACCCACAATCTCCTGAGGTGATTCTCATCAGAGGTAGCAGCAGCCTGTCCTTTCTATTCTTCCAGCTCCTCTGGCATCTGTTCCTCTCTCCCACTGCTGATATACAAGACTGAACTGGTGCATGAGAAGGCAGAGTGTTTGCTTTCAAACAGGAAGAAAAAAGGACAGAGTCCATCTGGGATACAAATTTAACTGTGGGTTCCTTGTATGACTAAGTGTGACTATGTACCATCCTAATTTCCCCTTGAAAACATGACACAGACAGAGGCTGGTGAATACATTCACGCTTGAAATGAATTTAAGCAACACTGTGCTAAAGGGCGAGGAGTGCTTAATTTCAGAGGGAGGTCGGACTCTACTGCTATCCTGAGATGTCACAAGGAGCAACTAAAAATAACTGCCAGGAGTGGATTCCTCGTTTGCTGTGTACCAGTTAAGTGGGACTCAGCATGGCTCAGGTCATGAATAGGTGGTGGTGAATGTAAACGCAGCCAGGCTCTTGCATCCCCCCCTGCTGAACTCGCTGAGGAGATAGGCAGACCCTCCAGCTGTTCTGTGCATATGCCTCCCTTCACCCTTCCTGCTACAGATTGATGCTTCCAGCGAGCACTGGTACAGGGATGGATGGCATCCAGAATGACTCATAACAAAGAGCATATGGCAGGAATAGATGTAGCAATCTAACATCTGTTGCACTACTTATTATTAACATCTCTCACTTCTACTGGAGCTAGTAACCAAAATCAATAAATATTGTCTTCACAAATCCTACCTGAGGAAATCCCATATCCTCTTGTTTTTTTCACCACTAATTGTGTTCTGTGCAAAGGATGAGAATTATTTTGTTCTTTAGACACTTAAAACAATCCAAAATTCTCTCACTTAGAGGTGTTTGAATGAGCCATAATGAACAATAACTTGTCTTTAAGTTTACTTCTGTCCTAAAGGTTTAAATTACTCCTATTCCACACCACAAAATCTGAAGTGAAGCTGATGAGTTAAAAATAAACAGGATGAAAAAGCATCTTCCAAAAAAATAAATACATGATCAACCCATTGATCATGTACTGTCTGCCTTACAGTATGGCAGAGGTGAATGCAATTGTACCTAACAAAGGTTAGAAAGAAGTAAGATGCATTACCTCTATTTAATTTTAATTTTTTTTTCCTCAGATAATTTCTCTTCAGAGAGAATTGGGACTGCAAGTGCAGACATGTCAAACTGGAAAATCAGCTGATGAAGCAGAATGTCCACTTTGCAAAAGATTCGCTGAGTGAGGACATGAAATATAGTGGGCAGCCCCTTGCAATGAGAGATCAAGCCATGTATCAAAACTAACACTTCAACCCTCAGAAGATATCCAAAGAACAGCATTGTGACTGGATGATCTAAGTTACTCCCTTTCAGCCGAGAAATGGAAATAGTTGCCAACAAAAATGTTAGGATTTGACAAGACTTGGCAAATTGCTGGGATATAAAATCATGTTTTGTGAGTTATAAGGCCTTCCAGGAGATGTGACAAATCCTGAAAAAGGGTGGAAAAGCATGCACAGCCCACAGAAACTTACTCCCTTTTCAAGGACCTGCCAAAAGAAAGGAAACATGAAAAAAAAGTGCATGAGAGACTTGCCAGTGCCAGACTTACCATTTCATTTAATAAGCACACTTCATAAAATGTTGGAAAAAAAATGATTGTAGTAAAGGATAGGCACATTATTATAAATAGTAACTAGTTCAGAAAGCAAAAGCGTTAAATTTTTGCTCTGGGGACAGAGAAGGTATTGATATTGGGATCAAATGTCCTAACTCAAAGGGTCACACCTAAAAGATAATAATAATCCTATTAATAGTTCTCTCTAGCACGTATAACTTTTCTTTTCCCCTAACCCTTAAAAACTGATTATTGTTGACATTCCAGATGTTAATGGTAATGGCAGGAGCCACTGACTGCCACTGTCCCGACTCCTCCCAAAGTGAATGAAAGCAAGAGGTGTGTAGGCCAGATCTGCAGAAGGAGCAAGGCAATGACTCTCAAGGCATCAGTCCTCTGCAGAGCAAGTGCATGACCGAGGAGAGAAAGCAGCGCTTCACGGAGCCTGCATGCCACCTGAAGCTTTAAAACACAACCAAACACACAGTAGCTCCCCCAACTCCCTGTGCAGGTCACATACTCATGTTTTTAGTGGGATTTTATCCTCTGTAGTAGTATCAGCAAGGAAGCGGACCAGCAACCAGGGCTAACGAAACACTTCTGCAAAACCTCCCAAGCAGAAGAGAAGGATGATGTTAGTATTGCATAGACCCAGAAACAGCGAGGCAGCTCTAAGAAAGGGACGAATATGAGACAAACTTTCTGTGGGTGAGATAGCTTAGCAGACTATGGAAAAGCCTCACAACAGAAATAGTGCACAAGATATTCACTTGGGAAATTTGAATCTGAAAGCATGTTACTCAGAGCAATTCTGTCATAGCAAGATGTTTTAGTGGATGTGGTGTTGGTTTAGTGCCATTTCTAGCAGCCTCCACCATGCTAACCAAAATTTTCTTGGGGCTCAAACGCAGAGGAATGTGTCTTAAATAATTAACAAATGCAATGGAACACTTCAAAACTGATCATGTACAGTATTTATTACCAGAGATTCTACATTGTAAAAGATCTTAAGTAAAATGGAACTAATTGCTCAAAACCTTTTCCTTCCTTTGCTTTTTTCAAATGTGTCTCCTTTAATTTCCTGAGATAAAATGTGATGTTTGGAATATAAGGTTGCTCATGATAAAGTATTCTAACATACAAAGTGATGGAATTTATTTTAAAATACTGCCCTCCGTGATTGCCTCATGGGATACGCATCTTGTTTTCCAGACAGTAAGAGGATGCAATAGTCGTGCAGTTATGATTGGATTAGTGGATTTAATTATATGAATGCCTATACTAATTTTCCATTTTGATATGCATCGTCTCTCTAGTCTCTGGTAATGGAGACCTTCAGTAATATAATCTGGAGCACAATGACATCAGAATGGGCCCTCAAGAACAGTTTTAAATTGGGACACTTCAAGACACAATCTTTCACGCAGTTAAGCCTTCTTGCAACACAGTCAAAATGTTCAGGACACTACCTTCACCCAATGCCATCCATCCTCACCCAGTTATATAATGCGCTAAAAACTCTCACTTCCTCTTCCTATCCCAGGTGCGCAGATTAGCATCTCCGTTGCTCCTCATGCTACCTTCCCAAAGCTCTCCTTCACATCTCAAGATGACACATGAGAATGGTTTGGACCAAAACACCCATATGCAATCATCCTCAGATCTTTCCAGCCTCTTTTCATTTAACCACTGCAGAACTGGATCCAAATAATGGCATAACAGTCTATAAAACAAGTTTTCAAAATCCTTAAAAAATATATCAGATTCTCTTCTCTCTCTGCCAGGACTGTATTTCCTGTCTCAAATGCATTCGGTCCCCTTGTTGCACCCTAAAAGCTAAATACACACCTCAGCTCTCAGCTCAGTATTGAACAGTTGCTCTACGCTTCCCTCCTCTTCTCCCCTAAGTGGAACACGTATTTAAATATATATGTATGTATGTGTATGGGTGTGTGCTTATAGTAAATATACACTTACATACACACACAGAGGTAGAGAGAGAAAAATCTTGAGAATTACCCAATTGCTTACGTAAGTGTGGATTTGGTGGCCTGGGATTAGAAATGCCATTTGAGAATATTTCCCTTGGTTTATTATTAGTACAGTCTGGTTTGCAGTAGTTTTACAGAACTCAATAGAGTCACTCAAATTGTGATTATTTTCTTCTAGAAAATAAACAGAAAAATACAGTCTCACTGCTTACTTACCCCTTCATTTATATCTGATTGAATTGCACTTTCTAAGCAAGAAACAATTTTCCTTGAAGAATGTGCTCTTGTTTGCCCAAATATGCATCAACATTCACTTGTACAGTCACATATACACAGTTCACAAGAATATTTGATCCAGGTATGAGCTCCAGAGTAATTGTCTTATGACAATAATTTGATTTTTTAGTCAATAGTCAATAAGACACACATTGTGACTGATGTCATCAGAGTCCAAAAGTTTCACCACTTCAATAGGTATGTCAAGTCTCTAAGAGAGTCATGCTTCAACTTGCTGTCAGTCATCTCAAGTGAATTTCTCTACCCTTCTTTGGACATGTTTGACTTCCAGAACAAATTGTAGAACATAATAAGGTAAACAAAGTGTGTTGTATAATAGGTTCTAATATATGAAGACAGCAATTTGAGAACTAGCACTTAGCCTTATTTTGGTTACTTCTGTTTCTTAGTGTCCTCTCTAAAGGGTTTAAAGTAACGTCCTCATGAACTGCAGAAGAATTTGACTTCTCCTTCTCTCTCCAAAATCATATCCTGTCTTAGAACTGGCAGGAAACCTCCTAGAGAAAAAAAATAAAGCACACATTTTTAATATTAGCCCAGTACAATTCAGTACACAGCCACATGGTTCTTTTACTGTTCTTAAAATTGCAATTTTCTCACTATTTACAAAGGAAAAATAAAATGATCTAATAAGTTCTCAGAATCAGAGTTGAAATGAACATGTGCCATTATCCTCTCAAAGGATACAGTATTTTTATTGTTGAGATAGGCTCAAACTATAAAATAAATTATAAATCCTTGAGTTATTTGTACTCTCAACTTAGACAATTTAGTTTCCAAGCAATAATCAAAGTCAATAAGGGCAATCTGATAATTTTGATTCAGACCTGAACTCCTTTATTGGATGTTTTGATGAGCCTCCCTTATCAAGAGCACACCAAATGTTCTAGTATTAGAATTGGTCTTTTCCTGAAAACAGAAAGATATTTTTATTGTTAAAGCTCTGAAACTACTAGATATAAAGCAGCAGAAATATCCTGCTATTGGGTGGAATGGGCAATACCAACAAATACATGAAGTACAGGCTAGAAATTGTCTGTCATAGATTTTAGACAGATAATGGACTGCTGATAGGCACTGAAACGCTGATGGAAGAACTTCAAAGGAAATTTATCATTTAATACTATGAATAAGGAGCTGTTTGAATAAGATTCCTAGATGACCCACCTGAGCATTGGATTCCATCACCTCCTTTGCTTTTTATTCCACCTATAGTGAAGAGGAGGAAAGGAAGAAACAGGAGAACAGGAGGAAAAAGACATCTCTTGTTAGTGCCATGTAAACTTTTCATTCTGAATCACAGAAAATACTTGAAACCATGCTTGTTTTTTACCCTCTATACAGCTTGAGTATGAAGTTTGGTGAACCCAACAAATCATCTGCACAAGTTTTCTTTAACCTCTCCTGTGATTAATGTAACATTCTGGGTTCTTATTCTGGATTGTAACACGCAGCTTTTCTAAATAAATATGATGTTGCATATGTCTGTTTGGGACACAGCTAGCTAAAACTAAAGAGATTTTAGTTACTTCCTCGTAGACAGCACCCATCTTCTTTCAGCTTCAAAGAGTGTTAGGGAAGATCATCGTGTTCAAACTGCAAACAGAAATAGTCCTGAAAGACCTATTTTATGGAGGGTTCTGCCTGCAAAAAACACCATTTTACCATGATGTTTTCCAAAGTTCTAGTTTTACTAATCCAAAGTAAAGCTACTCTGCTGCACCATCTAGTGACAATGAGAACTGCACTTCAGACAACTGATTTAATTAAAATATTACCCCTTTCTTCCAACCATATCTTTCATTAGTTACAGAGTTAAGTCCCAGTGCCTTTGAAGTCACAGGAGACTTCCTGTTATCTTCAGAGCACTGAGGATGTCATTAGTGCTCCTAAAACGCTTTCAGTAACACTGAAGGAAATAAAAATTCTCCTAATTCCAATGATTCTTTCTGGCCGTAGTACTACCATTCTGTGAGGAAATGACGCCGAAGCACAAAGTCCTGATGGAAATACAAACCTTCCTAAAATTGTGGTTGCTTGAATCTCAGGTTTTGCTTTGGTAGACTCCAGAGCTCATTAACCAGAGTTCATTTTACCCTGGCCATTATATTAGAAATGATACAAGTTTCACATTAGGAAACCTGTTTCTTCTATTGAACTCTCTTTACCATCAAACTGAGACACGCAAAATACTCTTGCTTGGATGGAGGTCTGCGTACTTCTAATGTTGAGACTGCAGTTTTCTCAGAACACTCAGTACCCCTAGTTGGGGATAACAGTTTTCCTAGTACTTAATATTTGGCTTAGTTCAATGGAAAGTCCTTGAATTTCTATGGGTTTTTTTTGCCTCTGAAAGCTATTCCACAGACAGATGGATTCTCTAACTTTCTCTGGACATTACTTCAGGACAGCTTTGATGATGATAGGGCCACTGGGTAAACAGCTAACTCTGTACAATTTATATGGCCAATAAAAACACATTTAATTAATATATTTCACTCTTATTTTTTCTCACTTTATTGATTACAATAACCCTGTCATAAATGCATAATTTTAAAAATAATTGATTCCACAAACTTCCACAAGTATGTAGAAGATGTGATTTGATAAATGGCTGTTTCATGGTTTGCCTACTACTACAAGTGACATACACTGGCAATTGGCTAGGTGGCACTGGTGCATACTTATGTGGTACGGCACAGATGCGTCTGTTTATAATGGGATACTTGTTGGTTGAATTTCCTGGGATGTAATTGTTCATCTGGAGCTTGATGGTGCTATTGCTCTGTACTAATTATAGAACTGGTAAGGATGCTTATACTTAGTTCTACTTTAGGATTTCACCTTGAGTTCCCCTGTTTGTGAGCTCGATGTTTGCTACAGGAGGAAAGAAACCAACTACTTCAGATATTACAAGACCATTGCTTCAGTGTTGATGATTTCTATGTCTTTGATGCATTTCTAAATATCCAACACACTCTGCAAGTTTTGGCTCTGTAGCATTTTTCCACACCTGAAGAACAATCAAGAGTAGACAGACTAGCACTCTTGACTGTGTGATGTTGTATGCATATCAGAAGGCAATAGTGAGTACCCAAAAATTTTCCTTTTTTTTTAATTAGGAATAGCAGTGAACTTTATTATTGTGGTATCTAAAAGATATTCATTCTCTCTACAACTCAAACTTCTCCTATAGTAGAAAGAAACGGATTTCCTCCATTCAGAGACAGTGAATCTACTAAACTAAAGCTTTACTGTGCCACTGTAGGAGCTTTTCATGATCTCTGAAGGGACTCATTAGAATACCTGTCACTAATTTCATGTATCTATCATGGCCAGGGAAAAAATGAGCATGTGTATAACATCTCTGACACTACCTATACTGGGTATCTCCCACTTCCCCCTTCTCTGTTGTGCCTGTGACCCATAAAAAGGGATTGCCTTTGTACGCAATAGTATGGCATTTGTTAGACTTTGTCCTGACTAGGACCTCTGGGAACTAGAGGAATGTACATGAATATATAATAACAATAAGTCATCATTCAAATTCAGCAATTGGAGAAAATAGTTATAACAAAACCTACATAAGTGATTGCTGTTGAATGCAGATCCAACTTAATGGAAAACTGTATTCAGGAGAAATCCTTAGACCTGCAGAATAATTCATTTTCTACTCCCCCAAAATACTATTTGCATTGTTCCCATGCAGCAGAACTAAACTGAATTTTAAGAAGGTTCTGTGGGATATACCCCAAAAAGAATGGAGTGATTTTGCATTAAGAGTATGCCTGAGTGGGAGATGGAGGAGGAAATAGGTTTAGCTGTCAGCTTCCTGCTGCCAAAGGGAAGCACATCTGCCTGGTCTATTGAGCCACAATATTTGGGTAACAGCATTTTGGAAGTAGGACACTCACTGGCATTGTAGCTATAGCATGTTCAGGTCTCTGTGGCACCAACCATGCACTACCCTGGAGTTCCCTCTCACTCCCTGACTTCGAGCTAGTTGCTGAGCTGTGCTCTGAGGACTGTTGGGAAGTGATGTGCCTGTTATGGCACATGACATGAGAGAGCAGGAAATTTCTCAGACTAAGTAACTTGACAACAGCACAAACTGATCTCAAAATAAGTAGAAAAAATGCTATTAAAGTGTCAGCACAGTAATTATTTGCATATTCTAATATCTGCATTGATTTAATACTCTCTGGGATGCAGACTTACGTGGTGCACCCACACAGTTATACACCTTCTGCATGCCCCCAGGTCACACTGTAAAATACTTTCCTCTAGTTTTGTCAAAGACAGGCTTACTTCATGAAGCTGTTTTCAAGGTCTCACTAGCTGTATTGTTTCTGTCTTTGCTTTCCTTTCTGGGTTTCTCTAGTGGTAATAATTTTTGAGGTTGTTTACAGTCTCCCTCCATACCTTCTTCTTTCAATATCTAGAGGTCAGTTTTTGCCTCCAGCCCATGATGCCAATTTCAATCTTCTGTTCCTTAGATTTTGAATAAGCACCTCTGCTTTTTCCCAGGCTGTCACTAGTACTTGGAGGAGTCCTCACATAAGTTTCCGCAGAGGTGCTTCTGCAAAGCCACATCCTCTTTCAGTGAGAGAGTTCATAGAGGTAATAAAATACATGAGATAAAGTCCACGGTCAAATAATGATTTATGAAAGTGATATAGGAAAAAAATAATTTAAATTACGCACTACGTAACAGAGCTGAAATCTAATCAACAAAGCCATTATCTGGTACAGAACTGTTATGATTCTGCTAGTCCATATACAGCATCATTATGAAATAATGACAGTTGGTAGGCTGAAAAAAAAACCTGTCTACTTTTCTTAAAAAGCATATGTCTATCCTACTTCTGGTAACTTACAGTGAGAAACCAAGGTGACTTTTACAACATCTCACAGGACTTTCCTGGACATGAAAAAACCCTACAGCTTAATTTTTTAATTGACTTGTTGTTTGATTTACATCGGTGCATTGGTCTGCCTCATCAGGTCTTGTGAATGGAGGAAAACAAAACACGCGCAGTTTCTCTTTGCAACATGAAGTTCTATTTCCTTCAACAAGAAGGGATCAAGATTTGCCAAAGAATTCATTTCTAGAGATAATCATTATTTTCAAACAGTTGTACAAATACAAACTTGGATGACACACTGCTTGTGCGTATGTGGGTTTTCAAGAGCCTGATTATGAAAATACAACATTACAGGCAGTGTAAAAGTATGACAAACATAACTGTTCATAACCACAGATCCTTCAGATCCTGCGTCAAAATTTCCAGAGTGTAAAACTTCTTGCAATCAATGGGAACATATTTTTCATGTTATGAATTTCTGTTTTGTAGTAGAAGATGATGTCATAAATCTGGAAAAATCAGTCTGAGATTTATTGATATTTGTAGCACCCATGGGAGAGACACCGACCCAGGATAAAGATTACTTAAGACATCTGCTGTGGTACATGGGCATGCCTGATACAAAAATAAATTTTGCCAAGGGATATACTAGATGGACAAAATTTTCTTGTGGAGGCCTGTGATCATTAAAGGGAAGCATAAACCCAACCCAGAGCATGCTGCAGCACTCATTCAGGCATGCAGATTGGCAGATGTGATGGCTTTATATTCTTTACTGGGACTTACCTCAAGAAGTGCCAAATTTGTTCCAAATTATGCAACAGTTGTGGAACCCCTGCAGGCATTATTACATGATAACTTTAGTTTTTGTGGACAACTGTTTCCAAGTCTTTTTTTCATCCAGTTCAAGAGCTGGACTGTTAGAAATTAGCACTTCTTTTGGACAAACCCATTTGTAACTGTAGATGTTTTACACTGTGGACTAGACGCAGTGTTCAGATGCATGAAATGAATTTGGAAAGAACAAACACTTCAGTATTAAGTAAAAAAAAATTAAAGTTTTGTTATTAAAAAAATCTAAGACACTACAGACATATTGTGTTTCAAAACTAATTGTCTCTTAATGACAGTAACATTGCCAACAAATCTCAATATGAAGCACCTCAAAATACTGCTGTAGATCTCTTGTGCTTTCTCCCTAATTGATAATTCATAGAAAGAGTATATTGAAACGATTGTATGAAAACTCTAAACTGAGTATACAAAGAAATTCAAAATATCTATTAAGGTTGTTGAGGTTCTATATTGCCAAGAATATCCTCCTTCCTAATGTTGCCTGGGTGTGTTGTATTCTTTTGTTTTATATCCTAACCAATACATATGTCCTGTGTCATTTGGGATTAAATTAAACCTGATACTTCAAAGTTACTAAATTTCCACCGCCAAGATGAGTAAGCCACACTAGAGGTGTAGGAAAAGAGAGACCAAGGCTTCCTTTATTACAGCCTTAGGAACCACTCTGTCTGGAAATAGAGTTTAATTTGCAGAAAATCTCTAATTCCACTCTCAATTCCCTGCCCACGTAGAGGTAAATACCTCTTCTGGCTTTCACTGCCCCTACCCTCCTCTGGAGCAACCATTCAGTCCTGCTGACATTGTCCTTCACACCTCACACATCTTTGTTGGACAAAACTATCTGCTGCATTACTGCATGCTGTTTTCTTCTGCCAGCTCCAGGGGAGGATGTCCATCCCCTTTGGTCTCACCTAACACTTCAGAGAGGTGTTTCCCTGGGGTGCTTGATCAGTCCATAATATCTTTGGTGCTCATGCCTGTCACTGCACAAACAGTATAATAACTTAGGACACTGTCATGATGTCGAGTAAGTGTTCCACATCCCTGCTGAAGTCTGTGTTTCAATTATTAAACTATTTCCACCACCCTCTAAGCATCCCCTCCTAGAGTTTGTTCCACCTTAGAACATTGCTACTTTAATCAGCATTCCGTCCTTTCTGTACCTGTATATCAGTCAATCCTTCAGCAGATATCAATTTTGAACTACCTTAGAATTCGAAATGGTCACTAAGATGAAGCAGGAAAAGGTAACGTCTTTGTTTACTTCAGTGCCTATTTTGTGTAGCCCTGCATTTAAACTGCACAGTCTAGTGCATGGACCTTCCCACTTCTGCTAAAAACTTCAGAGTGAAAGAGGTTTCTGGCCATGGTTTTGTCTAGTGCCTTGGGCAGAGAACCTGGCTGCAGTGATCTGTTTTCCATGCCACTTCTCAATCCTACAGTTCAGATGCCATGCTGAAGACACAGGAATGAAAAAAAAGCCAACTACTCTGAACCTGTTTAAATATAACCACCCTTTAAATAGAAAAGATGCAGTAAGTTGTACGTTCTCCAGGCTTTAGGGCTTGACTAATGGGTTCTGACACAAACTACAGCTCTCAACAGAAAAACTCCTGTTTATTTAGCATGGATGGAGCAGCCTCATGAGAATGACTATTACAAGCTCTAACATCACCAATACTGGCTGATCCTTGTCATTTCATCACACACCTCTCATCACACTATGATTTGCTGGCGATGTTTCATCTCACAAAGATCCATCCCCCAAGGTACAATTTCCTGCTGGATGGGAGAAGTCTGCACCAGGACAATATTTCATTCCCTGTTATTCTGTTGGAAAGAGGAACAATTTATTTTGTTGTAGCTCTCTCACTCTAAGTCCTGCACACAGCAAAAGGACAGAAATACTGAGCAATGATTTGTATCAAATGAAGTAGCACAGGGTGAAGGAAAGAGCATGATCCTCCTTAAAAGTATGATCTTGGATATCTACTGACTTAAAGTATTATTCTGTTAAAGACTGACTGCTGGTTAATTTGTCCTGGGTTACTTCTAGGACATTTGCCTCAGGGAGGGAGAATAACTGTGCCTGTGTCACATTATAACAATCTAAAAAATATACATTAAATATTTATGTATGTGCTTGGATACTTTGGGCTTCTGGGTATTTTTTCTTTTAAGCTGGAATTCTATATGCCTGTGTAAGGTGTTACAGCCTCAGCGTGCTTTTAGCTAAGCCTTTTCCCTGACAAAAGAGCGTTGGGATGCTGCAAAGCACAGATGTTGGAAAGCCACCCCTCTAGTGGCCAGATCCTGCAGGGAGCTTACAGCAAGTTACACAAAAGCAAATCTCTGCAAGGTTGGGTTTTTGCTTTTTTTTTTTTGGTCTGGCAATAAAAAAAATATTTTAAAAGTCACCTTCGTGTTTAAATGCAGTGCTACCTAAATTAAAATAATGGGGGAAATATAGTATTGTTTAGTTTCCCAGTCATGAAAGTATTGTAAACATTAAAGCTGGATTGATGCACTTCTTGATGACTTGAAGTGGTTTTCATAAATGAAGTCCAAATATGTAATAGCTGCTCTCAATTTTCTATGAGAAGATTTATTCAAAAATAAATTTAGCTAAGGGGAAAAAAGAGACAGATTTGAAAGCTGAGTTATTGCCAAGAACTCAAACATTGAAGCAGCCAGTCCCTTTTGAGACAGCTGCAACATTTCATGGTGTAAAGTCAGCGAATTTCCACAGGCCCTGCTGCCAGAGACCACAAAATGGTTTCAAACAACGGCTCACTTCATGATATTTTTGTTTTTTAAAAAAAGTGTCCTTATGCTGCTGAGTGGGCAGTGTGCGCTAAGTTAGCAGATTAATGAAAATGTTTCACTGGCACAAGATTTTGATTGCCCCAGTGCAAAATTGCTTGCAGATTGGAAAACAGCATGTTTCATTTCAAACTCATTCTCTTCCCATACATTAGCACTTGTCAATGTAGCCATTAAGCACAGTCAGTGCAGAAATTTAATTACAAAACCATTTATTTTATTGAAAGAAAAATAAACCCAAGCTACCTCAAATGCATTAGGTGGGTTCAAAACATGTTCGGCTGATAACACCCAAGGGTAGAGAGGCTGCTGTAAGAATAATGTTCCTTTCATGTGTGGTGGGGACTCAATATTAGAAACAGCTGCCTATAAGTCATTCTTTATTTAAGTTCTATTATGAATTAAAGAAGAACTGATTTAATGAAGGAACTTTTTATATCTGAAGTTACTCAGCTGTGGTAGTCACTCTGTCTTCCTTTAAGAGAGAGATTAAATTTTAAATGCTAAATAGGTGAGCAGAATGATACTTTTTAGTTTATACTTTCTTTTTTTTTTGCTCGTGTTAGCCTTTTGTTCTCCTAATGCTCAAAGAATGTAAGGTCTGCGGTGTTAAAGGAAGTAACAAAAATGTGCTAAACACATCAAAAGTAGAAAATCTGTATCTTATTTATGCTTCAGAGTTCTACACTCTGCATGTATTATAGGCATTTGGAAAGGCCCAAGAATAAGGATCTCTAACAAAATGATAGATGTGGGTCAAGTAGCACTCTGATGTCATGGTACATATTGCCTCTGTCTCACTACTAATGAGCTGCCAATAACAGGTCTGTTTTACTGTTCTGCTTGAAGAAGAAAAAAAGGAGTTATAACCTTCGTGGTTTGGACTGATTTGTCAATTTAAGCACTCTCTTTTTTTCCTGTCTGAGATATCTACCCACAATTTCTTGCAGACACAGACTCATGCAGTCCACTCAGCTGAAGAGCCTGGATCAGGGAGATGTGCGTGGTCTGCAGCACCCTGGGATGCGTGGCAGACAGAGAGACCACTGCTGCTTTGAGGAAAACCACAGTGTAGAGAGAAAGCTCACTGGCAGACACAATGTTTGCTACAAGGAGAGTGGCTCTGTCTAACGATGATTCCTCCTCACCACAACCCTGTGCCCAAGCCACCAGTGTGTGTATGTGTACAGGGTAGGAGGAGGAGGTGGAGTCTTCCCCACATCCCATACAGCCTTACACGTGAGTTTGATCACCTCCTGCCTTAAGCAAGTATGGAAACAGATGCTATTAATGAATGCAAAGGTATTTCATACAGTCATGATACTTCATGTAATGTCTTCCTATGCTACTCCACATTATCATGTCAAGTTCAGTAGCAATGCCTTTCATTAACAGAATTAAAAATTAAATGCACTCCTTTGTTTTAGATCATTTTCTTAAAGACACCTGTTTTCACTTTTTTCCAAGTTAAAGAGAAGTACCCCAGATTTTTCTGCTGACTTTTAAAATCTGTGTTTAACTTTTCCTGTGCATCCCTTCACTCCACCAGCAGAAGTGCCAACCAGAGGGACACGTTCCTCAGCCACCAGAGGGACACATATAGCCTCCTCACCTGCAGCCGGTACTGCAGCACCACAGATCATCCCGGAGTAAACAGAATGGCAAGAACACTGTCAGCCTTGCCCAGACAGGGTCCGGTCACCCTCACCAGGGAGGTCTCCTCCAACAGTTTCCCATCCTGCCCTGCCCCGCAGCCTGGCAGAGGGAAGGTGCTGGACTCACTGATGCTCCAAGCGGAGGTATCCTATCACTTCTACATCTACATTTAGGAAAGCTCTGTAATGAAGCAGGCACTGTGACCATTCACACACAACTGGGCACAAAGTACTGAGCAGGTAATAGCCCAGCTCACTCCAAGAGAGACATTTTGTGCCTGAATTAGGGTATAAATTGTACCTGGATTTAACATTTGTTAATCAGGTAAGTTTCATCTCTCCAGTTCTCCAAGAAAATTGGCACACAAAATAGTCTTAAAACTTAAGAAATCTTAGACTTACATTTCTATCCCATTATCATAAATAAATATATCAGAGTGGAAGACAAAAAGATACACAAAAAAAGTTTCAACCAACCCACCCCCGAGTTTAGTTTCTGAGTTGAAATCTATTTGCGAGGGAGCCAATGGGGAAAACAAATTCTGTCAAAAGATATGCAGAGGATGAGAGAAAGCCAGTGCCAGCTTACCACAGAGATCTCCCCTGGAGGTTAGAAAATGTGCTGTGTGTTGGAGCTCTTCTGGAGCATCCCATCTCACCTCATAAAATTGCCCGCCAGCACCACCCTCCTCCTTCCCTTGAGTCCATCGCCAGGGAGAGGCTGGTGGGCTCAGCTCTCCCATTTGGTAGCCTCTGAGTATGTCCTGCTGTCACAGTTGTCTCGGGGTTTGGATTTGGGGGTTTTTTTTGTACTTTGGCATAAAAAGCTTCTGAGAGCTGTTTAAATATTAACTTGAAAGGTTGCTGAAAAGGAGACTAGCACAGGATGCCACAAGGGAGAGCTGAAAAATGGAAACCCAGAATCAAAACAAATGCTTCTTCTGTGGGGAATCATCACCTGCAGAGGTTTCATCTTCGTGGACTATTTGAGGTTTCTCAAACTTACAGAATGGTCTCCTGGAAGTGTGAGATGAAACACAGTTGGAGAATAACTGGACCATGTATCATTAACATAAAATAATTTATCTGGAATGGAGTAATTCAGTCCAGTCCCCAACTTCTTACTATGTCTCCATTTTAACCTTTTGTTAGTTATCTCTATAATGAAAAGGAAAAAAAAAAGGCTTTTCTTTTTAAAGTCCATGTGCATTTCTCTCATATTCCTAGGCACAAGCATCTGCCTGTTTTAAGGATTTACAAATTTTCTATTCCTAGTCTCTAAACTTCTCACAAAAATTTATGGTGCACCTCTGAGGTAGTGAAATCTCATTTCCATTTTACAGATGAAGAGAAAAAGAAGGTAAAATGAGATTCTATGTTTTTCCCAGATCTGGAAGTCTACAGAAAAGTCTGAGACTGCACTAGGCTCCCTGGACTATCTTTTGTCTCTGTCAGCTCAACAGATTTGGAATAGGAGTTATCCCAGATTTACAGGAGAAGCAGCCTCTGCTTACCTAAATTTGGATACTCCCTGTGGTCCTACAGTCCCTGTGTTCAATCCTTATTCAAGACGCACAACAGAAAAAATAAGCCTCTTACTGAGAGTCATTACAGTAACTCAAAGTAAACTGAAGTAGAGCACACCTTTTCATGTACTTACTTTCCCTATTCTACAACTCCAATTACCTGTACCCTATGATGTTCTTTGGTTTTGTTCTGTTTTTTTTTTTTAATGCAATACGTGAAGCAATATAGAATGAGAAAATCCAGAGGAGACAAGTTGCAAAGACTTTTTCAGACCCTCAGAGGAAACATAGTATAATAAAATGATACTGAGCACAAGCAAATATGCTATGTGCACGTGTCTAAAGTAATAGGACACCTTAGGACCTAATTCTTCAGTCTGAAGAAAAATCTGTTTTCTCTTAATTCATTAAGGAGTAAAACACAATAATGATAATAATCCTTAATGTAGAGTAGAAAAATGTGAAGAATTACCATGGTAGGAAAAAACTCCTCTGTCAGCATTCAGGGCAAATGCTACCAGGAAGGTAGAGTATCAGGATTCTGATCCATTGCAGACACTACACACAGTTGCCTGTGCCTTCATACAAACCCTACGTGTACGTAAGAGCAGCTGGTTAACCTGCCTAAGAGATGTGAGCATTGTCACAGCAGACATCTCAGGGCACAGACCTCAACCAGAAATGGTGGATGCCCCAACCGCAGGGGTGGGGAAGACTTATCAAACTGTAGTGAAGTATCTGAATCCTCAGCTTCAACTTGTGTGTGGTTAAAATGATCACTTTGACCTATCTCAAGATCAAGGTCGGTGATGTCACCTCCATAATGTTAACCTCTCTAGTGACTGATAAAATAAACTTAATTCCTAAATCCACTGTGCAGTACAAAAAGTTAACCTTGGAGAAGAATTCCCCAAACAAAACAAGGAAGAGCTGTCCACTGTGTGGGTACAAACTTCAGCGTATCACCTTCTGCAGTGAGTGGAAAGCTGCATCTGTAAAATACTTCACCCAGCTGAAAAAGAAAAAAAAGTAAAAAAGAGACAGTGTGAGTGTAAACATATTCCCATAACACATGAAGTAGGGACAAGTGGACAAGTACTTGACTACATGAGTTTCACAGCTCACTGGGTGTCATTCCAAAAAGCATCTGTCACCGCCACTGGCAATGAATTTTGAAAATAACTGTATTTTGCATCGCAGAGTTTAACAGGATCACACAGCTGCCAACAAACCATCTAAGCCTAAAGACCTAGGAAATGCGTGCCTTACCTCTCCAGGTCTTGTCCTTGGTTATATTATCAGTGACAGGAGTGACAGTGTTGGTAGGATGGTGTTAGACAGCAAATTCACACATAGATCTGACTTCTCAAATCAGCACTTTCTGTCTGAACTGTTCCACAATTCTATTAAGAGCAATTTCTTCTCTTTTTTTCATACTAAACATGTTTCACTTGAGGTTTGTAAACTTTTACCCATTTCAGTAATTCCAGAAGAGCAAGTACAGGATTAGAAAATATATTGTGTCTTGCATGAAGAACAGAAACCACTTACCACCTCCATGCTGAGATATAGCTACAGGAGAGGTGTTTATAGCAGTTAAAAACTGGGGGGGAAGGGGAGAAGGGGAAAGAAAGTGGTCTCTTCATACTACTGGCAATTTGGCTGCAATATCATTGGGATTTACTCCTAACTGCATATAACTCTTAGATGTGAGAAACTATTGTACTGGGGCCCGTATTAATGCATAATAAGACAGAATCCCATATCCTAAAGAATGTAAATTTTAAAAGAAAAAGCTTACGGAAAGAATCAAGACAGAGAGAGGTAAATTAATCAGCTTGAATTCAGCTGTAGAGTCAGAAACAAACCTCGCATTTCTCCAGCATTCATTCTTCTGAAATATGTCATTCTCCCATACAGGACTGTTTGAGGGCTGTCACTCAACTGTGCACAGGAGCCACCCCTTAGTCAGAGATAAGGGGAAAGGTTAGAATTTAACCATGGACAAAATTACTGCTTTAAAGTTGTTTTGGTGTGCTATAAAAACAAACAACAAAACAAACAAACAAACAAAACAAAAACAATTGATAGCTTTTATGTTAATTTAAATAGCATCTGAGTTTATCCTTACCTGTGTACCTGCAAAATTATTGCTGGGAAATAATGGAGATCAATCACCGATAAGAAAAGACTGAATCAAATTTGTACATGTATATCCCAAAGACATACTGTTTCCTGCAGAGATGTAGGAAGCATTGTTGTTCCTATCACCTGCCCCAGCTGACAACAGAGATGCTGGACAATAACAGAGCATACACAATAACATCTCAGGGTAGGTTTGTCCGCAAGAGATGGAAAAATCCAGGCAAGACAACCTGTAGTTCTAATAGCATGTGTATGTCTTTCAGTGTCTTTCAGAGGAAGCAGCATGGTGGCTTGGGTTGATTCTTACTCAACAGTCCACACTTCCTTGTTGCAAACACTGGTTAAGGGGTGGGCTGTGGCAATCCAAGGGCTGTGAAACTGCACACACGTTTTCACGCATCTCTGTCTAAAAGATTTATTTTCGTTGCTAATGTTTCTTCTCTTACTCACAGTGTGTTTTGTCTTGATCTTGATTTTGGGCCCAGTTGGGAACTACTAGGGCATATCTTCCCAAAAACTGTTGAAGTAACATCGGCTTCTACCTTACAAATAGGAAAAATATAAAACTTGAATCATCTTTCTACTATATGGGTCAGAAACACATCCCTTTTTAATATAGAACAGAAAATACTCTTGGTTTTGTTCATCAGTCTTCTTTCTAGGTTGTGAGGCATTATTGCCCGTTTGAAATATGTTAAATCGTGTATTAGAATCATGTATTAAATCGTGTATTAGAAATCACAAAGTTTTTTCTTCCTAGCAGCTGTGAAACAGGTTAACACTTCAGTTTTTCTGAGAGGCTGTTTGCATTTATTAGTGGTCTTTGGCTAAATTGTGACTGAAAAATTAGGTTAAAAAAGAACAACCTCTGTAGAAATGAAAATGATGTTTGTAATAATTGTCTAATGATGTTATTTTCTGCTTCTGTGCTAGGAACTGTAGCTTGGATTATACGAATGCTTTACATTGGGGTAGTAAATTATCATTCTCTCTATGGATTTACAATATCAATCTTGGTAATTTGTTAGTTACAGTGTATGTAATGTGATATTATTGCTCATGTTACACAAGAGGATTACACGGCTTACTAAATAAAGCAGTTGTCTTTACATCAGGGACCATACTTCCTTCCAGACTGATGCAGAGACAAGTGAAATTAGATTGGTGATCTCAGCCTAAGGACCATCTTTGGTGAACATACATTGAGATGCCCAAATGACTAAACACACAGAGTCAATCTCTCATCTCTATATGCTCACTCCTAACACCTGGATTGCAGATTCTTACTTTTTTTTTTTTTTTAACAGCTGTTGAAACAAATTGATGTGTGGTTTTTCAGAGCAAGATTTACCAAGTCCCAGATTTGTACGTGTTCTCCTGTTAGTTTATGAGCGGCCTGTGAAATTCTATTCAGGCACATTCAACTAGTCTGTTCGATAGGCTTCAATATTTTGCAATTTGAAAATCCATTCCTATTTCATCTCTGACTTTGAAGAGAGGGAAATACTGTTATTATTGTGTTGCATGTTTGTTTGATGTAAGTCAGAGAGAATACAAAGGAGAAAGAGCTACTAAAATTTACACTTTTGTTTGGGTCCTACTTTATTCTTTACAACATTTTTGCTCTTGGAAGTCATTTCTGTGACATTCTGCTGGTCAGCCCAAAATGCTTTTTTTTTTGAAAATTTTTCTTCTTACAGTTAAAGTCTTTTTCCTCTATCCATGAATTTTTTCCTTATTAATTACAGTTATCTGTCTACTGTTGTCTTATCTCTCCTCCCTGTGACTAATTGTAACACTGTTCTCTGAGCTCTGGCTAGCATTTCAATATATATGAGATAAAGTGGGCCCTACAACTGAACTCAATATCCCAGATGTAGCTGATTGAAAGAGAATGACATCTTAACCACCTAGAATGGAATTGTTAATGTTTATCTTCCTTTGATTATTTTCCTCATTCTAAAACTTTTAAATAAATTTTGTATTGATTAAAAGAGTTACACTGACAACTTAAAGCCTGCCAGTGTCTGTTTATCCCCCCAAGGGTAAAGCTCAGCATTGCTCTGTCAGTCTAGATCAGCCCTGATCATGAAAGACTTGCATTTGGGTGAAGCCAGCCTAGCCATAGACTCCTTAGCACTGGTAATTTTTGGTAATGCTCAAGCATCTGCCAATCCTTTGCATGGCAAACTCAGTAGAGGAAATTAATGATGCACAGATTTTTCAAAAATACTTAGGTACTCGAAGACATGGGGCACACTTAGAATAAAGGCTGACCTTAAGGTCACACTAAATCACATACCCACTGCCCATTTCTACAGCAAGCCATTCAGAGTGACTCCCAGCACTGAGCTTGCATAAGCCCAAGACCCTGGCATGGTCCCCACGCTGAGGTCAAGCCCACCCCTGTTTCTCTGTTGCCTCTGCAGCATGGTACATTGAAACGCTAGAAGCACATCACTACCAGTCCCACAGAATCCCTTGTCCCGATTTAGGACTCTAAATCCCTGCTTCACCTCCTGAAAACTTTTTGTTTTGTGGGCCAAACCTGGAAGCGCAGATAAACAGTCCACCCCCTAGTGCCGAAAGCTCCCCCATTTGGCAGCTATGCCTGCCTCAGACTGCTTGAGGACACTTCTTGGTGAAAACTAATAATAAATGGGCCCTAAAGACAAGCAGTAGAAATTTTGGATGCCATTTTTTTAACATTCAGTTGAAAACAAAACTGAACTTCATTCCATGCAGCCTTTTTAGGTTCATATACATTTCTGGGGAATTTTGTTCCATAGCACAACTGAAATAATAAACAAACAAATAAATAATGCAGGGGCCCCAGTGTATTTTAAAGCTCTACTGGACGAGGCACAAGAGTACCACTTGCCAGAAAACTGAGCTTTTTAGATGAGACAGCTGAACCACTGGGAATGGAGCTGTTACTGCCTATTTGTTTTAAATGGACAGTAATATCTGTTAATCACTAACTTCTGGTTACAGCTGACCAAGACTACTTGAACAAATAACCTAGAGGTCCAAGTATCTGCATCCCATTACCAAGCTCCAAAAGCCACTTAATCACTTCACCATGAATAGTGCAGTGTGGCATAGACAGTTCTAATGAGCAGTTTCAGCAGCCTTGGTTTGGCTCTGCAATTTGCAAGGACACAGGCATGATAATGGGCAAGGGATGGGCAATTTGAGAAATTTTTTTGCATTTTTTTTGTTGTTGCTAAAATAGAACAAAAACGTGCTGCAGCTGAGATCAGCAGAAGCAGTATCAGTCCGTCGGGCAGAGAAGGCGTGTGGCTGGGTTGGAGCTCAGGATCTGTGCTGGTTCATTGTGGTTGCTGTCACCAAATCATGTCTCCATATAGGCCAGTGCACAAGGGACAGAGGCCTGAATCTGGAAGGAAGCTGAGGAGTAGATGGAGATCTGAGACCACAAAACGTAAGTCCAAGCCAAAGGAGATGACGTGCTCCTGGTGTTCCTCCATTTCCCTCCTGTCCCCACCTGGAGGTTGTCTATACAAAGGGGCAGCCCAGACGCAGAACCAGCAACCATGGGTGACTGCTCTGAAGGGCTCTTGGAGGGAACACCAGCTGTGCCATGTGGAGTCCCACTGTCCCCATCACGCAGTGGTCAGGGCTCAGAGGCAGCAGAGGTAAACCACTCTTAGACACCACTGATTCTATCGGTGATCCCTAAATAAAACAAATGTCAGGGACAGGTTGGGGAGGATAGAAACTCAGTTCCCAAAGAGGTCAGCTGAGGTCTGACAGGAGCGGTTTCCCACTGCTTACTGCAGACAGAAACCCCACGTGTCTATGTCAGATACCAAGCAGAGGAGGAGCAAGGTCATCCTCCTAAAATCAGTGCTATGAAAGGATTATTGCTTTCTGAGGAAGAGATGTGGGAGTGAGAGTGACAGAGCTTGGGAGTTCTGCTCTTTGAGATTTTTATGAGGGAGCAATGAGCCAGTGTAATTACTGGGCTGAAGCTTGCAACAGAACTTATAAATTCATTGTCAAGGCAGTTGCCTCCATTCCCAGATTCTTAACTCTAGTTCAGTCTTTCCTCACCATTCACAGGTACAAATGCCTCTGGCTTTGTGAAAGTGACTAGAACAGAACTGACTTGCTAGTTTTTACCCTAAGAAACTGTTGGTAGCCTACAGGTAGAAACCCAAAGCATGTCAGTTGAGATTTGGGTAAAGTAAGACTTGCACAGCATTAAGGTGGTCTAAATGTTCAGATCTGCAAATTAGCCTGATCTTTGTACTTTTCTTGCATTACAAAAAAATCTAGAGTGAAACTTGCCATTCTGGGTAATTTCACCATCAATCATTTGCACAAATGAGGTTTTGGGTACCCACCTTCTGGGTTTTTGTTTCGAATGGTTTCAAAAATACGTGCAAGGAACAAGGAAGCAGCTACTGATCATTTAGAAATCTCTAATAACAGTGTCAAGACAGTCAGTTCAAATTAGTTGATACATCACAAAAATATGCAAGATTTGTTTTCTGTGGTGTATTGGTGATTAATAGTTTAGGAAGGGAAACATATGTTACAGCTCAGCTACTATAATTTAAATAATGTTATGTTATTGTCTTGATAATTAATTGTTTAGGAAAGTTTACTTACTATGAAATTATCTACAACTTTGTTTTTTTATAATTGCTTAGTGAAAACTTCTCCCTTATAAGGTTGGTTCAGTATTCTGACAAACTGCAGCTCATAATCAATTAATAATACATGAATTGGCAGAAGTTCTTTGTGAGTTCCACAAAGGATATGAAGAAGCTGATGTCTCCAAGCTGGAAGAAAAGCTTCTAACAGAGACAACAAGACATGTTCAAAGGCCTTTTTTTTTGAGCACCAGAGAAAATCAAGTTGCCAAGGTTAGGTAGGTGGGATGGGGAAATCTTTCCCTCCAACACACTTTCTCCTGAGGGCATCAGGAATCATTTTAGTCCATGTGCCTCAGGAGACTGACACAAAGTCTGTTTAAGTCAAGGGGAGGATTTCCTTTAATATCAGCAGGCATTTGCTGGGGAGCTGAAAGCCTGTGTGAATTAAACCAGTGAATCTGAAATGGAAGATGGAGCCAGGCCCAGGCTGGACTTCAGGAAGAAACTGAGTATGATTCAATCAAAGGAAGGAAGGTCAGAGCCCCAGCTCCAGTGTCACCCTCTTTTGTAATCCCTTTGTAGGCTGCTGCTCTTAGATCTGCTCAGGGACACAGCTTTTAAGGGTGAAAGTAGCAGTTTCCCCATTCTAACAACTACTAGACACCACTGTCTCCCAAACCAGGAACTACATCAATGGTTCTCCAGGGTTTGCTATGCTTTATTGATTTAGGTAAAGGCAAAGGTATCTTGAGTCTCAACAGGGGCAATTTTCATGTCACAGGCAATACCTTACGCTCTATTTCCAGCTATAACACTCAAAAATACTGATTTCTTTCTAGTTTCCTAAAGGGAGCACAAGGAAACATGTCACAGCAATGTAATCCTTCATAAAATTAGGCCAACAATAATATTTTTTTGCAGAATTTCTTTCAGTGGTTTGTTCGTACTCTCTTGCTGGGCAGAAAAAGACAGAGAATGACATGTCCCTCAGGTCAAAGTCCCCAACAGCAATAAAACCAACATGAAATACAGGGAGTTTAAAGGGAGTGTTTTATCAGCCTTCTCCCCTCTGCCTGTTTTCCCAAGGGACTGCGAAAAGCGCACAACGATACAAAATGAGTTGAGGATGAAGACTCAGATCTCTAAGGTATTGCCCATCCCAGCTCTCAGCTCAGTGACAGCTCCCACCTTGTCAGGTGAGATGGTGGGTTCTCCATTGCCCCCCAGCCTTCCCGAAGCTCTTGTCAAAACATATACATCAGAGGACATGGTGGGACACATCCCACGTTTGCATGGCATGGGCTGGACCAGGAACTCACCACAAGGCTGAAGGTTGAACCTCCCTAAGAATGCTGCAGTCCATCTACCCATCCACTGTGATGGGTAGGGTAAAAAACCCTGGTAGTCTTCAAGCTCCAAAAGGCAAAGCCTCTCCAGAGTCAGAGAGACTGTTTTTATTGACAGTAGTGAGAAACCAGATGTAATGGTGTCATCATGTATAAATGCTATAAGAGATGAATCTCAAAAAGTAAACCATAGTTTGTACTGAACTGGTTGCAAGTTCTCTGCAAGGACTGTGGAGCTTTAACCTGCTTTTAAAAATTACTCCTGAATTTTTGAAGGGGAGTTATTTTCAGAAACATAACAGTCACACACGTGAGTATGGGGAGGTTGCAATGCAAAGTACATTCTCATTTACATTAAAAAGGAGTTGCTTTCCATAGTGGAAAAATTAAGGAAGCAAAATGTGTTGTTTAAAACCTTGCTTGGTTAACTGAGGCAGATCTTTACACATGCCAATTTTTACTCCTTACGTTTTACTCCTGAGATATCTATCTTTACTATCAACATATTTTATGGGTTTACTAAAAACATCACGTTGTCTTTACCTACTTAACTGTAAATAATTCAAACAGAATGTTGGAATTCTTCCCTCACAGCTTGTTAGAAAAAAATGTTATCTTTCCAAAATAGTTGCTTTAGAAAAAATCCTAAATATTTCAGAACCAATTCCAATAGTCAAGCAAAATCAAACACACAGTGAAAATACAATTCTTTAATACTTGTGAACTTTCACCTGACAAGTTCTTGTAAAAGAGCTTCCCCTTTTTCAGAGGGGCTCTTTGGAAAAGCTCTGGCTAAAGAGTGCATTGAATGGCATCTGGCTGCAGAGCCTACCAACAGACACAACTCGCATGCCTACAGGATAGCAAAGAACTTCAATTCCAATCCAAATATTTTCCCTTGCAGGCAAGTCATTTTAGCTTTTTACTAACATAAATAAATAAAATACCATAAAAAGCAAATACTTTTGTAAAAGAAATCTCACATAATCAGAATCAGAGTTGCGTAAATTATTGGATTCTTTGCCGGAGAAGTCAAATGAAAATACTAGTAGGTATAAAAATAATAATTAATTTTCAGTCTTGCTAAGCTTACTAATTAATTTATTTATTGCACTTATTTTTGGGAGATCAAACCACAAAACATCAAAATTTTCTATTCATTAAAAACCTTGGGTATTGACATACTCTGCCCATGACACAGCTTCCACAGCCAGTGCTATTTTTAATAATGCTAGCAAAGCTCTGAAGAGGCAATCGCCAGACAAGGATAATTTTAAACACTGCTGTTGAAAACACCTTTCAGTTGAACTCTGAGACTCCTGAGATGTGACTGCTGTGGTTAATTTCAAGTTTACTGATTGGGAAGGAACTTCTTACATCATGCCATTCATAAGAAATAAAAATCTACCTGAAATGAGTCCAAGACAAATGTTTTTTATGTATAGGTTCAAATCTAGATCTTGAAATCATGCAAGACTGTTAAGTCCAATCAGTTATTCCTTCCCCACAAACTCCATTTTCAAGCATAAATCCATTTTATAAGCCTCCCAGTGTTCAGTGACATTTCTCTCAAAATATATGCTTAGGTCATATGAAGACAAACATGGAATTTATAGCTTCACTCAAGATTAACTATACAGAATAATTAATGTAAAATGAACAAATACAAACTCCAAAGCTAAAGGTCAGACCCCTTTAAACGTAACACTCTCCGTACTTACAGGAGTCCCTGTTAACACGTACAGGACATCTGAATTTTTGGCTATCTGTTCCTCAAAATGGAGCCTGGGGGTTTTGTTTGAGTTTTAAAAGTTAATAAGCCTATTGTGGCAGTAACTCAAAAGCAAAGTGTTACCTGGTGTGCCAGGAACGTCCTGTTTTCTTTTGAGAGGAGGCTGCCAAGGTACTGCATTACCATCATATGCCTTTCATAACCTTTCACTATTATCAGCTTCTCATTTTCATCTCTTGAATCAGCAGCAATTTCTTAAAAGTATTTATTTTCTTTGATAGCTGAGCAAAGGGCTGTCACAGCACATTGGATTACACCAGCAAACAGGCCTACTGGAGCAGCAAGATGCTTGTCCTTCCCCAGCCTCCTCCACCCTCATGTAGATGTTGCTGGGGGTGCATGTCTGGATCACTCAGAGGAGAGTAGGGAAGATGGAGTACAACTTTCCATGGCATGTGTAGGTTTCATCTGCTGCCATGGACAGTGCCCATCCTGTAAAGATACTGCCCAAGGGCACATAAATTGCAGCAGACAGCAGATAGGCTGGCAATATTTTTCCTACAGAATGATGATTTCATTGCCTTGTAAAAAAAATGAAGAGGACAGGAGCAGACCAAAAGGACCCTGCAAACTCTGTAGCTGGTTGGGGAAACCTTTCCTATCACAGCTGCAGAAGAGGACAGCTGAGAACCCACTTGCAAATTCCAGCAGAGACCTGGACTTGCCTTGGGAGAGTGGGATGCAGTCTGGGTTACATCTGCTGAGACCTGGGGCAACCTCTGCAGTGCACTGGGTTGCCTGTGCCCACTGCTGCAGCCAAGACTGCTGGCACTGCGGAGCAACTGCCCCAACACCTTTGCTGGTTGTGCTTGCCTCCTTCACCTCCATATCTGTGCTGTTCACTCCTGCCAGAAGTTGCTCTTCTCCCACCACTTTTACACTGCCCATGCCTGGGGCATAGGCCGAATTAATGAGTCCATAGTTTTGTTGCTCACTGGGAATCTCACTTATCAGCACCAGGCAAGACAAATGATGGTTTTGCACTTGCAGCCAACTGTTCCACTGAACAGATTTCTAAGTGAAATCAAAGCCTGAGGTAGGGGCATCACAAGGTCATTGCATGGATTGCTCTAAAATTGAGAAAAATCTTAGGGTTGAGTGGCCTCACCACCTCCCATCCACCTAAGCAGTGAGTTTAGTGCTACACCCAAAGGAGATCCCCCCAAGGTCCTTATCCCTCCATCTTTATCCTTCCCAACATGCATAGAACAAATCGCCGTGACATGACCTGTGGCACAGAGGACCTCAGCAGGCAAAGAGAAACTTTTACATTTCCAAGAGCTCCTGCACACAGCACTTCAAAGAAGGTCTAAAACTCTTTGTCTCACGATTTCAGACTGATGGCTGTCACCACTGCGTGCTCTCCATGTAGAATCAATTAGTAATAGCCAAAGTCTCTGGTGACTCTGCAGAGGCGGGTTTTCTTCCTCTTTTGAAATGCCGTCAAGGTTTTCTCATCAAAGGATTATGCCTATGACAAGAAAGCAAAGTAATTTAATATAAGCTGAAAGGGAAATGGAAAACTCCCCCACCGAAAGCTAAAGCAGGGACTGTTGTATCTGGAAACACCACTAAAACCTCCAAAACGATTTCTCACCTCTGCCTCAAAAAATCCAACAAAACAAAACCCAAAAAACCCTTTCAAAACAACCTTTCCAGAGCATACATGTGTAAGGGAGTAAATTAACCTGGGTCAACCCCATGCCTACTACCATGGGTAGTAATTCCCTAGGTAATTCCCTATTTCAGATACAGTTTTGATATTTTTCCTGTGTAGAAAAACATTGCAGATGGAAGCAAGGTTTTCAAACCCTGCTTGGGCTCCTTCTAGACCCTGTTTTCAGTTGTTATAAAGTAGAAGGCAATGGATCTTTGCAGTTTAGAGCAATGAGTTTCTGAGTCTAAACCAGGAAACAAGTATATGGCCACAAATTTCCTACTACTTGGTACATTTTTTTAAGATACGCATTCTTTGGGCGGCATACCACACTTATTATGGGCACCCACATTTCTGTCACAAATATTTTAGTAAAGTAACTTTTTAAAAATATAATTTGTGGATGACCATGGACTCGCTGGTGTATGTCCATTCCTTAAAGTAGTCTGACTGATGGCTGCATCCTTTTTTCCTTTATTTTTTTCCCCCCTTTTGCGGTCACATATTTTATTTACCAAACTAGTTTGTGAAAGTTGGAGGAACAGCACTGTCTGTGCTTTCTTCACACGGAGCAGATTCCAGAGACATTTTAGTACTATTAAGAAAGAGAGCTTGGCAGGCCTTCTCTGTCATGGTAATTCACATAGGCTTAAGGCTACCACTCAGGCAGAAAGAGAAAAACAAATATAAGCGACGGAACAATTTTCCTAATTGTTTACACTTTCTTGTGAGAACTTATTCACGAAACTTGTGGCACTCTACTTTTTTACATGCTCTCATAGAATAAAGCATTTCAGTAAAGAAAATGGACACGGTGGTTGTTTCCACTTGGATGCTGTTTTCTCATTGTGCCCATAGTTACCCTCTGTTTTCTTTGCTGACCCTGCATGGCAGGCAAAACCTGGATTCACGTGGGTTTTTGGAATGATGAAAAGAACAACTAAAATAACAAAAAAAAAAAAAAAAGGAACTAGAAAATAATCAGCACTAAAAATCTACCCATCATCATCCTAGCCCTGCCAGGAGAACGAAGGAGAAACAAGGCAGAGTGAGGAAGAGCAGAACACACAAGTGGTTGTTTGCCCATATCAGGCAGAACAACAGAGGAGCACTTCCATCCCACGTGGCACCACTGCAGGCTCTGACCTCCCGGGACACAGTTTCATCTGCTAAAGTGCTGAATCAGGTTTTAAATGCCTTGCTGTTCTGAGGTACTTGGTGCCAGCTTTTTTTTTTTTCTTTTTATGAGGAGAAAGAACTGCCAGTAATTTGGATTTCAAAGAGAGAACTCAAATTCACCAAAGACTGAGTGTATTCAGATGTGGATTTCAAATTCATCCAAAACTTGTATAAATCCTGAATTGAACCTAACTGAGCCTTTGAAGAGTTGTCTTTTCCTCTACCACAAGTGGCTCCAGGTGAAAGCACCATGATATCACCAAGGAATTTCTCTCACCATTATTTCCACCTTAAATATAAACAGAAAATACCAGAAAAAAACCAGATAGATAGCCTGAGAAAAGAAATATTTTGTTAATTTTTATTTAATTTTGTTCTTCTGCTCTTTCTCTCATCCACATCAAAATAACACTGGAGAGAGGAGAGTGCTTTCCCAGTGTTTTCCCAGTGGAACAATTGAGTTGCCTATGGTAAGGGCAAACTCGCTTGGACAGGAGACACAATTTCCTTTGCAGCCTCTACAGAACTACAAAAATGCTCTGCTGGATGAAGGAGTCACCAGCCTTATTGGCTTTCCACTCCAGGAATAAGATGTATTCCTTCAATCACACATTTATGAAAAAATAATAAAACAGCAGAAAAAAATCACATAATGCAGCAGATATAAAACAGTCCTGGGGAGAAGGATAGAAACTTGAGTACAGCAGACCTGACTTAGCACCTATGGGATTTGTAGAAGTAATCAGTCCTTAGAAAATGTATGACTGAAGAGGGCATTAAGGCCTGGTCTAAGGGACCATCCTACTTCAGGAATGGCACAGAAAGGAGGAAATGGAGGTGAGAGAAAAAAAAAAAGAAACAAAAGGAGTTACAAGACAGGCTCCATTTGAGGGCAATATGTTATTCCCATCAGACTGTTTCCACTCTGGGTTTTCATACTTCAGAAGTTGGATAAGCCTTGGACGAGCCTCTGACCTTTTAAATGCTTAGCTGAATCTGGAATTCCAAACCTCTTGAAGCTGGCCCATGACAAACACCGTTAACATACAAACAGATTCCACATAAATATTAAATGCAAAAGACATAATTTAAGAAAATGTCAGTGTGCCAAAGAATACTACTGAACCTGTACAAAGATGGTTTTTTACATGTGCCACATACTGAAAAGTAGCTAGTCTAGCTCAAGGCTGCTTTAAAAAGCGTTTCACTACAGTTACCATTGCTTCAGTAGGTCCCCACAAATATTGGAGATGCAGTGTGCAAAACTCAGCTGTTTCACTTTGCATCAGATTGCATTGGTATCTTCTTCAAGCTTCAGATCCTGAGATGATATCCTGAGCAAATCCACAGAATTCCCCTGAACTCTGGCTATTAATATTTACTATTTGTATTCAGAAGCTCAGCTATGCTGTCTTTGTGAAAGACTCATCACAAAAAAATAATTTGTCTTAGATAATATATTGTTATATTCCAGTTCTGCTGATAGGAAAAAAAGAGTTCAAGGTTACTTGCTAGATCCATGTGCAAAATTCATAAGGTTTCTCATTTTTCATGATATCAGCATACATGTAAATTGCATCTCAGATGTTCTGCAAACCACTCAAAACTTCCATGTTCCCTGGAAGCACTAGTGAATGCAATTTCGTAGGTACACCTTAGTTCAAAAGCAAAAATAATTACTGTAACCATTCAGCAGAAAGATGCAAGCCATGCTTTCCATATGCTTTCATTATAGCAGTCTCACTAGAAAAAGCCAATATAATGGTGTTTTACCATTGCTTACTTTTGCAAGTCTTCAAGCACTTCACAGGGACTTTCTGCCACCAAGAATCAGACACATTGCTGACACTCATCAATCAATTCAGCTAGTCTACATTTGAAAAGATTCTTCAACAGCCACCAGTTAGCCACTTGGAAATGCAGTCCAAGAAACTATAGTGATTTGGGTAGCAGAAGTAATGTGGTTAGTGGGAGAAAGTTTGTGGAAATGTATTGGCAAGATTAGTGGAAGAGCATTTCCTGTAATTTACTAACCACCAAATTAAAAATATTGCTAGAGCTGACTTGTAGTCTGTTTGCAGTTCTTTGTACATGTAGTTAGGATAACTGGGCTTGAAAAAACTGGGCACTCACAGAGACAGTGTGTCTTTTTCCTAGAAAAGTATGGTTGAATGAACAAGACTCATGAAGTTCAGATACATGTTTTCCAGAACAACTATAACTACCCCATCTGTGCCTCTGCAGTACTAAAAAAAAATATTTTTATGTTCTTGAATCTTTTGACAGTGTATCTGAAGCAAGAGTCATTTGTAGCAGCCATAACACAGACATAATCGACCTTTAAGTGTTTCAGCCATATGACATTCAAATGATACAGGTTGTCTTCTGTTTCTTTGAAAGAAGAGAACTATAGCTGATTTCACCTTGAAACAAGTTATTAGGATTTTAGTTAAATAAACATAAGATGATTTCTAAGCATGCCTTTTACTTAATTTTCAAGAAACTGAGGTTGACATGCTGGAATAATGCGTGACAGTGTGCAAGTTTGGCCTCTTTATCTCTGACGTCATAACACACAAATGTGGCTTCTCATGAGGAATCACTACAGCCCATATGAACAGTATTTCTTTCAAGAAAGTCTCCATATATTAATTTGTCTGACCTGCTAGCCAGAGTATTACCTGTATTTTTCTTCAACTTAACTCCTCCTTCAAGGGCACAAAGGGCAACTTGGGTGCTGCTCCTATTTACTCCTTCCCAAACCAAACTTTAACCTTGGGCTCTTGTTGACCAAGAATCTAGATCAAAGTCACAAGTGCTCAGTGGTAGCAAGACTGAGTCAAAAGTGGAGAGAGACCCAAAAGAACATCTTTGTTAGGGCAGCCATTAAACAAAGCTCCTCTCAACCATGTGTGTACTGCAAACCCATATGAGGCTCCAGACTTCAGTAAATGGTTGAACAAGTTTACTGACATGACTCATTCTATTGCTACGTCTAAACCAAATCAATTTTAGCTATTCAGCTTTGATGAATATTGAAGTCATAGCAACCATAAAAAATAAGAAAGGCACCTGAAAACATTAACAATATCAGAAAAATATGGGTTTAGCTGAAAATAAACAGAAGAAATTTCAAAACAAAGAAGAGTTTATTTGTTCTTTCCCAGAAAGATTACCTTCTCTCATAAAAAGGATCTTGTTATTAAAGTTCCTTTGCTTCCCCTGCAATGGTATCGTAGTTCTGTAACACTGTTAGTCTGGTCAAAGGCTATGTGGGCCACAGAAACCCAGGCAATGACAGTGTTTATGGGAGCTGGAAGCAAGAAGAGGGTGAGAAAGATGAGGAGAGACAATATTAGTCATCTACAAAATAAAGAGCTAGGCAAGAGGGCAAAATTGCTGAAGGGTAGATAGAGCTAGTAGTGCAGAAACACCATCAATTTCTTTTTAATAAAAGGGAAAAGAAAACTGCACATGCTTAAAAAAAAGTCCTTGAAAGTACCTGACAGCCAACTCTGACTGAAGGGGAAATAGAAATTAATTTGGAGCAACTTAGATCCAGAAAAATATTATTCTGTTAACCCCTGTAGTTTAGAAAATTCAGTAAGAAGTGCTTTTGCTGATAAGAAATTTTAGGGTCCGGTCACACAGGAACTCGTAGGACTAGGATTTTTTCTTGTTGGCTCTGTTGCTGAGTGTTTTAGCTGGCTGAAGCCATAGTAGCTGAAACCACTGAAGTACATCTATATCAACACTTTCTATTTTCTTCTGTTCTTAGTTTTTAGTCATTGCTGGAGTTCCACACAGGAGGTCACAATTTGGGCATCAAATACGATATTTTCCACCAGCTAGAACCTAACAAACATTGCCTTAAATAAATTTGTGTCCATGCCAAATTCAAAATTAACTTCCCAAGCCAAGCTAGAGTTGATGGGATAGGGCCAAGGGGCCCACAACTCTGCTGTTGAGCTAATGGAGCAGTCTCAAGCTGCCAATCCAACAGGGGAGACTTTTTTATTTAACATATACATTACACAACGTGTGCAATATTTTCCACATTCATTGAGAAGACTTTATTTATAAGCTGCCTGTGTTGAAATGGTCTCTTATTACAAGGAAGCAGCAAGCCAGGTTGAGCCTGGAAATGAACTCTCATTTTCTCCTTCACTGCAACATTCAGTGACATTTTGCTCATTCACTCAAAAATATTTTGCAGATGTTTTTGAACATTTACTGAATATACAAGCCCTATATCAATGAATTATATTCCCAGATCTTTTCATCTGGGTCAGCCTTCATTACTTATTGTAACAGTTAGTGAGATACCAAGTTTAAGGAATTATATCTACCTCCAGGAGGAGCATCTATGGTGAAGACACACAGTTATATTTCCAGCCAGATGTCTTTTGTCATTATAAACAGTTTCAAATGGATCAAAATTTTGCAGATAGGTTTCGTATATAATTTTGAATCTTTTCTATTAAGGCAAAACTGAGTTAGATACTTCAGAGTTGGAAAGAATAGGCCAAATCTTCACATCTATGATGACTGCAATATGAATTGATACTTAAACAAAAAATTAAAAAGATGTTCATAGTTCTGTCTTCATTCATGGGCCCTGGATGCTTTCCCTGAAAATTCCTACTTCCAGATTCACCTATGATGACAGTCAAATTTCTCGTCTCATAGGATGCTAGTCAATTAAAAGTAAGTCAGTGCATGTATGAAATTCTTGCCGTGCTGTGTAATAACAACTTATTATGTAAGCCTTCTGAATATTCTGCAAATGTATATATAATTAAAATGACCATCGCATTTCTATATCCTTGATCTCATGTCAAGTGCTTTTGCTACATTTAAGACATTCAATAGATGGTCTTGGGTGACAAACCGCAGAGGAATTTTCTGAATTGTGCCACAGAGGCACCATCTACCAACTTTAAGTTTATATTATGTACTGAGAAACATATTTCCCAATCTCATTACCTTGTCTGTATTTCCTATTGTTGGAGTTAAATTACTTCCTGCTTGGAGAGTACTCATAAAACCACTGGTGGCTGTGAACCCCATTTTGGATATCTGCCTTTACTCATGTACTCTATAAGGAATCCATGGTGTGATTACATAAACCAGTGCATTGTCCTATGGAAATAACAGAGATATCTTTGAACAAACCAGTTGTGCTGCAAGCATCACGACTAGCTCAGGCTGAGAGCCCTAATTTGAGCTCTGGTAAACCTTTTCCACCCCAGGAGAGACCAGATTCCACTCCACTGTTGCAACAGATGTTTGTTTAACAGAAGATATGCGTTAACCTAGACAACTACATAATTATTCAAATGCCCTATAAATTAGCACCTTGTTTAACTGCTCTCTCTCTCTAATCAGGGAAGAGGGACTAATTAGGAATGGGGTTTAATTAGTAACCAAGGACACTTTTGGACTAGGCCTACAGAGGACAGACAATGTCTTATCTATATCCAAAAAAAAAATCACATTGTAGGCACTTAAAGTTAGAAAAGTGTCAGGGGAGTTTAAAAATGAAAGGCTGTGGAAAGAGTGCAAAGATTGGAATGACTCATCCTCCCCTGGGAAAGGCGAAACTCTCTATCCTTTGGAAAAATATAGTTTAGGTCAGATATCAATACAATTCTGATAGGAAGAAATGACTTTTCGGTAGCATCTCAGAAATGAAGTCCCATTTATGCAGTGCACACCAAAATAGACAAGAGGACCACAAGTAAATACTTATTTCCTTACAAATGTCAGAATTCTAACAATGTGCAAAGACTGACCTAGAATGTCTGTGTTTAAACATTGACAGCAAGGGGTTTAGAGTCTCCTGGTACTTGGGAAAAGACAGTTTGACAACAATACCAACCTGCCAGTGGAGACATGCTGAGTGAGATCAGAGCCACTGGAGGCACAGAAAATACAAAGAAGTGAGGCAATTTGATAGTCTCAGCTATATGGACAACTGTTGTTTCCTGCAGTAACTGTGTTCTTGAAGCAACTGGTCAGAGAACTTACAAAAAAAGAAACTGTTGGTGGAATTATTTCTGAACTCAGCAGAGATTCAGAATGTTACCTTAGAAAATTTTGACCATAATATACTCACAACCTACCTCTTTGAAGGACTTAAATGTGAAATGCGAAAACCTCACTCAGGAACAATTAATTAGTAGGTTAGATAAAAAGAAGTAAAAAAAAAAAAAGTCTACAAAAGTTACTCACGAGTGGTACAGAGTTGCTTGCAGACAACTTTGTAAAAATACATGTCTGACTGGACATGTTGAAGAAAGTGGGATCAAAAAATAGTAGAGCTAAACACCGAAGTAAAAAAGGAATAATAGAAACAAGAAGGCATGCTGCAAAATATGCAACTCGTACACAATGAAGAAAACCACAAAACAGTTAAATTAAGGCATGTCAAAAGTAAAACCAGAGTAAGAAAAGACAAAAGTGACTTTGAGAAAAAATTTCTAAAGTAGTAAAAACTAAAACTAAAAATCTTTTTCTAAAACATCACAAGCAGAAAGCCTGCCAGAGAGCCTCAGTCTAATAGGAGCACTTGCAGAAGATACAATTAAGCAAAAAAGCTACTTCTCCGTGATTCATTATTGAGAAACTTACCGAGGATTCTTTCATTTCAGGAGAATGGGCTGGAAGAAATGTCTCAAATTGGAAAGTCAGGAGAAAAGGTCTTAGAATAAATCACTAAAACAGTAACAAATTGGCCAGAGCAGGTGACATTTGGTCAGGAGTCCTAAGGAAATTCAGATATGAAATTCTCAAACAAGCAGCTGGTACAACTTACATCCTGAGTATCTGTCAGTACCATAGTGAGTAAAGATGGTAAACATAACACTGCTTTTCAGAGTAGGCGTATGAGCAACCTAGAAATGTACAAATCAGGAAGTCCAACTTGCTCATTGGGCAACTTGGTAGGAAAAAATTTGGGAAACCTGTGAACCAATTGCATATACATAGGGTTGATCTGGAAGGTCAGTCTAGGTACCCTCAGCACAGGGATGCAATGCAGCACAGATCTGTTCAGATTCTTCAAAAAAATAAACCAGCTGAAAACTGTGGTGTCTGACTTACCTATAACGATGATGGTCACACTCAAAGAGCTCTGGTCAATGGCTGTGTCCAAGTGGAAAGCAGTGACTAATGGTGTTCCTCTGGGATTGGTGTTGGGACAGGCACCTTCCATCATCTTTGTTCGTGATATGTACAGTCTGATTGAGTGCACCCTGTTTGCTGACAGCTCCTAGTTGTGTCGTGTGGTTGACATACTGGAGGGAATGGATGACATCCAGACAGTTCTTGACAGGCTTGAGAGATGGGCTGTGTGAACCTCATGAAGTTCAACAACATCGAGGGCAAGGTCCTGCACCTGGGTCAGGGCAATCCCAATTACAAGTACAGGCTGGGCAGAGAATGGATCTGGACTAGCCCTGGGGAGAGGGACTTGGAGTGTTTGTGGATGAGAAGCTCAACATGACCGAGCAATGTGCACTTTCAGCCCTGGGCTGCTTCAAAAGAGGCTGAACCAGCAGGTCAAGGGAGGTGATTCTGCCCCTCTACTCTGCTCTTTTGAGACCACACGTAGAGTACTGCATTCATCTCTGGGGCCCCTACCACAAGAAAAGCACTGACTTGGAATGAGTTCAGAAGAAGGCCATGAAGATGATCAGAGGGCTGGAGCACCTCTGCTATGAAGACAGGCTGAGAGAATTGGCATTGTTCAGCCTGGGGAAGACAAGGGGGAATGCCCTTAAACTGAAGGAGGATAGGTTTGGATTAGATATTAGGAAGAAATTCTTTATTGTGAGGGTGGTGAGGCACTGGAACAGGTTGCCCAGAGAGACTGTGGATGCCACACTCCTGGAGGTGTTCAAGGCCAGGCTGGATAAGGCTCCAAGTAGCTGGTCTAGTGGAAGGTGTTCCTGCCCATGGAAGAGGACCAGAACTAGATGATCTCTAAGGTCTCTTCTAACCCAAACCATTCTATGATTCTTCAGTTCTGTGATTTGCAAAAGGAAGAAAATAATGAAGTTATAAAGTTTGGTGATGGTACCAAAATATTCAGGCAATAAAAACTGCCTGGTTGCAAAGAACTGCAAAAGAACTGTGAAATAAGATTAGGGTTAATATTCAATATTAATAAGGCCAAATAAATCTATGCAGAGGGGAAAAACTCCTACCTTTATGGGCTTATAAGTACTCACCACAACACAGGAAAGAGTTTCTGGTGTTTTTGTTGATAGGTCCATCAGACTGTGGTGCTCAGTAAAGGCACATGAAGAAAATGGAATTTTATGACTTTTTAGGAAAGAAATGGAGAACAAAGCAGCAACACAATGTTATGCCATGGGTCAGCACCTCAGCCCACCCTTGTTTTGCACTCCTTTAGCTCCTACATCTCAAAAATCATGTGGCAGAGCTGGAAAAGGACAGAGAAAAGTAAGAGGATGATCAGCAGTATGGAGTGACTTCTGGAAGAGAGGAAATGGACTGTACTTCTTCAGTTTGGAAAGATATGCTAGAGTCTTCAAATGACTGGAATAGAAAGGCCCATTATTTGTTATTTCTTCTGACACAAGACCTAGGGGATGCTGAAAGAAACTCCTGGCCAGCAGCTGTAAAGGAAATAAAAGGAAGAATTTAGACCCTGTAGGATTTATTGTAAATTAATTGCCATCCAGTGTTGCGGAAGGAAAAAGCCCCCACCTATAAAATATGTTCAAAAAGCAATTTGGCAAATTAATAAGAGAAAAAATCAGTTCACCAAGGGTTATTAAGCCCACAAATACAGACTTTAGTCAGAAAGTCCAAAGGAGTATACTAAAGACTGCTAGGGTGTAGAAATCTGTAATTGAAGTGCTAAGGCTGTATGAATGGAAAAGGAAGAGGTATGTCTGTGTCTGGAAGCACCAAAAAGAAGAGCAGAAAAAGGTAGATAAGAATTGCAGGCACTAGTGCACCCAGATCAGCAGATGCTCAAATTCCTAGCTCATCTACATGCAGCTTTCCAGGACAGTTGAGGTGGGAAGGCACCTTGGGAAATCATCTAGTCCAGCCCCCTGCTCAAAACAGGGTCGGCAGAGGGCTACAGGCAGCTGAGTTTTGAATGTCTCCGAGGATGAAGAGTCCACAGGTCCTCTGTGTGACCCATTCCAGTGCTTGAACACCATTACAGTACAAGAATGTTTTCTCGTGTTTAAATGGATTTTCTTGTGTTTCAACTTGTGCCCACTGCGTCTTATCCTCACTGGGCACGGCTGAGAAGAGCCTGGTTCCACTTTCTTTACTTCCCCCTCCTCACATTGATAAGAGCCCCTGAGTCTTCTCCAGGCTGAACAGTTCCAGCTCCCTCAGCCTCTCATCATGTCAGGTGCTCCAATCAGCTTTGTGATGACTTCTGATAAGGTTTCAGATTAAGCTTTGCAGTAATGTTCCTACAGCACTACAGTATATATCAGAGATGGATTTGCTTTATTCAGAACACAAGACTTTGGCCAGATCCAGTACAGCTGGTTTTAAGTGCGTTCACTGTCCTGTCTGTTTAGGTTCCTTCCCTACTGCCATGCAGACAGTCCCTCCCAGTCAAATGGGCATCTCCAGTAAAATATACTCAGTGCATTGGAGCTTCCCACTTCCCTAAGGGCACATATTGTTGAACACAGAGCAAACACCATTACAAAGAAAAAGTTTAAAGACTTTTTTCTGAAATGGCTCTGAAATGTCGATGTTGTCTTCCAAAATACAATGCTACATTCCAATAGTGGAAGCCAGGAGAGCTCAGCTAACAAAAGCAGAAAGCTTTAGTTGTGTTATATTTATTGCTGCCCACAAGAGCAGCAAATAAAAGACCCAGCAAAGTAATGGGAAACTATAACAGGACTTCAGGTTCTAGTGACATAGCTGGGAAATTGGTTTCCTGCTTTTATGCATGCCTCTCTTTATACATCCTTCATTTAGATACCAAAGGTTTCTCAAAATAGTTTACAATTTTTTTAAGGACCCATTAAGGTAAGAATACAGAATTATTATTTGCAACATCATGAAATAGACTTTTTTACACTTGGACAATAGGGAGTTTTAAATTCACACCACACTTCAAGCATGAGTTATTTAAACTGGGAAAATCTTTTCAAACTTCAGACAAAAAAGTGAGATTCATTATATATTGTGCAAAAGCTACCAACTCATATACATGACATCAAGTCATATATTACAGACATGAAGCCTTTCACATTTTACTGAATGTCATAAGGTTTGCAGTTCCCACATTGTGTTTCAGTATTTCTGCCAAAATTGCCAACAAAGAATGTGTCTTTAACTTCTCTGACCCTATTGTGTCAAAAACATCTCTCATGCACCCCATACAGTATCTTTTAGACCTACTTAGTGTTCATTTCTGAAATTTCAGAAATGCTCAATAGGAAAACCTCAGAACATACAATACAGCTTCCTTACATCTGGAACCATACATCAAAAATCATGCCTAGAAAAAATGTTCTGCAATTTTTTTCTTACAAATTTAATGAAAGAACTACTAGCATTTCCACCAAAATAAGCTGGATATTGTAAGCGTCTAAAAAAAGCAGTAACTGAGCTGATAAAAATGAAATTAGTTTTGCCATTTCATTCTTTATCGGGCCTTAAATATCTACCAAGAAGAAAAGGCAGAGCTCATTAATTCTAATATCAACATTGAAACTTCATATTGATTATTGTATCATTCACTGCATAAAATTGTTTAGTATTTAGATTCTGATTTATAGCTTCCCTTGCACATTTTTCTTCTTACTTATTAGGTATAACTAAAAATATATGATTATTTCAAAGTAAACATGTAAAAGTCCACTAATTCTTAACCTGTACCTCAGCTCAACAAAATCAAATATCGAACAAGTGTCTCCCTCACCTATTAATTAGTGCTGTGTATTCCTATTCCCATTTTCCTTTACCAACATTATGGATGCTTGAAAAGAACTCTCGTTCTGATACAGAAAAGATGCTGGATTTCCTTTAGGCAGTCTTCCACTGTGATCCTCCAGAAGTGTCATCTTTGCAATAAAAGTATTTATTAACCCAAAAATTCCTTTGAGAAGGTAAATGCTTTCCTTTAACTCACAGGGTATCTGTGAAAAAGGCATAGGAATGAGGGGTATTAGTTGAAGCTTATAGCGTGCTTTGAAGGTGAGTGCACCAGGTGTTCTGGATACGGTTTTTGTGAAAATACCACTTGGGTAATTTTAAAAAATGCAAATTCAGTTCTCCTTGAGTCACCAGTGTCTTCTCCCCCACCAGAAAGTATTTAAGAAGTGTTCTATTTTCCTGGAGCTTGAACTTCAAATGCTTATTTCATTCACTTACAGTTCTTAGTTCAGCTACAGACAGGTTCCTCAATTGCTGATCTACTTGCAAACTATTTTTCTGAAGACCTCAGGTTGACCTGTCTTGAATTTTACTAAGTTATGGCCATTCATAACAGTCTATAAATACGAAATCCAATTCCATTCTCACACACAAATGACCCACCTTAAAGACTATTCAACAAGCACCAAAGCTTTGCTCAGCTTATGAGAAAAAGCTAGTAAATCTCACCACTTTGCATATGAGAAATATAAAGAATGATAAATTCAATAAAAACCTATTCAGAAACTAAGGATTAACCAGACTGGAGAAGAAAGGGAGGAGCTTAAGAAAAGAAACAACCTTCACCTCATGCAGGTCTAAGTGTGTCTCAATAAACTGCTCAGGCAATGAGGTGGGCTGAAACATGCTGAAAGAACTGAGGGTATCCAGACTTCTTGGTGCAGACATCATTAGTACTATGGCAGAACCTGGATATCTTGGCATAACTGAATATCCTCAAAGTGTTGTTCATATTGATGTGCAGGTTCTTCCAAAGTTGACTGAGCCACAGGGAGGACAGGAATTGAGCCACAGGGGCAGAGAAATCGCTTCCATGGTTAAATCAGAAAAGAGGATGCTAAAGATGCATTGCTTGCAAAAGTAAACACAGTGGAAATCTCTTTTATTACTGCGAACAGCCTCTCACTGACAAGAGATGCACAGAAGAATAAAGGATCTGACACAGCAGCTGACACTTCCATTTCAAATGCAAGCAGGTTAACATTTGGCAAACTTTAACTAGTGACAGGTAGCAATGGCTAGGATTTACATATTGGCCAAAATTTGTCAATTCTAAGAGCAAAGCTCTTAGCAGAACTGCCACAAGTTAATTCCTAGGGTGTGCAAAGACTGTCAATCAGATGAAGTCCACGTAACCTGTGTGGTTCTTGTCCAGAACACCAGCTCACCACATCAGACTTACTCCTTTGCCTCTGTGTCACAGTACCCTGTTGTGGAGTGAGTCCCAGTTAGAGGCAAAGATGGTGTGACATGGAGTCATATTCCGTCACCAGTACCTGCTACATTCTATCCTGTTTCAAAAAGAGTAGGTATACTATCAAAATAATGTTTTGTATTTTAACTTCTTGTAGCTCAAAAGCAAACCCTTGGCTGGTTCTGTACAATGAGGCCATTTCATCATGGACAGTGAACCAAATTCACACCATTTTTTCAAATGCAACATATTTATACAACCTGTGTTTTAATTCCTGTTTACATACCAGCAGCAGCACTTAAGCCCATTAACAGAAAGAATTTAAACAAGGCATAAGGCAAAATTTCCCACAAAGTTTTCGATTTCTTTAATTGGGTCACAGGTACAGTTATACCAAGAAGGTAGTTTTCCAAGAAGGAAATCTGTTCTAGAGTCTGTTTCTGTGATAAATATTTGGGCATCCAAGTTTTATTGTCTTGACTGAATCCTATACACTTCCAAGGACACTGTTTTTGTAGTTGTACATCAAAATAGTTGAAGACAACATCTTGATAATGCATGGAAGACATCAGAAAAATGAGCTTAAATTCTTTGAGAAAGATATTGGCTTCTGCACAAAGAATTCCTTAACTCCTCAGTAATGAATAAACCTCTTGTACTAGATGGCTTTCTAGTATACAAATTAGCTTACTCTCTTTACCAATCTGCTTCACACTATCAAAGCTGAACCAACCATTCCTCGGTATTTAAGCTGTCTGTGATTCTTCAGTTATTTCCATGAGTTTGGGTCAAAACCTATCACAAGCATGCAAGTACAGCGAATGTACCAATACTCAAGCATCTTTTTTCTTTTTTTTAAGTTTTATTATAAAATAATTATTGTCAATAAGCCTACAACAACTGTCTGAAGAAAGCAGACAGTTATGGATATCCGCAACACATAGTATTGCATAACCTTACAAATTTTTACAGAAATTTTATACAAGTTTCCTCCTTTATTAAGAGCCTTGCAGAAGACACTGCCCTTTGGGAGCTGGTGATCTTGGGAAAGCCATACCAGACATATCACACCTAGTAGCCCTGGGACTGCTGTGAAAATGTAAGTGGCAGTGTCATCTGATGGGATGTAAGACTTACTTGCTATCTATATTTCTCTTCCTATCTTATTATTATCAAAGCAATTTCATTATGTTATCTGTAGACATGTCTTTCTTACTGAGATCCTGAAAGAATCATGTGCCTCCTCCATTGCAGACCACCCTCCAAGACAATAGACATGGCCAGAGAAACTGCTGATGCAGCTGAACTCTGTTGTTGGAAATCACCATACAACTACCAGAGATGGAATCAGTTTGTTTCCGTAGTTCACTCTGTAGGTTAGAACATAGAACTCAGTTATCTTCCCTCTCAGAGCAAGTATGATCTATCTATATAAATATATATAATATATAATCAATAGATTATGCATCATGGATACATGTTTACGGATACATGTTTATCTATGATGACTACAGGCTTGAAGAAAGAAAAATGCAAGCCAAGCTTTATTTCCAACTCTGCCACCAGCAGCCATGGTAGGCAAGGCCAAAAGTCCATCCCAATACCTCCTCATAACACTTAAATAAAGCTGGTAGAGATGCTTAACAGGAGAGTTCAATACACAGGGAAGCTTTGCTCACTGTCTTACCAAATTCTGGTGAAGTTTAGTGATTACCCAGTCTACTGTTGTATTTTTTTTCTGCAATACAACCTAGTTTCTTACGGAGCCTTTGCCAAGACACACCTTGGAAAATGCTTTTTCTAAAATCTGAGTCCAAATTGTTTAACCTCTTTACCTCAGTCACCTAGATGGAGAGATAAGATTAAAATGTCTCTCTTTGTGAAGTATCTTTGAGATATTCCAGGTGAAGTCTCCATATAAATGTACAGTATTAGATTATTAGTATAATTTTTGATAGGCCTTCTGTCTTCCATTTTATTGTGAAGTCAGTAAGCACAGTACTTCTCATGTTCCACTGTGTGGTTTGCTTTGTCAGACAAAACCTGATATCTGCTTCTCTACTAATATCATTGCCCTGTCTGAATGTATTTTAAGAGCTTATGATACTTGGCAATGAGTGGGTTTGATTTTGTTATTGTTGGGTCAGAAGGCAGCGCATTTAATTTAAACGTTAGCACAAGATGGGATTTATCAGATCGAGAAATCATGCAATAGTAGAAAGGGGTGTATTTCCTTTAAAAACAGGGGTCCTTTGATATGTTTGATGCCAAAGGTTTTCATCTGTTTGAATGACAGCCACATACTCTCATTATACTGACTGTAAACCAATAATGAGACAAGGGAAGCTGGACAAGGATGCAAAAGCAGATTTTTTTTGGCAGCTGTATGTAATGCATTTGAACTTGTGAATGAAAGATGGTGACGTGCCTTTAGCTCAACCCAAAAGCCCTTTCTCGGGAAAAAATATACTTAAAACATAATTGCAGAGCAGTGTTAAGAAAACAATTAAAAATTACAGATGCATTTTTACTGGAAAGTACAAATAGGAATTTAAGCCTTTCCTGGTCAATGATACTGATTAGTGGAGCGCATCCACTGGGAGTCAGCTGCTGTGCTCACTAGCCTTCAGAACCTCAGCCCAAAGCAACATTTCGGACCCGGTTCACCATCACCCAAACACCAGCACAGCTTCCCCTATCCATCGCGCGTCACGGAGCCCAGGCCAGAGCAGATGGCGTGGGCTGGGCCTACAGCTACTTTGCTCCTGAATCAGCACTGCTTCTGTGCTTCCAAAACTGGGCCCCACCTCTCTTTTTCATCTGATTAAATTTGACATTTCCGTTCAGTAAAAGAGGGAACATACGCAGGAACTTCACCAAAAGTTTGAACAATGCAATAATTTTATTAGTGGTGACAGCAGCATCTGGGGTTTCTAGATCATACACCCCAACACAGTCACGTATTTCTGTGAAAAGCCACCATCCTCAAATTAAAGCTTGTGTGTTTAATGCTCACCTTTACAATTGGACCATATCTTACACAGTTGCTTGGGCATGGCTTGTTCATTTGAAAGAAAAATTTTAAGTATGCATTTCTGTCTTTCATTTTTTTCTTTCCTCTCCTTTGGGTAGGGGCATATGTTGACTCTTCTTAGCTTTAACAGAAATGTTATATATACTGAGATTCTATCAGAACAAGAAACGAACAGAAATATTATACACAGCTAAATAAGAAAACACAGATTATTGTGTGAGCCCCCGAAGGCCTACTTTGTCTGTGCAACAGTTTGTTTTACTTTTCATAAAATTTATTTTGGCTGAAGCCAGATTGACAGTGATTATATTTGAAATCCCTCCCACAAATCTGTCACATAAACACATCATTAATTTAAGATATTTAAAATTATTTGGATAATGAATATGGTTTTTTATTCATTAGCAGAGATACTGGTCATTGCTATAAGATCAGCAAACAATAAAATGTTCCCTGTATTAGCAGCCCTTAGATGCCAGGATTTGCTACTGCTTTAAATGCATTCATTTAATAGTTAGAAACCTATACAGCTTTGGAAAAAAAAAAAAAAAAAGAAGAAAAGAAAAAAAGCACCTCAAGTAATATCAGATGTCGTCTTAGCCTAGAAAGATTGAACTACGCAACTTCAGAGATGGCAAAATTTGCAGCTTCGCCTTTTGCCAAACAACAAAAAAAGCCAACAAAAAACCAGCCCTTAAACAGATCTTTGAAGTTTGATACAAAGTAAATCCTGAGCTTCATCAGCATTTCTGCTGATAATACCAGTAGTTTGAAATCTTCCAGCAAAATTAAAAAAAAAAAAAAAGGCAGAAAGAAAAAGCAATCTTGAGCTGCTGCAGTGAAGGGGGCAGGAAGTGCCCACTGCAGGGTCTGTGGTCCACACAGCTTTTATTTCATGGAGACACACAGACAGCTTATTCCCTGGTGACAGCTCTCTGCGCTTTCCAATCCTGCACAGGATTTCCTTCTGTCTGAAAGTGTAAGAGTCGATCCAGTAAACACTCTGCATATGTGTTCCAGCTGCTGCGCTCCTTCTGCCAGCGCAGCCCAGTGACAAGAAAAGTATTATTTCCTACTAAAACCTTCTAATCACCAGACCATGCCATTTTCATCTGGCTGTTTCAGGCATCGAGAGCTTGTATTGCTTTTGGTAAATCAATCATGATTAAGAAATTAGGTTTTTCATCTCAGCACATTAACCTCCATCTCAGGATTCTACAAGATGAACTTGTGAGCAGTCGGGGTTGTGCTGAGAGTTGTTTCCAGGAAAGCTTGCATTGATTAATATAGGCTGCAGAACATATACTCTTCAAATATTAATACATATGCAAATTCATGCAAATACACAGATACATATACATTATATATATATTCATATTATATACAATACAAACACACGCGTGTGTAAGAATTTACCTTCTGTACAATTTGTTGATGTCCCTATTTATTTTGGCAGAGTCTCGCCTTTACAGGAAGAGGGGGTTTTGTGTTGCAAAGCCTTGCACAGCTTTGCTATTCCTTTCCAGAACAACCGCGTGGAAAGCGATGGAGAGAAAGTTTCTCAACCTGCAGTAAAGAAAATTACTTAAAAACAAGCTTAAGGCATATCCTATTACTAACATAACAATGACTTTTTTTTCAAAACTGGACTATCCTGTCCCTAGGGAAACTTTAGAGGATTTCTTTTTAACCCTTTCTTTAGAGGAATTGTGTTGACTTTTTGAAGTCTAATTCATCAAATATTGTTCAAAGAATATATTTTGTTTAGTACTAATGGGTTTTTTCCTTTGAAGGGAACCAGTGACAACAGCTCTGCTATGCTGCATTTCTATAAATTTTCTTGAAAGGCAAAACAAAACACAAGTCCAGTTCCCATCAATTTTCATTTTCAGGTTTACATTTTTTATCCCTCCTTTCACAAAACAAAATCTCCACAACCCTCCATGCACTCACAACAGGAAGTTTCTAATTGTTCAGCCCACGTGTACTCAAACAGGGTTGACAGGAGAACCCTGATTGTTCAAATGGAAATTGGAGCATGGTAATTACACACTCAAAACTGACTTCAGATAAAGGGCTAAGCCTTTTCTATACAGCACAAAATATGCAATCCTAAGTTCAAACAAGGGCCAATTCAGCATAATACTCTTTTCTATGCAGCAAAGGGCAATTATATTTTCAACTCTCATATTTACATGTTGATGATTATTTTAATGTTTTAATACACATAAAGGAGGCAAAGGAAAAGCAAACATTTCAGATCTGTAAATACGATGAACCAACATTTATGTTGGCACTGGATTTCTCCACTTAGCGGCACATTAACACAAAATTTTGTATTAAAAAAAAATCACACAATTATGTTTTCTTAAAAAATGATGTCTTTCCATAACCCATTTCATATGAAAATATCCATGTTTTATGCCCTTCCTTTAAAACCAATCAAAATATTTTACTAGGTAGATGAAGTAGCTTGGCAATTTGGCATCTACATCTGCATCACCATTGAGGACTACAGTTCAATTCCCAGCTCTACTTGCTGAAACAGATGTGGAAACCACACCACAGATCTTCACATGATGTATGAAGGAACTCTCTCCTTCAGGAGAACTGCATTCCTGGAGAGCAGAGTGCCAGCCAAGGATACCAAAATGAGCTAGGGTTGTGAATCACCCAATACTGGGTTTTACAGTAAGACTTTCCTGCTGTGGACAGGCACTGTATCATCACATGCCATCTGCATTTTTACCCACCTGTAATGCAGGGATGAGCTTATCCACTTTAATGTCCATGTGATCTATGTTTAAAGTATAAAGACAAATATTTAAGGAGGAAAAAAAAGCAAAACCACCAAAAAAGTCATTGCAATATTTTGCTTCTTATTGAAAATCATTCCTTTGGGGTGTCTTTCATGATGAAAACTTGACAAAAATAGACCTTTTTGAGTGTCTGTTAGTGATGTTATAACCACATTAATATTCACACCTAGTGCATTCACCAGTTTGTCTGTTCTTAATATTCTTTATAAATTCTTTTTTGGTAAGTCTCCCCAGACAGTGTGCATCAAAGGGATTATGGCGCTTAATAGGTGATTAAAGCCACTCACCCTTCAGCCTCATGCCTGCACTGCCACCTTAGGCATACAATAATAACCCTAAAATGACTAGCTGTCATGTCGCATTGCTTAATTATATTGTCATGAAGGTGCCCTCCCCAGAACCCTCTTTTAGGAAATCCAAAAGAAACAAACTCCAGCAGTAGTTTTCTTTTCTTCAAAGGTTTTTACAGTTATTATTTTATTCCCTAAAAACTTAAGGCAAACATCAACAATCTTAAACAAGCAAATCTATATAGCCATGAGTCCAAAGAGTCCCAGACCTCAGGCTGATACGAAATATCTCCCAAGAGATGGAAATCTTGTCCTGGCAGGAATCCACTATGGCAAAGAGGGGCTCAGTGGTTTATTACAGCCTGTAATACCTGTTGTTTAGCAGTAATTTTCAAGGGAATTAATTTCAGTTCAAATGAAACATCCAGGGACTTTCCACACATCTTGAGGCGCTGGCTCCCAGCCCACCCCAGGAGGGACAGCGAAGGCCTCTCAGGCACAGCCTACAAGTTTCTTGGTGGCCAGAGTTTTAACTAATTTAATGACCAACTTGTTTCACCTACTTTTGTTCAAATGCAAGATGACTTTTGTAACTCTGCATGGGCAACCCCAGGCATTCCCAGAAAAACAAAAGACCCACACCTTTTCCTCCCACATGGAAACACTGTGAGAGAGACTTAGCAATAATCAAAATCTCTCATCCCCAAATTTAGCTGTGTACAAATCAGCGATAACTCTTCTTCATTCTGTTTTTCTACAGGAATACATGACATTGAAGCCACTTCTTCTGAATAGTGAAGACACTACTCACAGATGTTACCGTGGGGAGGAAAGGAATTACACTTACGTAGCTTAACACAGATTTCTAACAGTGCTCACAGCATTACTCCTTTGCCATCCAAGGGCCACGATGAAAGGCAGGACATACAAGGCAGTCTCCTACCTAGATCTGAGAATTATTTCCTCCTTTCTGTGCTTTTTCACACATTTATAGACACACACACACAGAATCATTGCTCACTTTAAGTAAATATGACCAAGACCACTTCCATCTAAAAAACTGCTACAGGCAACAGTGTGAGAAAATCACTCTGCATTTAATCATGAAATTATAAGAGTTTGACAGCTGTTCATGATAAAACATTGAAGAGTTTAACAGAGCTGTGATTTGATAGCTTCGTATTACAATAAGCTAGTCCTGTCTGTTCTTGTTTCAGTAATTAACTCTCATCACTCTGTCTAGCTTTGTGCAGTAAGAGCAGTTTTAGTGGTGGAAACTTACTTTACCCTTCTGCTACTTAGTCTGAGCAGCTCTGATGTGTCTGACTCTGATGTCAGTATCAGCAACAGACAAATCCGGGAATACAGCTTAGGCTAGATAAGCCTCAGGAACACTGCAAAAGAACACAACCTGCAGTTTTAGTTTTCTAATCAGTTTTTGCTTGCACATTGGTAGAAATGAAATCACTGTGTGTCCTTGACCAAGTATTCCATACTGTCACGGAGGAACACACATTGCTTTTCCGTGATGCTACAGGGCACCTCCAGGTCTGATGTCAAATTAACAACATTTATAGCAACTATTAAGCTGTTAATTCAAAGTACAGTACAAATATAAAAGCAAGCAATATTATGCCAAAAAATGACCTATCAGAGTTTAAAATAATTTCTGGCAGTCCAGCATTTTGACGTGCGTAGCTGACTTTCAGAATAACTGAAATTTTCATCTGTAAAAAAATGATCCTGTTCTTTGTAATTTCCGTATGTGGAGTCAATCCAGTCCATTATAATTCAATTCACTGACTTCAACAGTAAAGAAAACAATCATTAGCTAGCAACCTATAAAGATCTCCTTTCTTCACGTGGTCCAGAACCTTTAATCTGTTAGCAAGCAAAAGTGGCTGCTGAAGGGCATTTGTTCAGGGCTCAGTTTAAAATATGAATTAAAGGCGTTGCAACACAGTTGTAAATGAAGATGTTTAACATAATCCCTAAACATTACAGCTAGTCCATAGTAGATTAAATTCATTGAAAACACAGCTACAGGGATTCATGTGAGTTGGGTGTCCAGTTAGGTGTTCTTATTAGAACAATACTCAAAAGAAAATTTAATTGTAACTGCTGCACAGCAGCTACTGTAATTAGAAAATCTCCTATAATAGTGCAGAGCAGCAACAGTTAATGGAGTTATTTAAAAAAAAAAAAAAAGTCAAGCATTACCTCAAGAGGGAATATAGTTCTTCTAGAAAAATTACTTTTAAATAACATCCTAAAAGGCTAACGGGCCATTAGTCATTTTCACTAATGACAACAGGTAATTTATTGTCATGCACATGCCACACAGTTAACAAAGGGGTCAGCTCTAGGTGTGTTAGCAGCAGGAGTTCTCAAAATAGATGTGCAAGGAACAGTCATGCTAATCTAAAAATTAGGTAAGATTTTCTATACTTTGTTTTGAATCAAATCATTTCCTGTCAGAAATACTGAAACTTACAATGGAAAATACTGAAAGAAGGGGGTTACATTCTTAGAAGCTGCTAAAAATTTTGAGCATTCAATTGGCATTGCATTAGCATAGTCAGATTATGAAAATTTGGCCTCAGCACTCTCCAAAAAACGGTCTATTTCCAAAAAGGCCCCATAAAAGTGACTGTTTCAGAAAATGAACGTTAGGTCATGTGCTACTACGTTGTAAGTCCACAAAGAGGTATGTAAGTGGTGACATCCTTGTAGCCATCAACCCTCAACAGGTTCCAATACCATTACAGATTCTGTAACTGAGCATTTTTACAGCCAAAGTGTGTGTAGGTTTCCTGGATGCTGTGAAAGAAGTGTCTCTTAACTATACTATTGCACAAAGAAATCCATAAAGTGGTCATTCTTTTGTTTTAAAGAACAACTATTAAATGAGACCCTGTTTCCACCAACACTGAATCACCTTTTAATTCAGACTAGTACTTAAATATCTGAAAAACTGTCCATTGGAAGAGTTTTCATTGTCATCAAGAACACCATCTGGGGAACAAATCTGGATGGCATCTGGTGGAAGTCTGTTGCCAGGGTTCCTCCAAGCTCTCCCTTACCCTGCGAACACCACCTGGGATGCGTAAGAAGCTTAGACTTGCTGCCTTCATAACTTCACTGGCTTGGTGACATGTTATGAATAGGAGAAATATTAGGAATGATTTTAAGCATTCCTTCTCTGACGCTCCAAATCCCTTGTTTACTTTATTGCCTGAGAGCTGTCAGATTGACCCCTGAGTTGACAAGTTCTGAAGTTGAGTGAAGCTGTCAAACAATGATTTGCAGTAGGCAGTCATCTCCGAAGGGTTTCACTACACAGGAATTCAAAGAGAAACAGTGATAACCTTTCAAACTCTCCTAGCTTTCTGCTGTTTGACATGCACAGAGTTTGAAGCAATGCCATTTAACACAAAGACATCAAACTTAAAGTAATTACTCAGCTGCATGGGAAGAGGTAGGAAAATACTTCACTTTTTTTAAACAAGATTCCAGGTGGTGCTGATCTTGAACCTCAGAAAGTTTTATCAGAAATTATCAGCCTGGAAAAATACACTCGTAAGAAAGTTGCTATTGCAAAACCAGTATGGCTACAGAAATCAGTCCAAATTATTAAATTCAAATCCAAGTTTGAATTTCTTTTGGTCTGGAATTTTGATAAGTTTAAGCTCTCTCTCTTTCAGTGTATAAACCTAGGGAACAGTGACAGTTTTGACAATTGTTACTTACCCGGAGAGAAAGTTTACAACTTGATTTGGAAATTTTCTGTAATTTGTCATCCAGGAAGGGTCCTTTGGGTTCCTCTCTGGAGATTGCATGGACTATTTCAATATTGAACTCTGTTCTTTAAACAGAGACTTTCAGAGGAGCCTGAAGTTCAACAAGGATTCAGAAAAGTGCATACACTTTTCAATAATAAATCCATCATTAAACTTCTTGGCCCCGTGGCCTGCATCTCTTAACACCTTGTGCCATTTGTACGTGTTCTGAAAGGCTACAGAAGGATGCTGTTGGCTGACGGGGCTGCTGCAGCAACTCTAGATTTAAGGAAGAACAGAAATCTTCTTTTAGTAAGATGATCAGTTTGACACATAAGCGCTGAACAAGTATGAAAAGAAAAGGAAATACATTTAGCAATGAAGTATATATTTTTTGTTTAGAACATAAGAAGGCAAAATATACTTGCTTATTTATATTTAGGTTTATATAAAATTGTGTCATATAAGTATGGCATGAGGACTTCCTCATACTTTGGAAAGATGGAAGTGTTTTCCAGGTATTTTTTTAGTTTGCTGTATTTTTGTTTCCTAATTTAATGTTTAATAAAATATATTCATGATTTATAGTTTCTATAGAAATTTCACAAAACCAACTTTGTAGATAATTCCTCTTTTATTAAATTAATTAAATCATCAGTCAAACTTTTTCCTAACTTCCTCCCTCAAGTCATAACAGAAAGAGCAGAATTCCCTGTTTCATTATTCTCTTTTAAATCAGTCCAGTAGAAGGAAATGAAGTTTTCAAAGTGATCACATGGAGGCTGCAGAGTCGGGACTGGCGGGGCCTGTTCACTCTCCAGCACGATATCCTTTGTGGCCTTTGGCAAGACACTGAGCCAGGTTCTAGTTCAGTTTCCCTGTAGGGAAAAATGGGATTTATGTGGCATTAGACACATCAGCAATGTGAGTCTTGTTCTTTTATTTCCTACAGTATTTATACAAGTCCCACTCTCTTTGAAAGAGGTTTCTGGCAACACTTGGTACTACACAGTCACCAATACTAAGCCCTAACCCTTTACGGGAGGAAATTGGTCCTCTAATTAAACCTGATCCAAACAGCGTGCACTGTGTGAGAGCTGAGCGCTGTCCTATATAAGAAAAAGTGACAAATGTTAGACATAGTCAGGTCAGCTAGCAAGCAACTGCAAACTGCTCCAGGATCACACTGACACTAGAATGCAGAGCACACGCTACTCTCCTGTCACCGCAAAAAGCAAAAAAAAACAAAATTAGCAAAAGGCAGTCAAACAAAGTGAGGCACGTACAGCATGAATTTCTGGGCTTTGGCATGAGAATTAGATCATGTTGCTTATAGGACACTAATTAGGAAGGGAGTTTCTAGCCTCATAATTAAGAGTTAAAGGCTTACCAAGCCCTGAGTTGCTGATGTATTACATGCCATAAAAGGTGTCAAGAAAAGTTCAGGAGAGTTGTGAAGAAATCCTGCCAAAATTCATGCCTAAGCACATTTAATAACAAAATATGTGTACCTGACAAGCATGTCTGACAGTTCAGTTTTCTAGACACTACATAGTGTTTTGAAGAAACATTAGATGTTCGTAAATCTGCTTTTTGCATTTAATGGTGCAAACTAAAAGGAAAAAAGGGATAAGCATTGTATAACCAAAATAACGCCTTCGTGTAGCTTCTTCCTCATAAACTTTGGCAGCAATGCTTTTATTTTTGACAAACAGCTATTTTGATCCTGTTGCAAGGAGTCCTGCTCACTTCGTGATAACATTCATTTCAGTTCTGGATACTTTCCTGCCCTCTCCTCCAGCCTTCATATTTGCTACTTGTTGATGTACTTTCAGTCCACTAGCAATAGCTGGGTTTGCTAAAAATATCACATGGTTTATGAGCTGGTTAGTGGTGATGACAAAGCAGAGGGAACCACTGCCTGCCAGGGCTTTGCACCCACTCAGGAACTCAGTGGGATGTGTGCATCTGGAGTGTGAACACTGAGATCTTCCATTTTTGTGGTGGCTGAAGGGAGGATCAGGGTCTAGCCAAGCAAGGGAGGCAGATCGTACGCCAGCAGATAGGAAGCTCCCTTCTGCTTTGCATCTCCCCAAGGGTATGTTGCGGTAAAAGCTTCTCCTTTTTGCTGTAGGATTTAACATTTTAAGTCCTGATTCTGAGACTTTAGGCACGTGTTGAACTTTTTCTTCCTGTCTGCAACCCCAGGGAGGACTTCCCGAAATACGTACAGCATGTGCATCTTCACAGATCAGGGCACAACACAAACAAGCCTGCGCCATTTAGTCTTGTGCTATATGCAAACCCAAAGCTTAATACTATAGGGCACACACCATATAAAGAATACAATTTTGTATTCTCGACTGTAGCAATTAATTTGAAGTCAGTAAAACTATACATAGGAATGGTGAATGCAGCCTTGAGAAAAGGTTAACATCAAGAGCACTCTAAGGAGGCTAACAGGATGGAGTTGCAAGCATATTTTCTCAAGAAAAGCAATTAAAAATGACATGATGTTAGAATAAGTCAGTCCAGAAAGAATAACAGAGCATTCACCTGCAAGCAATCTCATGAGACTGGTCAATGCTTGGAGAAAAAAAGCTGTTTCACAAATTGCCCAGCGTTTAACTTGAAGTCCATTTGGTAATTTTGTAAACACTGCTGCTTCCGTTTTGCACTGACATTCTATTGACAGTGTGACTCAAATCCTGCCAGGAAGGAAGTATCAGGTTTCAGGCAGCTTTGGGACGCTTCTCCAGTCAATCTTCACCTGAAGGGCTTTGGTAATAGTTACTGACAGAATGGTGCAATTCAGGCTCCATGTGAATGAAAAGCACCTAACATTTCAGGTAACTGTTTGGGAACACGGCACAGTCAATGTCTACAGTCAGTTCAGGTGAGGTCACACTCCCTTTTACCAGCCTCCACCCAAGGGATTTCATTTGTCATGCACCAGCCATTCTGCAACACCAGCTGACGGCAGAATTCTGCTTCCCAGGCAGCATTGTCCCTGGTGTGGATTCAGGCAGATGAGCTGGGAGCCCTCAATGTGGATCTAGGGCTGGTGTCTTCAGCCCAGCATTCCTGCATTGCCCTACCCTGTGGCCAACCATCCCCATCATTTTCTCAGTATCGTTTCAGTCACTGCCTCTCCCATTGGCCATAATTATGTCCTTAATAATGCACTAGATTGCTTATCACATATTCCTTGTTTTGAGCTAAATGGTTTCAAACAGAAGGCCCAGCGCCACGACTTTAGAACATCTTTTGTGCTGGAGGATTAGATGCAGATTGTTCAAGATTTGAGAAAAGAAATTCCATATATATGATACTGGAAACCATAGGACTATACCATATTAATAATGCAGGCACCTTAGGGAACTGGTGCTGAATGCTGAATATATCCTATATAAAGAAGAAACTGCTTCTAGCCAGTTTCTGGGGCACTGAGCACTGGGAATTCTGATCAGATCACTTCAGATTACACATAGAAACAATTGCACGTGGTTATATTAAATACAGGCTTTTGCCGGCTTTGGTCTACTAGGTCCGTATGCTAACTTTGAAGGTTAAAGTAAGTATTTTGCTTTAAAAGACCACAGACAGTAATTTGACAAGTGATCTGAAGCTCATCAGCCCATCAGCATCTAGCAGGTCCTGGTGAGCACCATAAAGCACAGTGTAGCTCCAGAAGGTGACTCATCACTGTGAATGGGGTTGTCCTTAACTGAGGTGCCTCAGGAGGTGTGCAGCTTGTTGTGGGTGAAAATGGGCACCCAAAGGAGCACAGGCAGGTCTGCGACATGGGCGGAGCTGTACTGAAGCCAAGATTCCCATCAGTTGTCTACAACCACTTCCAATCAAGTCAAGGCACTACCACACTGGCTGCTCAAGGCAAACCGTGAGTCACAGCCGCCCACTGCACTTGTCACCTCCACACAGAGAAAGTGGGACACACCCTTTGAGGACCATCACTTGAAGCTTCTCTAGGGCTTCACCTCAAGAAGGGGAGACTCTTCACTGTTGAGTGGTGCATGAGAATGCATCTGTGCTGTGAAAACTGTTCAAACCATCCACTGACTTGCAGTCCATGTCTAAATGTTGCTCAAGGGACTGCATTTTCATTTCAGTGCCCATCTTTAAGACAGACACTTTTTTCCTTTTTTTTTTCTTCTTTTTTTAAGCCTTCCTGCTTTCTTTATTTATACCTCAGGTACATGTGGTATGAAGGACTAATCTTAAACATTTACAGCCTGAGGTTGGTTTGCGGTATTTATTTCAACTTATTATATATTATAGTATGTTTTTGATTATATATGACAATCAATTTGCTGGAATTTATAGCTCTCTGACTAATATGCTTTCATGATGTACTTGCCCTTAATTTGTGGATTTTATGGAGAGTTTGTTGAGGTTGGATTTCCCGCTTCTCTTTCCACTTGCTCTTTCTTTTTAAATTTCAATATGTGTAAATGCATGACAGAGAGAGAAACAGAGAAAATGAAAGCTTAACAGTCATAAAAAATGATAGATCATTTGTTTCACAGAATAAAGTCCCCAGAGCAGTCCCACAGCAACACTTTCCTAGGCTCAGAGGTCATTTGGTGGAGATGCCCTTTAACTTTGAGTTTGGTCCCCTATGGGAGGCAAAATCTTTAGAGCATATGCAGGACCCAAGTTGGGAATTGTACCCCAGCATCAGCAGGGGGGAAGAGATCAAGAATTGGGGTGGCCCCAGCTTGGTACAGACTGGGAGTACATAGCTGGATTTAACCCTTTCTAGTAGAGCACATCCAGCATCTTCCTCTCCACATGGTTTCTCACTACTGCTCAGCCCCCCACTTGTTTGCAACCATCTTTTCTGCCTTTGGCATATATGATGAGATCAATGAGTGGCATACAGGAACAAAAGAAAGAACCTGGACTTGCAGTCTAGGCCTGCATTTTTAAGTTCTTCCTACACTAAACACTTTCTAATTTAAACCCTTTGGTTATGGGATTTAAGTAGGTCCCAAGCAGTGTTTGTTTAATTCTTCAGACCAGAGAGAAAACATTTAAAGTTCTCAGCAAACAGGATTTGACACAGTGCTGAAAGGTAAGAAGGCAGGGGAAAGGGGTTCAGCTCAGCATCCTATCTCAGATAATAAACATGCAAAGCATAGTAAATAGGCCACAAGTAGAGGCAGACTGTGGCAAGGAGGAGGTAAGAAACTTACTGTGAAAAAAACAGGGACCTCAATCCGTTCCTCCCCAGGCAGTGATTGCAGCAGCAATGACTGAAAAGCGTGTAACAGCCGTGGCATCTGAGTCTGCCTGGAGTACCTTCCTCTGCAGGTACCTTTGCAGGGACTGTCTGGTATGAGATTAAGCTGGACACATCAAAGAACCACTGAGGCAGGTGATGTTGTGAGCTGTAAGGAGAAGATGACATAAGATGACACCTGATACACGAGGAGGTGAGACCTACTGGAGCCTGAGGCTGAGCTCTGATGCACTGCCAAAGGGTCAAGGAGATGGAGAGAAGACAGAACAGAGTGGACAAAAGGTGTTGCCTACTCACCAGTGCAGGGGGTGTTGCATCAAGCAGGGTATGGAGAACAGACCTTAAGTCTTCCTTCTGATCTTCATTCCAAGGTTGTCGCTTCATGCGACCTCAGACAACTGGGGAGCTGTAACCAAACTGGTGAAAACAGAAAAAAAGGAGGAGGAATCCCCAGAAAGGGGAAGAAGACTAAGTTTCATTAAAATTTAATGGGACTGAAGCTTCTTTGTGACTGAAATGCTTATAACAACTTTACAATAGATACCTTCTGACCTTAGAAAGCGTGCAAAATCCAAAGCAACCTAAAATTTAGAAAGAAAACCAGACTTGCTAAAGAACTAATAGAAGGAGTCTCTAAGGTATAAAAACGCCTTAACAGAAAAAATACACAACGTTTTTTTAAAACTGTACATGGACCTTGAAATTAACTTCTACTCAAACCCATTCTATCTCTGCAGTGTTTTTCAATGGCACCATCACTGCTAAATATGAATGGGCTTTTCCCATAGCCTTGTGACTGCACACCCTCACCCAGACTCCCTTTCTTTCAGGGTAACTCTGGTCTTCCCATTAAAACAACAGGAGCCATCTGAGGAATTCAGAATTGTTATTAGTCTAATTCAAGGTTCATCACCCACTGCCTTTGGAGAGGGAGGAGTAGGCAGCATCCATATGGGCGAATTTCCAGGGGTGTCCGCATATTGCTAAATGTCTTTTCAGCGTGAAATGTGACATGGAAGGGGGAAATTATGCAGTCATTGCCTTATCTCATGAACCTTGCTTCTCCTTCGCTGATATCCTCACTGAAAAGATTATATGAAATTACTAGACTCCACAAAGACTGTAAAATCCTTTACTTCACTCAGAAGAGGGATTACGTGTATTTTACCTTACGACACTACAGATCTCATGACACCACAAACTGGGTGAATATTTTGGGACATCTGCACTTCTGAGCTCCTGCCTCAAGCTATTCCTCATTATTTACTGCTAACTAATGAGCAGTCAGGTGGCTGATTCTTTTAACAGAGGGCACCGTTTAGACTGCTGTATACCCTCGAGCACCATTTACCATCTCACACTTTGGTCTGGGCTTTTCATTTAAGCAAATATCTCCCTTCCTTGAAACACTGCTGGATATAACAGATAGAGAGGCAGCCATGTTCCAAAATAGACGTATTTCTAAACATTTCCAGCTGCCTTTAGGGCCCATATAGTATATGAGGTGAGATACTGTGAGGTTTCACCACACAGTAAAGAGCAGCCAAAGGGCATTTTCTAAACTTTTTTTTCCTACTGTCTTCCATTTGATGAAAGACTTGTGGTTAAACCTTTATCTTCTATAAACATTTAAAAGTAGGTTACCTTTTATTTTCACGTCTCACTTTTGTTTCATTAAAAGACAGGTTTTACTACAGAAATTCAGGTGATTGATACTTTGGATCACCTTCAGAAAATAGTTGTTAATGATCTGTATCTATGTCTGCATTCCAGCACAGATGTGCGCACAGATGTATTTGTGTGCAAGATGCCCACAAAGCAGTGTTTCTTTCTGATGGCATTTTTACTTTGCTTTTACATAAGGCAGCTCCTATGCATGTGGTATGGAAACCTCTAAGAGCAGCATTTTTGTCAGATTGCTCTCATTCTCTTCTCCTCCTCCCACACCTCAGCAAGTACCTCCATACCATACCTCCATACTGATTTTGTTTTTAAACACTGGACCCTTACTGATTCTGTGGCAAGGACATGGATGTGGTTCATAACCAGGAGGGTCCCCACATTAATTCATGAAAAAAGAAAAAAAGCCTTTTCCTCTGCTTTCTTTAAGGGACTTGGCTGCCACAGTTGGTATTCCTAAATTCTCTCTGAAAATTCCTAAAAAGCCTCACAACTGAGGAAAAGAGGGACAACACAGAGCCTGCAGGTAGGCAGGCATTTTCTGTCATTTTAAATGGTTATTGCAACTAACGGTGCTTCATGTCCACACTGCACAACAGCTCAAACACTGGCTGGTGGTTTGCATTAGCCATGCCATCACAAAGCATGGCTGAACTGCACATCTAAGAGGGAACAATGGAGAATTTAAAACGCACGTGGCTGATATTACGTATTTACTAATAATAACACTCACCCCATCCCCCAGTGAAGAAACTGTGCAGCAGTTGCTGTCACTGTACTGTGAATATACAGATTGAACAGGAAGGTGATTCTAACGTTTAAGTAATGCCTAAAATGTTTCAGAAAATTGACACCAAATAAAGCTGCACATCTAAATGAACATTAATTCCTCAATGGACTGATAGATATCAATTTATTAGGTAAACTGCTAATAAAACTGAAGCTCACAGGCTGGAATTAGTAAAAATCCTCAGAAAGCTACAACAAATATTAAATCTCCCTTGTCCTTAAGGTTTGGGTGTCTTTTTTTCCTTGGCAACAAGACCTAAAATTCAAGAGATGCCAGAAAACTATGAACTTATTTTAAACGAGCTGTGGAAATCTCCCGCTGTCCTGTGTCTCTCTGTTTGAAGCTATGACCTTCCTGTCCTAGTGTCATGTGTCTGATCGTATAAAGAAATAATTCATAGTGCACTTCTTACATTTTACATATTAATGGATTAAAAATACCTCATATTCCACTTCACTTCTTATTTAATTTGAGTCTACACACACTACGTTAGCAAAGTATTTGGGTTTTTTTAAGCCCAAGAGTTTTTGAACGTTCACAGAACAGTGAGAAGTTGACCTGGAGGAAACAGTTACTGATGCAGACAAGAAAAATTACATTGTTCATCTGTTAGAGAGATTCCTACCAAAAAGCATCAAGCATACAGAAATGCAGGTAAAGCAAAACTTCTGAAATACCCTTTAAATGAGAACAAGTCTTGTAGGAGAGTATAAAAAAATTGAAACAAACAAACAAAACTCAACAAAACAAAAAAGCCCTCAATGCCCAAATCTTCTTGAAACAGATCTGTGAACAGAATAGTTGCTTCTTTTTACTGAACTCAAATAGTTCTCTTAAAATTAAAAAAAAAATCAAGAGAGTAACTGCCTAAAAGAGGTAACTTACTCCACTGGACTGTTAATTTAAAAGGAGATTCTGTTTTGAATATGTGTCCTTAAAACTACAAAGAGCAGATCAGCATTTTCTCCTCAGTAAACATCATCTCCCTTTCAAATATTCCCCTCAGTGAATAATAATGCCAGAATAATAACGCTAACAATGGGTGAACCATGATCAGAAAACACAGGGGAAAAAAAAAAAAAAGGACAAAATTTAACCCCAAGACACAGCAGACAGGTGCTTCTACAAATGAGGCCTGGGATTTCAAACATGGGTCCCAGAAGCAGCAGCATGCCTTGTGCTGGGAACTTCAATTTTGATTAATTAATGGCACTTCAGTCTCCTAAACTTTATTTTAAAGGTCTTTAAAAAGCCTCTTGAGGGAGATACAATTTTCTCTTCTGAAAGAAAAGGAAGCTGCATATTCTCTTCCTCACTAGTGATTAACTTCATCAATTCAATATCTGTAGTTAATGGACGTTTCAATTCATCACCAGACTCAGCCAGGAGGGGCTACAGCCCATTCAGTTCAGAGAAATGTGGGCTAAATCTATAGAATCAGCAAGGGCTGGCCTTGTCTTGGGCCTTGGGATTTTACAGTAGTTTATAAACTGACTTGGCAGAAAACACTCCAGAAGAAAACTGTCAAGACCTTCTTCATAATGAAGGAGAAACCTTGCTAGTTCAGGAAGAAAAACACCCATGAAGAATAATGACGATTTCAGTGAGACATACAAAACAAAATAAGCCTGGCTATTCTGATTTCTTTAGTCTGGCAGTTCCTTTCTATCTGAGATGACAGAGTTTGAAAAAAATAAAACAAAAGGAGAAAAAAGGAAAAAAGCTATCCAGTGATCCATATCATTCAGTTACAACAGAAATAAAAGTGCTGCTAGTCAAATTTATGAGCCTTGAGAGATCTTGGCTGAAGTCAGTAGAGAAATACCTCCATTAAACACCCTCTACTCCCCAATTAATCCCTAACTCCTTTCCTCCCACATTTAAAGAGTGAGCTCAAATTATCTGTGTTTTACTGTGAGCACAAAGTTTCTCTCTCCCTCTCTCTTTTTTTTTCTTTTTTTTTTTCTCTTCGGTCTTTTGGTGCTGATAACTGATATCATCCTCAGACAGTGCAGCTGAATACAAAAATATAAGTACTGGCAGCTTTCAGACTCATCTTTTCATCAAAAATTTGATGGGAAGAGGGAAGCGAGCTGCTGAGCTATTCCTAATCTACCTGGAGGAGATTTTTCACAAGAGACTGACTCTCTGGAGAACAGCTCACAGCAGCTCTAATCGCAACAAGGCCCGGACATCCATCACATGATTTTAACACACACATGTCATGCAGGTGCCAAGGTAGAGGAACTCTTGAGAGAAGATTAGAGCAAAATGTGGGTAAAGCGTAAAATGGCTGCAAACAGGGATGCACTTCGACAGTGCATTTCTTGTCTGACCCAGCCAGAAGAAAGAAAGTGCAGCACCTACCACTCACTAAAGCCGTACTCCTCTCTTCATGCAATTCTACCCTGAAATGCCTTTTTACACATGCTTAGCTGTGCATAGGTTTATAACATTTACTAAACCACTTTTTTCCTCTTCTGCATTCAGATCTAAGGTTCATGACTTAGTTCTTCAGGAAAATTAGCAAAGACTTAGCTTCTGCAAAGAATAATATGGGTAAATGAAATTCTGCACTAAACTGAGCTCAGAACCTGCTGGGTACTTTGCTTGTAAAATAGAAGAAATACTGTTCATTACATTTACTTTCTACTGACATCAACTACATTCCAAAAAAATCTCCTACCTAGTGCAGAACAGGCTTCCTATTGAAATACATGATCACAAATGGAAACATTTCTGCTCGTGTCTAGATTTGATCTCATGCTAAAACTTATGCTTCTGAACACAAAAGCCTCTGACTGAGCAGCTGTCAGATAAACCTCACTGGTTCCTTCCACACACACACAGAACTACAAAATGAACTAAAATAGTTGGCTTGTCTGGTCATTACTCTAAACCTTTAGTTTTGCATCAGTGATTGCCAGTGATCTTCATTTCCACAGTGGATCCAGTGCTGTCAAATGTCTGATTTCTGGTGCCAAGTCATTAATCAAAACTAAAAAGCAGTAAGTTTTTTAAAAAATTGGCTTCTATCTAGGGTTGTATTAGGTTTTCTTGAATGGATAGTCTTTCAGCTTCCTGGTTGTCATCAATCTCCTTTAGAAACATCTCTTCAAAGAAGCATTTTACTAAGATACTGCAGTCTTCATCTCTCATGGTTGCTGATCTTTACTGGCTTTATAATATCACTAGGAATTAATTCTTTCATTTCCCTGTTTAAAAAAGGGAGAGATTCTGCATTTTTTGTTCACAGAGAAGGGAGGCTGTAATCCATGAGTGGGAAAAGCTGTTGGCAGTGGCAAGGCCAAATGAAGGCTCCATGTTGCCAGCAGGAAAAGAAAAGTGTTAACATTAGTTCTGTCATAAGGTATTAAACTAATTCCTTGTTTCAGGCCACTGCTATCCTGCTGAAAGGCCAAATCAGCTCAATTATTAGGCATGACAAAACTCAGCATAGCATTGAATGTGTTGCAGTGAAGAAAAGCCCTGCCATACCTTGCTGTCCTCCTGGAACAAACTATTGACTTGCTGTGAGAAAAGGCAGATGTGGCTGCTGAGGAGATGACCCAAGTCCAGAAAGGCAACTCTATTCCCACCTTGGAGCCAAGTCTCATGAAAAAAATTTCCTAACATGTGCCAGCCCTCCCCTTTAGCAACAACCCAACATTATTACACATTTTGGATCACCTCCACAGCAAGCTGCAGCACAAAAATCTCGATGCAAAAATCATTCAGAATCAGTCCTTTTCTTGTCACTGTCATCAAAGGTAGCTGAGATGCCCCAAGACATTTTTCCTGTGGTTCTGAACTTTGTCATGGGTAGAGCTGGACAGTACTCACACTCACTTTGGCCAGCAGAAAATGTGGGCAAACAGAGAACAAACTTGTTCCTCTGCCAAGAAAAACCTCCTTTGTAACAGTTCAGCTGAGCATTGACTTCTGCCAGAGCCTAAACAGTTGCCTGACAAGGCGAAGTCACACTTGCAGGCAGTAGCTGCAAGGAAATGTTGGTGACACTGCCCAATAGGTGAGACTCCAGCCTCAGCACAGCACAAATATCCCATCCCTCTGGGGCTGGTCTACAGCCTGCTGAAGTCAAGGGGTACTGAAATTCCAAGTTAAAAGCAAACTGTTTTCTGATTTTCTAACCAAGATAGCTTAAAGTCATGAACGGCTTACTAAAAATTCCAGCACAAATTTCCCAATTAATTATTGATTATTGCACACAAAATTTTATACAGTAATGCATGGTGGTCCCACAAAGTGAAACTTATGTTTTAAGACAGACTTAAACACATTCGGGCTAGCAAAATTTTGTCTCATTTTGAGTCACATTTTTGAAGACTTATACATCAGTTTTCTCCCTGGAAAAAAAACACATACAGAAGTGGAGTCATTAGTTACATTCTTTGCAAGGGCATGATTTCCACTTCTCTCTACCTGCCGAGACAAGCACACAAGTTTTCACGTTGTTGAATGAAACCACTTGACATAAGCCTTTCTGGCAGAACTCCATCCATATACAAATAAAAAGCTCGGTCTCATTATAAAGGGGAAAAAAATAACACTGGTTTTTAAGTGATTAGTAGCATACACTCCATTAAAAAGCATGAGTTCAGATTACATTTGTAAGACGCTGCATCTGCAGGGTAATAAGGGACACCAGACTGCAATTGTATTTTAAAGCCTAATGACACCTTTGAAAACTTTGAGGGCTCTTCTTGTCGATCCCTCTTCTGGGGCAGCATCAGAGACCTGACACTTCCACATGGACTATCTTGAGGAAAACAATTCTTTCAGTCCTGCCTATCTGCTCTGTTCTGCAGCTGCTTATCTTCAGAAAGGGACTGTTTAATCAGTATTTGTCAAGCTCTGACCTCCTGCAACAGCGGCCCACTAGCACAGGTACAATCAAAATAATGCATTAGTACATCTAGACAAATGGGTTTCTCCTTTTCCTTCAGCAGTGTCATCTTGGCTTGTGCACTCCCTTAGGAGATGCTAACAACTGGCAGCTCTGCTCAGGGAGATCACTGATCTAATTCATTTTTCTTTCCCCCTTTAGGGAATGCTATCACAATGCTCTAAGATCATTGCCTTGTACATCTCACTCCCCTCCCCTGATGAAATGGCTCTGAAATGTCACCACCTGATCTGCGGGAGAAGTTGCACTCTCACAAGCCTTTCCATTAACTATTCCTGTTGACAGCTCCTTGTTTCTTCAGCGAGCTGTCTCTCCTTACCCAAGGGGATGCTTCTACAGGACCTTCGCAGCTGGCTTTTAGCAGCCTGGTAATCACAGCTCACAACATACTGGTTGACAAACTCCTGTTTTAATAATATTTTACCCTTATCACTAGCTTTTCCATGATGCTGCTCAGCTTTAACTCAGGGACACTATTTCCATGCCATCCCTTGATGTGTCTAGGGCTTAGCAGGAACAGATGTGTTTGGAAACCTAAATAACCCCACTTCTGAGGCCTCAAAGTGTGCTACTTCATCTCATTTTTGAGCCATTTGAAATGCTTTCACAAGATCAAGAGGAACTTTACAGGTTTGTGCTTGTTCTCAGTGTGTATTTGCTCAGCGACAGCTCCTTGTAAATGGCTGATTTGGGGCTGTATTTAAACAGGAAAGCATCTCGGAACAGTTGGATGGGAAACATCTTACCGGCAAATGCAAGAAGTCGCCCGGGGCAGTTGCTTTCTGAGGCCACCAGCCTCTCCTAGAAGAGTAATGTTAATGTTGTCTGCAAAGCCACAATGTATAAGAAAATAAAAGGAAGCTTGTGTTTGCTATTGTTGCTACAAAAGGTGGCAATATTCTGTGTCATGCAATATTTCCCACCCTTGTGTTTGTGCATTCTTCCACACTGCCCCCTGTCTTTGGGGTGGCTTGTCTAGTCCAGCTAAGAGAAGCGCTATTAAAAAAAAAAACTAAATATTGTATTTCTCATCCTTCCCAAGATGGCAGTTGCAGTGAGACTTTTGGCCTTTAGACGCACTATGTGCATGGTATCCCACAGCAGAACCTTTTAATACCACCTGTTACCCAGCAGCAGAGCTGCTGGGCATCAACTGCTTTGATGGAACGGAGGACTGGTGGCTCTACAGATCTCCTCCTGATGAAGTAGAGCTTTTCTATTTCTCACAGTAGGACTAGAAAACTGGTAGCTTGTATGCCAGTGGAAAAAGTACCCCTTCCAAGATAACCTATTCTCCATCTTCAGGCAGAATATTCCCTTTAAAGATCAATTCACCAAACCAAATTTTCTTGGTCTATGAGATGTTCACCAGAGCTTACACCTGCCTGGAATTTATCGTGCCTAATTTTGCATTCTCCCATCCTTACCTGCAGTTTTTGCCATGGCAAATCACACTAGGGTATTTACACATTAACAGCCTTTTATGCTCCAAGATAAAAATAATTACCTTATTCAGGAGTATGCATTCATTTGCCATTGTCTAACATTTTCTCTTATCCCTATAAATATATAGTCAGATTCTGCATCATGGAAACAAAAGTTCTGCCCCCCTAATTAAAAAAAAAAAAGAATTTAAAATTCTTTAAAATTATGCCTAAAAGGACCCATGAATTCACATACACTACAGAGTAATGTAGGCACATGTTCATTAATCTCTTGCTGCTCATTAAAATGCATCATGAGTTTCAAAAAAATCTGTTATTGAAAACAATGAATTTATATAAATTCACAGTATGAAATGACTAAAAGTAGTGACATTAAGGGTATTTGTTGATTCATTGTTATTATTTCATGACAGTATTCATATGTATATATATATACGCATGTGTGTGTGTATGTATAAAAGATAAGCACAGTGCAATGAAGACTACATCTAAAAAAAAACTTGGCAGCTGTAGAAGGCAGGTGTTTTCCATGGCTCTCTGTGAAAGAGCACAGTGCAGTTAATGATGCTGTGAAAGGCTGCCTGTAGACCAGAAACATATGCATCAACAGAAGATTACAGCCATGACAGACCTGCAAGTATATGGGTAAAAACTCAAGGCAAAACATCAGTGCACTCAATATACTCAATCCTACATCTAAAAGCATCTTTAAACAAAGAAGTGGCTGTCTAGAATGATATACACACCGGTAACATGGGAGCTGCAAACATTGCTACTTCCGCTCTGGAATAAAATCAAAGGCCAAGGGCCAGATTCCTAAAAGGCAACGTTCAGTCTCCCACTTTTCCTCTTAGGTTACATCCAAGAGAAAGTAAAGCACAGGATCACATTCTGGTCTTTCAGCCGTATGAAAGACTCCATTGAAGTCAATGTGTAAAACTCAGCAGTTCCCTACCATGTCATTTTCTATATATCATTTGTGCCATTTCCCACTGGAACTAACAGTAGCCCTGAAAAACTCCCAAATCTGAGGCTTGCACTGCAGAGATGATGCACAGCTGCAGAGGGAGCAGGATGAGTGGGAAGTCTTGTCGTACCCAGTGCTCCCCTGGCACAGAGACCTGCCCTATGCCTGCTCTGCTACAGCACTTTCTGATCTGGGAGCAGGGTTTGCCACTTATTATTTTTTAGTACACATAAATAGATAGATAAAAAAAAAGTGAAGACATTCACCTTGGTTAAGTAGCCTGATTAGCTGTGGTATTTTGTACATTTGACCCACAGCAGAGAATCGGGCAGTAACCTTATCAGGGAAACACAACCATGGAAAAGCATTCCAGCCTCACAGCCCAGGCTGCCCTGCCTCCCCAGGCCCTCCAAAGCCAGCCACTGCTCCTACCTAGGTTTAGCCCTGACTTTTTGTAGTCAAGGATAACATACTGCACATCAGAAGTGATGTACCACATGCCTGGCTTTCCAAATCTGGAAGCCAGCAACAGCATGTTTCTACCAATAACTGCTGCTCTTCCTGAAAAATGATAATATTTTCTTTAAGCTATTTTTAAAAATAAATAATCTGGCTCCTTCTGCCAAAGTTACAAGCACGTCCCTCAGAAAACTATTTTCAACCCAGGAAAACAGCAAATGCAAGATATTTTCAGGTGGGTGGATATTATTTAGGGTTCTAGCAATTTAACCAAATATTAGAAACTACAGCTATATCATAACCCACATATTTTCCTTCTGTTTACCTGTGTAGGGTCTAATCACCTATGCAACATCTGTTGGTACTCTGGCATTACTGGCAAGGCACCAAAATAACCATGTTCTGTATAACAAAGAGTTGCAGTCTCCATCTCTCTCCTGGTCTCTCTGCTTCAGCTTACAAAACCACAGCAAACCCTTCCTGCCTGACAGGGTGGGAGTGAGACCAAAAAATATCTCTTCAAGGGTGCAATAGAAACCAGAATTGCATGATTATGGTGTGTTTTGAAAAACATATATTTGGGTAATTTTCAATTCCCATATGAAAAGAGTAGGATTAGATGATAAAAACTAAACCACAATCAGAGCAGCAGAGTCAAATAGTGAGCCATTTTGGACACAAACTTAGGAGCACTCAGAGACACCACTGGCTACACCCTTCAGATTTCTAAAAATATATCTATTGAAGCACTTTTTTTAAGAACAGATTTGGTTCCAGGTTTAGCAGGAGCCAGAACCACCTTGCAATGTGTGCTAGGTATGCAGGGAGCAACGGCACCACTTCCATGGGGTCTGCAATCAGAGCAGAGGACAGCAGCTGAGGTTTGGAAGAAAAGTGACTTCCTTAGGATTGCACACCAGGCCAGAGCTCAAAGAAAGTCATGTCACCAGAGCAGGGTTTTTTACTTCTAGATTTTCCAGAGTTCATGGCCAAAAGCATTGTCAGTGCTGTTCAGGTTCTCAGTCTCCCTTTTCTTTCATCTTTTCCATCCCCTTGCCTTCTTCCAGTTCTATACAGCAGACACTTCACAGCAGGTGAAGGATGACCCAGTGCAGCAAAGGTGCTCCCATCCCTCGGAAAGCATCTAAGACCTATACAGCCCCACCTGAGCTTGGCCCTGTTGTCCAGCCCTGCCATCCTCTCCTCCTCTCTGGATGTGGAGATGAGACAGAGACCTCCAATGGCTGCAAATCCAGTGTGAGACCTCACCACAATGACAGAGATGCCTGCATGCACAGTAAACCTGCAATTGCCATAACCCCTGTGACTAATTTGTTGATTAAGGTCAGTAAAGTTAACTGAAGAGCAAAGACAAAGAATGGTGTCATATGCATGCATTTTCAATTTACAACTTACTCTCTCTAGTTCTGGGGTTTTTTTTTATCTTCTCAAATATTTCAAGACCAAAAAGGAAGAAAAAAAAATCAAAGCAGCTTCCCGAAAGGAGCAGCACAATGTGCAGTGTACATGAATGAGAAAAGTAATGTGCTTTCCTGTTGCTGAAAAATATCTTACACATTTGGATTACTTCAGTTTTTCCTCAAAATTTATGCAGATGCTGCTGACCATTTTCCTTTTATACTGATTAGTTTCTTCCAGGAAGCAATTTTTTCCCCCTCAAACATTCCTTTCCTTCCTGAAGAAGCTTGGTTCACACTAGAGGATGCTTCTGTCAGAATGAAGTCAGAGAGTTATTTTTAAGAGAAAAACCTTGTGTAGTAAGCAATTTTCCAAGATTAATGAAGAAAGTAGTTTGGAAAAAAAATCCCAAACCCATAAAAATATTTTTTTCCTCATTATTTTTTTAATATAGGTTTTATTTCATTACGGACAGGGGTAATGAATGTAATTGCATATGCACATCTCACTCAGAAAATATTCCTACCAAATATTGTGAAAGTATTTCAATAAGACAACAGTAAATACAAGCAGAAAGTAACTCCCATCAGCATCAAGAACTTTGTCTATTGCACTGAGTGCATTGTTTTCTGCTTCGGACTGAGGTTACCTACATATATGTTTGGTAGATCTGGACTAAGACCATAAATCAGTCTCTGCAGGATTGACAGAATTTGCTGGGACTATTTCCATCTCTTTCACAATGTCGTTATCAAAATCACTGAAACAGTATTGAAAGAAAATCACGTATATAAACCAAACATATCTTAAAAGAAATCAAACTCAGCCAAAGACATGGTGTAGTGGGCAATATGAGGAATAGTATTCAATAGAGAAAACATAATAGGAAATCTTAAAATTGATATCTGTATAGCTTGTGATGATGTAAAATCAAAGATGTCTTCTGGGACCTCTGTGGACTTAAGCTCAGACACCTGCTTTACACAGATGGATTAAAAGGGTAATACAAATCCTGGGAACAGATTTTGTATCCTGAAATTATAACTAATAAAGGTACATAACATGTTAATTATATATACATAAATAAGAATTTATTACATGCAAATATTTATAAGACCTACTGCTGCAAAACACAGGGTTTCTGGCTGCATGTCACAGAATCAGAGAATAGCTGAGCTAGAAGGACCCCACAAGGATCACTGAGTCCAGCTCTCAGCCCTGCACGGGACCATCCCCAAGAGTCACAGTATGTGCCTGAGAGTATCGTCCAAACACTTCTTGAACTCTGACAGGCTCAGTGCTAAGCTTCCCTTGACTTTACCAGTGGAGGATCAGGTCCCAAGTTTAAATTAAAATGTAGTTAGTGAGATTGTCCTGAAAGAAAAGGAGCTCTTGCGGACAAGGGAGAGCCACTCAGGAAGTTGAGACAATTATTATTTTTCTAAAACTTGAAACACAGCTAAAAATTCAGCCCTGAAGTTTAAGAAAATCACTCCTGCATCCATCAAACTGCTGAAGGGCTAGAGCTCCCAGGCAAACCTAGAGGTCCTTCTTTTTTCCCCTAAATAATGCATATTACTGTTCTCTCATTTCACTGTTAGGCTCAAAACAAGAAGTCCCACCATCACCGAGAAACTGGGGGGACTGGAGGATGAATCACTTGCTTCACAGTTAAAGTCACAAAACCCGACTTGCTTGTCCAGCTGTGACCAAAGTCTTTTAACAAATTAGCAGAGAGCCCCATGCAGCAGTCTTTTAGCATGGCATTTACCCCATTCCTTGCTAGTTATTTCAAGGCACTACAAAACCAACCTTTTAGGAACATCTTTGCCAACAGAGTCGGCACAAAAGCACACCTGGCGTAGCTAGATCTGCCAGGCTCTTGTAAGTCCCTAAAGAAAGTTAAAACAAACAGTGAGTCAGTGCAGGACAGCTCTGTTTTCTGGTTCTTATACTCTCTCTTTGTTACACAGAACATTTATAGCCTTCAGGTTCCTGAACTAACACCTTCCCTGTTAATCACATTCACTGGTGATGCGATATAGCCACAAAAATAATGTTCAACTGACACTGGCTTGGTTTTGTATTTCTTACCCAAGTAAAACATGAAATGCAAAAATCACATTTCCTTATATGTTTTGGAGGTCCACAACCATATGTGTTGCACCCACATCCACACACACGCAGAACTGTACATAGGAGCCATCTGTCACAATCAGTTTCTTAAATTTAAAAACATTCTTAACTCAGAGACAGGAAGGAGCCTCGGGAGCAAGGGGAAAAATTTGCTAAGATAATGAGTTTACTCTAAATAACCTGACAATCTCTCCTTCTTTGGCATTTTTTAATCACTTAGAAATACAGAACATGACAAGGCAACTTGCATGACCAGTGTCACCGGTTTAGAGTTTCTTCAAGCAGCTGAATTTATAATGCTGTAGGGTAGAATAACTTTATTTTTTATGCTTAGCTTATAACTATGGAAAATCCTTTATAAGCATACTTCCTCCTAGCACACAGTATCTATCCAATCTATCCTGAAGCATGAACACTGACCCATATTCTTCCTTTCAAAAATGGCAACAGTCCAAAGAGTTTTCCACTCCTACAGTTTTGGGGTCTGGTTAAATCTTGTGTTTAGAAGCTAATTTCTCCTAAACTTACCACCAAGATATTACAGTTTCTCAAAGAGAAGGTGCTCATGAACAAGCCATTTACTTGCCTGCTGAATATTCTACAAATGTGGGTAGAAAAAGGTAATATCATCAGTGCAAGACATTTCTTATGTGGCAAGGTTGTAATCCAGTACCAAGTTTTACAACAGTATGTATAGATCCACTATAGGGCTCCATTCAAGTTAAAGCGACCATTCAAAGACAAGGAGAGTGCAGAAAGAAAATGAGAAAAAAAGTTTGTTTATCCAGCATATGAGCAAGTCACAGCAGGACTGCAAAAACACACCAGATGACACGGTCAGCAGGGAATGAAATACCCAGCGTATAGTCCTTGGTGAGCCAAGATTATCCATTAATCTAAGGTTGCAGAAAACAGAAAAGATGATCACAAGCCCTATTTGAAAGGAGGGGGAAAGGATGGGAAAAATCCTGGACTCTGGTAATTTCACCCTGTTCAGTGAACCTTTATTTTTTCACTTAAATCATTGAAATAAAGAAAAAGTTTGCTGCTGCTGTTTGTTGCCCTTAATCAAAGGCATTGAGTGGATTTCTTCATGTTGTTCCAGTAAACACTGCAGTGACAACAACACTAAATTAGATCTCAAACAGCCAGAAACCTGACTAGCAGATACAGATTTTTATAAAAATATTTTGCTTCCTTTTCACTTTAAGAAAATCCCAACATTTCCTTCCACCATCCTGGAATTGTCTTCATTAATTGTGCTAAAAATTAATATTAAAATTTATAAAATCCAAGGGGTAATATCTTCAAGTTTTATTAAGAGGCTAATAGCTTTAATTCTCAGAAATGCAAAGGAAGTTTTAAAACATTATTATGATAGCAAAGTATCTCAGTGCAGTTTTTGCATAACAGCCTCTTGTTATTGAAACAACCAGTTACTTCACAGTACCAAGTTTCTGAATCCAGACTGAGCTTGTAAGCAGCTAAGCCCAGAGTGGACTGAAGGTGCTCTGCACATTTCAAGCGAACACTTTGCACTCTTTAGGGTTGGGCTTTTATGTTCGAAACAACTTTAAAAAAAATTGAAAGTTAGGGAAACATCGTTCATACACAGAATTGAGCAGTGGGCTTCATCACAGCATCTTGTTACAGGAATCCCTCTAGTTGTCTTAATAAATTTGAAGAAGCTTTCATTACAGGTCCCATTTGACGGAAGATATTTACCTTATGATTGATGTGTAATTGTGCTCAATGTTGAAGAGCCATTCTCTTCTCCAGAAACTCTGCAAGGTGATGTAGGGTATAAATGTTTCCTAGAACATACTTCTCTGGATTACACTGGAGAAAGAGATATATTTTTTTCAAAAAATGCATGTTGGATTCTATTCAGCTTTACACTGTAAAATTAAGAATATTTATTAATCTTAACATCAGAGAAACAAAAGTTGTTTAAATATTTGCCATTCAAATATTTTAATAACTAAATTAGTAACAATAACATTTTTTATGGTTTAATGTTTTCAAACTTAATGATTTCTATTTGCCTCAAGTTCTCACAAAGTTTAACCCTCAGCAGTGTCTCAATTAAGACTTCTTTGTGATTGACATGAATGATGGCGACTGAGATTAAAAAAGACAGATGATTAGAAAAACAATAGGATTTTAAGTAAAAACAGTTTTAGGATCTTTCTAGGAGAAATAATAAATATAAAGAACAAACTAATATAGATAGCAGGATTCACACATGACAGTAAAAACATTCTGTAAAAAAAAAAAACAACCTTCCAGAACAACACATTCCTATCCAGAGCCAGATATATCAAGTAATTTTGTAATTTTCACTCTCTCTTATACCCTCTTTAGAAGCTGTATACAACTCAGCTAAATTAATTTCTCTGTGTTGAAGGTTCAGTATTAGCTCTTCTCTTCTGGCACCAGAGCCAAACTCTGGTCTCGACTACATGGCTACATTGCTCATGTAAGCCTGTGGGAATTTTATCGGGAAACTGGTAAATTTTCTGGTTTTACTAGGCAAGCTGAGAGCAGAATCTGGCCCCACGCAGGCTTAGTACGTAATAGCTGGAGATTACCCAAGTGCCTTGCTGCTTCTGGTACCAATAGGCACCTTCCACTTGTATGTTTTTGACACTTTTCAGTGTCAGACCACAAGGTTCCCCCAGAGCTTCCAGCAGTGGAAAATTTTTTCACTCAGGTTGATGGGGACAAACTCAGCCCCTTATCCTCAAAGTGGGCAGACTAGTGTCTTTATGGTGCAATTCCTCACCTTCAGGTCCCCCAGCTCATCTCCAAGTGCATTTAATTTCTGTCCCATTGACCTCTTTGAAATCATTGTTGTCCCCTCAGATGTCATGACTTCTCCACCCAATAGTGGGAGTCTTCTGTTGTCTCACTCTTTGGTTTCTAAAGTTTCCTACGGCTTTCCTTTTCAAATTTATGTTCTTTTTATTTTCCAAGAGGGTCTACAAAGATTTCCATATCAGTTCTCTTTTGGGTTCTTTCCATCCTCCTGGAAGTTCAAATCGCATCCCACTACAGTTGATTGTTACTGTATTTTTGAGAGATTCTCAGCCCGTCTTTTTTTTTTTTTTTTTCTGTGTTGTCGGATCTGCCAACATCCCCAAACAAAATCTTCCTAGAATTATGATTTGCACAAGTTTCCATCAGGCCTCAACTTAAGCTGGTGTTCTCCCTCTATCACAGCTACCAGATGCAATTTTTGCTAACACACAGAGGCAATACTGGCATTCACACACAGAGTTTTGTGGCATAATGAACTCAAAAATTGCAGATATACTTCCCCTCCACCCCTCCATTTTTAAATGGATTTTATTTTACTTATTTATTCAGGCTTATTGACTGTCATCTTAAAGATGCCCTGAGTTGAAGGCCTGATTTATTATGAAAAGCTTAAAGTTAGGGTCACTTTTTGAAAATAAGAGGAGTCTCCTGGAACAGACTCTTTATACTATCATTATTAAAACAAATTCCAAAGAACACAAAGTCCAGCAAGGAAATAAAAGGACAAAAAAAAGGCAAACCAATGATCATTTGTTAAAACTGACTGCTTCTAAGAAGGACACTTTTACCAGTAATACAAAAAACAATGAAAAGGTACTCACCAGATTTTATTGAAACATCTCTGGGGAAAGTCCATTAGAAATACATTTGCAATCAGTCCAGTGTCAAATTTCTACTGTAAATATGGCAGTTAAGAAGGTCAGGTTACCCAAGGCCCTGTAAGAGTGAAATGAGCAGTTAAAGGGAACTTATGCTGAGAGAATTTTGTATACAATTTATGTCCTTTACTTTGTTAAAACACATCACACAATTTTCTTTTATATTACATGACATTATGTTCACAATAACGGGCTACTGAAATAGTGACCCATCACTGGTTTCCTTACCTCCATGCAAACACTTTGGAATTTTTCTTGAATCTGATGCTCCGATTAGCTGGGAGCTCAGCCCATGCCAATAAGAGAGTTGCTGTAAATTGCTGGATGAGTGTAAACAACACCCACACCACTGGTGTGTCAGAAAAAAAAAAAAAAGTAACTTGAGATTATGAATTGTCCTGCTGTGGCATAAATGGGGTGGAAAGGCACTTAGTCCAGAGAGGGCCATAAATAGTTTAAAGCCAAAAAATGCCCAAGTAATGTGCATGGGTAGAAAGTGATTCAGGAAGAGACAAAAGTGAAGGTGGTTATCTAAGTCCTGGTCCCCAGGGGTTTCAAGATAAAGCTTCACCTGCACTGTGATGAAGACACGGCTGTGCTGAGATACGTGTTTGGTGAACTGTGCAGTGAACAGGATCTATGAACTCTCCTTGATGTAAACCTCCTACCCCCACAGCATCTCTGGCACAGAAGTGCAACCCATACATATGCATCTCTAGACTCTTGTGATGTATATGGTTCTGGAAACAGTCCTTGTCTGCACATACACAAGGGAGGAGAGTCACCATCTCACACTAAGGAGGGCTGTGTGCAGCACCAGCACTGCAGCAGAGCTGTTGCTCAATGCAGCAAGTGGCAACGAAAAGACATGCTCTGTCCCTTTCACAAGCCACATGTGGGAGAGGATCAGCAGCTGGGTGAAAAAAAATTATAAAGACAGAGACATGAATAAAATAAAAAGCCAAAAAAAGATGGCGTTAGGAAAAAAGAAATGGAACACAAAAAAAAAATGGGGAGAAAAAAGCAAACAACTTGCAGGCATCGAGGACACCACTCAGAAACTTACAGAGAGCAAATGGAAACCAACCTCAGAGACAGCCTCCAAAGGCAAGACAAGATCCCTGTAGTGGCCACGGAACAAAGAAGACACTGAAACTCCCACCTGTTGCCTTCCACACACAGCCACCAAGTCAAAAGACTTTTGATTTTGTGCACGGAGATTAATCCTTAATGCCACTTACTTAGGACTTACTAACATCACTTACTTGGGAGAGAAGCACAGAAATGACTCCTGTACATGTTTTGTTTACCTGCTTTCAATCATAGTGTCTTCAAAGCACTTCATAGCCATTAAAGATTCCTTCTCACAATACTCCACTGAAGGCAATGTAACAGTGTTATTTCCATCCTGCAGGAAGGAAGGCAGAGAGGGTAAATGTTGCTTGCCCACACATCATAGGATGCCTGTAGCAAAGCAAGGAAGTGAGCTAAGGTTTCTTATGTCTCCCCTTCACATCCTGCTTTGTCCTTTTCTGCTTCTCCCTCATCCCTTGTGAATAGGCAATGTTTGGAAAGGTGCCATTTCTGTGCTCAGAAATACAACAACCATGAGGGTAAACAGAGAGAGCCACAGCTGAGTCCAGTCTCAGTTCCATTCAAGTCAATGTCTAATGGAGCTTGAGACAACTTTAGACAGAGCTTACTAAATGTCCCACGAGCCATGATTAATTTTGGAGAGAGAACAACTTCAATGAAAACGACTTCAAACTTTACTTTCCAGTCAACACTAAACCAAAGGTAATTAATAAAAAATATAGAGATAATAAATTATGTTAAGGAAGAACAGATTGTAACTGGCAATAATTCGAAGTTATTAAATGAAAAATTAGATAAGAGAAAATACGGACTTTTGGAGAAATATAGGACTGATGGATATCACGGGGAAAGCAAAAGGAGGACTTTTTGATGTTTGGAAACAAAAAAAACCTAGCCTGAACATGTACATGTCTGTTATTGCAAGAAAAAGTGTGTTGACGCCATTAAAAAATAATAGTTTTCCTGCATTAATACTTGAGAAGAAGGATGATATACACACAAGGATTATAAAATACTGCTCAGGTAAGTGGTTAACCAAGCATGAATTTAACAAGTATATGAGGGATGTAGCCCGTGATAGCAAATACTGAAGTTAAATATCGGCTGGAAACAACTTCTTTAAAATACCTTTCAAAATTAGACCAGATTTTGCAGCGCTGGTTAAGTTCCAGGTCAGAAACCCTATCATACTGATATTAAACAAGCTGGACAACAAACTTAGATAAAACAGATAAATAAAGCCTGTGCAAGAAGGTTATTTTAATTTTTCACTATCACTATGAACATGATTGATAAAAAATAAAATTCTAGCCAAAAAAAAATATATCTATAAACTTTTGCAAATAATTTCAATCAGTACCACAAATATTTCCTTAGTACAGCATATGATCAGTGGGCTACTTAGTAGCCCACTCATCTCGTGTTGAGGAGGACCTACCATTGCCTGGTTCAACAGGAGTGTGCACTAACACAGATGACATTCAAATTATCATCAATAAATCAGTAATAGACATAAAATCTCTGCTGTTAAAATGTGTGGGCAAAAGAAAACACATAGTATAAAGAAATTATGATGAAAATATGACAGTTTTATCAAATTATCTGGATCATCTGACTGACCAAGGGGGCAATGGACACTTGAAAGCGAAGAGCAGGAATTCACTCAAAGATTTGAAGGGATTTTCTTACTTCCAGACTGCAAAAGGCATTTCTTGGCCTTATCTTAAAAAACTTCTAAATTTATTTTATTTTAAAAAATTTTTTATGCTACTTTCTTTCTCTTCCAATTTAGCCAGTCTTTTTTTCCAGCATGATGTGTAAAAATAATTTCTTTTTTCTACTCCTAGGGTTTTTCCAACAGAAATACCAGTGCAGAAACATCCTCTGAGTATTAAAAGTGCTCTCTAAGTTTCATTTGGATACTCTTTAAGCAACTTTGTTCTCATTGTCCATGTACTTCTAATTTGTTTAGAATGGGATTTTATCACCGGGGTTAAGACTTTCAGGAATGCCGTTCCGCTCTTCAGCCTGATCCACACCATTGTATTGTGTGTGTGATCTGGGACTATCTTAAAACTTCCTGTAGATCTAGCCTTATGGTCTTGAGGGGAAACATAATTTTAAGGCTGACTCCTCACATTTCTGTAAGGAATTCACTGCAAGTCGTCATACTCCTTTCCATTCCCCTCTTCACTCACACAAATGCCCTCCATAGAAAGATCACTCATCGCTCCAGAAAAATCATGAAACTTAGGAAATTAACGATTCTCATAATCTCATAACAAATGTGTTTCCATTTCTCTCAGTGTTTTAATTTCGCTAAGACAAAAAAAATCCCAACTCCCTTGCTTCCTCAGAAATTGATCCTGCTGACAGCTAGTAAGTCTGTCATCCCCACGAGCTTTAAACATTATCCATTTCATTCTGTATTGATACACATAACTTCTTTGCTTTCCATACTTATGCCCATATGTTTAGATGCTAAAGTTTCCTTCAAACTTGTTATACAGACAAATAGTGCATGAGATGAAAGTAACTTCTTAATTAGCAGTGTCACTGATACATTTTCTGCAAGAAAATCTTCACTGAACCAAAAATTACCCATATGCTTCTTTATATTGATTTGCACCTGTTGTCAATTCTGTGCCAGCAGAAATACCTGAAAGAGCTATGAAGAAAAAGCATAGGTGCTATCTGCTGCTACCAGAGGCTTCAATTGCATGTCAGAGAGGCTACCAGCTGCCAATCACCCAGGGACAGGTTTCAGCATTCTCTTGCAAACCCAAGGCAACCTCTTGCAGGACAAATTGATGAAGCCTGACCAACACTTTCAGTCTTTCTCTTGAGTAAAAAAATATTAGACAGATCAGACACGTGTCTTCAGAAAGAGTAGGACTATCTGGGTGCTGCTGTTAACCAAAGGATGCTGTAGTCAAATAATGACTCGACCTAAAACCAATGCACTCAATGGCCTGAGGCTCAGCAGAATAGCAATCGCTAATGATCTGTCCTCTGTGGAAAGAACTCTCAGAGAAGGAGACATCAGAACAAGCATCTGAAAGCCACAAGCTGCAAGAGCAGTAGCAGGCTGTGCCAGGTAAGTGCAGTTTCTGTTTTCACTGCTTTCCCCAAGACAAACATCGAGTTGTTCAGAAAACAGCTGCATGAGCCCAGGAGTCTGAGAGAGGATTTCCCCATCCCATGCTTGAATTCCTGTTGTTAAGCACAGGTCAAACACACAACAGGAATTCAAAGTCAGGCTGCCTGATCCTGCTACACTTGCCCTTGCTTTCCTCCTTCTTAGTGCTGGGAAGAGTGTTTGCCTATTATCTGCTGTTGGATGTGTAAAGCAACACCACTGTCTGCTCTCATTATGGTGAATATGAAATATCAGACATAGTGGGCATCTCTTTTCAAAAAGAACACGTTGTTTCAGGGGTCTTGAATCACAGGTTTTTGCTTTGTCACACTGACAACCTTTGGTGACACTACCACGTGCTTCTGATGCTTCATGCAGTCTCATGTCAGTAGAGATAACTGCATCCTTCACTAGCACATTCTGCCCTTCTGATGTGATAAATATGTACCAGAATCTGACCCTACAGTCTTTTTCAGTAGATACTTTATTGTGTTAGCACCTACTCGTACCAGCCTGGAGACTGGGAATAATGTGGAGTGGTGATAGCACTTCAGTGATGATCAAGCCATGGCTCAGTCAGATCATGCTATACCTACTACATCTAATGAAAATGCAATCAGTGTGCACAGCCTTCTGCTCAGATACACCTTGTAGTAATGCCATCATATAAAAATTAGAGTTATATCCTAGAACACATACATAGCTTCTCTTAGCCAAGCCAAACAAACCCACCTACTTTGCTTCTGGATCCAGTTTTTCCTATACCATCAACACAGGCCACTTCTCTTGGTTTATATTTCTGGCACCAGAGACAGGCCTGAACACCTTCCTCAAACTGGCTGTTATTTGAGGCCAATGAAAAGCATTTTTGGCCTTTCTCTGAGGTTTTCCACTCTCTAAGTGACCTTCATGTGTGTTTTCCTATACATTTTCCTGTAACACCTTAAGAATCACTACCTTACTGCCTTTAAGTAAAACTTCTACCTTCAGGTCTAGGTTCAGTAGCACAGTATCTGGCACAGTTCGGTAAAAAGTTTCATTCCACTTGGAATTTGAAAGTCCCATCTTCTGCAGTTTTCCAGGTTGTTATTAACTGCTAGTTTTCATTTTCCAAAGACTGCCTTGTGAGACTAACTTTCCTCTTAACCAAAAGCCATGTGGCTTTTTTCTGGTGTTACCCAAGTGTGATCTTGCCTCATGCACCTGTATCCAACACAGAATTTAAAATGTTCATTTACTCTCAGATGAAATCCTTTTTTCTGCAACACTGGCTGTTGCTCCTATGAAAAGCTCCTTTGATATTGTGTTTTGTCATCAACCACTCATCATGCTATGCTTATTCTGATATCCATTGCTTTTTGCTTCCTTTGGAATTCATGTTTTTCAACCTCAGATATTCTTTCATAATCCTGACTTTTTCTGTTACTCCAGCAGTTACTTTGTGTCTTACCAAGAATACACATTACATCTATAGGAAGAAAACCAGGCATTATGGCTGGATGGACCCCTCATGTGGGAGAATCCATCACTCAGTTTAAATGTAGTGCAGCTTCCCAAATGTAGCTCTTAACCTTAGATTAGTTACACTGATTTTTCACTTTTGTTTTCATGATCTCCATCATTTGCATCGTTCACATGTCTGGGAGGAGGCTTGCTGTGGAATGCAGTACTTCCCAAATGTATACTATACAGAGCAAGAGTCAGCCTTCTCTTCCCAAAAGTTAAGCCTATAAAAATTATGAGAAAGGATGTCAGCACTAAGGCTATCTTCCAGTTGCTTTCCCTTACCAGGGAACCTGCTGCCTAAAGCTCCAGCAAAGTGCTGTTTAAGCTGCCTTCAGCTACCCTCCACATTTCTGGGGAGTTTCCATTTCTGACAGGTTTAAAGAGCTCCGTGCTTTCACTCAGGTATTTTGATAGTTCATTTTACACCTGGAGTCAGTGCAGGTGACCACATGGTGCCCTGCAGTGCGACTGAACCACCCTTCCTGTATCTGGGGTCTGACAAGTCCCCAGTCTGCAGGTTCAGCTCCTGCACAGCATCACACTGAATTTCAAGAAACTTGCACCAGAAAGGGCAGAATGCATCTTCTTCACCAAATGGGCTTCCCCCATCAACTTCCATGCAAATCAGAGTCAGTTGAAAGCACTAAGCGTATCTTTGATTCTATAGTAACTGGAAGTTTAACTACATAGAGCCTCACCTCTGGGTCAGCAAAATAAGAGAACTAGGGCAGAACATTGTACTTTAAAAATCCCACCTAAAGAGGTTAGCGGTGTTACCTCCCCACCCTGCCCTTGCTCTACTGCCATGTTAACTCCACTGATCCAGGAATCCTAGGGTTAATTTTGTGATCCTGGAGGCCAATGAGATCGTGTTTTATTTAAAACTTGGTTTTAATTTTTAAGGCTTATTTTTAATGCAGCTTGTAAATGAATTCTAATTTGACCTCTAATTTGAACTAGTGATCAGTACTAGTATTTACATGAACCAGGTATGGGACAGTTCATAAATCTGGGGTCAATTTTTTTTTTTTTTAATTATTTGCTCACTGGGACATATGCATAAACTACAGAACACTGTAAACTATTAACTCATGTCTTTTTCCCTTATGGTTCCAAAGCCAAAGTGTTCCTCCCTCCCCGATTAATTTTTTAAATCTTCTCTGAATCCATTCAAACTTTATCCAATAAGTGTCAGTAAGTGATAGTCACATTGAATAAATGCAGAATTAGTAAACCCTCTAATTCCAAAGTGTTTAACTTTGGAGCACAAGAAGTTAAACACTTTCTTGCAACACATTGTAAACATGTCAATGTGTTTAACATCTTAAATGTGTTCTGTTCCCTTGTGCATGTGTTTAGAAAAGAAACAGGTTATGATATTTAACTAGTGAATGGATATATGTGCTCATTCCTACCAACACTTTTTAAACACTTGTGGACACTTAAAATTATGATGTGTTTAAGATTTGAACATGTATGCTTTTCTACACTCCTAATCCAATGTTTGATGCATTTATTTAGTTACCATGTTAGCAATGCATACCATTTGTAATTAGCAATGCTTGATTTTTTCTTCTACTATTTATTCATTCTACTGAAAACTAGAATCTAATCAGGTAAGCTTTTAACACAATGTAAAGAGATTTTTCCCACATCAATAAAATGATTGTACTAAGCTGAAGCTGATCTCACTTGTGAGGTGCAGAAGTAGCTACAACATTTAAAATTACTTTCTTTCTCAAAGACAAGACTCTGAACTACATACAAAACACAGGAAGTTTGCAAATGGAATGAAAAAAGCAGAGGAGAACCTCTGTAAACATTTTTAAGGAGGGTTTTTTATTATGTGCTCTATAGTTGAATAAAAGAGTAAATTATATGGAAATCATAGAATGGTTTAGTTAGAAGGGGTCTTAGAGATCATCTCATTCCAAAACCTGGCATAGGTAAGGACACCTTCCACTAGATAGGGCTGCTCAAGTAAACCAGCTATACTACTCAAACACATATGGGGTTACTCAGAGAGAAAATGGCAAAGCCCATCCATCTTTGACTACTGCATTACCTGAACTCTGCTCACCGGTCTAGCTGTGCTCAGGCTATTTCTAACCCTCCAAACCACTAAGCAGCTGCTAACAGCTGTCATTAAAAAAAGTCCAAACAAACCAAATGTCAGCAGTAAAATTCTATCTATCATTCCTCCAAATTAGCTTAACCTGAGGCCAAGCACAGGCAATGCTCAGAGCTTACACCCATGACATGCTATTTTAGGACTTGTGAATGTAAAAATGGTTTCTTTTTTAGTGTGATAATTCGAATTTCCCTGTAAAATCCAATTGCAGTGGTTGTCAACCATTTCCATACCACGATCCTTTTACAAAAAAAATAACAGTTTTTTGTCCCCACTATTGCCTACTGCCCGCCCCCCCCCCCCCCCATTTTCCACCTTTAAACCTATCCATAGGAAAAGGAAGGCTACTCAAGATTCTCTAAAATAAATTATTGAGCCAGATAAACAGTATTTAAAGTCCACCCAGCATTAGGAATGGACACATTACCTTCTATCATATGGAAAGTCAAAATTAACTAAGTTTTTAAGGGTATCCAATGTGTCTGTCATAATTCTTTTTCTTGTTCAAGAACCAATAAACACGGATAATTCAGAAAGCTGGGGGGTAATTTTGAATTTTATTTGAGAGCCAGCCATCCCAACTTCATTCATAAGTCTTTATATTCCAGTTGTGCCAATAAGCTCAGAAACCCCTGTGTCATTGTGCTGGAGGCTGTACGAGGCCCTGGAAAGAATTTGTAGCCACCAAGGGGTCAAATCAGAGACACAGTACACCAACTCTTCCAGTTGCCACTGCAGGCCTAGGGAAATGGAGCTCAGTTCCCTCCTAACTTTTTGTGCCATGTCACCCTGCAGACAGGGAATGGTCAGGCAATTTACAAATGCAAAAGAAAACAAAAGAGATGTCGATGTGGCACTTGGGGACACAGTTTAGTGGTGGGACTTAGCAGTGCTGGGTTAATGGTTGAACTTTGTGATCTTTGAGGTTTTTTCTAATTTAAAATATTCTATGGTTCTATGATTCCAAAGTACTCACTTGTATCAGCGTGTAAAATGCACATCCCCACTTCTGAGACATCAGCACAAGTTTCACCCAGCTCTTTCTCAGACTACCCAGACTTGGTACAAACAGACCTTCTGGAACTCTTCAGCTGGTGTCCTGCCCTGCAGAGAAAGAACCGTGCAAGAACCTGCAGGAACGTGCCAGCCTCATCCCTGGGCATGACAGCAGCACAGAGCTTTCCACAGTTTGGTGTTATTGACAAGGAAATGAGGGCGATGGTGTTCACTCACACTGTAGGGTACACAGGTTTACTGTGGACCACTATTCAAAGGCAGTTTCTGAAAGTTTTTGGCCTTCACTTAAGTACCAGCAACGTAAAAGCTCAGTGCTGGAGTCATTTAAGGTTTGAATGCCAGCTGCATTTTTATTGGCCGTCTGTGACTTCAAAGGGCTTTTCCTTCACTAATGTCCAGACAGGTAGGCTGCCCTGAAATCTCTCTGCCATGTTGACTTACAGATTTTGAACTGATTTTATCTGCAGGCTTATGCCTGAAAACGAACATTAAACATATTGGGACTGAAACATCTTGCAGGCCAGCTAAAGTGCTGACACTTAATCAGGCAGGGGACAGTTCATCTGAAAACATATAGCAAAGATGTTCTTTGTAGTCACGCAAACCTTCACTGCTTGTACTTTAATCCCCAGACTTTAGGACAAAAACTTCAGAAAAGCAGATACACTTCTGCTGTGCCAAGTTTTTATTCGTAAGAATAGGGAACAATGAGGAAATTCAGTTGGATGTTTAATGTATTTTTCAGTTTCAACAACCTGGTCTTTACTACACTATTTTATAAGAGTATCTAAAGCCCTCATCCCAGCTCAGGACCCCATTTGACTAGCTGCTGCTTGGACATAAAAAGGGACAGGCCTTACTACAGCGAGCTTGCAGTCTGAGGTGCAGAACAACACGTCAGTGTAATGTTTCAGATACCAGCTGCCCATATTGGGTATATCCACAGTACTGTAAAGAAAGTTCTGCTGCTAATACCATATGACAACAGTCATCTTACTGTATGAAAATGGATGGGTTATTTAACTGAGACATGGGGGGCAGTTTTCCATCTGCTTCCTGAGTGCTGCTCCTTGAAACATCTTTAAACCTTATCCTACTGCACAGTATGAACAAGTTAGAAGGTTCCAAAGTGCTGTAGACACACAGGCATGATTGTGAGGTACTGCTGACCACAAGAAGTTTCACTGAAATAAGTTCTGTAATAAAATGCTGGTAGTGCAGGCAAAGATACTATGAAGACAAAAGTCATACATGAAAACTTAAAAGTACAGTGAGTTCCTCTTATATGGTTATCAACATGGGCTTATTTCACAAAACACTATGAGCAGAATATTAGATATTGATCTTAACTACAGTACTGAAATTCAGTGCAGTTGTCTGAATAACTGAGTCATTCTACTGAATATATGACTTTAGAATCAAGCCACAGCAAGTGTAAGCATTTTTATGCTTCAATATCTTTGCTTTTGATACTCACAGAAAACTCTGAAGATGAGCTCTTCAAATTAATTTCAAGAAATACCTGCTGTGCTTGACTTTCTGAAGCATAGCAGATATCTCAGGGATTCCTTCTCAACTGTTCAAGATGTTCAACAGTTGTGCATTCAAGACGACTGACAGGCCTCATATATTCAACAATAGTCCTTCTAGGCACTAATATTTCATCCTGACCACATGAAGAATCTTGAGAAAGAATGTCTGTTCAAAAAGAGGGAAGATCAGGATTCCCCGGTCCTGGGCAGGGAGGGAGTTTTTTTAAGCAAGGCACGTGCCAAAGTAATAAACTAAACTTATTTTCAAGTGGGAGAGCAAAGAGGAAAAGTGGGACTGTAGCACATTTGGGGCAAATCTCTTTTTACTATCTGCTTGTCATCACATGAGTTTTATGCTGGAAACAGAAACAAACACCCTGTCAAAATACTTCAGGCATCTGTTACTTACACAGGTCTCTCTGACAGGTGAAATAACAGACAGAATCAAAGGAGGAAAACAGCAATACATACTTATTAATAACATAAAGATTTTAAAAATCTTTAGCAGCTCGATTAGAACATATTTGCAAGATAATTTCTCACTGAAAACAAATCCACTGCCTTGTAGGTAAAGCCATGTTGAGAATCAATAAGCCAGGAAAGGCAGGTTAGAGGGCAGCCCAGGGTACCTGCCTGGGCTTTAGAGCAGGAAAGCCTTTGAAGTTGCAGACGGCCAATAAAAATGCAGCTGACGTGCAAAGCTTACACATCTCCATCATAGGTTTTATATTAGCAGTGTTTAAGCTGAAGATGACAAACCTGAGAATACTCAGTTAGTTCTTATACAACTAGCAGTGTGTCTGGAAGTCCCTTCAATGCCTATAATCTACGTGGAATGTTTCTCATGCAACTGATGCTTTCAAAGGAAGTGCAATTGGCCATTCTTGCCACCTCCCTGTTTACCAGTGTTTTTCAAAGTGTCCAATGTTGGTCTTGCTGTGTATATATTTACGAGTCAACTATGATTTGCACTAAATTTGCAAAATATACTTTTAAACTCATAAAAATAACATGGGGAATTTTTTCAGTTTTTTTTTTTTTCCTGTCGAAACTACTTTTATTCATTATATATTTGAAGTATATTTCTATTTTGGATCAGATTTTGCCACATAATTATGAGTTATACAGTCCTCTAAAAATTATTAACTACTATCCTTATTTTAATACATTTCTTCAGACATTTACATTCTGAAAAGGAAGAAAGAGATACTTCTTCAGCATCCCCGTGGTACAGTGGCCTTCCCAGAAAAATGGAACTGGCCCAGTAAAATAACAGCATCTGCTATTTTGACTTTCATCTTAACATGTACTGATTTCAGGGTTTCCAGCTGATCTGACAGAACACTTCCTGTTCAGGAAATAAACGTGTCAAATGATTTCTTGATTTAAAGTGATGGATCACAGTAGCTCTCTGTACTGCAGGGGTGCTATTCTCATAAAACATATGCAACCTTTATTACTGAAATGAAGGGGAATTACTCCAATATCACTTAGGGCAATTTCCTCAGCAGTCACCACATATCTCCAATGTCACAAATCCCAAATGGAATAGGAAAAAGGGTGGAAGCTGGAAGTAGCTTGAATCCTCTGCTTAGTCTTGATGGGAAAGGAAAGGGAAAACACTACAACATGTTTGAAATTTGTAGTTAAATTTAAAAGAAGAAATTGAAATCATTTTATAAAATAAAAGGAACACAGTTGAAATTCAAGTGCTTTCATGAGCTATGGGACGTTTATTTCTAGAACCTCTGTGATGCTTAAGAAGTTCAACACAAAGCTGCTGCAGAAGTAAGTGAGGGTAGTGGTAGGTCTTTCACACAATGTGATCTGAATTGCCTAAAGAAAAGGGGGCTAAATCATGATATTTTTTATAATATTCATCACAACTATATAAGTTGGGATAAAAAACTAGATGTATTGTATGTGATCAAGAAAAGGAGGATGGCAAGTTGGAAAAGATCTAAAAGGGGGAAAAAGAGCACTGAATAACAACATGTGTAACTAAGCAAGGTAATAAGTTTGGGTCTACTAAGCAGCATTCAGGAGGAATAGTGAGGGCTTGCTTTCTACAGTTCACAGCAAAAGCTGTACTGAGATACGCTTACCATTATGATGGCCTCATTACTTGGTGACTGGAAAAAGATGGCAAAGAACAAGAGAAGATTATAAAAAAAAACCCCAAGAATCCAGTAATACATACAATTTTAAAAGAAGATGAGAAATATCTCAGAAGTATTAAGAATGCCCCATGCAACCCAGAACCAAAGCCTGTTGGAGCTCCATCAGTCTAGACTACATGCAGTGCAGGGGCAGCAGATCCCTGAAAGTGGAGGGCTTTTCACCAGAAATAGGCGTAATAAGATTCCACACTCGATATGGGAGTTTAAGTGAAGTTGTATGATGATGTGTCTCTCACATTTCTGCGGATCAGGAGACCACAGTGAACATTTCTTCTTCTATTGCCAGGAAACGTCTGTTTGCAACATCCTCTGAAAAGCAAGTTCAGCATTTCTACCAAGAGGAAAACAAAACAACAGAAGGGTCAGGTCTCTAAGTGTTCACTCACAGCAAAATAGCAGAGAGGTTCAGGGAAGAGTTACACCAGGGGCAAAAATTAGTCACAGCCTCAAGAAGATGAGGTTCTTCTCTTCAACAGCCTGTTTTTCTGTATATAACCTAAGCCAACCTACAGGTTTAGCTCAAGAGGTGAAAGTATCCCTGACATATGCTCATCTGCAGCTTGAAATTTCTTTAATGTACCAACAGGGCATGTTGCAATGGAAAGGATCCCATTTTACCTTGTTCTCTTGCAACATCAATATTGAATGGCAGCTCACTTCCCTCCAGATTCTCCTCCAAACCAGAAGAATGGGGCTGTTTGTTCAGGAATAACTGCCAAAGCCACCTTCTTGCAGCCTGATCCTACAGCTTTCCCATATTTCTGAAACAAACCTAAATTTTCAAGGTGAATCTTCCTATTGTATGCCTGACATGAGCATGCACAAACTTAAATGAAGAACAACCCAGGCCACAGTTCACCTTTTTTTCAGTGTTTACCCAAATATCATCACACAACTGCAACCGGAAATCATGTCTTTTCTCGTTTCTCTGCAGTGAGTACAGCTTGCAGCCTACTTGACTGTAACAGAAATCCAAAAATGACAGAGCCACTCAGTACCAGCTATACCGAAAGAGGGAAATGTTGAAGTTAGAGGAAAGTTTGTTCTAAAATAAGAACTAGCAACTCCACTGGAAATTTGTTTTGGGACTCCTTCTGTAGTTACATTCTACAACTGCAAGATGGTGAAAAACTGAGCAAGCTACCAAAGGAAAAGAAGTAGAGGTGAACCTTGTACCTGCCTTTCTCTTGAAGGAGAAGGCACTATAAAAAAAAGCTTAGAGAAGAAAAGCGTTAATTTATTCTAAAATGTCTCTAATAGAGTAGGTTTGAAAGGTATGGATTCTAACTAAAAAGTGGAGCGACTTTTTATTGCTGTTTTGGAAAAATATCAGCTCTGAAGAAATGGATAGGCATGAGGATACTGCCTTAACACAGAAGGCAAGTATAAATGACTATTCCAAAAATTATTGCATGGAAGTCTACCAGAATATTCAATCATCTAGCATTTTACACCATTTAGACATGTGCTTAGTAGAAGACAAGACTAGACAAAGGAGACATCGAGTTAATATTTAAAGAGGAAACATTAAGAAAAAAATTTCTAGAAGTTGGAGTGCGACTGAATTGCATTTTAACTTCCTATCACATTGCTTCAGTGCTTCGGCCCACTGAAATCAGAGGTTTTTGGGACTAGACACCGAGCAACACTTCTTCTGAGAAACTTTTAATTAAATGCATAACAACATGTAGGATTTGCCTACAGGCCCGTGGCAAAACCAGCTGTAGAACCCAGACCATGGCCAGTTTTGAGTTCTCTCTGCTCTGCAAACCATCACAATGTCAGTATCAGCAGTAACTGTCTCTTTAAGAAGAGTAAGATTTCATAACAGGGAGAAAACATCAAGAAACGCTTTTCTTGAGAAAGGTAAGGAAAAAGACACAGTCTGCCACTAGTCTGTTTTAGCAACCAGACACATTACACTGTTGTGAATAGAAGGCTAGTTACAAATGACAGGACACCTACCAACTACAGCTCCTCTTTCTATGAAATGTGAGACTTGGCTTAATTTCCTCTATCATAATGAGCATTAAAAGCCTTAAGCGTGCACTTGTACCTTCAGCAGAGTTGCACTTTTAATTTTAGTAAATCCAAATGTTCCTCTCATTGATATCTCTGATGCCATAAGAGTATGAATTATTGATATTGCTTGACTTTAATATTTTATGCCGCTGTGGAAACTGATAGTGGAGCCAAATCACAGCCTACAACTAAATTATGAAGGTCATCTAAAAGAATGCCAAGCAACCAAAGTCTCCTTCCGCAGATCAAAAGAAGGTCTGCAAATTTTCTGTTGAGTTATACTTTCCTCTATTATTTATTAGTCATACATAGCTGAGCAAGGTTTGAAATAAAATACTGGAATCTGAAATGCATTCCAGGAAATAGGCTTGCTGTCATCAGCACATGCTATTGGCTACAGTATTTTGTAATGAACTTTAATTTTTAGTGACAACCATTTACTTATGCCACAGATTTCAAACCGGCTTCTTGCAAAGTATGCCAACGCAACCTCCAAGTGGCACTGCTAATTGCAAGTTTACTAGATAAAAACACAAAGCATAGCTGAAGATGGTGACCAAATGGCCACTAAGTGCTGAAATGACTGATTTCTCAGAGATCCGTACAATTAAGGATCATATTCAATAGCTTACAACACCATGATATCTGAGAAAAAATAGCATCTGTAGTGCAGCTGGAGCAGCTGTGTTGGAAAATCAATCATTGCCTGGCAACTGAGCAACTGATTTTCCATCAATCAGTACACAAGGCATTCTGTTAGGTTTATAAAACACATAAATTTGTTGCAGTATCTGCAAATGCAATAAGTGGGTTTGAAATGTAAGACTGATAGATAAAAGACACATTTAAAGCAGCTATCAGGCTTAATATGAAAAGAGATGTATTTATGCATACCGTAAATACAAAATTATGGTAATAAACAGATGAACTGCTCAGTGTGATTAGCTCTGACAACAGATAGAGCCAAGAGTAATCCAGAAAGAAGACTTTTTCCATTGTTGCAAACATCTTGTGCTACATAACTTTGATTTTTCTTTTTGATAAAATGGTCATTCATGGAAACAGTTACTCCCAGTTGTGCCAAGAACTCATAAATTCCTGTAAATTCCTGCAGCTTAGGCTTTTTTCTGGAATTTTATTGGCTTAACTGAGCCCATCAGTAATACTGCAAATCTTATCATTCTGTTGAGATTATACCACTTCTATAATAATGTCTCCAAGCTCACTTTTAAAGGACAATAAAGATTGTAACCATTCTTCCAATGCTTAACATAAAAGAACAAGTGAGGGTGGGGGAGTTACACCAGAAATTGTACAAGTTAGTACTAAAGCTATGATATTTTAATACTCATAAAACATAAGCCTACTGCCTAATGTCAAGCCTTAGAAAGGTACAGAGATGCATTTGTATGTAAAATAATAGCTATAACTAGTCACATTACTCAACAGACCTACAATAGTCAACAACCCGAGCTGGAAATCCTGGAGAAGTTGATATCCTTCCCTTTGGACACTGCTGCCTCTGTTTAGACATGGCCATCTGGAAGGCAATAATCTCTTCATATAGCATTCCTATTTTGAGTTGGGACACCCCATTGCTCCTGACTCTGTTTTATCCAGCAGTTCCTCTTACAACCCCAGTGAGCCCACCCTTTCCCTTCGTGTCAGTCAAACATCCCCCAATAATACTGAGCTAGTCCAGAGCTGTGGAATATAGCATGGGCCTATACAAGTGCTGCTAACAGGAAGGTCCACCCAACACATCTGAAAAGTATGCCTGATCAAAGAAAAATTACAGTGGTTTTAGATAAACATTAGCATTCCCAAAGGACAAGGCAGTTGGTCATCCGTGCAGTCAGGCAATCGTAGCCAATACGGCAAGGCAGGCATCAGAAATACATCACAAAGTTACCACATGCAAAGCTACAGACAACCTTTTTATTATTAGTTTAGTTCTTAATCATTTTAATTGATAAAGCCCTTCTTAAAGCAAATATCTGGGAGATACACAAGGAACAGCACAGAGGTAGTTTCCTGTGAAAGTAATTTAGGCATTTTGATACAGTTATTTCTAGTCCTGGTAGATCTGCTGGTCCTACACCATACCCTGCAGTGGGCACTAAAATATTGTAAGGGCAAAAGACTACAATGATATACCAAAAAAAAGGAAAAAAAATAAAAAGGCTGGTAAAAGCAGCTTATTCTTTATATGATCCCCAGCTGTGAAATCCAACCCCATGGTGCCACCACATACAATCCTGTAAAAACACACTGAAAGAATGAAAGTTTGTGATTTAGCCAGACTGATCCAGGTAGCATGTCAGCAGTAAAAAGAAGTGTCTCTCTACCTTTTTTTGATATTCACAGATGTTGTCTTCTAAAACTTCCAAAAATATATATAGTAAAGACACTGCAGCACTGAATGGTCCTTTGTGGAATAGTACCTAGAAAAATCTCAGACACTTGAAACAATTTCATTGAAACTAAGAATTCAAATAATTTCATACTAACTTAACCCTCATGAGCACCTTCCTTAACACTCCAAATATTTTCAGGAATGTTAAAACAGTATCTTTTTTTTCCCCTTTTTCTCTAAATTCGCTCTGTTTCTAGTTGCTGTTTTTCTATATATTTGGCTCTGCTCACTATTTATTACTTCAAAAAACATGTAAACGGGACTCAGGGTCTTTGAAGCTGAGGGCAAATTTTTGCAGCAAAAAAAAGAAATGTTAGGCTTAGAATGCCAAACAGGATTCAAACTTTCCACTAACTAAAGACTTCCAGTTAGCACCAGGTTTGCAGCCCAAAAGATAAAATTAAGTTGCAATATATTTGTGAATACTTGTAAAGTCTAGAAATCTTTGATAGTAGTTCCTACTGTAACAGACAAGAAAATGCAGAGGCACATTTTAATTACCTGTCGGGAACTAAATAAAAGATTTGTTTTATTGAATACTCCCTGTGTGTAATATAACTATGGAAACAAGTCTGAAATCCAATTGACTTTCTATTTACAGGCTCCTAAAGAGCTATTAAAACATAAAAGTGAACTACTTAAAACCTGTTTGAAGTTTTATTCTTCTTTAATGTATTTTTCACCTGTTTGATGATTGTTTATACTTTGTAGCATAATGAACTGTGACATTTTTTGCCATTTCATCATGTTGAAGATTTTGTTATATATAAGTAAAAATATAGCAATGATTGCCACAAAAAAGCTGTTGTAAGAAATCTGACCATGGCAATAACATGTTTTAAGCCAACAGTGACAAAGCTCTTCACATTCATCTTCAAGCTCTTAGTTTGCCTCCATTTCAGATGCAGAGAACAGGACACTTGCTGCACTGAAGAGGTGATTGCCTAAACAAAGTAGTAAGAAAGGCACTGCTCTTAGTTCTTTTGCAGATATGGTAAATAGAAGCCTAGAAAGACACACGACTCGCATGGTAGCTCTTCAGGAAGCATGGAATGGAACTGTCTGCCGACACCCTGATAAGCAAATAATTAGCTGAAATTTATGTTTCTATTAGTGATCTGCACCACCTGGTAATCTAAAACAAAGCAGTATTCTCCCTGAATAAACATTATAAAATGCCATGTTGTGATATCCAAGAATTTGAATTGTATTCTCACAGAAGACCAATTTTAAAATACGGGTCCCCATAGAAAAGATATCTTATGTCTCACCTTGGGCACACTTCCAAATTGATCGATAGCACAGTTCTGGTCAACAGAAATAGATGGATGTCTTGGCTCTCTAGAGGATCAGAATATAATTTTTTAATTGTAAAATGCTTCACTTACTCATTTTGACCAATTCTGCCTGTTCAAAATCATCTGAATTGACAACACAAATTTACATGACTACAAGCTACAGTGTCCTAGTTATTCAACCAGTATTACTGTTCAATCCTATTGACAATCCTAATAACTACAATAAGCTCATAGGAGAATACCTATGAGTATGCCTCAATAGAGTTTGCCTCTTCAGGAGACAGAAGTCTTAGAAACAGGTTGAGCCCATGGAATTAACTCCCATGGGAAAGATAAACCTATTTCCCAAGGCTTAGTTCTACCATCTTCTGGCTTCATGTGCAAGACATTCCTTCTGCCTTGTGTCCTCCAATGGAAATAAAAAGCAACACGGTCACATGCAAAACCAAATTCAATCTGACTATTGATGAATATACCAAAAAATAGTATTATATATACTTTCCATTCTTTCTGACAGAACATGAGTACAGACATATGATGACTCCAATCATCTGATTGAACAGGTGGTGAAAACCCAAACCCAGATAGCTGGAGTGCACCCTTTAGTGCACTCTAAGAAATTGTGTAGACTAGAACTTTCAACCTGTCTAGCACTCATGGAAAGCCATCAGTAAATTACAACAGTGGTTGTTTGATCAGGGTACACCACCTTCTCTCTCCCAGCCTGAGGAGCTGGGAACAAGAAGGTTGACTGTACACTGGGTGGTCCTGAAGTTTTCCTTTAATTACAGTATACAAAATAGAACAGCATAAACCAGCCTGCTTGGGGAAAAAATATGTTTTATACACACTTCTCTGCTTGCATGGTTTGACTTCACTTCCATTTCTTCATTTTATGGCACAGAGAGGAGCAGGTGGGTTAAAGACATAATTCTGCCTGTGCAACCTTAGTTTTAACACTACTAGCCCCAGGTCTTACAGTCTGGAGTGAGATATGCAGGGACACCTCTGCTAATTTTTCCTCTTTCAGTAGGCCTCTTTGAGTAAGTCCAAAAACTCCTGATAGTCATGTGGTTTTTTGAATATCCTTTTCTATTATTGATGAAAACTACCAATACCTTAAAACTGAAGTTCTAGAAGACTTTTGCCATTAATGCTCTGTATTTAATTTGCCTTCTGAGCTGTGCCTTGGGTGCTGAGAAAAATGGAGGCATTGGCAGTGGAGGTCACAAGACTTTGTTTGACAGTGGCATGTGTTCCCAGGGGCTCTTGAAGCCTCCTTCTATGTGCCGAAATGCAACATTATTCTGAACCAACAACATGTACCCTGCCCATTTGCATCTACACCTGAAGGCATGGACTGAACCCATAGCCAGTCTTTTCCAGTAAGAAGGGGGAATTTCAGTGTTTTCTATGATGCTAACTCAATTTAATTGTGTTTCTAAAGAGTATTACGTGCATAGAGACTGAGAGGGGAGGTTAGCTGGAAAACATCCACTACAGTTTTGGAAGCTCTGTGTCAGTTGTCTAGAACTATTCAGGGTTGTGTATCATGTTAACCCCAAGGAAATTACCTTAAGCAATTATCTAATTAGGGAGAGTTTTCTCTCTCTCTTTTTCCACTTATATCCCATCTCTACCACCATCCTAGCTGTCATCTCATTTGTTACAATCACCCAAGAGGCATATATGATGAGGAGTTCTCTGGCCAAGTCTCCCACTGGTTATACACAAATGACAGATTTGAAACACATTACAAAATTCCTTCATTCCTGCATTCCTAAAGCAGCCCAAAATACTCAGCCCTATTATGTGAAATCCACCTTCTGCTGTGAAGATGGGAAAGCCATTCATCTCACAGAAACTGCTGAACAAATTGTTTGGAAATTTTACATGCATATGCTAATACACTCACTCTGCTTAGGTGGAGGTGCTCCCTGTAGCATCACTGATTATCGGATTATCTAGAAGACACTGCATTTTTAATTTAGCTCTGTTTTTTATAAGCTGTGCTAATAAAATCTGCACCCCACAGAAACCCCCTGCTCATTAGCTATTATCCAGCCTCAGGCAGCACAAGTCTGTTTACATTACAAATAAAAGATAAAATATGCTCATTGCCAGCTTCCCCCTTCCCGAGGGACACTTGTCATGAATCTATCCTGCAAAACTATCTCTTCACTACTCTCCCCTGACTTCCCCTTGCCCCAGGACACTTTGCCTTCATTTATCTCTTTCGGACTTAACAAACCACTACAACTACCTTAGATCAATTTCTCAAATCACAGTTTAATTATTTAGAAGGAAGTGAGCTTTTGCTCTCCATTAAAACAACAATCCCTACCCCCAAGGAACAACATTAAATCATTGTTTAATCCTTATTACTGCCTTAGGCCTCCCTTGGTACTGCAGTGTTGTTGAAACTTCATTTCAATATTTACCACTTAGATCACTTAAGGGCTGTCAGCTTTAATAAAATTTTATCAATTGGATACTTATATTATTCAGAGTTTCATAAAAATAACAAGACCTGCCTTGGTATTTCACTCATATATGGGCTAATTCCTTTGACTGCTAAGGGATTTCATTTTATTAGCATTTAAACATAATGTGAGTGATTTTTAAAACTGATATATATTGCATAAAGTTAGTAAACAACATCATACTAAGTTACATGAATTTTAATGTATGCACCACTAAGCATACAACTGCAATACATACAAATAAACCAACAAGGCAGATTTCACTGTGCAGCCTCCTAAAAAGCCTGACCTTTAAAGAGATTTGTCTACCTCAAACCTCTGCAGAGTATAGACTAGTGACAACTCTCCGTGGTAGGTACGCAATAAAGATATCCCAGATTCTTGGTTTGCAGAGTTTTGCTGTCAAAGAATGTGTTAAGATTTCCCATAGTCAATAAAACAAAGCACAACTTGAGAGGAAATGTAATACAGTTTTACTTCATATTATCTCTCAGATGAGAAGAGTGAACAACACAATGTCTGGAAAAAGACATTTCCAGATAGTTTTGCTATTTAGTTGTACTGATCTAAGTAGGACTAGCCAATTTCTATGTACTGCTCCAAGTCCTTCTTGGTCAAGAGAGACTCCTGGAATCCTCCAGCTACAACTACAGCCCAAGCTCTTCCTGAATTTCTCTGGCCAGTGTGTAGTTTGTTGCTGGATCACTAACAATACCATGACCTGTTTAAAGCTAGAAGCTACAATTACTGCGGTCTCAGGTCTGCAACTGGCTCCTCTGAACACACGTAATACCACAGATCCATAGGACAGATTCTGCTTTGGACTGGTATTACTGGCAGGTTAAGTGCTATGTTTTTGAGACTGTCAACTTTGCGAAGACTTTTCACACAACATCTTTATCTATGGTAGAACTGTATTCCTTCTGTTAGAGAAAGGGACAAGCTTTTCCCCAAGTGGGTGTGAATTTATACTTCAGAGGCAAGGATACTGCACTTTACATTAAGAATAATTAATGCATTGCAAGTGTGAGAAATTTGCACAAAAGGGATAAAAAATACATCAAACACTTCTGTGGAAGAGGCAGAAAAATCTACATGCTTTTAAAAAAGTTTGGGTTTTTTTTAAATAAGGTATTAGAGACTAACTAACATTCTCAGGACTATTCATGTCTATCCATTCTGCCTTTGCCTGAAAACATCTTCCATTCCTCATCTCACACTTCCTTTTAGACTTATCTCTCCTTACCATCCTGACCAGCACCCTCTTAGCCCTATTTTAACAGGTTTTCTCTCTTCTAGCAGCAGACTTTCTTCTTTTTCCTCTGTTTTTAAATTTTTTACCTTTGTCAAAGCTCTTGAAAATATTAAAGGACTTATTTCTTGCAAATCATTTTGGCTCTTCGATCAGTTTTAAACCTCTCTGACTACAGAGCCTAAGTATTTACAGAATCTAGGCAAAACTTTGAAAACAAACGAAAAAAAAAAGGTAGAGAAGTTAGAAGATCCTGGCTCAATCTAAATAACGAATCACATGCTGAGGATGCTGAGTGTGAAAATTTCAATTATTTAGAGGACTGGATTCTGTTAAGTCATTTTTGGGTATAGGATTCTTGACAGCTTTCCTATACGTAGTCAGAAGTAATTATTCAGAAATTGCATGAAACAGGACCAGATTGAATATGAAAAATTTCCTCCTCCTCTAGAATAACAACAGGTATTGAATTTTAAATTGAGACTTGGCCACCCTGCTCTAAACTGTATTCACTTTGAAATACAGACTGTGGTGCCAAAGTCAACTGACTGTTTGCAAATCCTCTACCACTACTTATCTCCTGTGAGCAAGACTGGATTTTCATTTTAAAAGTGATGAGAAAAGTAAATTTAAACAGAAAATAAGGAACTTCTTGAGTTACACTTCAAATTCAGTATAATTTCCAAAACAAACTTTGCCAGTTATAAGTGATCAACACTGATACATGGATACTCTCTGCACTCATGTGTGCAGGCTTTCAGTATCTTGTCAAAAATGGCAATTTCAACTTTTAAAATGATAAGGAAACAATGCTTGGAAAACTTTAGTTTTGATGGCAGGTTGAGTTAGTACCCATGATCATTTACAAAAGGAGAGGCACAGCTGTCCCAATCCTGTTGATGCTGGTGGAAATTCTGCCATCAGCTTTAACTGGAGCCAGGTTGCATCTATAAATTGTTTGGATGTTTATCACCACTTATTTTTAATGCAGTAAAAGGAAAAGGGTTGAGTTGTAGACCAGGACCCTCAACATACTTAAACAAATTCAACAAAAAGTCAAAGAGCTTCCAGTCTACAAATAAGCCATAACAAGGCAACTGAGGGCCACAACCGAGAACGGTGTAATACACAGTGGTTGTAGTAACCCAGCTGCCTAGGGCTTGATTATAATTAAAAGACACCAAAAAAGGCTTAATTTTAAGAGGAGCCCAATAATTAACATTGAAGTTGAAAGAGCAGTAAAGCAGGGAGCATGACAATTAAACATGCCTGAGAATGTAAATATATGGATATGAAGTGCAGAGTGAATGTTGCCAATTTTCAAGTCAATTTTCCTAGTGAAAGCTCTAGTGGGGCAGACAAAAAACAGAGCTTATAAAAGAACCTGGTTGCAACCTTAGCCACAGAGTCTTGACCACAGCTCCATAATAAAATTACTAGTATATTAAGCATGCGAATGTGGGGTGATACAGAAAAGAAGATGGGGCCCCCATGGCTGGCTGGCAAGCCAACTGTGATTTTAACTAAAAGCAGATGGTTTTCAAGAACGAATAGGTGCAACTTGCTCTTTTATGCAAGTCACGCTCAATTCACAACCATTTTCTTAGATGTACACCTTCAGCACAGGAGTTCATGTGGCCTAAATTGAATGTAATAATCCAGATGGGAGTATAGCGATTCTGCATCCTTTCAACTAAAGGGTCATGTTACACAGCTCTCCTATTTAAAAGCATATAAAAAAGCAAGCTATTCAGTGTGCAGCTGAGAGTGCAAGGGCTTTAATCTTTACATTATCCATATGAACGCACTTTCTATTTTTGTTCATTGTGCCACACAAACCTAATTGCTGTTGCTTTAGAACCAGTAACCCCTAAAGGGCAACAATAACCTCAGGCTTTGGTAACATCAACTTTTACTTTTTGGTCATCAGTTCTAACTCAACCCAGGTCAACCATAGCCAAAAGCTGTTGCCAGCTGGTGGTGTATGTAAAGCCAGTGGTCTGAATCCACCTGCACATACAAAATGAAGACAAAGAAATGCCTACAAACAGAAGCACAATCTGTTGGCTGAACTGCAGTGTGAGCAGGGAAATTGAACTGTACTTGTGTCTAAGGAGGATCCCTCCACGCAGGTGTGGATGGAAGAGTTGCACTCATTCACTAAAATATTTATTTAGGAAAGGACTCCAAACTCAGCCCCTTACTAAAGGACAAAGCTCCAACATCACTGAGTGGTGACCTTAATTCATCAAGTACTACTTTCTTAAGGAGATCTCTGATTTTTAAAACACTTTTTTAATCATTTCATGTGAAGTCTACTTGATGAATTGATAGGTTTTAAGAGTTGTCTTCAGGAGGATGGATGGAAAGCTGGATAATCTTTTCTGCTTGCTAGCCTCCCACTTTTCACTTTATCCTCCTGAGCCAGACTGAAGTATGCCACATGGCATGAGCTGTTACCTTATGGAGCTTCTTACTCACAGAATGTATCTTTTGTTACATATGGAGGTGCTGATTCCCAGGTAATCAACAGCTGAATTAGTTCATAATGAAGACAAAAGACTCCCTGGCTTATGCCGTTGCCGAGTCTCATAGGTTTTCTTGTTTTATTTTATTCAAAGAACTATGGGGTGTTAACAACTTCTGCAATAAATCAAATAAAAGTAATAGAAAACAAGGGCTACCAGTAGCTCCATCCTGGGTTTTGCTAGCACTAGGAAAGGCAGCTTGGCATCATCACAGGCACATTGTTAGGCACAGGAATATAAAAGAAGCACAGGAACTTTTATCCTTGTGTCTCCCGAACCTGTCTTCTCATCTAAATGTATCCAACCATACAAGTATGTTACCTTATCCCTTTTCCATGACAAGCAACTGCACAGCTCTGGAGAGTTAGAGAGATCATCTGGGTAATTGGAAAACAGTTCACCCAGGGTAAAGCTATTGCCTCGTAAGTCTTCCATGTCTGTGAATCAATTAAAACTTGTGACTGATTACAACAGCCCAAAATGGATATTAGTCATTCAATCAAAATAGAATAAAATGTAACGACATGTTCATCAGCTCCACATAAATTTACTAAAAAGATCAGAGTTAACCAGCTCTGCTGTCCTTTACAGAATTACTTATAATTTTTACTTGAAAATTATACCACTTCTATAATTTTAATAAAATTTGCACATCACTTTTTTTCTTTTTCCCCAGCATTCATTCAAGGATGGAAATCTTAAAGCCATACACATGGAAATCTGAGGTCCAAAGAAACTGGCTGAACCCACCAAAGTTACCCAAGAAGGGTTTGAGCCTAAGCCTGCCAAGTCAAATCACTGCCTCACCACTTTCTCAATCTGGAAATGCTTTCTACACTTTTTACACTTAGCACTGCACCATCTACTCTCCAAACCAAGTGTACACTGAGTTCACCCATTGACTTCCAAGTGGATTGACTCTTTTTTTTTTTCTTTTTTCATTCCTCTGTACTTGAAAGCTAACTGATCACAAATAAAATAATATTGTCTGAATTCTGCTGCATGTGGGAAACAGGAGAAGTGCACAGTGCTCTTACTGCCCAATCCAACACTAATCAGCAGTGCAAAGATGCAAAACAATGCCTTTAAAGCAACACTTCTCTTTGGTTACTCATTTCAGGTTCAGATCTGAAGAAACAATCCTTCAGTCACTGCAAGAATCAGATTTCCAAATTTTAAAAGAATGAGATACACAGTACAAGACTAAGGACTCTAGGCAGTGGCTCACGTTTAAACAGTCACCCCACGAATATGGTTCTTTATTTCATTTCCACATGAAAGAAATGTTCTATTTGGATCAGTGTTCATTTAAAAGGCAGGAAACTACCAAATGCAATGCAATTTTTTATTATAAAGTGATCAAAATAAAACAAGGGAAAGATAACTTAAGATGCACAAACCAAAACCTATTTATGTTATTTGGAAACACTGTGGATTTGTCAGTTACTGTAGAAGAATTTCATGAAGATATAATTAAACTCCAAAATCAAATAACTTTTTTTTTCTCTCATATATAGGCTGCTTTATAACAAGGCATATTAGGAATACTTGCCTTACTTGTATGATAAAAAAATCCCGTTTACTTTTATTATCAAGCATCATATTAAGAACCCCAGCCTGCAAGTGCCATACTACCTTTTAAAGAAACTAATTGCAAGCCACTTTCAATATTTCTTCTGGTTTTAATTTAATACCCTCAGAGATACATAATTGGGCTGGAAGGGAGAGTATTCACTGAAGTCATGAATTTGCTGTATAAATACAAACAAGAAGGAAAGCTAATACAGTAAGGGACTGTGGGATTAATTTTAAAATTGTCTGATTAGTGGATTGCTGCCCGTCAATAATTGCCTTAGATTTTCCCAAGGCCCCATCTTTATTGGAGTCTGGCAAGTGCATCTGCCCACAGATTCCGTCAATCAGGCCTTGCAGCTGGGAGGGTCTTCAGAGAGAGCACAATTGTAAGTCTGCTGGGGCGAGTTGTTAGACAAAGCAATATATACCAGGCACGATGAACAGTCAATCTCTTTTGTATTGATAACATTTTACTTACCAAAATCTTCCTATTTCATTCGTATAAGCTCCTTCAAGAATTATTTTTAGTTCAGCTGGGTTTGAATAAAAATACTGTTCAGGTGAGTTTGAATAAAAAAATAACAAAGGTGTTTCTTCAGGATACTACAAGAACACTGCACACACCTAAATAACACAGTACACTTTTGTCTTTTGCCTCCCCCCTCTCCCTTTCCTAAATTTCTGCTGCTGAGGTGGGCTTTGCTCCCTCAGGATGCTATTAAGAGAACTATGGAACTATGCAACATTGGAATTTCTCAAGTGCTAAAGCCAGTGGGTGGATAAAAGAAAAATTTAGAAAAGTCACCCAGAGAGTCTGGAGCAGATGTTACTGAGGTGCACCTTCATTTAACTAATTTTTTAAATGAGTAATTTCCATAAATAGTTCTAAATAAAACAAAGCCTAAAACCTTGACACTGTTTTCTGTACCAGTAGAAAACTAAGAATCTGCACCCTCAACCAAATGAAACATGAAGAAGTATTACTCGTCATGTTGATCTGCAGAGTCAAGTTATGCTGATCAAAGCCATCCTATACTTAAAATCACCAAAATATATATCTTTCTAAAACTCTGTATAGCTTGTTTATGACATCTATTCCTAGACATATTTATATTTGTCTTGCCAGCAATTAGCCATAAATATACAAAATAGATTAAGCTATGAACATCATTTACCAATTAAATAATGGAACAAAAGATGCCACACAAATTTATACTTTTGTTCTGCAATGAGTATATTGGACATTCATTTTCAGCTACAATATGTATTTTTTGTAGTCCTCAAAATACAAAGGAGCTCCTGGAATGCTGTAATTACTTACACGTAATACAAAGTTAACAAAGTCTGCCTCTAAAGTCAGGCTCTCCCATTTTATTATGACCAGCAAAGCTTCAGTTTGAAATCCAGACCAACAACATTAACATTGCAGTTAACACTACTTTTACAGCCTGCACCGTTAGTTTCTGTGGATTTGACAAGGAAGCTGGTATTACCAAAACACAGCGTCACCTGTACCGGGACTCCCCACCTTTATGTAAATTCCATTTCAACAGCGACACTGTTTGGGTCCAACTGAAATCCCAGATCATTAACAGTGGGTCTACATTTGGTTGGGGGTCTCCGCATTTATTTCCTTTTTATACACAGAATACAATAATTAGCTTCTGTTGGGTACCATTGTAAAATGGGTTTTAAAAAAAGACTCAGTGAGCTTATGAAAGGCATCTTGTAATGAAACGCCTGTGATAGAACGAGATTGAACCCACTGGAACTGGACTCAGTCCTACTTTCTGCTTCTACGCAGTTTTTAGTCTCTTATTTTAAGAACAAGCCAGGGGATGACATTATAACATCTCTGGAAGACCTTCCTTCCGGCTGCAAAGGGCCTAGAGAGAATATGATCTATATACTTATCCTTTGCTTTTTAAAGTTATGCTATGGACAACACACCACCACCACTGCCTTGGCTCACATAACATTTCTCCTGTGGAACCCATGCCTTGCTTCATGCAAACGAAGGGCATTCCAAAGGACACGCATAAACTCTTCCCAACCTTCAGGTGCCTGTTTTGTCAGTTTAAGCCCTGATTCTTTATTACCTTCTTCCTCATTTAAAAATCATACAATATCAAGAAGTTCTCCTTGAATAGTGCTTGTAGAGCGCTATGCCTTCCCCGCACAGTTGTGATCCCATAACCACCAAATCAGTTAATACTGTAACTGTCACCCTGATTATAAGGAAAGTGTTCTACTATTTCTCACAGCAAACCCCAAATACAAGTTACATTTAAAGGACATAAAACATACGTTGAAATTATGAAACTGTACTTACATTTGAAAATAAACCTCTGCAGTGCTCTGTTTTGCCCAGAAGTGAATAACTCACTGCAGATTAGAGAGAAAAAAAAAAGGGGGGGGGGGAGGGGAGAAAAAGAGTAGCACAGAGAAATAATGATAGACCAGTGATATTCTGTTCAACAAAGACAAGAGAAAAGACTTGAAGAAGCCACTCCTCTCCTAATTGGAAAAGGAGCATAACTGTTTCAGAGGGTTTTAACTGTGGGCAACCTTGGTTTTGGAGATGAGCTGAAGCTTCACTTCCATAGATGGGTATTTTTTTTATTGTTGCTTTGCTGGTTTCTAAAAAGGGACAGATTGTCACTGGTCCAGTCAAGTCTGCAAGCAACGTGACACTGGTCCCCCAAGAAACACACTACTGCAACTTGATCCAAGTGAGAAGCTTAATACTCTGAAATGTGGGAAAGAGACCGTGACAGAGACTGTCAAGGATTTCCTATAGCCAAGGCAGACGTTTTCCTTTCCTCTCATTTTGAATAACACAAAATTCATTTAATAAACTTTATGAATGACACAAAATTTGAAATTAATTTTATAAGCTTTACTACCTGCTCTTCCTTTCCATGAAGAGTGCCCACATATCATCACACACAAAAAACTAAGATTCCATCAACAGCAAACATCGGATGATGCTTCTTTCAGCTCTTACATTATCGGTCATTGTGGGTCCCAGAAAACACAAGGGCCCATAAAACATATTGAAGACTAACATGCCTGGGCTACTGTGTATCCATTTTAAACTAGGCAGTCCATAAGAGACAACATCCTGAGAACAGGCTCAAATTTAAAACGAGGTAAGTATCTCAACCACAGAGCACACTGGGAAAGATGGTCTTTCAGGTAAGCAAAGATTTCATTTCTATAGAGGTAAAAAACGTGTGCTTACACAAAGAGTTAAACACCAGTGCAGATCTTAAATCACTGATGCTGTGCACTCTTCTAAAAAGAAATTCAACCCAGTATACAAATAGCTGGATTTCCTGCTATTTTCAGTTTTTGATTGGCTCTGCATCTCCCCTCCCATGCACTAAAGATAACCACAGAGTAATTGCAAAGGATCAAATAAAGCTTTGACAAACTAGTCTTTCAAGGACTTTTTCTGCTGGGTATAAATGAGTAAAAATTATGTTGGTTTTCACCCCCATCATATGTTGATGGATGACACATAAGTTACACATCAGTTACACACTCTCAGCCAGAAGTGCTGATGAGCAAGGACTGATCTAATAATGCCAAATGAGAAGCAAATCAATTAAGAGCACATACTTCGTGTTTCTCCCACTGAAGCCAGTTAGTTCCACATTACATTTTAGCAGCAATAGGCACTGATATGAAATATGAAATTTCCATTAGCTATAACAAATACTTATACTTAGGTTTTTATCTTCATGTGAGGTACAGGAAGCAGGAGACAACCAGCCTCAGATTCTATTACTACTACATTACCATTACACTACTACCATTTGCATTTCATCATCTTAAATCCATTCCCATAAGACCATTTACTTCTTCAGGATGTTCTTTCCCAAATCCCTCCATTTCCTTCCATTTCCCCTTTCCTGTCCCTCCCTCTCCTCATCACACAAAAAACCAGCAACAGTGCCAATACAGAGCCTCTGGTATGTGGCAGTTTCCGCTCTCTGCCAAGCTATTCCACGCATTTAATTCTGAGGTGAAAATACTTTCCTAAGATTTCACTTCTATTCGGTCTTTCTAAATGACCCCCAAGCATAACAGTCCCTCTCATAACATTATTTCCACATACCTCATTGTGAGTCACTTGCAAAAAAATTCACTGCTTGACCACAAAGGCAGACATAGTCTTTACTTGAAACACGACTGCTGATGAGACATGAAAATGCAAAACTCCAGCTTAGCTGATTGCATAGTGAAAACACTTCCCATTTAGTAACATACAAGTAGTGGGATAAATGGATCTGTAAGATAAGAAGAAAATAACACTTTGACTAACTTTTCTGAGGTGGTGATCTGATTACTTGTTCAAGACAAACAACATCTCCATAAATAAAAGCCTCAACTCAATCAGACTTAATAAAGCTAAAGAAACCATGGGATCCTCAGTTTACTAAATGTTCCTTTCTTTGTTGTTTCTTCTAGAGAATAACATGAGAGGGAGACAAAACAAGCAAATATAAATAATAATTAATTAAACTGCCCTATTGAACATGCCCTAATCTTCAATTCTAGAAGCTGAATAAGGTAAAAGTTCTAACTAGTGAAACAAGGGGCAAGGCAGCCAATTTCAAAAGCTTGCTATCTCCTAGATCTAGACATATCTAGTCAGGAACAGAGAGCAGGTAAGATGAGATTTAAGTGCTTTACCCTGAACTTTTGGTTAGATTTAAAATTCTCAGTGGGATGACTCGTGCTCTGGGCATGGCCACCAGTCCTCTCTCATTTCCAAATAGTGGAGAATCTCTTAGGATTCTTGATGCAGGTAGAACACACCCACAGGAGACCTACCAGTTAAAGGAACAGCATGAAACACAACAGATCTGATTAAGAGCAGCAATCCCCATTGTGCAAGCTCACACAGAAGCAATAATCTAGCACTGGTCTCTCCTGAACTGAAGGATTTCGACTGTTTATTTCCAAGTTGCAAAAGCTGTAGTAAAGTTTGTGGTGCCATACATAGACTTCTCGGGATTTGCTATTCAACTCTAGGTCTCTACAAATTGTTATCAGTTGCAGAAGTTTTATGAGGACAGGTTGACCTGTTACAAGTGACTTATATCCATCTGAAAAAATAGCCAACCAAAGTTCCAACATGGATTAGACGGTCAGGTCCTACGAACAGTTGTGAATAAGCAGCACGCTCCAACAGCCCTCCCAGGAGGTACCTGTAGCCAGCACACAGTTGCAACATCCACCAGAGGGATCATTTGCAGGCTAAACTGGAGACAGGCAACCCAAACTCTCTAAAACTATTTACTGAGGTTTACTGTAAGAAATGCAGACACATCATTTACTTGTGAAGCTTTATAGAGTATGGATTCACAAGGATTTCTCAAAATGAAACACTTCTAAACAATTACAGCTTCTACGTGCCCGTGAGGAGGGGGAGGAACAGTTGGGACCAGTAAACTGAGGTGCTTTCAAACCTTTAGGTGATCTCTAATTGGGAGGAGTGGAATTACTGACTTGTCTAGATTTTACATAGCCCTGAGGACACACCAGCTCCCTCATAGCTCTTTAGGAAACCTTGAACAAAAGGGGGTAATGTGGACTGGCAAAAGCAAGGGGTTCCATTCACTGTCTTACTGGATTGATAATTTTGAAGTTGGATGTCCTTAAGCAAAGCTAAGTAGCTACATAAATTACCCTCAGGAAGGCTTGAAAAGCAAGGTGCTATTCAGGCTGAACCAAGAACTCACTCAGCACTCACCTCACAGTGGGTAAGGCTTCCTTATAGAGAGCTCTGAAATTAAGCAAATATGATTCATGTTTGGTTTCTAGCTTCCAGGCACAGAGTATCTAAGTGTATTTGTTGTTAAATAAACACAGACACCAAGTTCAAGACGCACTACCACAAAGCTGTTAGATTATTTGTTCCCCTGAATTATGCATTACTTTCAGTTGGTATGCAGTTTTTCTAACAAAAGTACCCCGCAAAGCCCCAAATTCCAGCATGTCTATATGCCATATGGACAAGCTTCTCCAACTGTCTGCTCCTCATGGAAATTCTATTTGTTTTCCTATTGATTTTATTATGTTTAACAGCATACTAAATCATTCCTGAGGTTGACAACTTTCTGGAAAATTGATATATGCTGTCTAAAACTGCCTGAGGCAGGAATAAAACCAAAACAAATGGCTTCTTTTAAACTCTTGATTTGCATTACTGGAGCCAGGCATACAAGTGCCATCTTGCTTAGTAGAAGAATTCTTCTCTTTTGTGTAATATCTGAAGCACAGGAAATCTTTAGAAGCTCTTCTTATGGGTCTGCATATCAGGGGAAGGTGATTGCAAAATACCAGACTATTTGAGTGAGGGTGGGACTAAAAAAGCAGATTGTCATCCAAGATCAATGGCTGGATTTTCTCTCTAGGGAGAGGTGGAACTATGTGTAGATGCATTGGAATCTACAGCTTAAGGCAAAAGTAGAATTTTTAATGAGACTTAAAGACCCGTATTTAATTCTTCTCTTAAGAAACTGTCCTTTAAAGCAATTAAGTAAGATCAGGATGAAGCAGGGGGTTGTTTATTTTAAAATTTTGAAGGCATCACCATCAAACAGTACAGAATTTGCTTCAAAGACTGGACTGCATCTCAAATGATAAAAAACTTCCAGACAGAAAAAAATTTCTTGGTTCAGAAACTAAGAGGGAAGATGAATTAGAGAAAACAGTTTTGATGCTTTGATGTCAGAAATCTGAACACCACAAGAATTCAAGAGGAAAATCGATTAAGAAGAAATAATTTTTAAATCTCCAAAGATCTGACAAAAACTAAGAAGGTCATATGCACACATTTTCATCTCTGTTAGACTCTCATTAGAGAGTTTTTTAACTCTTGTGTTGGGGCCTTAGCAGTTTTACACGAGTATGCTGAGTTCTGAAGAGGCCGGGAGGTGAGAAGAAGGTAAACAAGAG